>JARQOD010000003.1:67482924-67542271 GCA_033576555.1 Oophaga sylvatica | reverse complement strand
GTGAAAAACAAGGCCCACCTGGCCTGTCTAGGATTGAGTCGCTTGGCAGATTCCAGATAGACCAGATTCTTATGGTCCGTAAGGACCACCACCTGATGTTTGGCTCCCTCCAGCCAATGTCTCCACTCTTCAAAAGCCCACTTCATGGCCAATAACTCCCGATTACCCACGTCATAATTACGTTCAGTAGGAGAAAATTTTCGAGAGAAAAAGGCACAAGGGTTACTTTTAGAGGTCTCTGGATCTTTTTGGGACAAAACGGCACCTGCCCCAATTTCAGAGGCATCAACCTCCACCTGAAATGGCAGAGAAACATCAGGCTGCCGTAGAACAGGAGCAGAAGTGAATCTCTGCTTAAGTTCCTGAAACGCAGAGACTGCCTCAGGAGGCCAATTCACCACATCAGAACCCTTTCTGGTCAAATCAGTTAATGGTTTAACAATAACAGAGAAATTACCAATAAATTTACGATAAAAATTGGCAAAACCCAAAAATCTCTGAAGAGCCTTTAATGAAGTAGGTTGGACCCAATCACAGATGGCCTGAACCTTGACCGGGTCCATTTCAATAACAGATGGGGACAAAATGAATCCCAGAAATGAGATCTTCTGTACGCCAAAAAGACACTTTGATCCCTTCACATACAGAGCATTCTCTCTCAAAATCTGGAATACAGTTCGAACATGTTTCACATGAGAGTCCCAGTCATTAGAAAAAATCAAGATATCATCCAAATAAACAATCAGAAACTTGTCCACAAAATCCCTGAAAATGTCATTCATGAAGGACTGGAAGACGGAAGGAGCATTAGTGAGCCCAAAGGGCATCACAAGGTACTCAAAATGCCCTTCAGGGGTGTTAAATGCCGTCTTCCATTCATCCCCGTGCTTAATGCGAATAAGGTTATACGCCCCCCTGAGGTCAAGCTTGGTAAACCAAGTAGCGTTTTTCACCCTGGAAAACAGGTCAGAAATCAAGGGTAACGGGTATTGATATTTCACAGTAATATTGTTCAAGAGACGATAATCAATACACGGCCTTAATGAACCATCTTTTTTGGCCACAAAGAAAAAACCGGCACCTAAGGGTGAAGAGGATGGTCTGATATGACCCTTCTCCAATGATTCCTTGATATAAGACCGCATAGCGTCATGTTCAGGTACAGACAAGTTAAAAAGGCGACCCTTAGGGAATTTACTACCTGGCACTAATTCAATAGCGCAGTCATAGCTCCTATGGGGAGGTAAGGATGCAGATTTACTTTCGCTAAACACATCAGAAAAATCAAACAAAAAGTCAGGAACATCCTCAGCCTGGGGGAGGCAGAAAAAACAGGAGTGTTGGTATTAACACATTGGCAGCCCCAACTGGTTACAGACACAGATTTCCAATCCAAAACAGGATTATGAGACTGTAACCAAGGGAAACCCAGCACGATAATGTCATGCAGATTATATAGAACCAAAAATTTGCAGCACTCCTGGTGATCAGGTTCAACCCTCATTATCACCTGAGTAGAAAACTGGGGTTTATTCTCAGCCAAAGGGGTAGAATCGATCCCCAGTAGGGGAATAGACTTCTGTAGGGGTATCAAGGGAAATCCACAACGTTTAGCAAAATCATAATCCATCAGGTTAATAGCTGCTCCAGAATCAACGAAAGCCTGAGCAGAAAATGAGGACAGAGAGCATATCAGAGTGACAGTTAATAAAAACTTAGTCTGAACACTACCCAAGACAACTGAGCGTGCAAAACGTCTTCCCCGCTTAGGGCAGACTGAAATAGCATGAGAGGCATCACCACAGTAGAAACATAACCCATTGCGCTTTCGAAACTCATGACGCTGTGCCCCAGACACCACTCCATCACACTGCATGGGCTCAGCAGCTGGCTCACAAGGCAACACCACTCCACGCATACTTCTCCGCTCACGCAAACGTCTGTCAATTTGAATCGCTAATGACATAGAATCATTGAGACCAGAGGGGACAGGGAATCCCACCATAACATCCTTTACATTATCCGACAGACCCTTCCGGAAAAGGGCCGCCAAAGCGTCGTCATTCCATTTGGTCAGGACTGCCCACCTACGGAATCTCTGACAGTATAACTCAGCGTCATCAAGCCCCTGATTTAATGCCAACAAGGCTTTTTCAGCTTGATCAGTGACATTAGGCTCATCGTACAATAACCCCAAAGCCTGAAAAAATGCATCAACATCACTCAAAACAGGATCCCCAGGTGTGAGGGAAAAAGCCCAATCCTGAGGATCGCCGCGCAGGAGAGAGATGACAATTTGAACCTGCTGCGCTGCGTTTCCTGAGGACTTAGATTTTAAGGCAAGAAACAATTTACAATTATTTTTGAAATTCTGAAACTTAGCTCGATCCCCTGAAAACAAATCTGGCATGGGGATCCTAGGTTCCACAACAGGCAACCTAGCAAGATATGCAGCAATACTCCGAACCTCAGTGGCAAGCTGATCCACACGGCCAGACAACTGTGCAAACTCCATTGGGAGAAAAGATCCTCCCCAGCACCCAGAGATACAGAGGGAAAAAAAAAAAAATGCAACAAACAGAAAAATATCTCTGACAACTTTTCTTCCTTCAAAATATTTTTTCCCTTCTGTGAGTACCATACAATTTTTATGGCCGGTGATACTGTTATGTTACGGTAGCTGAGGAGTGCAGGCAAAAAAGGAAATACACCAGAGCAGTTGGAATCTATGAGATTGCAGTACCCTGACTAACCACCACAACTAGAGGCAGCCGTGGAGCGTTCCTACGATGGTCCTAGACGCCTCGTCACAGCCTGAGAAACTAACTACACCTAAAGATAGAAATAGGAAAGCTATCTGCCCCGGAGCAGAACCCCAAAGATAATAGAAAGCCCCCAAACATGTAATGGCGGTTAGACAAGAGGAAATACTGACACAGAAAGAAAATAGTATGAGCAAACGCTGGGGCCCAAACTATCTAAATAGAAAAGGACAGGAAGGGTACTTACTGCAATCCCAGAAAACCCTGAAAAACACCAACTCTACTAATTTCAAAATCACCTGAGATCACACGACCTCTACCACCTAAATTAGTTCTCTGGTGTAACAAAAACAGCAGCCACTGAAAAAACTGCAAAAAGCAAAAGTACAAAACACAGTGGAGTGGACTAAACTGAGAGGGCAAAAGCCCCCGGAGGGGACCCAGAAGGCCCCCACAGAAGTGCAGGACAAAATGCAAAAATATAGCAAAAACACAAAATAAGAAATTGTCTTATCTGATAGCAGGAGATGCAGACACGACACAGCAGGCTACAAGGGAAACTGGAAAGAAGGATTCAGACCAGAACAATTGATCACCGGCAACCCTGATGGGAAAATGATTCCCTTAAATAAGACCAATCAGTAACACCTGATTCCCAATCCTCACTAGTACCGCTTGTAACCACCAGAGGGAGCCTCTGCTCAGAACTCATCTCAAACCCATTCACAACACGGTCTAGCGCTCACAAAAAGAGCGCTTTTCTACTTTGAAGCACACCACATCACTGCAGCAGGGCGCGGGAGCGCCGCTGTATCTCCACACATTTGGACTAGCGATCAACCAGGTATAGTGCCTCCCAACTATTTTCCACTATCATTTAGCGGCAGGATTGCGGCAATGGTTTTTTGCACTACATCTTTGCTACTTTATTTATGGGGATAATATATCCTTTAGGTTTTTGACAGACCACCAGGCTCACTAGCTATACAGGACTACAGGTACTTTCTCAGTAAAACTCCATCTTGGATATATTAACATCTAACTTTACAGCCACTGACTATTCCAAATTTTTGAACCTTAGTTCCACTGGGCTAACTTCCCCTATTAAGGCTGCCAAATTAAGGTATTACCTTCCTCCTCTACTCTATATACACCTGTTTTTTTCGTCCTAGCTATAACATTGTCACTATTTCTTACAGCCACCATATAGACTGTGGATTATTCTTTTCTTTATGCACTCATCTGTATACATTTCTTGGACTGAGGTAATTATTGTTATTATGCTATTGTTGTTATTATGCTATTTTTTCTGTTTTTTTCTGTTTTTTATATTGTTCTCTTTGTGTTTTATATGTAAACTCATTTGGATGCCAGTCACCTTGATTGGATATACTCTTTTCACATTATACCTATCTCCTTTATATAACACCTGGAGAAGTTCATATCTACTATGATTATTTTGTATATACTTTTGTTGATCTATATTTTTGCTATGTACTATACTTATATATTGTTTTTCACTTACAGCGAATACATGAATAAGGCTCTGGCAGAGCCGAAACGTTGTATTGATATCGCTTCAGACCTTGTATTCCTGTTTTTGCCCAGATATTATTGAATAAATTTTCACATTTGCAAGTCTACTTTCTAAGAGTGTGCGGTGAAATTTACTTGTAGCAATGTCTTACCTGACATAATATCCTATGTATTGTGGGTCAATACTGTGTACGTGTCACGCTGTCTCTGGATAGAGGTGGACCGGGGTCTATGCTGACCCTGAACTGGGGTCCTGACTAGTCCCTCTACCTGGAGGTACTGTTAATGGTACAGAGGTCCAGGCCACCAGCGTAACCCTGTCTCCTGTAGATCCCTGACCACTGTAATCTAGTCCTGAGAAGGACCCTGATTACAACCACAGGGAATGGGCAGGTCACAGCTTACACACAGTCTAAGACAAACGAGACAGACAAGGGGTAAAGAAAACACAGCCTTGCATACAACACTTCCACTACAGAGGAACACAAAAGGTTAAGGAGATAAACAATAAGCGAGGAGAGGAAAAACCACAACAGGCACTCTTAGCTTAAGTCTTCTCAGAAACGATCCGCTCTGCTGGTCTGAATGAATGCTTTCACCGGCAACTTCCCCAGCAGACCAGCAGGTATATGAAGGAAGCTAATTAACAAAACATCAATCGCAGCTGGGCGAGGCTGGTCAGCCCAGCACCGAGAGAGAAAGAATTAACTCCCTCAGTGCCGAAAAACACCCAGCACCAGAAACTTAGCTGTGCGAAGTCAGGGTGTGCAATCGCGACGATCTCCGCTGCGACACACCCGTGACAGCAGTGTGATGCAGCAGCAAAAAAGGCAAACAGTTCTAGGATGTATTAAGAGAAGCATAGAGTCTAGATCACGTAAAGTAATTATCCCTCCAGGGCCGGCGCGGCGTCAGCACCCGGCACACCAGGGCAAGTGCCGGGGCCCTGAGCAGGCGGGGGGGCCCACTCGCCGTCTGGCACCCCGGCGCCCGTTAGTGGTGTCAGCGCCGCCACTGGACCCCCGCTTGCTGCGCAGGGCCCCCCCCGGCAGCAGCCGGCCCATACTCACCTCTCCCCGTGCCTCCGCTGCCGCAGCTCCGAGCTGGACGCCGGCGCTTCCTCTCACAGCAGCGCCGCTGAATGACGTCATCATTCAGCGGCCAGCTGTGGCAGTGAGCGTGAGGACGCCGACAGGTGAGATGTTTGTGTGTGTGTATGTGTCTCTGTGTGTATCAATGTGTGGTGTATGTAGTGCGGTGCTTTGTGTGTGTGTGTGTGTGTCTGCTGTATGTGTGATGGTGGTGGGGGGAGGGCAGTGATGATGATGATGGGGAGGCAATGATGATTGATGATGATGGGCAGGCATTGATGATGGGCAGGCAATGATATTGATGGGGAGGCAATGATGATTATGGGCAGGCATTGATGATGATGGGCAGGCAGTGATGATGATGGGGAGGCGATGATGATGATGGGGAGAAATGATGATAATGGGGAGGCGATGATGATGGGGAGGCAATGATGATGATGGGGAGGCGATAATGATGATGATGGGGAGGCGATGATGATGATGGGGAGGCAATGATGATGATGGGAGACAATGATGATGATGGGCAGGCATTGATGATGATGGGGAGGCAATGATGATAATGGCAGGCAATGATGATATAATGGCAGGCAATGATGATGATGGGAGTCTTTCCACGGCGCCCTTTCTTGAGCCGTAACAGTGCAGAACGCAGCACAGCGCAGAGGAGAGCTCCATATTTTGTATGGAGCTTTATATGGGGACCAGTATCCTGTATGGAGCATTATATGTGGTCCAGTATTCTGTATGGAGCATTATATTGGGTCCAGTATTCTGTATGGAGCATTATATGGGGGATGAGGGGCTGACATCCTGCATGGGGTATTATATGGGTGATGAGGGGGAGACTATGTGGTGCCCATAATATTGTATGGAGGACTGTACTGTCTGGTCTGTACTGTCGCTGTGAGGATTTGGCGGTTTTTGAGCTATTGTACAATTTACAATAGATATCAGTCATGTAATGGAAGAAGAGAAGTGTTTGGCATTGTACTATACCTATATTTCTCTGCAGTATCTGTGCATCATGAATCGTGGTCTGTGTTAAGGGGGCCCACTGAGACTCTTTCGCCTGGGGCCCATAAAAACCTGGAGCCGGCCCTGTCCCTCTCTATTCCTCCTTGGTCAGGCCTCATCTGGAATACTGTGTCCAGTTCTGGGCACCACATTTTAAAAAAGACATTGAAAAACTGGAGCAAGTTCAGAGAAGAGCTGCCAGAATGGTGAGCGGACTGCAAAGTATGTCCTACAAGGAATAGTTAAAGGATCTGGGTAAGTTTAGCTTGCCAAAAAAGAAGGTTAAGAAGAGACTTAGTTGTCTACAAATAAAGGGATGTCACAGTGTAGAGGGATCATCATTATTCTCATTTGCACATGGAAACATGAGAAGCAATGGGATAATAATATATATAATCTTTATTTTTATATAGCGCTAACATATTCCGCAGCGCTTTACAGTTTGCACACATTATGGTCGCTGTCCCCAATGGGGCTCACAATCTAGATTCCCTATCAGTATGTCTTTGGAATGTGGGAGGAAACCGGAGAACCCGGAGGAAACCCACGCAAACACGGGGAGAACATACAAACTCCTTGCAGATGTTGTCCTTGGTGGGATTTGAACCTAGGACTCCAGCACTGCAAAGCTGCAGTGCTGTCCACTGAGCCACTGTGCTGTGGATGAAACTGAATAGGATAGGATACAGACAAGCTATTAGAAAAAAAACTTTTTGACAGTGAGGGTGATCAGTGAGTGGAACAGGCTGCTACAAGAGGTGGTGAGTCCTCCTTCAGTGGAAGTCTCCAAACAGAGGCTGGACAGACATCTGTCTGAGATGGTTTAGTGAATCCTGAATAGAGCAGGGGTTGGACACGATGATCCTGGAGGTCCCTTCCAACTCTACCATTCTATGATTTTGTGAAGTGAGCTGTGACAGCTCCTGTTGTGAATGATAGACCTTGTGTTATATACTGCATATAGAGGTATTATCAGTGATTGCACATTAGGAGTTGAGCTGTGACATCTATTATGAATAGTGGATATATTGTTATCTGCTGCATATAGAGGTGTTATCAGTTATTTACAGGAGGAGGTGAGCTGTAACAATATCTATTGTGAATAGTGGATAAAGGCCGGCGTCACACTTGCGAGTGTGATGCGAGAAACTCGCACATCAACACCCGGCACTGCCGCCATCACTCGGACCGGAGTGTGTGGCTGCATAGAAATACCGCAAGTTTTTGAAGGAGTTTTCAGTTCCCTGAAATTGCAAGGGTCTATTGATTGGACAGTGTTTAACCCTTTAATGACCGCCGATACACCTTTTAACGGCGGTCATTAAGGGTACTTAACCCCTTCATGACCTTGCCATTTTTTGAAATTCTGACCAGTGTCCCTTTATGAGGTAATAACTCAGGAACGCTTCAAAGGATCCTAGCGATTCTGAGATTGTTTTTTCGTGACATATTGGGCTTCATGTTAGTGGTAAATTTAGGTCAATAATTTTTGCATTTATTTGTGAAAAAAATGGAAATTTGGCGAAAATTTTGAAAATTTCGCAATTTTCAAATTTTGAATTTTTATTCTGTTAAACCAGAGAGTTATGTGACACAAAGTAGTTAATAAATAACATTTCATATTTGTCTTCTTTGCATCAGCACAATTTTGGAAGCAAAAATTTTTTTTTTAGGAAGTTATAAGGGTTAAAAGTTGACCAGCGATTTCTCATTTTTACAGCAAAATTTACAAAACCATTTTTTTAGGGACCACCTCACATTTGAAGACACTTTGAGGGGTCTATATGGTAGAAAATACCCAAAAGTGACACCATTATAAAAACTGCACCCCTCAAGCTACTCAAAACTACATTCAAGAAGATTATTAACCCTTCAGGTGCTTCACAGGAACTAAAGCAACGTGGAAGGAAAAAATGGACATTTTAATTTTTCCAACAAAAATTTTAATTTAGCATCAATTTTTTCATTTTTGCATGGGCAACAGGATAAAATGGATCCTAAAATTTGTTGGGCAATTGTCACGCAGTATAGCAGATATATATATATGTGATGACAGTAATCTATATCAAAAGGGCAACATACAATATAACATGCGCATAGATATATGATAACATAGAATTACCTGACAGAAAGTCCAGTGGGTCAATACGAAATCCGTTATACGCTGTCTCCGGCTAGAGGGTGACCGGGGTCTATGCTGACCCTAAACTGGGGTCCTAACTAATCCCTCTACCTGGAGGTACTGTTAAAGGTACAGAGGTCCAGGCCACCAGCGTAAACCCTGTCTCCTATCAATCCCTGCCAACTGTAATCTAGTCCTAAGAAGGACCCTGATTACCACCAAAGGAAATGAACAGGTAACGGTTAATGAACAGAAAGACATACAAGAAAGACAAGAAATAAAGTAAATAAAGTCTTACATGCAACACTCACACACAGTAGGAACACCTAAGGTCTCAGAGATAAACTATAAGCTATAAGAGTAAAAACAACTAAGGAACTCTTAGCTTAAGTATTCTCAGAACCGATCCAGTCTGCTAGACTACATAAAGGCTTTCACCGGCATCTAACAAGCAGACTGGCAGGTATATGAAGGAATCTAATTAGAACATAATCAAAAGCAGCCGGGCGAGGCTGGACCTAGTCTTAGCAAAGAGCTAGGTAAAATTAACTCCCTCATTACCAAACACAAAGAAACAGCAACTCAGCTGTGAGAAGTCAGAGTGTGTAATCGCGACGATCCTTGTGGCGATACACCCATGACAGCAATTTCTCCTGAGTACACAGATACCTCATATGTGGTCATAAACCACTGTTTGGGCGCACGGCAGGGCTCAGAAGGGAAGGAGCGCCATTTGACTTTTTGAATGGAAAATTAGCTCCAATCATTAGCGGACACCATGACGCGTTTGGAGAGCCCCTGTGTGCCTAAACAATGAAAAAACCCAACATGTGACACCATTTTGGAAACTAGACCTCTTATGGAACTTATCTAGATGTGTTGTGAGCACTCTGAACCCCCAAGTGCTTCACAGAAGTTTATAACGCAGAGCAGTGAAAATAAAAAAATCATTTTTTTCCTCAAAAATGATTTTTTAGCCCACTATTTTTTATTTTCACAAGGGTAACAGGAGAAATTGGACCACAAAAGTTGTTGTGCAATTTGTCCTGAGTACACCAATACCCCATATGTGGGGGGGAACCACTGTTTTGGCGCATGGAAGAGCTCAGAAGGAAAGGAGCGACATTTTGGAATGCAGACTTGATGGAATGGTCTGCGGGCGTCATGTTACGTTTGCAGAGCCCATGATGCGCCTAAACAGTAGAAACCCCCCCAAGTGACCCCATTTTGGAAACTAGATCCCCCAAGGAACTCCTCTAGATGTGTGGTTCACAGAAGTTTATAACGCAGAGCTGTGAAAATAAAAAATCATTTTTTTTTCCGCAAAAATCATTTTTTTAGTCCCCAATTTTTTTTCCCCAAGAGTAACAGGAGAAATTAGACCCCCAAAGTTGTTGTGCAATTTTTACTGAGTACGCTGATACCCCATATGTGGGGGTAAACCACTGTTTGGGCACACGTCGGGGCTCGGAATAAAGGGAGCACTGTTTCACTTTTAACAGCCAATCAGAGCGATCGTAGCCACGTAGAGGTTAAGCCAACCCCCCTGTGGTGAAGCACAAAGGGTCTTTTGCCTGCATGTTGGGTGACCTTTCAGTGACCCCGGTCACCCGACCCGCAGGAACGCGATCCTTTCATGACACATACGCTGTGTCACAGGTCATTAAGGGGTTAAACCACAGCGCCGTTAATTAACGGCGCTGTGGAAAAAGTGAATAGCGCCCCCAAGAGGCGCATTTTCTCCGGGGTCTCGACTACCGGGGGTAGCCGAGACACCTGAGAATATGAATCGGGTCGGTTTTTACCGACACCGATGTTGCGATCACCGTTATTAACCCTATAACGGCGACCGCAACAAAAAAAAAAGTTGTGCCATTTAATTTCTCTGTCCTCTGATGTCATCGGACATCAAAGGACAGAGAAAAAGGGTCCCCAGGACCCCCATGTGGCCACTGATCCCCTGCATGTGGCCCCAGGGCCCTCCGGTGTCCCCCGATGCCGGCGCTATGAAGAAAATGGCGGGCGCATGCTCAGTGCGCCCGCCGCTATGTGCTGGGGGGGATGGGCAATATTCTCTGGGGTCTCGGCTACCGAGGGTAGCCGAGACCCCAGAGAACATGATACGGGTCGGTATTCACCGATCCCGGTGTTGCGATCACTGCTATGCAAGCATAACGGCGACCGCAAAAAAAAAAAAGATTTCTCTCCCCTCTGATGTGATCGCATATCAGAGGGGAGAAAATGAGGGTCCCCATGTCCCCCTGAACCCCCCCTGTACCTGCCGGTGTCCTCCGGCAGGTCCCCATGGCCTCCGATCCTCCCGGTCTTCTTCCTGGAAAAAAAAATGGCATGCGCAGTGCGCCCGCCGATCTGCTTGGCGGCAGATTCAAATTTTTTTTTATTCATTCTCCAGAAAGTGCATTTTGATCACTGTGATAAACTATCACAGTGATCAAAATAAAAAAACAGTACATAACCCCCCATTTATCACCCCCTTAGTTAGGGACATATAATAAAAAATAGAAATTATATTTATTTTCATTTTTCCGTTAGGGTTAGTGTCATAATTGGGGTTAGGGTTAGCATTAGGGTTAGGGTTAGCATTAGGGTTAGGGTTAGCATTAGGGTTAGGGTTATAATTAGCATTAGGGTTAAGCTGGGTTCATACTGCGTTATGGCAATCCGTTAGACGGACTGCGTTACACCGCGGTATAACGCGGTGTAACGCAGTCCGTTAACGCTGCCATTCACCCCCATTTGAGGGCGCATCGCGACGCATGCCATAAAGCGGCATGCGTTTGCGACGTGCCATCATTCAGTGACGGAGCCTCGGACGCGGGCTGCAGCGTCTGGGCTCCGTCACCGCTAGCGCAGATGAATCATCTGCTGATTCCTCTGCACTAGTGGGTATAGCATAACGCGATCGCGTTATGCTATATCGTTACCAGCCCGTCAACGCTATGTGTTGAACGGGCTGGTAAAACGCAAAATGAATCTAGCCTTAGGGTTAGGGTTATAATTAGGGTTAGAATTAGGGTTAGGGTTACAATTAGGGTTAGGGTTAAAATTAGGGTTACAATTAGAGTTAGGGTTACAATTAAGGTTAGCGTTACAATTAGGGTTTTTTTAATTAGGGTTGGGATTTAGGTTAGGATTAGGGTTGGGATTAGGGTTAGGGGTGTGTTGGGGTTAGGGTTGGAGCTAGAATTGAGGGATTTCCACTATTTAGGCACATCAGGGGGTCTCCAAACACGATGTGGCGTTCAAAAAGTCAAATGGCGCTCCCTCCCTTCCGAGCCCTGCCGTGCGCCCAAACAGTGGTTTACCCCAACATATGGGGTATCAGCGTACTCAGGACAAATTGCACACCAATTTTGGGGTTCTAATTTCTCCTGTTACCCTTGGGAAAATAAAAAATAGCTGGCTAAAAAAATCATTTTTGAGAAAAAAAAGGATTTTTTATTTTCACAGCTCTGGGTTTATAAATTTCTGTGAAACACTTGGGGGTTCAAAGTGCTCACCACACATCTAGATAAGTTCCTTAAGGGGTCTAGTTTCCAAAATGGAGTCACTTGTGGGGGGTTTCCACTGTTTAGACACATCAGGGGTCTCCAAACACGACGTGGCGTTCAAAAAGTTAAATGGCGCTCCCTCCCTTCCAAGCCCTGCCGTGCGCCCAAACAGTGGTTTACCCCAACATACGGGGTATCAGCGTACTCAGGACAAATTGCACACCAATTTTGGGGTTCTAATTTCTCCTGTTACCCTTGGGAAAATAAAAAATAGCTGGCTAAAAAAAATCATTTTTGAGAAAAAAAATGATTTTTCATTTTCACGGCTCTGCGTTTATAAATTTCTGTGAAGCACTTGGGGGTTCAAAGTGCTCACCACACATCTAGATAAGCTCCTTGGGGGGTCTAGTTTCCAAAATGGTGTCACTTGCAGGGGGTTTATACTATTTAGGTACATCAAGGGCTCTGCAAACACAACATGACGCCCGCAGAACATTCCATCAAAGTCTGCATTACAAAATGGCGCTCCTTCCCTTCCAAGCACTCCTATGCGCCCAAACAGTGGTTTCACCCCACATATGGGGTATCAGCGTACACAGGAAAAATTGCACAACAACTTTTTGGGTCCAATTTCTCCTGTTGCCCTTGGGAAAATAAAAAAAATAGCGGGCTAAAGAATCATTTTTGAGGAAAAAAATGATTTTTTATTTTCACGGCTCTACGTTTATTAATTTCTGTGAAGCACTTGGGGTTCAAAGTGCTCACCACACATCTAGATAAGTTCCTTAAGGGGTCTAGTTTCCAAAATGGTGTGATTTGTGGGGGTTTCGACTGTTTGGGCGTATCAGGGGCTCTCCAAACGCAACATGGCGTCCAATTTCAATTCCAGCCAATTTTGGTTTGAAAAAGTCAAACGGCGCTCCTTCCCTTCCAAGCCCTGCCGTGCGCCCAAACAGTGGTCCCACCCCACATATGGGGTATCAGCGTACTCAGGACAAATTGGACAACAACTTTTATGGTCTAATTTCTCCTGTTACCCTTGGGAAAATAAAATATTGGGGACTAAACGATCAGGTTTGTGGAAAAAATATGACTTTTTATTTTCATGCCTGGGAGTTATAAACTTCTGTGAAGCACTTGGAGGTTCAAAGTGCTCACCACACATCTAGATAAGTTCCTTAGGGGGTCTAATTTCCAAAATGGGGTCACTTGTGGGGGGTTTCCACTGTTTAGACACATCAGGGCCTCTACAAACACGACATGACGTCCAGCCAATTCTGCGCTGAAAAAGTCAAACGGCGTTCCTTCCCTTCCAAGCTCTGCCATGCACCCAAACAGTGGTTTACCCCCACATATGGGGTATCAGCATGCTCAGGACAAATTGCACAAAAACTTTTGGGGTCTTGTTACCCTTGGGAAAATAAAAATTGGGGTGAAAAGATTGTTTTTGTGGAAAAAATATGATTTTTTATTTTCACTGTTCTATGTTATAAACTTCTGTGAAGCACTTGGAGGTTCAAAGTGCTCACCACACATCTAGATAAGTTCCTTAGGGGGTCTAGTTTCCAAAATGGGGTCACTTGTGATGGGTTTCCACTGTTTAGACACATCAGGGCCTCTACAAACGCGACATGTCGTCCAGCCAATTCTGCGTTGAAAAAGTCAAATGTCGCTCCTTCCCTTGCGACCTCTGCCGTGCGCCCAAAAAGTGGTTTACCCCCACATATGGGGTATCGGCTTATTCAGGAGAAATTGCACAACAAATTTTGTGGTTCATTTTTTCTTTTAACAGTTGTGAAAATAAAAAAAATAGGTTCCGAAGTAAAGTTTTTGCAAAAAAAGTTAAATGTTATTTTTTTTCCTTCCACATTGCTTCAGTTCCTGTGAAGCACGTAAAGGGTTAATAAACTTCTTGAATGTGGTTTTGAGCACCTTGAGGGTGCAGTTTTTAGAATGGTGTCACTTTTGGGTATTTTCTATCGTATAGACCCCTCAAAGTGACTTCAAATGTGATGTGGTCCCTAAAATAAAAATGGTGTTGTAAAAATGAGAAATCGCTGGTCAACTTTTAACCCTTATAACTTTGTAACAAAAAAAAATTTTGGTCCCAAAATTGTGCTGATGTAAAGTAGACATGTGGGAAATGTTATTTATTAAGAAATTTGTGTGACATATCTCTCTGATTTAAGGGCATAAAAATTTAAAGTTTGAAAATTGTTAAATTTTCAAAATTTTCGCCATATTTCCGTTTTTTTCATAAATAAACACAAGTCATATCAAAGAAATTTTACCACTAACGTGAAGTACAATATGTCACGAAAAAACAGTCTCAGAATCAGCTGGATTCGTTAAAGCGTTCCAGAGTTATAACCTCATAAAGTGACAGTGGTCAGAATTGTAAAAATTGGCCCTGTCATTAAGCTGCAAAATGGCTCTGTCACTAAAGGGTTAATTTGGAGAGTTTTCCATCAGGATCAGCTTCAAAGATATGATATACACTACCTTTGTTTCTACCAGGTGTTTTTCGAAACCTAAAGTGGAAATGCCTGAACCCTGAATGTATGACCAGCCAGTCGTTTTACAATGGAAAAAATTAGGAAAAGTCTTTTTTTTTTTAAAGTTACTAAACAGATGATTTTTTAAGCAGATATGCTCTGCGACTCCTCCAAATAATCCATATGTACATGATAAAAGTGGTAAGCAATTCCTGGTGGATGCAAGACTGTGCTGGCATGCAATCTGACGTATAGGTGACGTATAGTCAGCCTCATTTCGGCGATGGCGGATAGCCTGGTCTTGTGATCAGCGTGGGTCCTGACATCTGTATGCCATTTTTCGACAGCCCCTTTAATGACGAGTGTCTTGATGAGATCACATGAGAGCACTTATTTCATGCCTATGGCACGCCTGCATGGGTAAGGTCAGTCAGCCACACGTAATGCTGAGTTGTTTTCTACAGAGCAGCGGGAGAATACATTGATGTATGGAAGCAGAGGTCTCGTTACCAATAAGTCTGATGAATTTTCGGAGCGGCGTTCGAGCTCATCAAAAATTCTCTCCAATAGTCTTAGTTTCCCAAAAGGATGACGGAAGTGAGAGCAGGAATTAGGTTCAGGAGAAGCTGTGCTCGGTAGGATTGTTTGCACAAAAGCAAGTGGGAATTTGAGGCAGCTCCGCATCCCTCGGAGTATTGCGCTTGTGGTTCTGTCGGTTAGGATTTGACACTCTGCTGCATGCACGTCCCATTGAGCCCCCTCTTCAGGACTGCATGGTCCAATTGGCCTCTCCAAGCTGACAGATCTGGGTCTTGTGCAGCCGCCCTGCAGGGATAACCTAATTGGATTTCAGCCAGATGAGACATACAGACATGCTCCACTCCTTCAATACAGAGCACGTTGCGTTTAACTCTAGTGGACAAGCTAAATCCCTTATCTCAGATATGGAGTAATTGGCACTCCTAAAGGAAAGTATAGAGAGGAAATCAATAGCGTTGCCATAGCTTTCCAGGTTAGAGCTGACCAGACAATCATGGGGCCTTCCTAATGGTGAATGTTGCATCTGTGGTAGCAAAATGATCCAATACAATCAACTGGATCCACCATTGCATTTCATGAGATGACTTGGAGCACTTTTATATAGAATCTGGCAAATCCTTATATTATAGCCTTTTTCAGGTTGCGTTCGCTCATCAAGATTGCAGTGAAGTCTTTTAAATTTTCATATTTTGGGGAACAATATTCCGATCAGAACCAACAGAAAAGAGAGTTCTGGTATGTCCGCACATAACTAGAGATGAGAGAACCCGAACTGTAAATTTGGGGGTTCGTAATGCGATGCTGAATTCCGAATACTGACTTCTCCCTTTAGTCTGTGGGGGTACTCTGCTTCCTTTGGAAGCCCTCTTTCCCTTGCTACTAAGCATTTTACAGCACCAAAGTTCAGATCCCCATTGACTTCTGTGGGGTACGGGTTCAAGTTCAGCTCATCCCGACGCATGATGGAAAAGTGGTAAAGAGTTGCTGCTGCCCTGGGAAACCCAGGGCTTTCTTGCTGTAGGTTTCAGTTTCTGGACTCATCACCAATCATCTGCTCCAGGAAGACCCTTTAATATCCCTTTCTTCCATGTTGAATGTTATATTAGTTTATACAAGTCGACATAAATGATTACAAATCTTCTACCGATAGTAGGTACATGCAGTATTATATTCCAGATCTGCATTCACAATTCTGCGGAGCTGAAATCTCATCATGTTCAGCATCTGCAAAGATCTTTGGTTACTTTTGGGAAGTGTAATCTCTACGGGGATCAGATATACCAAGCACATCATGTTTTCAGGTTCTCAGTAATTGCACAGGTGAGAGAACCTGTCACAGCTTCTGATGCCTTAATAATAATTTCATCACCTGTGGAAGAGAAATCCTGAAAACGTGTTGGGGACCATGAGGACAGGAGTTTGGGAAACACTGCTGTAGACAAATCACACATGTAATCCGCACCCACCCTTTAAGGAAAACCAAAAACGCAGCAAATATCTGCAATTTATAAGCAGTGTTTTTACTGCCAAGAGTGAAGGTTTTGGTTGCGGAAAAAAAGTTTAAAAACTGAACATACTTCAGGTTGAAAAAAAGTCACATGTTCATCAAGTTTTACTACGGGACGAGAGATGACATCAGATGATTCTATACTGCCTGTTCCAGCGGAGATGCCTCACACCATGCAAATCACCAGTGTAGATACTGAACAAGCAGAGAATGCTGGAACATTGCCTTCTTTTGGTAAATTGCTTGTAGAATAGCTGACGATGTGTCGTGATCATAGTGGGGTACCCGATACTCCAGTGGGGTTCCTGCCAGGCCATCCCAGTGATAGAGATGCCATTGGCTCGCCTTGATTTGCGTCCCCAAAGGTGGTAATGTGTTGATAGCGGCCTTAAAGTGATGAACAAGCCATTGGCTTGGAAAGGGGTTTTGAGGGCAAGTAAATACAGATATTCTGGGGGAGAGTTATCCTATGACGGCACAGATAATTAGGGTGGAGAGAACATGCATCTATGATGGTACACCGTTTGTGCGCAATTCCTCAACCGTTCAATGCCATGCCAATCAGCATCCACCAGGGGGCAGCATCCCTCTAACATGCCGCCCTTGGCAATGTGACTAAGAGGAGGACCACTGCCCAGGGTTTTAAAAATAAATAAGAGAGACTTGTAGCCGTTCAGAGCTTACAAGGCGTGCAGCACTCCCCAAAGGAGAGCAAGCTCTTTGTTCTGTGACAGCTCCGATTATCACAGGCGACAGCACAGGCAGAGATTACTGGCTGCAGAAGAGAGGAAACCCACGTGGTGTTACAGAATAATCCACAGGGCTCATGTGCTTCCTGCCAGGTGCTAATCACACGGAGAGGCGCTGCAGCCTGTTACAACATTCTCGCCATCACCTCCAGCACCCCCTAAAATACAACTATGTCTCATGGAGGAGTCCTATACAGAGAGCGAACAGGAGCTGTAATTCAGCATGGAGGCCTTGGAAGATGTGCAGTACCACTGCTTGACTGTAGAAGGAGCACTTTCATCATGAAGGCCAAGAGTTACCCATGTGCATGGCTCCCCATCTGAGCATCAGAGAACATTGCCTCGTTTATTCATTAGCCATTAGGTATAGTGCTGACCAAGTCTGTACCACTGCACAGAGAAGGCACTGGCAGGAGGTAAATGTAGAGGGTGCAGTCACACCCAGGTCTGAAAGACCCATTATAGTTGAGGTTCTTTTAGAAATTGTGCAGCGTCAAGTTACCCCAGTACTGGCACAAGGGCACCGGAGTACCCAGGATTTTTTTAAAATATGTTCTAGTATCAAGGAACATTTCACTGGTGATGTAGACACGACTCGTACATAGTTTGATCCTTTCTATGATAACATAGAAACCTGGACGATAAAGAATCAATCCCTTGGAAATGTTGGAGAAGGATGTTATTAATACCATGGATGACAAGAACAACAAACTAATCAGTTTTGTAACAAATCATACCAAACATGTCACTCGAAACAAGGATCACCAATCTACGTCTTGCCTACTTTGGACACATCATACAAAATAGCAATCACTGGAGAACATCATGGTTGGAAGAATAGAAGGAACAAGGTGAAGAGGAAGACCAGCAACCTGATGGCTTGATACTCTCAACATAACGGCGGAGAAGACCCTGGTGGACCTATCTAGGCTTGCACAAGATCCATCTCCTTACAAAGGGTTCCTCCATCAGGTCGCCATGGCTCGAGATCAAGCCGAATGCCGTTAAATAATAAGAAATAGTTCAGTATCCTTAGGGCCATATCTGTAGGTGAGGCATGGTACATGGCCATGGTTTGCAGTAGGTGAGATATAGGAGCGCCTAATAGGACCCACTTTTCATAGCCGTATTGGAGAATGGCTGCACCCAGAGAAATCCCATGCAAAGTACAAAATCCAATTTGGAGTCGAATCCAAGGTCCCAATGCTTTCCACCATACTTTACACTTTCTACGACCCTCCGTGTGATTCTTGGACCTAAGGATGAACAGGAGGATGCTAAGTCATCAAGCTCTTCTTACCATCGTGCCAATCTGGGACCTTACATGGGTGAATATTAATGCAAACCCATGGGTCCTCCACTACAAAAACGTACCCATATGAGGTGTTTACAACATATCGCCACAGTATATCTACAAAAAGACGAATGCAGTTAAGTCTTTTTTTTTAAGGATTGGGTTTTATGAGACATGAAGAATGATGCCCACTGCACCCGCGCTTTCTAACGACTTTGTTCACTTGCTTCTTTCCAGCGAGAGATCGCAGGAAATAATTTATGAATCACTAAAAGTTAGCGAGCGTGGCTGTTCAATTCCACAAACAGCTGAGGTTTTTTGGTGGGGCGGGCAGGGAGGAATTAAGACAGGCAGGGAGGAATTAAGACAGGCCTCAATGCAGTACCAGGCATCTGCCATGGGGGGGCAGCACTGCTACTTAGCATCTCCAAGCAAACAATGCAAGCTATTTAAATCCCAGTCAGCTGGATTGTTAACATCTGTTTCCAGAGTCTCACAGCTCATCCTTGGAATTACTTTCAGTGGCTTCCTGGTTATTCATTCTTAATATCTAACATGCTTCCATATATAGAAACACCCGAGACGTGGGGACGGTTCTGAATGTTTCAAGGGGTTAATGATAAAAGTGATTTGAAAATGAGCCACTAGATTAATGTGATTCACCCTGATTGGATTATGGATATTTTATCGATATCAGTTGGAATGAGATGCACAAAAAAATGAAGTGGGAGGGTCCAGCAGAAAAACAGAGCTGCACAAGGAAGCCATGTGTGCACTGGCCCGTCACCTCCGATGGTTTCATTGCAGATTCTCCTTTTATGGCTCAGTGTTTTGCACAGACACTTTACACAACCAAGTCATAAGCAGGAAATTAAATGGGGAAGGTGGCTGAGCCGTGTGAGTCAGCCGGCCCTGCTATGCTGACAGTCACAGTCTCCTCCCATAATTATCTGCTATTATTATGTCAATTCATATAAACATGGACTGACAAGGACATGATTAGTGGCGGTCACTTATAAAGGATTTGGGGGCACCGCCTCCCTGTCATTGAGGATCAACATGCATTATATGAATCTCACTGGAAACAATAATAATCTTTCAGGGTGCAAATCACTTTTTGCAGGGGGTCTCTGCATAGCAGATTATCTATCTATGAAAAAGAGTGGTCAAACTTCAAACATGAATAAAAACTTTTCCATGCCAAATGTACACTTGAATTGTGAACTCTCTCCTATATTTTATAATTATCCATTTGTCAGTGGATTTAGAGGACTGCACCCACATTTTGCAAGACTGATGCAACTCCACTTTCTCTTTATCTACGGTATCTATCTATCCCATATCTATCTTCTATCTATCTATCTATCTATCTATCTATCTATCTATCTATCTATCTATCTCATATCTATCTATCTACAGTGGGGAAAAAAAGTATTTAGTCAGCCACCAATTGTGCAAGTTCTCCCACTTAAAAAGATGAGAGAGGCCTGTAATTGACATCATAGGTAGACCACAACTATGAGAGTCAAAATGAGAAAACAAATCCAGAAAATCACCTTGTCTGATTTGGCAAGATTTATTTTTGCAAATTATGGTGGAAAATAAGTATTTGGCCATTAACAAAAGTTCATCTCAATATTTTTGTTGTATAGCCTTTGTCGACAGTGACAGAGATCAAACAGTTTCTGTAAATCTTCACAAGGTTTCCACACACTGTTGGTATGTTGACCCATTCCTCCATGCATATCTCCTCTAGAGCAGTGATGTTTTGGGCTTGTCGCTTGCAACACGGACTTTCAAATCCCTCCAAAGGTTTTCTATAAGTTTGAGATCTAGAGACTGGCTAGGCCACTCCAGGACCTTCATATGCTTCTTACGAAGCCACTCCTTTGTTGCCCTGGCGGTGTGCCTGGGATCATTATCATGCTGAAAGACCTATCCACGTTTCATCTTCAATGCCCTTGCTGATGGAAGGAGGTTTGCACTCAAAACCTCACGATACATGGCCCCATTCATTCTTTCATGTACACTGATTAGTCGTCCTGGTCCCTTTGCAGAGAAACAGACCCAAAGCATGATATTGCCACCCCCATGCTTCACAGTAGGTATCTTGTTCTTTGGATGCAACTCAGCATTCTGTCTCCTCCAAACACAATGAGTTTTGTTTCTACCAAACAGTTTTACTTTGGTTTCATCAGACCCTATGACATTCTCCCAATACTCTTCTGGATAATCCAAATGCTATCCAGAAAACTTCAGACGGGCCTGGACATGTACTGGCTTAAGCAGGGGGACACCTCTGGCACGGCAGGATCTGAGTCCCTGGCGGTGTAGTGTGTTACTGATGATAGCCTTTGTTACGGTGGTCCCAGCTCTATGCAGGTCATTCACTAGGTCCCCCATGTGGTTCTGGGATTTTTGCTCACCGTTCTTGTCATCATTTTGACTCCACGGGGTAAGATCTTGCGTGAAGCCCCAGATTGAGGGAGATTATCAGTGGTCTTGTATATTTTCCATTTTCTTATTATTGGTCCCACATTTCATCACACCAAGCTGCTTGCCTATTGCAGATTCAGTCTTCCCAGCCTGGTGCAGGGCTACAATTTTGTTTCTGTCCTTTGACAGCTCTTTGGTCTTCACCATAGTGGAGTTTGGAGTGTGACTGTTTGATGTTGTGGACAGGTGTCTTTTATACTGATCTGATAAGTTCAAACAGGTGCCATTACTACAGGTAATGAGTGGAGGGCAGAGGAGCCTCTTAAAGAAGAAGTTACAGATCTGTGAGAGCCAGAAATCTTGCATGTTTTTAGGTGACCAAATACGTATTTTCCACCATAATTTTCAAAATAAATCTTGCCAAATCAGACAAGGTGATTTTCTGGATTTGTTTTCTCATTTTGACTCTCATAGTTGTGCTCTACCTATGATGTCAATTACGGGCCTCTCTCATCTTCTTAAGTGGGAGAACTTGCACAATTGGTGGCTGACTAGATACTTTTTTTTTCCTCTATCTATGTATGTATCTATCTATCTATCCCATATCCATCTATCTATCCCATATCTATCTCTCTATTCATCCATCCATCCATCTATCTCATATTTACTCTATATGGCAAAAAGCATTGGCACACCTTAATTGAATTTGGGGTTTTCATTCAGCCCCATTGCCCCCTGTGTATAACATCCGACCCCTCATCCCCCCGTGTATAACCTCCGGACCCTCGCCTGCCTGCTGCCTTTACTAACATGAGAGAATGGTTGGTGATAAAGAGCTCTCTGACACCAGCGCGGTTCTGTATTAGGAGCCATTGGGGTAACAAATCCGTTCATGACATTTCTTCCATCCTAAATCTTTCCCATCACCTGTGAGAGATATTACTGAGAAGTGGAAGGAACCGCAGCAACTCAGCCACAAAGTGGAGACCCTGTAACATTACAGAGCGGGGTCACCGAGTGCTGAGGAGCTAAAGACCGAAAAATCACCACCGCTTTTCTGACGGCAGAGTCCAGACATCCTCTGGTATAGCATCAGCACAAACTCTGCCGGGAGCTTCATGGCCGAGCAGCTGCATGCAGCCTTACATCACCAAGCAAAATGCTGAGCATCGGATGGAGTGGTGTAAAGCCGCCACCACTGGACTCTGGAGGAGACATGTTCTGTGCAGTATTGGATCACACTTCTCTATCGGCATCTGATGGATAAGTCTGGGTGTGGTGAATGCCAGGAGAAGATTACCTGTCTAACTGCATTGTACCCGCTGTACAATTTGGCGGATGAAGGATAATGCTATAGGCTGTTTGTCATGGGTCGGACTCGGCCCCTTAGTTCCAATAAAGAGAAATCTTAATCCTTCAGCACAAGACATTTTGGACATTTGCAGCTTCCATCTTTGTGGGCACAGTTTGGAGAGGACACTTTTCTGTTCCCCATGACTGTGCCCAGTGCACAAGGTCTATAAAGACATGGTTGGGGAGTTTGGTGGGAAGAACATGACCGGCCACAAAGAGCATCGACCTCAGCCCCATCCAACACTTTTGAGATGAACTAGAGCGGAGATTGTGAGCCCGACCTCTCCCATCATCAGGGCCTGACCTCACATATGTTCTTCTGTATGAAGCTCAAAAATTCTCACAGACCCCTCCACAATCATCTAGAAAGTCTTCCCATCTATCTATTGATCTGTATAATGGGACAGTGAGTGTCCATAGCATCGTTACTGCTGTGTTTTCATTGTATCTCCTTAGTTAAAGTGTGAATTCTTATCTCCATCTCATCAATGCCATAAATGTCTGTTAGATGCCGGACCTACTAACTCAGGAACACATCTCATGAAGATGGCCTGTCTCACATCGTTTCACTATGGGAATTCCAAAAATTGGCTGAGCATACTTGCTTACATTTGGTGCCATGTCTTTGTTCACAGCGGTGCAAAATGGTACAACTATCTTACGTAAGTTTTCCCTAGAGGTGGAACCACATCTATCTGACACGGGATTCCCATGAGATGGGAATAATCCTTTACCTCTGGTGAAATTATCAATATGAACCTTGTATTTACATCAGCAAAGAATGGAAAAAAAAATCTGGAGGTCATTGTTTATAAAATGGGGTGTAAATAATGGCATACATATTGCATGCCCTTAAGGAGCCTTTCACCTGTACGACAGCGTATATATGATGGCACCTGATCTTCCCCTCCCCCACATGTTACGTCCCATTGTATAACGCTAGTGGCCTTCATGAAACCAGAGCTGGGAGTCTCACTGAATCTTTCATAGATTATAAAACGCTTCGCTCATCACAGCTGCAAGCAGGAGGACGGCAGCTCAGAGCGGGCCGTACCACGCAGGCCTGCCAGGCATTGTCATATCCTCCATGGACGGATCAGGTTCCATGGCCGCATCCTTAGCCTTTGCGATTGTGTCTCCAGTTCTGATCTAGAAAAGTAGATCCTGTGTACATAGGGTATCACTGTTGCAGCAGAAGGCCACCTGGGCCATAATGTTTTTCTTTTTTTAAAGTACAAGAACCAGTATGATGAGATGATTGGCGCTGTTACTGCTACTTTGTGCCTGATGTCAGACTTTATCCTGAGGGAGCTACTAAGGTGCCCATTGACGTGCCCATTACGTCCCACAGGATGTTGTGGAAAGGAAACATTTACCCTGCCAAACTATATTTGGATCTTCCAATCATCACATATGCACTACATTATCCTGAGTGTGCGTGTCTTTTTAATGGGGTCAGTGGAGTAATCAGATATCTTTTGTAACAATCGGGTATTGCCTGATCCTTCTTTCATCCAGTGATGGGAAAACGTCAAGAGGCCTCCTCCCCACCCATTTGTAGCTCCGCTTTCTCTTTTATGGTAGAAGGGTTTTATAGTATTGCACCCTCAGCTCCACTTAACACGTAATTGTCGTTTTCATTTTTATTTTCTAAACCAACAGTACACGTGAAAATAGGCAACGTAATATCTTTTATCAGACAAATCTGCTTCTTTCTCCTCCTGGACTGAGCATTCATTCTCAATTTATGGGTAAAATCTGTAGTCAGTGGAGACAGATTTTCCCATTACTGAGATAGGAGATGACAGTTGGTGCTTATAGAATTCTATGGAGGGGAGGAGCTAGAGGCGACAGACATTCTACTGCAAGTTCTCAAACGACATAGAACTTTATGAGCACCACTCTTTAAGTGGGCTCCCACTAGTTGGGTAAGGATCAAAGTGGCATGTTTTTGAGTGTTTTCCAAACTTTAATCTGACACTATCTTACCATCCCAGCTGGTCACTTTAGTGCAGTGTTTCTCAACTCCAGTCCTCAGGACCCACCAACAGGTCATGTTTTCAGAATTTCCTTAGTATTGCACAGGTGATAATTTTATCACCTGCTCAAGCATTAATTCCATCACCTTTGCAATACTAAGGAAATCCTGAAAACATGACCTGTTGGTGGGTCCTGAGGACTGGAGTTGAGAAACACTGCTTTAGTGGTACCTGGTCCACACTTGCGGAAATGAATCCTCGATGAAGGCTTTCATGACACCAATGCATTTTGGTGCCTGACTGGTTGCTTTTTCAATGAAAAAGAAAAACCTTACCAGCTGTAGATCAGTGCCCACATAAAACACCCCAATGACGTTCAGAAAAGCCCCCAACACCATGTGCTGGTTTCACAACTATTGTCATCTACGTGAATAAACGTAGGCACGTTCATTGTGGGATTGGCAGCCAGGGCCTGGCTGTTACCTGTATCACTGCACCCTCCTTAGCTATGAGCAGGATGCTATTATTTTGCACGTAGAACCTTACTTTCTCTGTAACTCGGCAGCACGCTTTTCTTGTTCTGCATCCTCTGTAGCACTTGTGGCCAGCACATACAGACAGATATTCCCAATCTCAGCCGTACCCCTTTAAAGCGTATATACAAGGTAAATAGCCAAATGCGCTTGTGAACTTCCAAAAAATGGTTGGCTGATCCTCCTGAAATCAGCGGGTACAGATGACACGTATTGGGGCCTTTACAGAGTTGTTTTTGGTTATGCACTATAATTTTTTTCACTGGGCAGAAGTGGCACTTTTGCAATGTATAATATTATTGATACAATTTGCGGTATTATTTTTGCTCTGTATAGTGGTAGTATCTATGCACTGTATGTCTATTATTTTAGCACTGTATGGGTGGTATTTTTTCGCTGTACATTTGTATTTTTCCATTTTACGGTTGTATTTTGAATTTTGCGATCATTTTGTTTTTGCTCTGGATGGTGGTTTTATTTTCTTACTCTGCAGTACTTTTTTTTTGCACTGTGTGGTGGTATTATTGTCCCATTTTATTTTCACTGTATAGTAGTGGTATTATTTTTTTATTTGTGCTGTTTTATTTTCCCTTTGTGTGGTTGTATTTTTTCACTGAACTGTGGTTCTTTTTTGCATCGAATTGCAGTATTGTTCTTGTACTGTGTGGTGGCGTTTTTGTAGTGTATTCTATAGTGGTATTTTTTGTACTGTATATTGGTATAATTTTTGCTCTGTACTTTTGCTTTCAACTCAATTGAGTTATTTTTGTATTGAATAGTGGTATTATTTTTGCTCTGTATCATGGTATTATTTTGCACTATGCTGTATGTATTGGTATTTTTGCACCATATGGTGATATTTTTGTACTATATATTGGTATAATTCTTGCCCTATACTTTAGTTCTTTTGTTTTGCACTGTATAGTGGTATTTTTTGGCACTATGCTGTATGTATTGGCTTTTTTACAGCATATAGGGATAATTTGCGCTGTATATTGGTATAATTTTTTACTATACTTTGTTTGCACTGGTGGTAATATTTTTGCACTGTATGGTGGTTTTAGTTATGCACTATGCTGTATGTATTGGTACTTTTGCACCATATGGTGATATTTTTGTACTGTATATTGGTATAATTCTTGCCCTATACTTTAGTTTTTTTGTTTTGCACTGTATAGTGGTATTTTTTGTGCACTATACTGTATGTATTGGCATTTTTACACCATATAGGGATAATTTGCACTGTATATTGGTATAATTTTTTATCTATACTTTTGTTTTCACTGGTGGTAATATTTTTGCACTTTATGGTGGATTTAGTTATGCACTATGCTGTATGTATTAGTATTTTTGCACCGTTTTGTGATTTATTTATTTTTTACTGTATATTGGTGTAATTATTGCCTTATACTTTTCTTTTTGTTTTACACTGTATGGTGGTAATATTTTTGCACCGTAAGGTGGTCTTTTTGTACTGTATACTGGTATAATACTTGCCGTATACTTTTGTTTTTTTTGTTTTTCACTCTCTTTTGGTATTACTTATGCACTATGCTGTATACATTGGTATTTTTGCACTGTATGGTGATCTTTGCACACTATGGTGGTATTATGTATGTGCTATGCATTGGTACTTTTGCACCGTATGGTGATTTTTGAACTATATGGTGGTATTATTTATGAGCTATGCTATGTGCATTGGTATTTTTGCACTGTATAGCAGTCTATTTGTACTGCATGGTGGTTTTATCTTAGCACTACATGGCTAACATGTAATCGGGGTTCTTTG
This sequence comes from Oophaga sylvatica, assembly GCA_033576555.1. NCBI lineage: Eukaryota > Metazoa > Chordata > Amphibia > Anura > Dendrobatidae > Oophaga > Oophaga sylvatica. The sequence goes on along the minus strand of JARQOD010000003.1, from coordinate 67,515,559 downwards.
GACACCGTATCCAGCTCGGGTTAACCTTCATGCCTTTCACATCCCTCTTGCTTCTTCCTAACAGGAGGACAGATGTTTTTTTTCCTGTGCATTGCTCCTCTGAGCTTTATCCACAGCTTCTCAATCCCATTTAACCCATTAGCACAGACTTTGGCAGCTGGTCCAAGCTGGCGTTCCCAGGAGGGCGCGCTTTATAGGCTTTTACCGTGGTCTCTACGCTCTTTCGTTTGGTAAGCGAGCCTTCCTCCCCAGCTCGACCCTCCCATACTGCGTCTTAGAGACTCATCAGCTTAATTTCTGGCTGCTTACGATTCTATTTGGATGCCAGGATCGTGTGACCGCATACGGTTTATAGGAATATGCTAATGGTTGTCGCTGTGTTCGCCAAGTGATACCAATACAGAAGATACCCGACACAAAGTGACCTATATCTGAGATGACAGTGCAGGAGAAGGAATTCGCCTAAGTCTCCTGAGATAGGTGCGGCCTGCAAAAGTATCGTACGTAATCCAGGAACAATCTGGAGTCATGGCGCAGCTCCACTGAACACATATTGGCCCTTAAAGAAGCTTTTCCTTTTAAATCCCCAGTATACCAAAAAAACTCTGTATCTGGGAAAGCTGGGTTTGCTGCTATGCCATTTAGGAGATGGGAAACCTACTAAGGATGGCATGGAATTCGATAGGGTCTTCTGATTGGTGGCCACCTTGTGACTGTGACACCACCTTTGCAAGAAAAAAAAAATAAAAAAGTTCCTCTGTAAACTCTACTTGGTGTACAGTGATATTATTGGAGTACTATTGCGCGTTTACTGTATGGCGGCATTATGTGGTGTTCTATTATTTGTGCTGTAATATTCCATATGCTCACTTTATTTGAGCAGCACGGTGGCTCAGTGGTTACCACTGTGTGGTAGCTCAGCGGTTAACACTGTACAGTGGCTCAGTGGTTAGTATTGTATGATGGCTCAGTGGATAGCACTGCAGCCTTGCAGCGCTGGGGTCCTGGGTTCAAATCCCACCAAGGACAACATCTGCAGGAGTTTGTATGTTCTCCCCTGTTTTAGTGGATTTCCTCCGGGTTCTCTGGTTTCCTCCTACACTCCAAAGACAGACTGATGGGGAATCTAGATTGTGAGTCCCAATGGGGACAGTGCCAATAATGTCTGTAAAGCGCTGTGGTATATAAGTAAAATTAATTTTTTCTGGATCCTAAATACGGGAAATAAATATATATTTATTGCATAAACAGCAGCGTGAATAGCCCCTGGCACCAGGTGGCGGTATATAAGCTGAGTCTCCGCGCAGTGGCAGGATGCGGCCTTCCTACAGGCCGGTAGCTTAGGCCTCTTTCACATTTCCGCGGGCGCCTGGCGGCGCCCCCGGCATTTTGCCGCAGCGCCGCATGTGAAAACCTTTCACACTTCCGGCGGCCAAAATGCGTTTTTTTTGCCGGATGGTTTCTGATGCTTGGAGAGATAAGAAACCATCCGGCAAAAACAAAAAACGTTACATGCAGCGTTTTTTCCGGACGCCGCAATGTACATTTGCGCCGCATCCGGACAAAACCGCATGCAACGCATTGACATGCGGCGCCATCCGGCGCTAATGCATGTCAATGCGAAAAAAGCCGCATGCGGCGCATCAGATTTTCAGATGCGGCGCTGCGGCAAAATGCCGGGGGCGCCGCCAGGCGCCCGCCGGAAATGTGAAAGAGGCCTAACTCTCTGTTATGCAGGGAATGTGCGCTTGCTGCAGCGCTTGCTGGAGCTGCTCAGGGGCTCACGCTTCCTGTTGCTACTTCCACATATGAGAGCGAGGAGGAGGTGGTGATGATGGTGGGGGTGCTGATGATGGTGGGGGTGCTGATGCAGCCCGTTAGAAAGCCTACTTCATCACTTCCTGCCTTCTGTGTCCACAAGTCACCATCAATTATTTAGGGCCCTCTGCAGCTGGGTTGAGGTCTGCTGATTGCCCTGGGACAAAGAGGATGTGCGGATTACCCGACTGGCACATTCACAAAGCAGTATCCTGTTGCCCAAGGCTGGGGCGTAGTCTCAGAGAGCAGCGCTTATTGCCCAACACGTGTTTTTCTTCTCATATTATGGTATTGGTAAAGAAAAAACAGGTGCAGTCGAGCTGATTATGTAATTTGGCACAACTCGAGTTGTCTGGTTTTAGATAGGGCTGTGTTATCAGTGGTATCACAAAGGGTGCAGCTCTGAAATGTTATATGGCAAACTCAGCTCCGCTACATCCGTGCATCTGCTACAAACGGTGCATCTCATGTACGACCTGCCTGTTATTCTGCGCAGAACTATATGGCAAACGCCGCTACGCTACATCCGTGCATCTGCTACAAACAGTGCATCTAATGTACGACCTGCCTGTTATTCTGTGCAGAACTATATGGAAAACGCAGCTACGCTACATCCGTGCATCTGCTACAAACAGTGCATCTCATGTACGACCTGCCTGTTAATCTGTGCAGAGCTATATGGCAAACGCCGCTACGCTACATCCGTGCATCTACTACAAACAGTGCATCTCATTTACAACCTGCCTGCTATTCTGCGCAGAACTATATGGCAAACTCAGCTCCACTACATCCGTGCATCTTGTGTCCGACCTGCCTGTTATTCTGCGCAGAACTACGTGGCAACCTGAGCTCCGCTACATCCGTGCATCTGGTACACACAGTGCATCTCATGTACGACCTGCCTGTTATTCTGCGCAGAACTATATGGCAAACGCCACTACGCTACATCCGTGCATCTGCTACAAACAGTGCATCTAATGTGCGACCTGCCTGTTATTCTGCGCAGAACTATATGGAAAATGCCGCTACGCTACATCCGTGCATCTGCTACAAACAGTGCATCTAATGTGCGACCTGCCTGTTATTCTGTGCAGAACTATATGGAAAATGCAGCTATGCTACATCCGTGCATCTGCTACAAACAGTGCATCTAATTGGCGACCTGCCTGTTATTCTGCGCAGAACTATATGGCAAACGCCGCTACGCTACATCCGTGCATCTGCTACAAACAGTGCATCTAATGTACGACCTGCCTGTTATTCTGTGCAGAACTATATGGAAAACGCAGCTACGCTACATCCGTGCATCTGCTACAAACAGTGCATCTCATGTACGACCTGCCTGTTAATCTGTGCAGAGCTATATGGCAAACGCCGCTACGCTACATCCGTGCATCTACTACAAACAGTGCATCTCATTTACAACCTGCCTGTTATTCTGCGCAGAACTATATGGCAAACTCAGCTCCACTACATCCGTGCATCTTGTGTCCGACCTGCCTGTTATTCTGCGCAGAACTACGTGGCAACCTGAGCTCCGCTACATCCGTGCATCTGGTACACACAGTGCATCTCATGTACGACCTGCCTGTTATTCTGCACAGAACTATATGGCAAACGCCGCTACGCTACATCCGTGCATCTGCTACAAACAGTGCATCTAATGTACGACCTGCCTGTTATTCTGTGCAGAACTATATGGAAAATGCAGCTACGCTACATCCGTGCATCTGCTACAAACAGTGCATCTAATGTACGACCTGCCTGTTATTCTGCGCAGAACTATATGGAAAATGCAGCTACGCTACATCCGTGCATCTGCTACAAACAGTGCATCTAATGTGCGACCTGCCTGTTATTCTGCGCAGAACTATATGGCAAACGCCGCTACGCTACATCCGTGCATCTGCTACAAACAGTGCATCTAATGTACGACCTGCCTGTTATTCTGCGCAGAACTATATGGCAAACGCCGCTACGCTACATCCGTGCATCTGCTACAAACAGTGCATCTAATGTACGACCTGCCTGTTATTCTGCGCAGAACTATATGGCAAACGCCGCTACGCTACATCCGTGCATCTGCTACAAACAGTGCATCTAATGTGCGACCTGCCTGTTATTCTGTGCAGAGCTATATGGCAAACGCCGCTACGCTACATCCGTGCATCTGCTACAAACAGTGCATCTAATGTGCGACCTGCCTGTTATTCTGTGCAGAACTATATGGCAAACGCCGCTACCCTACATCCGTGCATCTGCTACAAACAGTGCATCTAATGTGCGACCTGCCTGTTATTCTGCGCAGAACTATATGGCAAACGCCGCTACGCTACATCCGTGCATCTGCTACAAACAGTGCATCTAATGTACGACCTGCCTGTTATTCTGCGCAGAACTATATGGCAAACGCCGCTACGCTACATCCGTGCATCTGCTACAAACAGTGCATCTAATGTACGACCTGCCTGTTATTCTGTGCAGAACTATATGGCAAACGCCGCTACGCTACATCCTTGCATCTGCTACAAACAGTGCATCTAATGTACGACCTGCCTGTTATTCTGCGCAGAACTATATGGCAAACGCCGCTACGCTACATCCGTGCATCTGCTACAAACAGTGCATCTAATGTACGACCTGCCTGTTATTCTGTGCAGAACTATATGGAAAACGCCGCTACGCTACATCCGTGCATCTGCTACAAACAGTGCATCTAATGTGCGACCTGCCTGTTATTCTGTGCAGAACTATATGGCAAACGTCGCTACGCTACATCTGTGCATCTGCTACAAACAGTGCATCTAATGTACGACCTGCCTGTTATTCTGTGCAGAACTATATGGAAAACGCCGCTACGCTACATCCGTGCATCTGCTACAAACAGTGCATCTAATGTACGACCTGCCTGTTATTCTGTGCAGAACTATATGGAAAATGCAGCTACGCTACATCCGTGCATCTGCTACAAACAGTGCATCTAATGTACGACCTGCCTGTTATTCTGCGCAGAACTATATGGCAAACACCGCTACGCTACATCCGTGCATCTGCTACAAACAGTGCATCTAATGTACGACCTGCCTGTTATTCTGTGCAGAACTATATGGAAAACGCCGCTACGCTACATCCGTGCATCTGCTACAAACAGTGCATCTCATGTACGACCTGCCTGTTATTCTGTGCAGAACTATATGGAAAATGCAGCTACGCTACATCCGTGCATCTGCTACAAACAGTGCATCTAATGTACGACCTGCCTGTTATTCTGTGCAGAACTATATGGAAAATGCAGCTACGCTACATCCGTGCATCTGCTACAAACAGTGCATCTAATGTACGACCTGCCTGTTATTCTGCGCAGAACTATATGGCAAACGCCGCTACGCTACATCCGTGCATCTGCTACAAACAGTGCATCTAATGTACGACCTGCCTGTTATTCTGTGCAGAACTATATGGCAAACGCCGCTACGCTACATCCGTGCATCTGCTACAAACAGTGCATCTAATGTACGACCTGCCTGTTATTCTGTGCAGAACTATATGGAAAACGCCGCTACGCTACATCCGTGCATCTGCTACAAACAGTGCATCTAATGTACGACCTGCCTGTTATTCTGTGCAGAACTATATGGAAAATGCAGCTACGCTACATCCGTGCATCTGCTACAAACAGTGCATCTAATGTACGACCTGCCTGTTATTCTGCGCAGAACTATATGGCAAACACCGCTACGCTACATCCGTGCATCTGCTACAAACAGTGCATCTAATGTACGACCTGCCTGTTATTCTGTGCAGAACTATATGGAAAACGCCGCTACGCTACATCCGTGCATCTGCTACAAACAGTGCATCTCATGTACGACCTGCCTGTTATTCTGTGCAGAACTATATGGAAAATGCAGCTACGCTACATCCGTGCATCTGCTACAAACAGTGCATCTAATGTACGACCTGCCTGTTATTCTGTGCAGAACTATATGGAAAATGCAGCTACGCTACATCCGTGCATCTGCTACAAACAGTGCATCTAATGTACGACCTGCCTGTTATTCTGCGCAGAACTATATGGCAAACGCCGCTACGCTACATCCGTGCATCTGCTACAAACAGTGCATCTAATGTACGACCTGCCTGTTATTCTGTGCAGAACTATATGGAAAACGCCGCTACGCTACATCCGTGCATCTGCTACAAACAGTGCATCTAATGTACGACCTGCCTGTTATTCTGTGCAGAACTATATGGAAAACGCCGCTACGCTACATCCGTGCATCTGCTACAAACAGTGCATCTAATGTACGACCTGCCTGTTATTTCTGTGCAGAACTATATGGAAAATGCAGCTACGCTACATCCGTGCATCTGCTACAAACAGTGCATCTAATGTACGACCTGCCTGTTATTCTGCGCAGAACTATATGGCAAACACCGCTACGCTACATCCGTGCATCTGCTACAAACAGTGCATCTAATGTACGACCTGCCTGTTATTCTGTGCAGAACTATATGGAAAACGCCGCTACGCTACATCCGTGCATCTGCTACAAACAGTGCATCTCATGTACGACCTGCCTGTTATTCTGTGCAGAACTATATGGAAAATGCAGCTACGCTACATCCGTGCATCTGCTACAAACAGTGCATCTAATGTACGACCTGCCTGTTATTCTGTGCAGAACTATATGGAAAATGCAGCTACGCTACATCCGTGCATCTGCTACAAACAGTGCATCTAATGTACGACCTGCCTGTTATTCTGCGCAGAACTATATGGCAAACGCCGCTACGCTACATCCGTGCATCTGCTACAAACAGTGCATCTAATGTACGACCTGCCTGTTATTCTGTGCAGAACTATATGGCAAACGCCGCTACGCTACATCCGTGCATCTGCTACAAACAGTGCATCTAATGTACGACCTGCCTGTTATTCTGTGCAGAACTATATGGAAAATGCAGCTACGCTACATCCGTGCATCTGCTACAAACAGTGCATCTAATGTACGACCTGCCTGTTATTCTGCGCAGAACTATATGGCAAACGCCGCTACGCTACATCCGTGCATCTGCTACAAACAGTGCATCTAATGTACGACCTGCCTGTTATTCTGTGCAGAACTATATGGCAAACGCCGCTACGCTACATCCGTGCATCTGCTACAAACAGTGCATCTAATGTACGACCTGCCTGTTATTCTGCGCAGAACTATATGGCAAACGCCGCTACGCTACATCCGTGCATCTGCTACAAACAGTGCATCTAATGTACGACCTGCCTGTTATTCTGCGCAGAACTATATGGCAAACGCCGCTACGCTACATCCGTGCATCTGCTACAAACAGTGCATCTAATGTGCGACCTGCCTGTTATTCTGTGCAGAACTATATGGCAAACGCCGCTACGCTACATCCGTGCATCTGCTACAAACAGTGCATCTAATGTACGACCTGCCTGTTATTCTGCGCAGAACTATATGGCAAACGCCGCTACGCTACATCCGTGCATCTGCTACAAACAGTGCATCTAATGTACGACCTGCCTGTTATTCTGTGCAGAACTATATGGCAAACGCCGCTACGCTACATCCGTGCATCTGCTACAAACAGTGCATCTAATGTACGACCTGCCTGTTATTCTGCGCAGAACTATATGGCAAACGCCGCTACGCTACATCCGTGCATCTGCTACAAACAGTGCATCTAATGTACGACCTGCCTGTTATTCTGCGCAGAACTATATGGCAAACGCCGCTACGCTACATCCGTGCATCTGCTACAAACAGTGCATCTAATGTGCGACCTGCCTGTTATTCTGTGCAGAACTATATGGCAAACGCCGCTACGCTACATCCGTGCATCTGCTACAAACAGTGCATCTAATGTACGACCTGCCTGTTATTCTGCGCAGAACTATATGGAAAACGCCGCTACGCTACATCCGTGCATCTGCTACAAACAGTGCATCTAATGTACGACCTGCCTGTTATTCTGTGCAGAACTATATGGCAAACGCCGCTACGCTACATCCGTGCATCTGCTACAAACAGTGCATCTAATGTACGACCTGCCTGTTATTCTGCGCAGAACTATATGGCAAACGCCGCTACGCTACATCCGTGCATCTGCTACAAACAGTGCATCTAATGTACGACCTGCCTGTTATTCTGCGCAGAACTATATGGCAAACGCCGCTACGCTACATCCGTGCATCTGCTACAAACAGTGCATCTAATGTGCGACCTGCCTGTTATTCTGTGCAGAACTATATGGCAAACGCCGCTACGCTACATCCGTGCATCTGCTACAAACAGTGCATCTAATGTACGACCTGCCTGTTATTCTGCGCAGAACTATATGGCAAACGCCGCTACGCTACATCCGTGCATCTGCTACAAACAGTGCATCTAATGTACGACCTGCCTGTTATTCTGCGCAGAACTATATGGCAAACGCCGCTACGCTACATCCGTGCATCTGCTACAAACAGTGCATCTAATGTGCGACCTGCCTGTTATTCTGTGCAGAACTATATGGAAAACGCAGCTACGCTACATCCGTGTATCTGGTACACACGGTGCATCTCGTGTATGACCTGCCTGTTATGCTACACAGATATATATATATATATATATATAACTAGCTGAAGAGCCTGGCGCTGCCTGGGCATAGTATCTAACTACGGTTAGTTATATCAAATTATAATGATTATATCTATATATATAAAGCTGAGTGTAGAGCCCACTCCGCATAGCCACATTCACTAAAACATCCCACACAATCCCGTCAGCCAGAGCTACCGGACTACTACCCCTAATATCCCACATTGTCCCGTCAGCCAGAGCCACCGGACTACTCCCCCTAATATCCCACACAATCCCGTTAGCCAGAGCCACCGGACTACTCCCCCTAATATCCCACATCATCCCGTCAGCCAGAGCCACCGGACTACTCCCCCTAATATCCCACATCATCCCGTCAGCCAGAGCCACCGGACTACTATCCCTAATATCCCACATCATCCCGTCAGCCAGAGCCACCGGACTACTCCCCCTAATATCCCACATCGTCCCGTCAGCCAGAGCCACCGGACTACTCCCCCTAATATCCCACATCATCTCGTCAGCCTGGGTCAGAACCAGAGCGCTGAGTTGAATGGCCCTAACTTCCATACCGGGGATCCCTTTAAGAGAGGCCTGGCATCAGAACCAGAGCGCTGAGTGTAACTGCCCTGACTTCCACAATGATCCCTTTAATAGAAGCCTGGGGTCAGTACCAGAGCACTGAGTGGATTTGCCCTGACTTCCATACCAATGATCCCTTTAATAGAACCCTGGGGTCAGAACCAAAGCACAGAGTGGATTTGCCCTCACTTCCATACCGGAGATCCCTTTAAGAGGGAAGATGTGCCTATGGGATGGAGGATGTGTGATGGGGATATGGGAATGGGATGGTGGGAATCATTTCTGTCATGTGCTCTCTGCTCCTTTCTGGGGGGGGGGGGGGCAGACAATGACTGGGAGCTTATGTTCCCGGGGATGCTAGATTACTCCCACCCACTCACTGTCTGATGAGGTGTTGTGTGGAGTGAGAAAACTGTTGCTCATAGCAACCAATCACAGCTCAGCTTCTTTTTAACATCTCTGGTGAAATGAAAGATGCTTAGTGATTGGTTGCAAGGAAAATTTGCTCATAGCAACCAATCACAGCTCAGCTTCTTTTTAACAGCTCTGGTGAAATGAAAGATGCTTTGTGATTGGTTGGTGATACACACACACACACACACACACACACATTCAATTTTATATATAAAGATAAGAATGCCCCATGAATAGTGCCCTAATGAACAAGGCCAGACTGAGAGTGCCCCTATGTGCATCACCCCAAGTATTACCAGTCAGAGCGTGTCTCAATAAGAAGTGCCCCCATTATGCATGCCGCTCAATCCAATCCAACCATATGCAAATCGGAGTGTGCCCATAATGGATTCATCACCTGCTTCTTGCTGACAGGTTTAAAGGGTCACTAAGGCTTCATTCAGACGTCCATTTTTTTTACGTACAAGAAAAGTCACTGAGGTCTGAATGAGGCCGAACCTAAATTCAGCAGCGCCTGTATATAACTGGTCCTGTGACCTAGAGTGGAACCATGGGGGGCAGATACTTTCATGCACTTCCTGTCAATCCTTCCATAGAATAACACTACAATCAGCCTCTCCTGAATGGCTGATAACAGGTAACAACAGCAAGCAAACAGGGATAACAGACTTTTCTTTCACTGGCCCTTTACATAGCGTACGCCCCCTTCTGGTCGAGCTATATATTTCCCCCTTTTAATCATCTGTTTGTGTGGGAGCGAGTGGGTTGCAGCACATAAGCCTTTTGATTACTGTTCATCACCCAGCTTTGACAGAATGGCAAATCTACATTTAATTTCTCTGTGAGATCATGAGGTTCATTTCTGCACAGATCATGAACTTTTCCAGGCCCCTGAATGGCAGATCTACATCAGCCTGTCATACAGATTGTTATATTCTTCTGAAAGCTGAGAGTATAACCTGTGAGCAGCTGCTAATTCAGGCCTTGCCACATAGTAATAGTGGTCTCTGCAGCTCTTGAATGGATTGTCACCCAACTTTCCGAGATTCCTGAATGGTAAATCTACATATACATATCAATGCTGACTGCTTAGGTTTGTGGCATGACGGAGGCCATAATTACAGCTCTTATATGAGCGCTCACCCAACTTTTCCAGATTCCTGAATAGCAAATCTACATATACATTTTATTGTCAGCTATATAAAACCATCTCACATGGGTATGGCACTAAAATGTGCGGTCTGCATGGTTGATATAAGGCTTGTGGCATGGTTGGAGCGGTCATTACAGTTCCTTCATGAGTAATAACCCAACTTTCCCAGATTCCTGAATGGAAAAAAAAATCTACATTTCATGCCGACTACATGAATCTACTTGGATTTGACATTGTGATTGTTGATTCTGTTCTTGTGGCATGGTAGAAGCGATAATTACTCTCACCCAGCTTTCCCAGATTCCTGAATAGCAAATCTACATATACATTTCACTGTTAGCTATGTAAAACCATTTTACTTTTCATCTGGCACTAAAAATGTGTGATTTGCATGTCTGATATGTGGCATGACAGATCTGATCGTTACAGCTATTATATGGGTTATCACCCATCTTTTCCAGATTCCTGAATGGAAAATCTGAATTTGGTATGAAGCGATTCTACCTTTCTTTAGGTGGATTCAGCCTTGGTGGCATAGAGGTGATCATTACAGCTCTTACCTGAGTAAAAACCCAATTTCCTAGATTCCCCAATAGAGAATCTACATTTCATGACTACTATATAAAACCATTCTACTTGGATCGGTTATTGTGGGTTAATTTAGCTTTGTCATTAAATCTCTTATTTGAGTTGTCACCCAGCTTTTCCAGATACTCAGATCTGGCATTGTAACGTGATCTGCTTGCTTGATTTTAGTCATGGTAAAAATTACATCTCTTATAAGGATGTACCCAGCTTTCCGAGGTTCTCGAATTGCAAATCTACGTATATATTTCCTTATTATAAGCGTGTTATCCTCTGAGTTGATTTACTTTTTGTGGTGAGGGCGATCATTGCTCTTGTTACCCAGCTTTCCCAGATTTCTGGATGGAAAAAAAAAAATCATGTTGACTGTAGTGTGAAACCATTTTATTTAGATCTGACATTATAATGTGTAATCCTCGTAGTTAATTCAGGATTTATGCAATGATAGAGGCAATCCTTACTACCCTTATTACTCAGCTTTCCTAGATTCCTTAATGGCAAAATTACATACAAATATTTTGTTAGGATCTAGCAGTATAAAGTATGATCCATGTGGATGCTTCAGCCTGGTGACAAGACAGAGGCTGTCATTACATCTCTCACATAGGTTATCACCCAGGTCCCTGATTACCAAATCTACATATACTTTTCATTTTTAGATATATAAAACCATTTTACTTGGATTTGCCAGTAAATTGTGTGATCCACTTGATTAATTTGGACATTGTGGCATGACATAGGCAATCATTACTGCCCTTGTTACCCAGCTTTCCCAGATTCCTGAATGGCTGAATGGAAAAACTGAATTTCATCTCAACTGTAATGTGAAAAAACATTTTATTTAGATGTGATATTGTATCTTGTGATCCACTCTGTTGGTTTCAGCCTTTTACCACAACAGTGGCGATCAGAACTGTTCTTGTTACCCAGCTTTCCCAGATTCATGAAATGAAAAAAAAAGTCTACATTTCAACTATATAAAAAGACTTTATTTGAATCAGTATAAAGTATAATCCATTTGGTTGGGTCAGCCCTGTTGCATTACATAGGCAATCAATCATTACTGCTCTTGTTACATCACAGCTTTCCCAGATTCCTGAATGGGAAAGCTGAATTTCATATTGGCTATAGTGAGTGAATACATTTTATTTAGATATGACATTGTAACTTGTGATCCAAGCGGTCAATTCAGGCCTTGTAGCATGATGGACGTGCTCATTACTGGCCCTGTTACCCAGCTTTCCCAGATTCCTGAATGGTAAAACAATGTTATATTGACTATAGTAAGTGAATCCATTTTAATTAGATCTGACATTGTAACTTGTGCTTCTCATGGTCGATTCATGCCTTGTAGCAAGACAGAAGTGATCATTACTGCCCCTGTTACCCAGCTTTCCCAGATTCCTGAATGGAAAAAAAAATACATTTCATGTCAACCATATAAAAATATTTTATTTGGATCTAGCAGAATAAAGGATGATCCCTGTGGATGGTTCAACCCTGGTGACATGGCAGAGTCGATCATTACAGCTCTTACATAGGTTATTATCCAGCTTTCCCAGATTCCTGAATGCCAGATCTACATTTCATGTCTCCGTGAAATCATGATGTTAATTTCTTCTTGTAATTTGTGTTCTTCAGGGTTGATTTGGCTCTAAATACAGGCGGTTCATTTACCTGTGGCGGGTTTATCCCATCTGATGGGTCGTGACTGCGGCCCATCCCTGATGTGCACTCAGTGGCGGAGCGGAGGAATGTGCGCTTGCTCTGGCACGCCGTCCCTCACTGTAAAGTTTCTACACTGTCTTTCAGGTATGTTTCCTTATAAGGAGCCAGAAGGAGCCGGTGACATCACTGGGAGCCGTCCTCGTCGCTGCAGCTTGTGGCTTTGACATCCTAGAGGGCAAAGTCGCAGAAGCTGCGGGCCGTTGGCAGCCATCAGTGCCAGCTGCCTATAAATCTGCTGACTAATCCCAACACAAAGAACCATCCTCACCCTCTGTACCCATCAGTCACATCCAGCAAGTGCAGAAATATTCATGCCCTTATGTATTGGTGGACCCTAATGCCCGCTGTGATATGTCCTGTGTATGGGATTGCTTTTCATATGATTGCCTATTTTAGAGGTTGGCATCCTGCAGCACTCCAGCTGTTGTAAAACTGCAACTCCCAGCATGCCCTGAACCTAACCTCTACCAATGGTGGAGTCAATAGAAGCGAAAAACATTGGTAGGCCCCGGCAAACCGACTACCTGTTGGCATCCTGGTTATCGGGGAAGTTTGTAGGTAGTAGGAGGGTCGCAAGGCTCTGATCTGATGGCCATGGGCTACCGCTGTGGCCACTGGACCAGTGTTCTGCCCATCTTTTTGCTCAACTCTATTAATATCGAAGCCGGGGGGGCTGCGAGGGTGAGAGCAGCCAAAAATTCACTTTTAATTTTGGCTATCACCCAGCTTTCCATGGATCCTGAATGGTAAACTAGACAGAAATGGAATCAAATATAGTTATTTCATTTTTTGTTTTTTTTTTAGAGGGAAAGACTTTTTACGAAGCCGCACAGACAGGATTGTAAGGAGGGAACATCCCATGTCTTGTCCTTACCGCGTGCACCCTCTGTGAGGTTTGGGATCCAGTTCGTGGTTGATGGTAATCTAGATAGATCTCAATAACATTAGGTCGGGTTTTACAAATTCTCATTCAGAAGCTGCAAGAGATAAAAATAAAATGTCTGTAAATGGGCCCTTAATGACCGTGGATTTGGAATGCAAGAATTAAGCAAAAAGATTCCCAGGACTCTAGTCCAGTGGTCACGTCGGAGGTCCATGGCTACCGGATTAGAGTCCTGCAAGCCTCTTACTACCTTCGGTATGAGGCATCAGGGGGGGATACAAATCAGCGGAGGCAGCAAGGGTGCCGCAGGTAGGAGGCAGTTCACAGCACTCTGCTCTGACGGCCACAGGCGACTGACGAGTCCTACTAGTCTTGGCGCTCATCTTTAGTTTGCGCACACCAGATCTTTCTGCTTCTGGACTTGTTAGCGTTGCAGATTTGCAGCAGCAGATTGCAGATGTTCTCCGCAGCGCATGTGCGTGAGATATCGGGACGTCTGATCCACAGTGGGTAAAATCTGCAAACCCACAACCGTAACTACACAATTAGCTGTGCTTTATGCCGCTGCAGATCATTGGTCACGTACAGATGTACCCTCACTTCATCAATGTGTCCTCATCACATTCCAGATTACCAGGTGCTGGATTAAAGGAATTTTACAGAATCTTATAACCTGTTTCTGTTACGACAGGTTTTGCTCACCACTTGCAGGAAGTTCTCTGCTAATATTGTGAAGGAGGAGGCCGACACATTTCTCCTTACATAGTTCTTGCTTTGGCTTCCTGTTTGTATTGCAAGTGAAACCTGATGAACCTTTTAACGTGATCTTTGCCCTTAGAAAGTGCTCCAGTCTTATTCCATAAAAAACATTTGTGCTGACCATAGTAATCTACCTGGAAACCCAATAATCATTTCTGTAAAGTCCAGAGGGGCATGTGCCCTGGTGGGCAATGTAAACAAATTCAGATAGACGGTTTCAAAGGAGCGCCAGGCTGGCGATAAAGGCAGATGAGATTAAGGTTGTCCGCTGCAGCTCCGGCCGGGTACCTCAAGAGAGGATCAGACATAAGTGATGATAAAGCAATCCGGTCATAAGGAGCGCGAGGGACGCAATTCAGCTGATATTAAAAAGTCTTCATTTATTGATTTCCACCACGTGGAAATCCATGCCCACCATGGCTTTATCATCACTGATGGGCAATGTGGCTCAGGAGAGGGGTCACGGGTGCCGTTTAGCAACCTCTATTAGATACGGCCCTCTACTTGGCACCGAGAACAGCGATGTTTCTGATACATAACTGCAGATGTTGCAGTCACACCCGGGCCCCTGTGCTTCAAGGGCCCAAACATCAATGACGTGAGATAATCGGGGCTCATGAGCTTCAAGCTACACTGCCGGTATAAAAAATAAAAATTCTGCAACTTTAACATTTACTTTCTATATCAATTCCTCTACATTTCCAGGATCTCTGCTTGCTGTCAGTGGATGAGCTGACTCCCTTGTGCAGCACATGGACTGTCCATGTATTTGGCTGGCGGCTCTTTCGCCTGATCGTCCCATGCACAGGAGCGCTCCAGCCGTTGCCTGTCATACACAATAAAAGATAAATCGGACATGTTGGATCTGTATCTGTCAGGGGAGAATCGGAGACCCCCCATACACAATAGATTGTCTGTCGAACACATTGAAATCGACAGGTTCAGTCTAAAATGTATGCACACTCGACTCTTTTAAGCATGCATGTGTTTTCAATAGGAAAAGAGAAATAAACAGTTGCAGACACGCAGGGACGAGTCTGGTCACCCTCATGTACAGTACACAAGATTCGTCCCACCTTCAACAGATCCTGTATTATCGAACTGGAGGGTCCATGTGCAGCACAGGCGCGTCTCTGCGCTCCATATGGACCTCATATGCCCTAATAGGGTAACTAAGGGTTACCACTTTAACCCATTATTACCATGGAACACTCCCGCCATGTGGGTGGCAGAGGGCCATATTGGGTTATTCGCCTTGGCCATGAAACAGACATTAACCCCGTGTGGTCCGGATGGGTATAGCGCTCCGGCCCTGCCCTTTTTCTTTGTTTTTAAATGGAAATACTATGCAGCGCGGACGCGACTCGTGGACCAATCCTTTACTTCCTCCTTCCAGGCTCTGTCCTTATAAGGTGAAACTTTAGAAACGTTTCTGTGTGAACTCTCCCTTACCCCTCCCCGCTCACTGAGAGCCCAGCTCGGAGCCGCTGGCTGCCTGACATTCCTCTGACATTACTGCATAGTGTTGGAGAACATCCCTGCTAGGAGCTGTACTGCACCTCTCCCCATGCTCTACTCCCTATACCTCCAATAACCCTTTTATTTAAAGGGGCAGGAGCATTTAAAGAGACCTCATGCCGCTTTGCAATCGTATAAAGGGGAAGCACATGCGATAAATGTTATATATTTATTTTACTTTCTTTACAGACATCATCATCACTATCCACATTGGGGCTTACAATATAAATTCCCTATCAGTATGTCTTTGAAGTGTGGGAGGAAACACATGCAAACACGGGGAGAACATACAAACTCCTTGCAGATGTTGTCCTTGGTGGGATTTGAACCCTGGACCACCTGGGCTGCAATCTACCATGCTAACCACTGATATATATATGAGATTTTTATGAACTTTCTGTTAATCAGACCACTACATTCAGGTGCTCAGTGGCTGATAACATGGGACAACAGCATAGATTTAGAGGGGTCCGCCTGTGTCCTGTTTTATATTCGCAGTGTTACATGAGCAGCTGCTGTGTACCAAGGGAACATGTACTCTGTATCCAGAGCTGTCACGGTGACTTCCACAGGCCCTGCATTATTCAAATGGTTTCAATGTCCCTCCTGAATGTTGATTTCCCTTCTTTACTTTTTTCTTTTTTTCGGGGCATTCAGCCAAAAACAGAAGTGATTCCGTCAGTAGTGAAAGGGGCCAGGTTCCTCTCATGGCTAGTGTTAACAGAACAAGACAATGAACTGCCGTAGATCCTGCAATTAACCCATCTCTTCTTGTTTGTTTGTTGTTTTTTTTTTTTTACAAATGCCATACTTACATGATATGACTAAAAGTATGTGAACCCCTGAAAAATAACATCTGTGACACTAGAAGAGGAAGTTACATTAAATGAAAATCCAAATTGGTTCCTGCAAGAGTTTCTGAACTGAAGCTTGGCAGTTTTATGACTGCCCCCTGCTTGGCACTGTTATGTGATTACTGTGGTTGTCTCTAGTATAGGGGTTCTCTTGTTAGCCTTGCTCTGAGGGCACCGAGGCTGTAAACTTGGTATTGGGAATATTGTAGTAGTGTTATGCTGCTACTCTTGGTAGAACTTTAATGACGGCATGGAGGCAATAAATTTAGTACTGTTGGTTGGCATTGTTATGGCAGCATCTTGGTAGCACTGTTATTAAGGCTAGGATGCTACAAACGACACTGAGAGCATTGTAGCTGGCAATGTTATGAAGGCTCTCTCCCTGTCACTGTTATACATGAAGGCTCTCTCCCTGTCACTGTTATACATGAAGGCTCTCTCCCTGTCACTGTTATACATGAAGGCTCTCTCCCTGTCACTGTTATATATGAAGGCTCTCTCCTGGCACTGTTATGAAAGTTCTCTCCCTGGCACTGTTATAACATCTCTCTCTCAGGCACAGTTATTAAAGCTCTTTCCCTGGCACCATTAACAAGGCTCTCTCCCTGGCACTGTTATGAAGGCTCTCCCCCTGGCACTGTTATGAAGGCTCTCACCCTGGCACTGTTATGAAGGCTCTCTCTCTGGCACTGTTATGAAGGCTCACCCCCTGGCACTGTTATGAAGGCTCTCACCCTGGCACTGTTATGAAGGCTCTCACCCTGGCACTGTTATGAAGGCTCTCTCTCTGGCACTGTTATGAAGGCTCTCTCTCTGGCACTGTTATGAAGGCTCTCCCCCTGGCACTGTTATGAAGGCTCTCCCCCTGGCTCTGTTATGAAGGCTCGCCCCCTGGCTCTGTTATGAAGGCTCTCTCTCTGGCACTGTTATGAGGGCTCTCTCTCTGGCACTGTTATGAAGGCTCTCTCTCTGGCACTGTTATGAAGGCTCTCTCTGGCACTGTTATGAAGGCTCCACCCTGGCACTGTTATGAAGGCTCTCACCCTGGCACTGTTATGAAGGCTCTCTCTCTGGCACTGTTATGAAGGCTCACCCCCTGGCACTGTTATGAAGGCTCTCTCTCTGGCACTGTTATGAAGGCTCACCCCCTGGCACTGTTATGAAGGCTCTCACCCTGGCACTGTTATGAAGGCTCTCACCCTGGCACTGTTATGAAGGCTCTCTCTCTGGCACTGTTATGAAGGCTCACCCCCTGGCACTGTTATGAAGGCTCTCTCTCTGGCACTGTTATGAAGGCTCACCCCCTGGCACTGTTATGAAGGCTCTCACCCTGGCACTGTTATGAAGGCTCTCACCCTGGCACTGTTATGAAGGCTCTCACCCTGGCACTGTTATGAAGGCTCTCTCTCTGGCACTGTTATGAAGGCTCTCTCTCTGGCACTGTTATGAAGGCTCTCCCCCTGGCACTGTTATGAAGGCTCTCCCCCTGGCTCTGTTATGAAGGCTCGCCCCCTGGCTCTGTTATGAAGGCTCTCTCTCTGGCACTGTTATGAGGGCTCTCTCTCTGGCACTGTTATGAAGGCTCTCTCTCTGGCACTGTTATGAAGGCTCTCTCTGGCACAGTTATTAAAGCTCTTTCCCTGGCACCATTAACAAGGCTCTCTCCCTGGCACTGTTATGAAGACTCTCACCCTGGCACTGTTATGAAGGCTCTCACCCTGGCACTGTTATGAAGGCTCTCACCCTGGCACTGTTATGAAGGCTCTCTCTCTGGCACTGTTATGAAGGCTCACCCCCTGGCACTGTTATGAAGGCTCTCACCCTGGCACTGTTATGAAGGCTCTCTCTCTGGCACTGTTATGAAGACTCTCACCCTGGCACTGTTATGAAGGCTCTCACCCTGGCACTGTTATGAAGGCTCTCACCCTGGCACTGTTATGAAGGCTCTCTCTCTGGCACTGTTATGAAGGCTCTCTCTCTGGCACTGTTATGAAGGCTCTCCCCCTGGCACTGTTATGAAGGCTCTCCCCCTGGCTCTGTTATGAAGGCTCGCCCCCTGGCTCTGTTATGAAGGCTCTCTCTCTGGCACTGTTATGAGGGCTCTCTCTCTGGCACTGTTATGAAGGCTCTCTCTCTGGCACTGTTATGAAGGCTCTCTCTGGCACTGTTATGAAGGCTCTCCCCCTGGCACTGTTATGAAGGCTCTCTCTGGCACTGTTATGAAGGCTCTCTCTTGCACTGTTATGAAGGCTCTCTCTCTGGCACTGTTATGAGGGCTCTCTCTCTGGCACTGTTATGAAGGCTCTCTCTCTTGCACTGTTATGAAGGCTCTCTCTCTGGCTCTGTTATGAAGGCTCTCTCTCTGGCTCTGTTATGAAGGCTCTCTCTCTGGCACTGTTATGAAGGCTCTCTCCCTGGCACTGTTATGAAGGCTCTCTCTCTGGCACTGTTATGAAGGCTCTCTCTGGCACTGTTATGAAGGCTCTCTCTCTGGCACTGTTATGAAGGCTCTCCCCCTGGCACTGTTATGAAGGCTCTCCCCTGGCACTGTTATGAAGGCTTCCCCCTGGCACTGTTATGAAGGCTCTCTCTCTGACACTGTTCTGAAGGCTCTCCCCCTGGCACTGTTATGAAGGCTCTCTCTCTGGCACTGTTATGAAGGCTCTCTCTCTGACACTGTTATGAAGGCTCTCCCCTGGCACTGTTATGAAGGCTCTCTCCCTGGCACTGTTATGAAGGCTCTCTCTCTGGCACTGTTATGAAGGCTCTCTCCCTGGCACTGTTATGAAAGTTCTCCCCTGGCACTGTTATGAAGGCTCTCCCCCTGGCACTGTTATGAAGGCTTCCCCCCTAGCACTGTTATGAAGGCTCTCTCTCTGACACTGTTATGAAGGCTCTCCCCCTGGCACTGTTATGAAGGCTCTCTCTCTGGCACTGTTATGAAGGCTCTCTCTCTGACACTGTTATGAAGGCACTCCCCCTGGCACTGTTATGAAGGCTCTCACCCTGGCACTGTTATGAAGGCTTCCCCCCCTAGCACTGTTATGAAGGCTCTCTCTCTGACACTGTTATGAAGGCTCTCCCCCTGGCACTGTTATAAAGGCTCTCTCTCTGGCACTGTTATGAAGGCTCTCTCCCTGGCACTGTTATGAAGGTTCTCCCCTGGCACTGTTATGAAGGCTCTCCCCCTGGCACTGTTATGAAGGCTTCCCCCCTAGCACTGTTATGAAGGCTCTCTCTCTGACACTGTTATGAAGGCTCTCCCCCTGGCACTGTTATGAAGGCTCTCTCCCTGGCACTGTTATGAAGGCTCTCTCTCTGGCACTGTTATGAAGGCTCTCTCTCTGGCACTGTTATGAAGGCTCTCTCTCTGGCACTGTTATGAAGGCTCTCTCCCTGGCACTGTTATGAAGGCTCTCTCTGGCACTGTTATGAAGGCTCTCTCACTGGCACCACTTTGAAGGCTCTCTCCCTGGCACCACTTTGAAGGCACTCTCCTTGGCACCACTTTGAAGGCTGTCCCTGGTACAGGCTCTCCATGCACTGTTATATGATTACTTATTTTGGCCCTATAATGGGAAGACACTATCAAAGAGACCCTGCACCTTCAGCAATGTCACTACTGGTATGGGGGTACTGTGGCTTGCACTGTTATGTCTTTCTTCTTAGCAATGCTACATGAACACTGTGACTGGTGATGTTAGACTGGCTCACATATGGGGGCACCCTGGGTAGAAGTGAAAACGGGGGTGATTTTCAATGAACTGAAAGATTGTATTTGGCGCTCACATTCCGGGCCCGGCACAGGGAGTGGAGCACTATCAGCCATGTAGGGCACTGGAGGGCTGTGGTACCTGGCAGTGCCCTGATGTCAGTGGAATTCCTTGGGATGAATTAACTTTATCTTGGTTACATAAACGTTACAGAGACGTCTGTCCAGAGTCCTGGGAATGTGTAAGGAGTCGTCCGGAGACGGCTGGAGGGAAACTCACTCTGCAGATTATCTACATACGAAGAAGGGGTGGCCTTTACGTTCCTCTACATTCCTGCATAACATTAAATTAGGGTAATTGTCCCCCATCCCAGGTGACACCTAATGTGGATGCTCAAGTTAGGGGTGAGTGCACTGCACCTCATTTAATAAAAAAAAACCTGCAGCATGTCAATTCTTTCGGCACTTCTTTTCCCATTGAATGAATAAAAAGATACTGCAAAACAACACAAAGTGCATAACGTTTTTCTTACATCAGTAGCCCATGGCTGCTAGACGAAGGCCCTGCGAACCTCTCACAAGCCGTGTGCCCCCTCTGATTTGTAGGCCACCACCATGTTGTGACTTAGCTAGGCCTACTAATCAGAAAGGGCTCCATGGATGCTGCAGAGGTTTTCTGGACTCTGGTCGGGACCACTGATGAGGTCGCTGGACCGGGGTCTCTTTGATTCTGGAATTGTGTTTTGTTTTTTTTTAAATCTTTTTGAAAAGTGCGGCAGTTTGCGGTGAAATATCTCGGAGGTTTTGATGCTTTTTTCACCACATGGTCGTAAGCGACTGATGTAAATACACCTATAGTATAAAGACCACTCGGCCCAGACTGCATATGTGTGCCGGTCATTGTGTCCAGCAGTTCTTGCCTCTCACATGTGTAAGTGGAGCACATGTGGCCTCGCTCTGAAATGTCCTTATAAGGAAGGATACATAGACGCCTTGTGAATGCAAAACGCTGCCGCCTCCTAATG
This sequence comes from Oophaga sylvatica, assembly GCA_033576555.1. Taxonomy (NCBI): domain Eukaryota; kingdom Metazoa; phylum Chordata; class Amphibia; order Anura; family Dendrobatidae; genus Oophaga; species Oophaga sylvatica. Next base: position 67,493,920 of record JARQOD010000003.1, on the reverse strand, counting down.
TAAAGTGCTGCAAACCAAGCAGGAAGCCGATGGTTATCACAGGGGGCCGGAAACAATACGCCCGGTCATGTGACTGCCGTGCAGCACCAGGTAGAAAAGAACAATAATAATAATAAAAAAATAACATTTTAAATTAAACGAAAAAAAAAATGGGATTATGGATGACCTGACTGCTGCCAAGCTGCACTCCCATTATCTGCTGACAGCACAAATCCAGCTTTGAGCTTGAGTTCCACAGAACTGACAGCAATGGAGGCCGATGAGACTTGGCAAGAGGTCTCCAGACGAATAAATCAGATTATATGTGTATTAATTTAGGGGGCGAGCCGGCGTTTGAATGACTCGTCTGACTGTAACCAAAAATATTTTTATTCCTTGGATTGTCCCAAAAATAAAGCTGTAAAGATATGGGACTTAAAACAGGAATCTGGAAAAGCTGGGTGGGTGTCTCCCTGTTGATACTTTTGCTTTGGTGGTAATTTGGCATGAAAAGCAGTCCCCTAATAAAAATGTTAACAACCTGAGCTCCTATCATACAGGGGGCAGGTAGATAACAATGTATAAGAGGACATTTCCCAGAATGCAGTTCACGGAACAAGGAGAGAATGGAAGGAGGTTTCGGCTCTGAAACCGGCAGATTTGTGAGTGTGGTTTAAGTCCTCATTCAGACATCCGCTTCTTTTCACACCAAAAAAACATGTGAACAGCCCCTTAGATTATAATGCCTATGTGTCCTATCGGTGAATAACCCGCAGAACATTGAGTGCAGCTCTAGAGTATAATACAGGAGGTAACTCCGGATCAGTACATGATAAGTAATGTAATGTATGTACACAGTGACTGCACCAGCAGAATAGTGAGTGCAGCTCTGGAGTGTAATACAGGATGTAACTCAGGATCAGTACAGGATAAGTAATGTAATGTATGTACACAGTGACTGCACCAGCAGAATAGTGAGTGCAGCTCTAGAGTATAATACAGGAGGTAACTCCGGATCAGTACAGGATAAGTAATGTAATGTATCTACACAGTGACTACACCAGCAGAATAGTGAGTGCAACTCTGGGGTATAATACAGGATGTAACTCAGGATCAGTACAGGATCAGTAATGTATGTACACCGTGACTGCACTAGCAGAATAGTGAGTGCAGCTCTGGGGTATAATACAGGATGTAACTCAGGATCAGTGCGGGATAAGTAATGTATGTACACAGTGACTGCTCCAGCAGAATAGTGAGTGCAGCTCTGGAGTATAATACAGGATGTAACACAGGACTAGTACAGGATATGTAATGTAATTTATGTACACAGTGACTGCACCAGCAGAATAGTGAGTGCAGCTCTGGAGTATAATACAGGATGTAACTCAGGATCAGTAAAGGGTATGCCACACTAAGCGAGATCGCTAACGAGATCGCTACTGCATCACCATTTATGACGCAGTAGCGATCTCGTTAGCGACGCAGCTGTGTGTGACATGTAGCAGCGATGTGGCCCCTGCTGAGATGTCGCTGATCGCTCATGAACGTTCTGAGCCGTTTTTTGGTCGTTGGTGTCCCGCTGGTGAGCCTGAATCGCTGAGTGTGACACCCTTTATGAACGACTTCACCAGCGTCGCAGGTGGGACTAGGTTTTCCCAACGACCGCAGAGGTCGTTATACAGATCGCTGATGAGATGTATTTGGAATCACAGATCGCTGCTGAGTTGTGTTTGGAATCACACAGCTAAGTCGCTGAGATCGCTACTGCGTCATAAATGGTGACGCAGTAGCGATCTCGTTAGCGATCTCGCTTAGTGTGGCATACCCTTAATGTAATGTATGTACACAGTGACTGCACCAGCAGAACAGTGAGTACAGCTCTGGAGTATAATACAGGCTGTAACTCAGGATCAGTACAGGATAAGTAATGTAATGTATGTACACAGTGACTGCACCAGCAGAATAGTGAGTGCAGCTCTGGAGTATAATACAGGATGTAACTCAGGATCAGTACAGGATGAGTAATGTAATGTATGTACACAGTGACTGCACCAGCAGAATAGTGAGTGCAGCTCTGGAGTATAATACAGGATGTAACTCAGGATCAGTACAGGATAAGTAATGTAATGTATGTACACAGTGACTGCACCAGCAGAATAGTGAGTGCAGCTCGGGGGTATAATACAGGATGTAACTCAGGATTAGTACAGGATAAGTAATGTAATGTACAGGGGTTGGACAAAATAATGGAAACACCTGGAAACATCAACAAAAGTTAGTTTAATATGGTGTAGGTCCACCATTTGCTGAGATTACAGCCTCAATTCTCCGAGGTATGGATTCATACAAGGTGTGAATTGTTTCCAAAGGAATTTTAGCCCATTCTTCAGTTAAAACACCCTCCAGTTCTTTGAGCGACGATGGCGGCGGAAATTGACGTCTAACTTGAATCTCTAAAATCGACCATAAATGCTCAAATAATGTTAAGGTCTGGGGATTGTGGGGGCCAGATGAGATGCTCAACTTCATTAGAATGTTCCTCGTGCCATGCTTCAACGATTCTAGCTGTATGAAATGGTGCATTATCATCCTGAAAGATGGCGTTCCCCTCCGGGAACAGTGCTTGAACCATAGGATGCACTTGGTCGCCCAAAATGCCTAAATAATTGCGGCTGTTAATTCGTCCATGAAGGGATATCATTGGCCCGGCAGATCTCCAGGAAATAGCACCCCAGATCATCACAGAACCTCCGCCATGTTTTACGGTTGGGAGAAGGCAGTCTGGATGGAATGCTTCTTTCGGCAGTCTCCAAATGTACACGCGGCCGGAGGTCGGAAATAGGGTAAGCGATGATTCGTCTGAGAATATCACATGTTTCCACGGCTCAAGGGACCAATTCTGGAGGTTTCTTCACCACTCTAAACGCTTGGAAACATTTGTCATTGAGAGCAGCGGTTTTCGAATTGCAGCCTTCCGTGGAATCCAGATTTGTTCAGCTCCTGACAAACAGTTTTCGTGGAAACTGGGTTCTGTAGGTGTTCATTGAGCTCAGCAGTGATTTTCGGAGCCGTGGTCTTGCGATCCTCTCTCACAATTCGCTTTAGAGTCTGACAGTCTCTCTCTGTCAACTACGACTTTCGGCCGGACCTGTGCTTTGCTGCGGACATTTTTCCTTCTCTTTCAAACGCAGTCATTACTTTGGAGACAGTACCTCTTGACACGCCAAGCATTCGGGCACTTTCGGTTACACTAGCGCCTGCCATACCAGCACCAACAATTTGGCCTCTTTGAAAATCCGAGAGGTCTGCCATTGGTATCAGGTTCTCATCAATGTTCTTACAATTATGCAAAACAAAGAGTTAATTTACATACACATATCACATAACAAAAATAATCAACTACAAAACATTACCATATGTCACGGTTTGCATGTTTATAACGTTCGAAGATTATGATGCCAAAACGTTAGGTGTTTCCATTATTTTGTCCAACCCCTTTATGTACACAGTGACTGCACCAGCAGAATAGTGAGTGCAGCTCTGGAGTATAATACAGGATGTAACTCCGGATCAGTACAGGATCAGTAATGTAATGTATGTACACAGTGACTGCACCAGCAGAATAGTGAGTGCAGCTTTGGAGTATAATACAGGATGTAACTCAGGATCAGTACAGGATAAGTAATGTATGTACACAGTGCCTGCACCAGCAGAATAGTGAGTGCAGCTCTGGAGTATAATACAGGATGTAACTCAGGATCAGTAACGTAATGTATGCACATAGTGACTGCACCAGCAGAATAGTGAGTGCAGCTTTGGAGTATAATACAGGATGTAACTCAGGATCAGTACAGGATAAGTAATGTATGTACACAGTGCCTGCACCAGCAGAATAGTGAGTGCAGCTCTGGAGTATAATACAGGATGTAACTCAGGATCAGTACAGGATAAGTAATGTAATGTATGTACACAGTGACTACTGCACCAGCAGAATAGTGAGTGCAGCTCTGGAGTATAATACAGGATGTAACTCAGGATCAGTAATGTAATGTATGTACACAGTGACTCCACCAGCAGAATAGTGAGTGCAGCTCTGGAGTATAATACAGGATATAACTCAGGATCAGTACAGGATAAGTAATGTATGTACACAGTGACTCCACCAGCAGAATAGTGAGTGCAGCTTTGGAGTATAATACAGGATGTAACTCAGGATCAGTACAGGATAAGTAATGTATGTACACAGTGCCTGCACCAGCAGAATAGTGAGTGCAGCTCTGGAGTATAATACAGGATGTAACTCAGGATCAGTACAGGATAAGTAATGTAATGTATGTACACAGTGACTGCACCAGCAGAATAGTGAGTGCAGCTTTGGAGTATAATACAGGATGTAACTCAGGATCAGTACAGGATAAGTAATGTATGTACACAGTGCCTGCACCAGCAGAATAGTGAGTGCAGCTCTGGAGTATAATACAGGATGTAACTCAGGATCAGTACAGGATAAGTAATGTAATGTATGTACACAGTGACTACTGCACCAGCAGAATAGTGAGTGCAGCTCTGGAGTATAATACAGGATGTAACTCAGGATCAGTAATGTAATGTATGTACACAGTGACTGCACCAGCAGAATAGTGAGTACAGTTCTGGAGTATAATACAGGATGTAACTCAGGATCAGTACAGGATAAGTAATGTAATGTATGTACACAGTGACTGCACCAGCAGAATAGTGAGTGCAGCTCTGGAGTATAATACAGGATGTAACTCAGGATCAGTACAGGATAAGTAATGTAATGTATGTACACAGTGACTCCACCAGCAGAATAGTGAGTGCAGCTCTGGAGTATAATACAGGATGTAACTCAGGATCAGTAATGTAATGTATGTACACAGTGACTGCACCAGCAGAATAGCGAGTTCAGCTTTGGAGCATAAGACATGGAATTATTCAGATGTACATGCCTGATCCTAGGTCATTGCACTACAACATCAGGTAGTTGTCAGCAAGTGAAATTTTACCTGACATTCCTGGTAACTGGATATCTTCAAGATGCCTTATATGTATTGTAACCTGAGCCAGAGGAGTTACCATACATATCATATCAGCAGTGACATCCCTAACCTGGGCTATTATGTTATGATGATGATCCCCTACATTCACTCACTTTAACTATTGTATTGTCAGTCTTCACTGTAGTCCTGGCATTGTATTCATGAACCAGGCAGAACAGGATGAACCATATTAAATAAAAGCTCTACAGAATAGCTTCAAATGCTTTATTTGTTGGAGGTAAAATAAAAAAAGCAGAATGACAACCCAGATAACCTGGTATCCACTAAAACCATCTGCATGCAGGTTAGCTGTTAGTGGATATGCTTTTATTCTAAATATGTCTTATATGTCCACAGCTTAAAGGGGCTGTCCAATTACAGAATATTGATGACTTATCCTTGAGATAGGTCATCAAAAAGAGATGGGTGGGGATCCAATACCCGGCACCAAAACCGAGCGGTCCAGTGTAAACATATTGAACGGATCGGCAATGTTGATTCATTGGGAGACTTATAATACAGATCAGTCAAAAGCAACTTACCTTTGGTGTCCTTAAAGGAAAAAAAAATCTTTGCATTCAGCATAAAAATCATTTTTTAAAGATAGAACTCCCTTTTAAATTTCCATAAGAGCATTGTGGATTATCCTGGTGTGATATAACCTCTGTATAATAAGATCGCACCCGTCCGCCCCATACTGAGGACTTGTATGTGTTCATAACCTATAGGAAGTGTATCACTAATATCACTACTTTCATCAGAGGCTCGGAGGAATGAACGGTGCTGCGTACGTCCTCATTGCATGCCCCCTGCTATCTGCTACAGCTCTGATAGGGGTTGTAGTCCAGCTTATCCAGGGTCCTGAATGGAAAGAATGCCCGAATGTGTAACAATATTTCTCATAACATCGCAAGTATTGCAACTCGGCCCCATTGAAGTGAATGAAGCTGAGCCACAATACCACACAAAACCCATAGTGTTTCTTAAAGAGAGCAGCCATGTTTTTCTAATCCTATAGGACCCCTTTAACTGCTCCTATAGCACTTCCTACTGTTTGTCACCAACTTTCCCAAAGACAGATCAGGTTTATACCTCTCAGATATGATGTTTTCCCCCAGACAAGTGGCGTCAGTATCGTGTTGTGCCCATTCCCTGTCCATTTATCAGTCCTATAAAGGTAAATATACCAGTCAGAAGGTCATATTAGTTGTCACAGAACTTTCCAAGAGGTAGTTTGTTTGTTTTCTCCAGAGTTATGCTGTATCCATTCTGTAAATTCATTAATCCTAGAGAGTTGCATACTATAAAGAACCAGAAATGTTGATCAGGGTGGTGGGAAAGTTATATTGGCAGCCATACTAGTTTACTTGTTTTTCAAGGATAAGAGGCACCAAAGTTGTAGTGTTTCCAATTTTTTTTTGCCAGTATGGATGTTAATGGGGAAATTGGCAAAGTGGTTGTGTCCATACAGTCTCCTCCTGCCAGGGCCAGCTACTAGTATTTGTAGGCTACTGAGTGGCAGAGTTAGAGCGGGCCCATCCACTGGTGTAATCTGCACAGTATGGCCTCAGGGGGCACAATCACCATTTATACCATGGGCGGTTGGCACTAGCTGGGCATACGGGGCTTCCAGATGAGCAGCCGTGTGTTTTACAATGATTGTGAGGATCTATATTATGCAGCACACAATCTATCATCACATCCTGTTCTGCTTTCTCCTTCATGTGCACAGCGCGGATGTCTCTGTATCTCCTTATATAGAGAAATACGTGGCGCTAAATGTGAACACGTCCTGTAAATACCAATAACAACAGGGGACATTGCAGGAGATGCTGATAATCCCGTACAGGACTGATTGTCCAGAGGTGATTCTGCATAGTAATGCCCGCCATCACTTGCCTCTGATTGTAACATCGCTGCTGGCATCATTGGTGTTAGTCACAAATGCAGCTGGGTGGAGACGAGGTACATTATAGGCAGAGGGCTCAAGAATAGACCTTGTGCAAAAAGGAGAAAAAAATGGCACTATTCATAACACACAGCTTGAAAAAATAACGGCACACACCTCGCGATTATTAGAAAACTTCGGGTGCTTCACCAAATGCAAGATTTTCGTGAAACTTCAAAATGAGGAAAGGTGGCACACTCTGTCCCATAAAAACGTCTTTTATTGCAGAATCATTAAAAAATGGATGCAGGAGAATGCAGGTGCAAGAGATGGCAAACGTCTGTTTTGCACACTATGGTGCTTTAATAGGTCCAAACAACATCGTGAACAGACCTTGGTATTGCACTTGTATCTTGCCGCATGGTGCTTACTTATTACTGCAACTTATAGAGACTAGGGGAGAATATTACCTGACTAGATAAAGACTAAGTATAGTTTCAGTGCAGACTATATGAAGACTAGTAGACTTTATTCTGAGTAAGTGCAGAATAAAGATTGTGAAGAGCTGGCGCAGGCTATGGGCAGGGTAGGCATATATATTTGAAGAGTAGGTGCAAGCTATGGGATGAGAAAGGCAGGTGCAGGCTATGGGTAGTGCAGGTTCAGGCTATGGGAAGGGCAGACTCGGGCTACAGGATTGGTAGGCATGGGCTATGGGAAGGGTAGACATCGGCTATGAGAAGGGAAGGTGCGGGCTGTTTGGAAGGATAGGCTTGGGCTATACAAAGACTGTGCAGGCTTGATGAGGAGTTAGGTGAATATGATCCAGACTGGATATAGACTAAGGTGAAGATTTGGTGCAGACTGCATGAAGTGGTAACAGCTAGTTACAGATTACATGCATAACCAAAAGTGTATAGAGATTACATGTGGACCCCGGGTGTACACAGATTGCATGCAAACCCCGTGTGTGTACAGATTACGTGCAGACCTCGGATGTATACATATAACATGCAGACCCTGGGTGTGTACAGATTACATGCAGACCCGGTGTGTACGACATTACATGCAGACCCCGGGTGTTACAGATTACATGCAGACCCGGGTGTGTACAGATTACATGCAGACCCGGGGTTGTACAGATTACATGCAGACCCGGGTGTGTAATACATTACATGCAGACCCGGGTGTGTACAATTACATGCAGACCCTGGGTGTGTACAGATTACATGCAGACCCGGGTGTGTACAGATTACATGCAGACCCGGTGTGTACACATTACATGCATTAATGCAGACCCCGGTGTGACAATTACATGCAGACCGGGTGTGTCATTAATCAGACCTGTGTACATTAACGCACCCCGTACAATTAATGCAGACCCGATTATACAATTAACAGACCCGTTAACAATACTGCAGACCCGTGTTACAATACTGCAGACCGGGGTTACAATACATGCAACCCGTGTAACATTACATGCAGACCGGGTGTGTACATTACATGCAACCTGGTGTGTACAATTACATGCAGACCGGTGTGTCAATTACATGCAGACCCGGGTGTGTGCAGATACATGCAGACCGGGTGTTACATTACATAGACCGGTGTTACATTACATGCAGACCGGGTGGTACAGATTACATGCAACCGGGTGTACATTACATGCAACCGGGTGTGTCAGATTACATCAGACCGGTGTTGTGCGATACATGCAGACCGGGTGTACAATTACATGCAGACCCGGATTACTTACATGCAGCCCCGGTTGTACAATTACATGCAACCCGGATGTATACAATACATGCAGACCGGGGTGTACAATACATGCAGACCCGATGTATACACATTACATCAGACCGGTGTTACAGATTACATGCAGACCGGTGTTACATTACATGCAGACCGGTGACAGTTAATGCAGACCCGGTGTAAATTAAGCGACCGGTGTTACATTACTGCGACCCGTGTTAAATAACATGCAGACCCCGGGTGTAAATTACATGCAGACCGGTGTAAACATGCGACCCGGGTGTGTCAAATACATGCAGACCCGTGTGTAAATTACATGCAGACCTGGTTACAATACATGCAGACCCCGGTGTAAATTCATGCAGACCGGTGTAACACATTAATGCAGACCCCGGGTGTACAATTACATGCAACCCGGTGTTACACATTAATGCAGACCCGGATGTATACACATTACATCGACCTGGTGTGTACAGATTACATGAGACCGTGTGACAGATACATGCAGACCGGGGGTCAATTACATCAGACCGGTGTGTCAATTACATGCAGACAGGGTGTAAATACATGCAGACCGGATGTACAATTATACCGTTACCATATGCAAACCCGGTGGTACAATTACATGCAGACCCCGGGTGTGTACAATTACATGCAGACCCGGGTGTGTCAATACATGCAGCCCCGTGGACACATTACATGCAGACCGGGTGTGTACAATTACATGCAGACCCGGGTGTGTACAATTACATGCAGACCTGGGTTGTAAATTACATGCAGACCCGGTGTAAAATTACATGCAGACCCGGATGTATAACATTACATGCAGACCGGTGTTACAGATTACATGCAACCCGGTGTGTACATTACATGCAGACCCGGGTGTACAGATTACATGCAACCCGTGTGTACAATTACATGCAGACCCGGTGTGTACACATTACATGCAGACCCGGGTGTGTACACATTACATGCAGACCCTGGGTGTGTAAATTACATGCAGACCCTGGTGTGTACAATTACATGCAGACCCTGGGTGTGTACAGATTAATCGCCCGTTACATAACAGACCGTGTACTCATCAGACCGTTGTATTAACACCGTGTTAGATACTGCACCGTGTTAATAGCGACCGTGTTCAACATCACCGGGGAAGATTAATCGACCGGTATACATACTCAGCCTCATTCTCAACCGATTAACATACAGCAACGGTTACAATCACGACCGGTTACAATTCATCAGACCGTTGATATACGGTGTATACACACCGGGTCGATTAAGCAACCGTTATACGACCGTTACAATACTGCAACCCGTAATAATGCACCGTGTAAATACATGCACCGTGTACTGCACCGTGTGTCAACATCAGACCGGTACAATTACAGCGACGGTTACATTACATCGACCGGTTAATAACGACCGTGTAATACATGTAATATGCAGACCCCGGTTGTACATACTGCAACCCTGGGGCATTACAGCAGACGGTGTACGATTACATGCAGACCCGGTGTTAAATACATGCAGACCGGTGTTACACATTACATCAGACCGATGTATACACATTACATCAACCCGGGTGTAAATACATGCGACCCGGTGGTACAATTCATGCAGACCGGTGTACGATTACATGCAGACCGGGTGTGTACAGATCATGCAGACCCGGGTGTACAATTACATGCAGCCGGTGTGTCAATTACATGCAGACCGTGTAACATTACATGCGCCCTGGTGTGTAACATTACAGCAGCCCTGGGTGTGTACAATTACATGCAGACCCCGGATGTATACAATTACATGCAGACCCGGTGTATACACATATATGCAGACCCGGGTGTGTACAGATTACACAGACCCCGGGTGTGACAGATTACAGCGACCCCGGTGTGTACATTACATGCAGACCCCGGGTGTGTGCAATTACATGACCAGGGTGTACAATTACATGACACCGGGTTATACAATTCATGCAGCCCGGATGTATTCATATCATGCAAACCCCGATGTATACACATTACATGCAACCCGGGTTGTACAATTACATGAGACCCCGGATGTACATTACATGCAGACCCTGGGTGTACAGATTACATGCAGACCCCGGTTGAAAGTTACATGCAGACCCCGGGTTGTACAGATTACATGAGACCCCGGTGTGTACAGATTACATGCAGGCCCCGGTGTGTACAGATTACATGCAGACCCCGGGTGTGTACAATTACATGCAGACCCCGGTGGTACAGATTACATGCAGACCCGGGTGTTACAATTACATGCAGACCCCGGGTGTGTACACATTACATGC
>JARQOD010000003.1:67388312-67482824 GCA_033576555.1 Oophaga sylvatica | reverse complement strand
CTCAATAAGGTTACTATTAGAAACCGTTATCCATTGCCTTTAATCCCTGAGTTATTGGAGAGAGTGCGACATGCCAAAATTTTCTCTAAACTAGATCTTCGTGGGGCCTATAACTTAGTCCGTATTAGACCTGGGGATGAATGGAAGACTGCATTCAGGTCACGCTATGGACACTTTGAATATCTAGTTATGCCTTTTGGTCTGAGTACCGCCCCAGCCACTTTCCAACACTTGGTGAATGACATCTTCAGGGATCTCCTAGATACATTCGTGGTAATTTATTTGGATGATATTCTAATTTTTTCTAACTCCACAGAGGAACATCATGGACATGTGAGAATGGTCTTGGAACGTCTAAGACAAAATCATCTTTACATCAAACTTGAAAAGTGTGAATTCCATAGGACCGAAATTCAATTTCTGGGGTATGTACTGTCTACACAAGGAATTAGTATGGATGGAAGCAAAACCCAAGCCATCAAGGATTGGCCAAGTCCTAGAAATGTGAAGGAGGTACAGCGCTTCATCGGGTTTGCCAACTTCTATAGACGTTTCATTAGAAATTTCTCTGAGGTAGTGTCACCTATCACCCAACTTACCCGGAAAGAGTCTAGGTTCTCCTGGACTCCCCAAGCCCAGGAAGCATTTTCCCGTCTAAAAGATAAATTTACCACCGCACCTATCTTAGTACATCCCAACCCCGAGCTTGCCTTCATAATAGAGGTGGATGCTTCAGACTGTGCCGTTGGAGCTATACTCTCTCAGAGAACAGGTGAGAAGAATGTCTTGCATCCCTGTGCCTTCTTTTCCCAGCAGTTGTCTTCGGCTGAGAGGAACTACGATGTGGGCAATAGAGAGTTGTTGGCCATTATTGCCGCCTTCAAAGAATGGAGACACCTTCTTCAGGGAGCTGCACAGCAAATAGTCGTCCTGACAGACCATCGTAACCTTGAGTTTATCAGGTCGGCTAAGTGCCTGACTCCTCGCCAGGCTCGCTGGAATCTTTTCTTAAACCAATTTAATTTTATCATTTCTTATAGACCAGGATCGCGCAATGGAAAGGCTGATGCACTCTCTAGGATTTACTCAGCAGAGACACGTCCAATTACTCCTCCTAAGACTATTCTTCCTGACTCTAGATTCCTAGGAGTAATTCATAATCAAGACCTACTTAAGGACATCAAGGAAGCATACCATGCGGATTCCTTTTTGGCACAACCCCCAAGGGACGTAAGTCTTGTCTTTAAGAATGGTGTGTGGATTCAGGGACAACGCCTGTATATTCCTGAAACAGTCAGATTGAGAGTATTGCAACTCATTCACGATTCCAAGATAGCTGGGCATACAGGAATTCTAAAGACACAGGAATTTCTCTCTCGTTTCTTTGGTGGCCCACTTGCAGGAAGGATGTTTTAAACTATGTCACTTCATGTGAAGTCTGTGCAAGATGCAAAACACCTCGCTCCTCACCAACTGGTCTGTTACAGCCTCTTCCCACCCCGTCCCGCCCGTGGGGATCCATTTCTATGGACTTCATTGTGGAGTTACTAACCTCTCAAGGGAAGAACACCATTCTAGTGGTGGTTGACCGTCTAACAAAGGCAGCTCATTTTATCCCTTGTGTCGGCTTACCCACTGCAAAACAGACATCAGATTTGATGATTAAAGATGTGTTTCGCTTACATGGAGTACCGGATGAGGTTATTTCGGATCGAGGGGTGCAATTCACTTCTAGGTTTTGGCAAAATTTCTGTGCAGCATTGGACATTAAAGTAAACCTTTCTTCTGCTTTTCATCCCCAGACTAATGGACAGACCGAACGAACCAATCAAACCCTGGAGCAGTATCTCCGCTGCTTTATCTGCCACCTACAGGATGATTGGGTGGATCTACTTCCATTAGCTGAGTTCTCGTATAACAACTCTCAGAGTGCCTCCACTAAGCAGTCTCCTTTTTACTCTAAAGGGTATGCCACACTAAACAGCGTCGCTAACGAGATCGCTAAAATACGTCACTATTTAGCGATCTCGTTCGTGACGCTAACGTGTGTGGCATGTAGCAACGACGTGGCCCCTGCTGTGATCTCGCTGATCGTTCACTAGAGTTCTGGACCGTATTTAGATTGTTGGCGTCCCGCTGGTGACGCTATATCGCTGTGTCTGGCACCTTTTGTGAGCAATGTGCGCTGTTTTTTACATCGCAATGACCGTTAAAGTCGTTAATGAGATCGCTAACCGCTTATGAGTCGTTAACGAGATCACTAAGTGTGGCAGCTACTAGCGACATTAAAACGATCACAAAAACGATCTCATTAGCTTGCGTCGTTATTGAGATCGCTAACGAGATCACTAAGTGTGGCAGTACCTTAATCTAGGTTATCATCCTAACATTCTACCACGATTTCCCATAGAAACGCCTTTACCAGCAGTGGCTGAAAGAATCATGTCTTTACAGAAGAATATGGATCTTCTAAAGGAGAATCTGGAATCGGCTCAGGAAAGGTACAAGAAAGCAGCAGATAAATTTCGTAAACCTGCACCAGCTTTCAAGGTAGGAGACTTGGTCTGGCTGTCAACCAGAAATCTTAAGTTAAGGATTCCATCGTCTAAGTTGGGACATAAGTACATTGGACCCTATAAAATCAGTAAAATTATAAGTGCCGTTGCTTGTCGTCTTCAACTGCTCAAAACTATGAGAATTCACCCTGTCTTTCATGTATCCCTACTAAAGGCTGCGACACCCAATACGTTTCCTGGACGTTCTTCTCCTTGCCCTGACCCAGTGCTAGTCGATGGTCAGGAAGAATTTGTGGTGGAAAGGATTTTAGATTCCAGGTTGTATAGAAATCAGTTACAATATCTGATTAAATGGCAGGGCTACCCAGTGGAGGACAACTCATGGGAACCAGTCAATAACGTTAATGCTCCTCGCTTGCTCCGTCAGTTTCATCAGAGGTACCCACACAAGCCTGGCCTGAGGTCATCCGGAGGTTGTCCCTAAGGGGGGAGTAATGTAAGGTTCTGTGTACATGTTCCTGAAACTCAGTTTGTTCGTCAGCCATTTTACTTTCTGTCTTGCTGCAGCTATCTTGCCCTCAGTCAAAATGGAGTTTCCAGCTTGCATGTTCCCGCCCTGATTCTCTCCTTTTGCTTCTTAAGCAGCCACAGCTGAGCAATCAGTGCTTCAGAATCTAGCCTGCAGTGAACCTGTGACCTGACTCCTAAGCCTTGGACCTTGTACTCCAGCTATTCCTACTGAGGAACTCTGAAGCACTTGTGGACTCTGAACCCTGTTCTTTGAAAGACCCACGTTTGCATGGACTTACGGTAACAGAGAAGAAGATCCTGAACCTGTTGTGGAGAGTATTGCTGAGCTTAGATTACTCTGGCCTGCTGTGTCTCCTGCTTCTGTGTCTGCAAACTGTGTGACTATTTTTGCCAACTTGTATGAAGTAATACAAGACCTTCTATATCAAACCTGTGTCTCATGTATTTTCATCGCACCCAAGCACAAGACGCTATATGAACTGTACTACATACATTACAAATTCACTCCGTGATCCAGAAATCCAAATCCTTGCTGACGGCACCATCGACGTAGCCAGTTGTTCACCTGCAGAATCTTATCAGTATGACACTGATACTGGGGTATAGAGTAATGACACTGACACTGGGGGTATAGAGTAATGACACTGACACTGGGGGCATAGTGTAATGACACTGGGAGAATAGAGTGATGACACTGACACTGGGGGGCATAGTGTAATGACACACTGACACTGGAGGCATAGAGTAATGACACACTGACACTGGGGGTATAAAGTAATGGCACACTGACACTGGGGGCATAGAGTAATGACACTGGGAGAATAGAGTGATGACACTGACACTGGGGGCATAGTGTAATGACACACTGACACTGAAGGCATATAATAATGACACACTGACACTGGGGTATAGAGTAATGACACACTGACACTGGGGGTATAGAGTAATGACACTGGGGGTATAGAGTAATGACACACTGACACTGGGGGTATAGAGTAATGACACTGACACTGGGGGCATAGAGTAATGACACTGACTGGGAGCATAGAGTAATGACATACTGACACTGGGTATAGAGCAATGACACACGGACACTTGGGGCATAGAATAATGACATACTGACACTGGGGGTATGGCACAATGACACACTGACAATGGGGGCATTCAGTAATGAAACTGACAGTGAGGATGTAAAGCAATGACACACTGACACTGGGGGCATAGAATAATGACATATTAACACTTGGGCTTGGAATAATGACACACTGACACTGGGGGGTATGGAGCAATGACATGCTGACACTGGGGGTATAGCGTAATGACACTGACACTGAGAGCATAGAAAAATGACATACTGACACTTGGGCATAGAGTAATGACACACTGACATTGGGGGTATAGAGAAATAACACGCTGACACTGGGGTATAGAGCAATGACACACTGAACCTGGGGGTACAGAACGCTGACTCTGGGGGCATAAAGCAACGACACACCGACACTGGGAGTATAGAGCAGAGACAATGACACTGGAAGTATAGAGCACTGACACTAAGGGTATAGAATAATGACACACTGACACTGGGGTATAGAGCACTGACACTGGGGGCATAAAGTAATGACACACCGACACTGGGGGTATAGAGCAGCGACACTGACACTGGATGTATAGAGCAATGACACTGACACTGGGAATGTAGAGCAGCGACACTGACACTGGAGGTATAGAGCAATGACACACTGACACTGGGGGTATAGCGCAATGACACTGACACTGGAGTGTAGAGCAGCGACACTGACACTGGATGTATAGAGCAATGACACTGACACTGGGAATGTAGAGCAGCGACACTGACACTGGAGGTATAGAGCAATGACACACTGACACTGGGGGTATAGCGCAATGACACTGACACTGGGAGTGTAGAGCAGCGACACTGATACTGGAAGTATAGAGCACTGACACTGGAAGCCAAAGTAATGACACACTGACACTGGGGGTATAGCGCAATGACACTGACACTGGGAGTGTAGAGCAGCGACACTGACACTGGATGTATAGAGCAATGACACACTGACACTGGGGGTATAGCGCAATGACACTGACACTGGGAGTGTAGAGCAGCGACACTGATACTGGAAGTATAGAACACTGACACTGGAAGCCAAAGTAATGACACACTGACACTGGGGTATAGAGCAATGACACTGACACTGGGAATGTAGAGCAGCTATACTGACACTGGATGTATAGAGCAATGACACACTGACACTGGGGGTATAGAGCAATGACACTGACACTGGGAATGTAGAGCAGCGACACTGACACTGGAGGTATAGAGCAATGACACACTGACACTGGGGGTATAGCGCAATGACACGGACACTGGGAGTGTAGAGCAGCGACACTGATACTGGAAGTATAGAGCACTGACACTGGAAGCCAAAGTAATGACACACTGACACTGGGGGTAAAGAGCAATGACGCACTGACAGTGGGGGCATATAGTAAAGACACACTGACACTTGGACCCCGAGATGAAATCCACACTAGCATTTGTTTAGGAATGCTGCACTCACACATCTGTGTGTCACGGTCCGAGTGCAGACCGCGTTTTACAGGCCGGTCACTGGTCTACTAACTCAAACATGGCAGCCATATATATGCCTATGAGGCTGTCAATTTCATATCAGGGGAACCACAACCAGTCTGTGATTCAAAGTCCATGCCCCATAGATGTGTGAATGCATCAAAAAAGACAGCCCTCCTCCTGGTCTCATCACTGGTTCCTTGTACCATACTGACTGCATTAAACAGACATGTTTTCCATGCACTCACCAACTGAGTCGCACACAGCTGCCAGCTGCCCGTTCTTCTTGGTACAGATGTACTTCCCATTACTGGCCCTCAGCGCGACTCTCCGACCCCTCCATTCAATATCAAACATTGTGTTGGCAGCTCTGTGAATGACACAAGAAGAAATCCCAATCATAAGCTAATGCCCTGTTGCCTTTATTACACTCCAGAGCTGCATTTAGAAATCTGCAGGCTGGTATTGAAATTTGTCAAAGGGTTTGTTGACAGACGCAAGTCTACTACATGGCGGTGTTATAAAACGTTTTCAAGAATGCCAAGCAACCAATGAAACTATGCTGAGACACTGAACAAGCAGGTAATGCAGAGACGTGAGCTCTTTAGTTTGAAAAGCTTTTTCTTAAAAAAAAAAATTGCGTGGGACTGTGGAGACTGTCTTCCGAATACTGTGCCACTTGTGTCTACAGCTTGTGTGTGACGTTCTCTCCCATTCACCTTCATGTAGTTGAACATCAATATCAGACACAAACCATGGACAGGTGTGGAGCTATTTCTAAGAGAAAGCAGACATGATTTTCTAATCTTCGGCCCACGCGACTCCGGTGTAACATTGCTCCCAGTAAACTTCCTTGGTTCAGCATAATGGAAGCTACTTGGACGTATGGAAGAACTTCAAGATTCGGTTTTGGCAAAGATCTTTACTCATACAGCAAGGACTTACGTTTCAGTGGCCGTGGACTGGATCCCACCGTGACTCACAAGGGTCCAATACTTGCCAGAATTGGTATGGAAACTACACTTTTTTGTTTCCTTATTGATCTGCATCTGGAAGGTTTCGTAGTCCGTCTCCTCATCTTGGTTGGCAGAGACATTTACTCCTGGAGATATGAAATAATAGATTCATTTACAAGACAAGAAGTTATTAAAGGGGTTTCTTGAAATACATAATTACAGTACAGGTAACAATAACACATTTTCCTCCATCTTCTTGGGGGGCTTGTATCGCAGCTCGGCTATGCTTGCGTGAATGGGGCTGGGCTGCGATATCAAGCAATTTTTGTGGTCAGTATCAGCACTGTTTTTCAAAGAAAGCAGCCAAGTCTAATTAATCTTTGAGAACCCCTTTGAGATGCTATTTCTGTAGATTTCCATCCACATTTGCAACTATGTTTCAAACCAGCAATGTAAAGCAGGGATCTCACTTTTTAGTCATTTATAGAAACATTATAAATGTCAATTGTCTATACATCTCTAAGAAGGTATTATGTGCACCTGGTGAAGTCGAGGTGTGTCCTTGATCTATCATAGGCATCCAATAGACAATAAAAGGTCCAAAGCACACGTGGTTCTTGGACTCGCTGTGCCACGCAGCCGCACTTACCTAGGAGGGTTGTGACTAAGCAGCTACCTTGTCTTTGCTAGAGCTCCTGATGGTGGAATTAGACTTGAGCTGCAAGTAGCTGCCAGGTACCACTCCTAGGCAGTCCCCGATACTGCAGCTGTCTGGCAGACACAGACTGGACTCGGAGTAACTGGCAGCACAGGATACAGATTCTGTTCAGACTAAACAAGTTCTAGATCCTTGGGAAGAACGGATACTCACACGGAGTCACAGGCAGGGCTGGATTCGGATATTGGAACAGGCTCCTACTGTACGGACTCTGAAACACTAACCAGGATAGACACTGGTACAGGTTCAAGTACAGCGGGAAGTTTCAGTTTCGGGTGCCGCCGGTACCTCCTACTGAGGAGGATGCCTTTTATACAATATGCCTCCCAGTTATTGGCTGAGGACATTTTCAAAGTACGCACGCTGCCCCCTTAAGAACAGGGGAGTGCGAGCGTATTAGGTGCGTAGCCGGAAAGCGTGTGCGGTGCGCACAGGATAAGGACAAAGAGCACAAGGAAGAGGGATCATGCCGGGGTGCCAGCGTTAGAGTTATAGCAGGACTTTGAACAATTCTTGTCTGTTTGGATGGTATACTAATCGAATATTAATGTATGTATAATACTCTAAAAGTTTTAGGGGATGTGGAAAGAAATGCTACAAAGTAAGAATACTTTAAAAAATAGAAGTGTTAATAGTTTATTTTTATCAATTAACAAAATGCAAAGTGAATGAACAAAAGAGAAATGTAAATCAAATCAATATTTGCTGTTCCCACCCTTTGTCTTGATCAGTTCTTCTCAATATATTTGCACAGTTTATGAAGGAGATCGGCAGGGAGATTGTTGCAAACATCTTGGAGAACTAACCACAGATCTTCCATGGATGTAGGTTTGGGCAAAACCTTTTGACTCTTCATATGATCCCAGACAAAGTCCATGATGGTGAGATCAGGGCTCTGTGGAGGACATGTCATCACTTCCCAGACTCCTTGTTCTTTTTTACATTGAGGAAAGATCTTAAATGACTTTGACTGGATGTTTGGGGACGTTGTCCTGCTGCAGAATAAATTTGGAGCCAATCAGACGTCTCCATGATGGTATGTCATGATGGGTAAATATCTGCCTGTATTTCTCAGCATTGAGGACACCATTAATTAACCACCCGCCTACTCCTTCTCCAGCCAGGACTTCTGACTGGAGGATGACTCATTATCTTTCACTTCTTCCATATCAAAACACTCACTGCTATTCATTTCCCTTTGCCCAGGTGTAAAAGCTTTATCCTCCTCATCAGACTCCTCTTCCCTCTGGCACTCCATCTCCTCAACATCAAGCACTGGATCAGGACAATTGCTCCCATATTTTGGGAAATCACTCAAAGGGTCACTAAAGATGCTTTCAAGAGCTTCACTCAATCATCCTGAGAGGAGCTATGAGACTCCTTTCCTCCAGCTTCACAACTGCTCCCTTTTCTCTTGTGTTCCTTTTTCTCCACCTGTTTCCACATATCCAAATGGAAACTTTTTTCCATGCATCTCAAGACTATCACTAGAATTATCCACATTCATGTCCCTGGGGAATATTTTTCCACCTTCCTGTGCACTAATTTCTTTAGCTAAATGGCTTTCAAGCCCATACACAGTGTATCTATAGATTTTTTTTTTTTTTTTTTTACTAAAGTAGCTCTTGGACCATCCATGAAGCTGGATGAAAACTCATGTAGCATACCTTCTCCGCTTCATTGTGGTACATACACAATCGATCCCTCAACTTTTCTAGCTCTAAATTAGGAAGAATGCTCCATTCCACTTCACAAAAACGCTAAAAAGCTTCACGGCATTCATAAACCTGTTCTGTGAAATGAGTAAAGTGGATTCTCTTTGAGATGGCCATCCAAAATGTTATGGTCTTCTAAACAGGTGGTCTTCAGAAAAAAAAAAAACTCAATGTACAGGGGAAATGCAAAATCTGCAGAGAAAAATTGTGGTTTAGATAAAGGTGTGGGCTTCTCAAAGAAGTCATTTTTTTAAAACTTTTGCTGTAGGATATCATATGCTATGGTAGGTCTCATCCGATTTGCCTGGTATATTTGATATGACCTTAATTTTTCAGAAAAGCTTGTGGCCTATTCTCCACCAAGAATAGAGAGTGGACTTGTTCTTGCAATTGGTGATGGTGTCAGTTGTAGGATAGCACCAGTAAAGCCCATCATATACATTGTGTTGATGTACTCAGGGGACAGCTATCTCTCCCATTTCCCCCATACCTTGGAGGTGCTCAGTTCTCTGTCAGACTCCTCTGGCAGTGGCTTATCTCCCAGAGAACAAAAGGATTAACAGTTGGAACTCCAATTTGGAGGATCCTTCTCTCCCTTGACATCATCTGTTGGGGGAGAGTTGGGAGGTTGTTGGACAATTTCTATGATCTTAAGGGGCCTTAAGACATTTAATAAAGAGGAAGAAATCTGCACTGTGATGTTTGATGTATATGAAACGCAAAGTCTACAAGATGGTGGTCAGAGTATATCCAAACAGAAGGTCAAGTGCACCAGTTAAGAAAATTATCTCTTTTGGTGCCTAAGAGCTCTTAGTGTAAGGTCAACTGACCAGGACAATACATCTCATGGTGTTACCTAGTGGGTACCGGTGTGGCATCCCAGGACATAATGTTTTGCACTGCCAAATACTCTGCTCATAGGGCATTAGTTTGAGAGCTGTGTGTTTAGAGCCTCATTGAGGCTGGTTATGGCCTCCGCCGGGGGCCTCTTTGTCTACTCTCCCATGTACATTATTATCAGTCAAGCACCACTTAGGCAGCTCTTCACCGGCATAGATAATTAAAGTGGGATTGAAGATAGGAGAGTAAAGGGATCAGAGGCCACCCGAGAGCTGTCTACCAGCACGCTGCCTCCTCCTTGTGCATGAACTTCCATCCCTGTGAGAGGTGCTGAATGATTGCATTGTTATCACATGAAAACCATGTGGCTGGAGAGGGACGTCTGCAATTTGGTGCAATGGAGGACAAATTGCAATTTTCCTGAAGAACATTACAAGGATTGAGCCGAGTTAACACATTGCGTGTTTGCATCCTCCATCTCTTGCATTTTTTTCTATGTACAGAATACAATGCTTATATACTGTATGATACCACATTATGTTCTCATGTCTCAGTTTTCCCCAGATAGCTCCATTTTGTTTGGAATTGCATTCCTTAGGTTGAAATACTATTTTTTTAATACATTTCTTGCAAACATATGTTTAATGTTAAATAAAGGATTTACTGTATTTAGTACCCAGGGGAAACAAGTACTAGCTTTCCTAGGTCAAAAACTGGAATGAAAAATCAGCTTTTGGTGGACTTTGTCCACTCATCTCGATGACTTGTGGCTGATATCAGCAAAGTTCCTTTTTTCTGTCTTGTAGGCAGGGAAAAAAAAAGGGAAAAAGCAGGAAAATAGTCAGCTCACCAGTCGCAGCAGTAGTCCAGAAGATTTTCAATCTCAGCAGTAGTTCAGAATCCTCATGCGCACGGAGCCACCTTGATTAGAGGCGTTGGCTGCAGCAAAACATGTAGAAAAAAATCTCCAGCGCAAAAATGAATAAAAATTCAATTTTTATTGGATAAAATTAAAATACATCTTGATAGAAAAAAAAGACATATACAGGTGGGGTCCCTGGTGGTCTGAAACTGACGCGTTTCGACCTAGCAGGTCTTATTCATGGTTTTTCTGTCTTGACATTCCCTGGAATAGCATCGTGTCAACACCATAGCCTACTACTATGGTACTTCCATGGGGCCAAACTGACCGACTGACTGAGTGCCAAAGAGCTTTCTTTTGACATACATCAGGGAAGTATTCATAGGCATATCTTTCTTTCCTGATGCATGGAAAAGCATGCTTGAGTATGATATACAGTACAGAAGCATGCAGCATCTTTTTTTTCCTGGGAGCCTTTGAGCAATGTATTCCAGAGCCTATGTAGTGGCATATGTTGGAGGTATACGTTGGAAAACACTTACTCTAAAGGGTATGCCACACTGAACAATATCGCTAACGGGATCGCTAAAAAAGTCACTATTTAGCGATCCCGTTAGCGATGTTGTTCAGTGCGGCAGCTGCCAGTGACGAGCTTCCTGCTGTGATCTCGCTCGTCGCTGGAATTATTATTATTATTATTAATATTTATTTCTATAGCACCATTGATTCCATGGTGCTGTACATGAGAAGGGGTTACATACAAATTACAGGTATCACTTACAGTAAACAAACTAACAATGACAGACTGATACAGAGGGGAGAGGACCCTGCCCTTTCGGGCTTACATTCTACAGGATTGTGAGGCAGGAGACAGTAGGTCGGGGGGTTGCAGCAGTTCCGGTGTTGGTTGAATCGTTCCGGACCCTATTTTCTCGTCGGCGCTCCCGCTGGGTAAGTATATATCGCTAGTGTGGCACCTTTTCTTAGCGATTTAGCGGTACTTTTGTACCGCTAAAGTCGTTAAGAAGATCGCTAACGGCGATAGCGTCGTTAACTATATCGCTAAATGTGGCCGCACCTAGCGATATAGAAACAATCCCGCTAGCGATCGCATTAGTATGCGTCGTTATTGTGATCGCTAGCGGGATTGTTTAGTGTGGCAGTACCTTGACAGAAGGCTGGAACACAATGTGAACACTCCTTGTAAAAAGCAATGTCTTTGAGGCTTTTGTGTCATATTCTAGACATGGACCAAGGCTTGACAAACCCCTACAACTTCAAAGAGGGTACTTGTGCCAAGAGGATGATGAGAAAATACCCTTTCCCGTTGGAACGTAAAATATGTTAGAACTTCAAAGGTTGGAGGTTGCCAGACACTTGGGTTTTCAGTTCTTGGTTGAGTTGTCTAAGCATAAAGTTAATTTCAGAGCAATCTCCTTTAAAATTATTGAAAAGAGAATGACACCACCATTGTCATGGCGTCTCCTGTTTGAATCTTCTAAACTCTGTGTCTACTTGTGACCCTGTATTATCGTGTTTTTGCTCCCTCTGTACAGGCCAAAGTTGTTATTCTCTTCAGGCAGGAGTTATCAGATGAGCTGCCTTTAATCCTTCTTGTGCCATGCCATGCTTAGTAGCCTTCGCAAATTGTTTCCTTGAGGTTTAGCTCATCACTGGCTCGTTGGCACTTTTCTGCCACCTCCTTTTGCCCAATCCAGTAAGTCTTCAAATTCCCTCCCTAAACAATTGGCACTAATTGAGCCTGTTAATCTGATTGCGGCTCTTTCCATCTGGCTAGCTGTTCCAGCTCTCGCGACCCTCACCCTCTTTTAATCTTGGCTGTTAGCCTTAGTTCTGCATAATCAGCTTTGAATGGGCTCAGCTGACTTCTCAGAATGCATGTATGTGCCCCTCCTTCACCGAAGAAAATATCTCAATGTAGACATTAGTTGTCTTAAAGCACGTTGCCAACCACAGAGAATATAAAACAACATAAATAGACAGTTGCATTGCCCGAAGTGCTGTGAATCATCAGTATAATTTCATAAGAGAGGGAAAGCCATAACTCTTGGCTCAGTACACGTTACTGTTAGGAAATTTCCTATAAGAGTCAGATCTGCCTCAGGTAAGTAACTTTCCATGACTTGCCTGGCACAGACTAATAATTGAAATCATGAGAAAAAAATAAAATTATTGATAACCATACAGAGACGTAACAGAAATATTTCTTAAAGAAACTCCATATTTCCTTGTTTCGAGATAAGCTAATGATCTGTCCTTCCTCCATGCTTTACACTGCAGCATTCCTTTTTCAAATTGGCTGCTGTGTAAGAGCACAAGCCCAACATGAGTCCCCATACTTTATTTTCATTCCATAAATATTATCAATTCCAAGCAACTAAACCACAAGTGAGACGATCAAGTAGCTGGCTAGGCGGATCTCTTCGGTGGATCTTGAAGGACAGACAATGACTGAATGCTAAAATTGTCCATGTTACATGAGGAAAGTGTCTGAGTATTTGCCTGACCAAAGCTGTCATCACTGAGAAGAGAAACCGTACAATATATGAGAGCAGCACTTGAATTATTAATAGGCGGAGGAGACGGTCTCTCAGCATTTCCTGAGCCAACACAATGGTCCTTTCTTACACTGATTTTAAGGAAAATATAATTTCTGTCCAATTTAGATCCCATTAGATGTTTTGAACAATAGACTGAGAATCTCAGAGATGTTGGTCAGCCCATGTGTAATATACCGGAACTCACATTGAAGGGCTGCATGCAGTTGCTGCACCTTCATTCATTTTTTCGACACAGTACTATGCGTATAGGAGTTTTTGTGCCAGGGGCTGCAGCTAAGCCTACATGGTTGGTCCCCCATTGATGGTCTATCGTAAAGCTTGCCAAACACTGGAAATAGCTAAGGTTAAACTCCCGACTAAGTGTCCCTATGTTCTGAATGGGAGAAGGGTACAAGCCATTGCCAGACTCTTCTTAATCCCAATAGCAGTTGTCAGGGGACACCTCTACACACTAGATGGTCAGCCATCATCTCCCGACTCCCCATACACTCAAGACCTCGGCTGAGCATTCACGTTTTCTATGGGGTGAGAAGAAAAAGCTGCTGGCAATTGATTTTCTTCCCTGAAGGATCAAGTATTGAAATTCCAGCTGCCCGAACCTTCTCTCCACCAACATCATCTGTCTAGGAACAGTCTAGAGAGTAGACTCACATATGTATCAGATGGTGGGGCGGTCCATCCAAAATCAGCAGCTGACTTTCATCTAACATCTATGAGGGCCTTAAAGGGGTTCTCTCGTTAATTCAAGTTAACACCTATCTTGCGGCTAGAGTTCACAAAAAGAATTCAGTCGGCATTCAAATGTATGGCGGTGCTCGTGTCTAGGGATGGCGTCCTGCTTGAAATCACTACACAATTGTACCAGTCTTCTTACTACTGATTTCAACCCTCAGGATAGGTGATAACTTGCTGATCGATGAGTGTCTCACTTCCGGGACTCACACCAATAGGCACATCGGGGAACTTCTATCCCCACCAGGGAACTATAATCCCTGTAGGGAATAAATGGAGCGCAGGTCGCACGTGCACACTGCCACGCTATCCTTACGGGAATAAAAGTTCCCCATTCTGCTAATCGCTGTGGGTCCGAACAGTCGTGCCACCACCGATCAACAAATTATCACTTATCTTGTGGATAGTTGATAACTTATTTTCACCATACAGCCCCTTTATGTCCCAATAATGCTATATTCGCCAGACTTGCAAACTTATATTTTATGTATAATTACCTATATTTTATGGGATTATGTCCCAGGCTGATTATCTAGGTACATCGCTGACAGCACCTTTCTCCTGACTAGTATCACCATAGATCTACACCCTCTTTCTTTTTTTTGTTGCGGTGGACGTGGCCATTCTGGCACAGTGAGATTTTCACTTTGTGTCTCTGAGTCTGTGTCCTTAAAATGGGAGCGACCTCACTTTGTTGATAGTGAAGAAGGAAAAGACACCAAGTAATCGCATGCACTTCTGAACTTGTAATGTGAGAAAGTGACCAGGAAACCAGACTACACTTCTGAAAGTTGTCATATTTGACCTGCACCTCATTGAAATGACACTGGTAGAATTAAAAAAAAAAAAAACCTGCAAAACTTTGGAAAAAAACGTTCTCCACTGATTCCCTCATGTGATAAGAGACAACTGAGATTTAACACTATACAGTATTAAGGGGCATCAAGAACATGAAGCAATCTGCAGATTTATAAGCAAAGTTACTAAATGGAAAGGAACAATGGACCGCAACCTCCTTCGAGATAGTGACTCTCCCCACTGGGCAACATGTAAAGCCTTCTGTAACACTTAAAAGAAAACTATGGTAAAGAGGGTCAACCAGTCCTGTGGGGAGTCATGGGAGTCTTGGCCTTTTCTGTTGACCTCTTTAATGGAACTTGCCTAAGGACAGAACCCATTTGGAAATCACTAGTCCACAGTGACTTCCACACTGTAAATCTCTGGAACTTTACACAACCTCATGTGGAATTGAAATGAAGATTTTAATAGAGAGAAAATCCACCAGTCTTACTTACTGATTGTGTGGATCTTGGGAGCTTTTTTTATTAGTTGTTCTCTGATAGGTAAATGATGAACATTTACACCAATGAACATCTATTGATTTAAACAGAAATTTGGACTCTGAGAAATGAGTTGGATGTGACTCTTTAGCTTTTGAGAGCATTTGAGAGAGATAAAACACTTGATCTTGTTGGTGGTCTCACTCAATCGTCTCCCATGTAGTGTAGCGAGAAGGCTGTCAATCAATGAGTGACTCCACCCTCTGGACTCAGGATCTATTTCTCCAATACTTTCTCCAATACTGGCTTCCTATCGTCCAGAGGCTCCAGTTCAAAACCCTAACCATGACCTACAAAGCCATCCACAATCTGTCTCCTCCATACATCTGTGACCTGGTCTCCCGGTACATACCCACACGCAACCTTCGATTCTCTCAAGATCTCCTCCTCTACTCCCCTCTTATCTCTTCTTCCCACAACCGCATACAAAGCTTCTCCCGGGCTTCCCCCATACTCTGGAACTCTCTACCACAACACATCAGACTCGCGCCTACCATGGAAACCTTCAAAAAGAACCTGAAGACCTACCTCTTCCGACAAGCCTGCAACCTGCAGTGATCATCAGTCTACTGAACCACCGCACGACCAGCTCTACCCTCTCCTAGTGTATCCTCACCCATCCCTGTACAGTCATGGCCAAAAGTTTTGAGAATGACACAAATATTATATTTTCACATGATCTGCTGCCCTCTGGTTTTTATGTGTGTTTGACAGATGTTTTTATCACAGACAGAAATATAATAATTGCAAACATATGAGTAACAAAAGCTTATATTGACAGTTAGAATGAGTTAATGCAGCAAGTCAATATTTGCAGTGTTGACCCTTCTTCTTCAGGACCTCTGCAATTCTCCCTGGCATGCTCTCAATCAACTTCTGGACCAAATCCTGACTGATAGCAGTCCATTCTTGCACAATCAATGCTTTCATTTTGTCAGAATTTTTAGGTTTTTCTTTGTCCACCCGTCTCTTGATGATTGACCACAAGTTCTCAATGGGATTAAGATCTGGGGAGTTTCCAGGCCATGGACCCAAAATCTCTATGTTTTGTTCCCTGAGCCATTTAGTTATCACCTTTGCTTTATGGCAAGGTGCTCCATCATGCTGGAAAAGGCATTGTTGATCGCCAAACTGCTCTTGGAGGGTTGGGAGAAGTTGCTCTTGGAGGACATTCTGGTACCATTCTTTATTCATGGCTGTGTTTTTAGGCAAGACTGTGAGAGAGCCGATTCCATTGGCTGAGAAGCAACCCCACACATGAATGGTTTCAGGATGCTTAACAGTTGGCATGAGACAAGACTGGTGGTAGCGCTCACCTTGTCTTCTCCGAATGAGGCGTTTTCCTGATGTCCCAAACAATCGAAAAGGGGATTCATCAGAGAAAATAACTTTACCCCAGTCCTCAGCTGTCCACTGCCTGTACCTTTTGCAGAATATCAGTCTGTCCATGATGTTTTTTCTGCAGAGAAGTGACTTCTTTGCTGCCCTCCTTGAGACCAGGCCTTGCTCCAAGAGTCTCCGCCTCACAGTGCGTGCAGATGCACTCACACCTGCC
Organism: Oophaga sylvatica; assembly: GCA_033576555.1. Lineage (NCBI taxonomy): Eukaryota > Metazoa > Chordata > Amphibia > Anura > Dendrobatidae > Oophaga > Oophaga sylvatica. The sequence goes on along the minus strand of JARQOD010000003.1, from coordinate 67,465,887 downwards.
TGCTGCCATTCCTGAGCAAGCTCTGCACTGCTGGCAGCCCGATCCCGCAGCTGAAACACTTTTAAGAGACGGTCCTGGCGCTTGCTGGTCTTTCTTGGGCGCCCTGAAGCCTTTTTGGCAACAATGGAACCTCTCTCCTTGAAGTTCTTGATGATGCGATAGATTGTTGACTGAGGTGCAATCTTTCTAGCTGCGATACTCTTCCCTGTTAGGCCATTTTTGTGCATTGCAATGATGACTGCACGTGTTTCTTTAGCGATAACCATGGTTAACAGAAGAGAAACAATGATGCCAAGCACCAGCCTCCTTTTAAAGTGTCCAGTGGTGTCATTCTTACTTAATCATGACAGATTGATCTCCAGCCATGTCCTCATCAACACCCACACCTGTGTTAATGGAGCAATCACTGAAAAGAGGTTAGCTGGTTCTTTTAAGGCAGGGCTGCAATGATGTTGAAATGTGTTTTGGGGGATAAAGTTCATTTTCTAGCCAAATATTGACTTTGCAAGTAATTGCTGTTAAGCTGATCACTCTTTATAACATTCTGGAGTATATGCAAATTGCCATTAGAAAAAGTGAAGCAGTAGACTTTGTAAAAATTAATATTTGTGTCATTCTCAAAACTTTTGGCCATGGCTGTAGACTGTGAGCACTCGCGGGCAGGGTCCTCTCTCCTTCTGTACTTGTGTGTGCCTTGTATTGCTCATGTTTACTGTAGTTGTCTATATTTGCCCCTTTTCACATGTAAAGCGCCATGGAATAAATGGCGCTATAAAATGTATAATAATAATAAATAATAATAATAATACTTGGAAGGTTTCAGTAGACTGAGAAATAAGAGTGTATCTGCTATATAGGCAAACTATGTGGCCACTTTTTGCCCCTTGGAGAGACAGGGCCCAGCCTTCTTTGCTATTAGTTTGTAAGAATCTGCTTATATAATTTTTTCTATCACTTAATAAAAGTCAGAATTGACATTGAAGGCCTCTGTGATGTGCATGGGAAACTATAGTTGAGTTGTTTTCAGCTGTTCAGGACATTACTAGGATGGAGTTGACCTGTTGACTTGGTTACTGTAAGTTGCTCTTGACAGGGTATCAGATGTGACCAAACAAGAGTTGTGTTACTTGTGGCCACGGCTCTGAGCATCATCTTACACATTAGGCTGTAGCTGAAAAGATCTAAAGAGCTCATTTGTTGCTCGTAGATGCTCAACCAGCCCTGTACCCCTCAGGAAACATAAAAGGGTCATCCACTATAAATAAAGCCTGATAAATTAAAAGTTCTGTAACTAACTAAACTCAGGGGCGTAGCTATAAGGGGTGCACAGCTGACACCTTGGTTCTGGTGCCTGAGGTGGGTCCATGAGCCCCAATATAATAAACATCATAATCTCAGATCAGAATATGCCAGTCACTTTAAATCTATAACAATATGGCCGCTACCACCTGAAAGTAGCCATGGGAAAATACCCATATGGAACTCCAGATAACTGATTATAACACAGAGAAAGAAAATTGGAGCAAAAATACCATGAAGATATTAATTTTTATATATTCAAAAGTTTATTACAAACAAGGAGGTATAAAAATACACATATATATTAATCAGTGAGTCTAATGTCAGTGAACAGAACACATGGCAATAATAAGTGGTCACAGTAGAAATATGACTACAAAAGATGTCAATATATCCCACAAACCACACATGAATAGCAAAGCCAATGGAGCAATCAGTATATATAATGGGGTATAAGTATCCAGTCAATACATCTCAGCTCCTAAGTCCTTAGTAATCACAATGATACCTCCATACCCAATTATATTTAAAGTGCAAGTGCATACCTAATGTTCATGGCCCGGAACCATGAACAAAAAACAATGGAGGAACAGATTATGTCCTGAGGACAACAGGAGGCTTACCCATGCTTAGTGGTAATGTGAGAACGTGCCCCTACGCGCATTTCGCAGTCGCTTCCTCGATACACCTTTGCCCCCCGAGGAAGCGACTGCGAAACGCGCGTAGGGGCGCGTTCTCACATTACCACTAAGCATGGGTAAGCCTCCTGTTGTCCTCAGGACATAATCTGTTCCTCCAATATAATAAGTAGCATAGTACCTGGGGGGCCATGTTACAGATTCTTCAATGGAGTCCAGGAACTTCAAGTTCGACCTCTGTCTAATTTACTTACGGTATGTTTCGATTTGTCCCTCTTTTCAAGATATCTGTCAGTGAAGGATGGCATTGTTGCCTACACCTAGAACTCTTTAAACAACATTTCATCAGTATGAGCGACCAGTTCATTAAGCTGTTCAATTAATATCCTATTTAGTTGTTTCTAATTTTGTCTTATACATTAGTCAACCCCTTTCCCTTTTGGGTCATATGGACGTCATAGAGAGGGGTCTCCCACTTGGAACCAACCTCAGTATAGGCAGACCCTACAGAGGAATTGTCTGGCTTGGCGTGGTTTCTCCTGGAAATATCAGATGTTTGCTGTTTTGGCTCTACTTTTTAAGGGGCCATTAGACCTTGAATTTAAAAAAAAATGCCTTCTTACGTAGAGCTACATTCACCCCTTTAACCATACTGGTCTATCTAAGCATCACACTGGTCATAAACCAGGAGAATCAGGATGAACATCATTACTGACGCAATGTGACGATAGTTTGACAGTGGTCATGTCTATGGCTAGGCTTCATAAAGCTGCTTCCATGTATGCAATCTACTGAGGACTCCTGGTTTAGCTCTTTCCAATGGGCACGTATTTATTGGTCGCAGTTAGCGGAAACTTCTTTAGCCATAATTGAGCCTTATTGCTCTTGCATGATTAAGTCAGGTGTGTGATGAATAAATCTTATATATCCATATTATCTGAGTAATATACAGTTATATGAAAAAGTTTGGGCACCCCTATTAATCTTAAGCTTAATGTTTGATAAAAATTGGTGTTTTTGCAACAGCTATTTCAGTTTGATATATCTAATAACTATTGGACACAGTAATGTTTCTGCCTTGAAATGAGGTTTATTGTACTAACAGAAAATGTGCAATCTGAATCCAAACAAAATTTGACAGGTGCATAAGTCTGGGCACCTCACCAGAAAAGTGACATTAATATTTAGTAGATCCTCCTTTTGCAAAAATACCAGTCTCTAGTCGCTTCCTGTAGCTTTTAATGAGTTCCTGGATCCTGGATGAAGGTATTTTTGACCATTCCTCTTTACAAAACAATTCCAGTTCAGTTTAGTTTGATGGTCGCCGAGCATGGACAGCCCTCTTCAAATGATCCCACAGATGTTCAATGATATTCAGGTCTGGGGACTGGGATGGCCATTCCAGAACATTGTAATTGTTCCTCTGCATGAATGCCTGAGTAGATTTGGAGCGGTGTTTTGGATCATTGTCTTGCTGAAAGATCCATCCCCTGTGTAACTTCAACTTTGTCACTGATTCTTGAACATTATTGTCAAGAATCTGCTGATACTGAGTGGAATCCATGCTTCCCACAACTTTAACAAGATTCCCGGTGCCAGCATTGGCCACACAGCCCCAAAGCATGATGGAACCTCCACCAAATTTTACTGTGGGTAGCAAGTGTTTTTCTTGGAATGCTGTGTTTTTTTTACGCCATGCATAACGCCTTTTTGTATGACCAAACAACTCAATCTTGGTTTCATCATTCCACAGGACCTTCTTCCAAAAAGAAATTGGCTTCTCCAAATGTGCTTTTGCATACCTCAGCCGACTCTGTTTGTGGCGTGCTTGCAGAAACGGCTTCTTTCGCATCACTCTCCCATACAGCTTCTCCTTGTGCAAAGTGCGTTGTATAGTTGACCGATGCACAGTGACACCATATGCAGCAAGTTGATGCTGCAGCTCTCTGGAGGTGGTCTGAGGATTGTCCTTGACTGATCTCACCATTCTTCTTCTCTGCCTTTCTGATGTTTTTCTTGGCCTGCCACTTCTGGCCTTAACAAGAACTGTCCCTGTGTTCTTCCATTTCCTTACTATGTTCCTCACAGTGGAAACTGACAGGTTAAATCTCTGAGACAGCTTTTTGTATCCTTCCCCTGAACAACTATGTTGAATAATTTTTGTTTTCAGATCATTTGACAGTTGTTTTGAGGAGCCCATGATGCCACTCTTCAGAGGAGATTCAAACAGGAGAACAACTTGCAAGTGGCCACTTTAAGTAGCTTTTCTCATGATTGCATACACCTGGCTATGAAGTTCAAAGCTCAACGAGGTTACAAAACCAAAAAAAGTGCTTTAGTAAGTCAGTAAAAAGTAGGTAGGAGTATTTAAAACAAGAAAATGATAAGGGTGCCCATACTTATGCACCTGTCAAATTTTGTTTGAATGCAGATTGCACATGTTCTGCTAGTACAATAAACCTCATTTCAAGGCAGAAACATTACTGTGTCCAATAGTTATTAGATATATCAAACTGAAATAGCTGTTGCAAAAACAATTTTTATCAAACATTAAGATTAATAGGGGTGCCCAAACTTTTTCATATAACTGTAACTCAGGAAACATACATATATGTCCTGTAATAATTATCTCTTAAGATGAAAGGCTCCCTGGCCAATAAACTGCACAGTAATGATCATTGCTCATCATCCTCTAATTATATCATTTCCGCAGACTGATGGGAGAAATTAGCAATGAGTATCAGTGTCTAAAAGGCTAAGGACTATGCACAGTGGACCTGGTCATATCCCAGGACAATGACCGCTCCCAAATGTCTAGAATCCATCAATATATTTACATTATGGACTGTCCAGGTAAAAGAAGATGGCATCAAATACCCAGATCAAAATCAAACTCCCTTCCGAACTAAAGCCAATGGATGACCTGGCTCCTGAATCATCTGCCACCCCATCCCTTGTAGAAGAAAGGGTCCTGGATATGTGGTCACTTTTGCAAATTAAGGTTTTCTGTGGACAGAATGAGCCGTGTACTGATTGCAAGATGAAAAAAAGTTCCAGCGCTGGTTCACATGACTGTATAAGAAGGCTTGGCTGTTTTTCATTTTACTCATATGACTTCATTCTAAATTATTTGGTAATTTTATGTTTCTTTGGACAAAGGAAACCTTATACTGGATCCCATGGGGGGTAGGGATGGGTCAAGCCGAACTTGGTCTATCCTCTACAGCACTGCTCCCCAACCTTTATTACTTGCAGAGCCACATTCAGCTCTGACAGAGTGAGTGACATCCTGCTTCCGAACCTATTAAAGTAGTGACAACCATAGTCTTCATTATAGGTATGTCAGCCAAAGCTTTCCTACAGCGATCACACTGACGCCATATACTTGCATATAGGAGTTCCCACCTTACCCCCTTTTGGTATTCTCGCGTCAAGCACTCCCACCACAATATCACATCCATCTCCTCCAACTGACAGCATAATCATATCTCCATCTTGCCATACTTAATTTATATCTGCACCCCTAAGGCTAGCATATGTGCATTCAGATTTTCTCTTCTTTGTGGGTCTACTCACAAAAGTCACCGTCTGGAGACATATTCTTCAAAGCTGTTTGCTAGACCTGGTACTACTGCACCAAGCTAACAGAGCAAACGACACATCATGAGCACACGAGTCCCATGTGGCTCCCAAGCCACAGGTTCAGGACTCCTGCTCTGCTGGGTCCACAGTAAACAGATAGGATGCCTCCATGATATGAATGCCCTTGACTTGATGGGTTTTTGCATTCGTCTTAGAAACCAGTCAATCATGGAGAACCTCTGAGATTGAAGTTAATAGGCAGCGCCATTGAGGGTCGTCTTGCCTTCGACACAGGCCACAGTGCCAGTCAGCACCCTAATAAGTTGTAGTTATTGACCCCATAAATGCTGGATAGAACTTTTTGCTAGGCAAAACGAACATACAAATGAAAAAAAACAGTCATCCCATAGGTCCATTCATGGTGGCCCAACCATTTATAACTCCAATGTCGGTTACCATAGTCTCATGTGTCAGCCTAAGGATCACAACTCAGAAATAATACTCCCAGAAGTATAAGTCCATGGCACAGCAATGGCACAAAATTCATCTTCCCAGTAATTTCTATGGAAAGTGGCCATGAATGGGATTCTCCTGTTCTCGAGGTTAGTGGGTGTCAAAAATGCTGGACCCCACTGCTTTCTTTGACTTTAACTAAATCCCTGATTTATTTTCTACTTTCAAAAGACTGAAAATTGTCTGCTTTATTTTTTACACCAGCGGACTCTCAGTAGGAAACCGTACAAGACCTTCTCTCTCCAGACATCTCTGCTGTCCACATGGTCGACAGCGATATGTGCAGCCTGGGGAGAATTACAGTGCATGGTGATTATACGGTGTCATTGCCACCCCTGAGCCATGTAAATCACTGCAGTCTGTGCGGACAGCAGGGAATAATCGGTAGCATAGAAATATTTGGAGATGTGTGCCGTCTTCCTCCATCACTGGTTTTCTATAGATATACAGTCCATCTAGCACGCTCACGTACTTACAGCCGTAAGCTGCACACCGGCTACGAGTGTACTGGCCGAAACGAGATATGAGAGAATCTAATTGAAATATTATTAAATGGCAATTGGTTTTCCAGCTTGAAAGAGAAAAAAAATCTATATAACATTTACAGCTACATTGCTCCCACAAGTGCGGGTCGCTGTTTTTGGCTGCGTTCACCACATTGCGCATGAGTTGAATTAATTTTGCTGCGTTTTTCCTAATTTGCAGCTAAAACAATGCATTTTTGCAGAATTGTAGCAAATTGCATTGTTGTTACCATTAAATTTGAAATTGCTGTAAAACCGCTTTGTTTTTACCACAATCCCACCGAATCGAGGAAAAAGAGCAATTTGTGCCGCCATTCTGGTGAAAAAATTGCTTTAAAAACTATTTAATTTTAACACGATTTTGCATACTATCACAAAAGAACAATGCATTTTTACTGCCATATTGGAAACAGTGCTGAAAATTTGCACCACTGTTGCAATGTGTAAACGCATGCTAATACTGGTCCTTCTTGATTAGTCAGAGACTACTGGAGGCTGACATGACCACCTGAGAACAGATCGGTCACCAGATTTCGCAATACAAACTGCATACATTATTGAATGCTGCACTATATATTAATGGTATGAACTGCATTCAGTGGAAGCAAACAGCTGAATAGAATCCCCACCTCTGCTATCTGTGTTGAATGCTGCACTATATATTAATGGTATGAACTGCATTCAGTGGAAGCAAACAGCTGAATAGAATCCCCACCTCTGCTATCTGTGTTGAATGCTGCACTATATATTAATGGTATGAACTGCATTCAGTGGAAGCAAACAGCTGAATAGAATCCCCACCTCTGCTATCTGTGTTGAATGCTGCACTATATATTAATGGTATGAACTGCATTCAGTGGAAGCAAACAGCTGAATAGAATCCCCACCTCTGCTATCTGTGTTGAATGCTGCACTATATATTAATGGTATGAACTGCATTCAGTGGAAGCAAACAGCTGAATAGAATCCCCACCTCTGCTATCTGTGTTGAATGCTGCACTATATATTAATGGTATGAACTGCATTCAGTGGAAGCAAACAGCTGAATAGAATCCCCACCTCTGCTATCTGTGTTGAATGCTGCACTATATATTAATGGTGTGCACTCCATACCTCTACTTGCTGCCAAGCACTGCTTTACCATCTTGCAACATAGTTTAATGTGCCTGTTAATAAGGCTTTGGAATAATTCATTTTTGCACTGTTTAAAATACTTACTGCTTTATCTTACGGTGACTGGGGCCTCTCTAGATGCTATCAGGTGGAAGGTGCTAAAGCATATAGATGTTGCCAGGTAGCCTTTGATGATCTAACCACCCCCTGGTGTGCTGGCCCCAGCTGGCAAATTATCCCAAAACAGCCCCCACAATCCCACTTTCCTGACCCTGTAGTGTGGGCTATATATTTAGGAGTAGTCTAAGGGGCGCACGCAGTAAGGGGGCGCACGCATCACAGAAAGCAAAGCATCACGAAAGACAAGCATCGAGTAAACGGCAGTTATCCATGGCAGTTAATCAGGGCAGGAATCAGGTAGCCCACACTTTGCTTTCTTTTAAATTATGTTCTTTATCTCTATCCTCCTGTGTTCCCTTGCCATCCACATTCACTGCCCCATTCCCCCTCCATCACGACTCATATACATCAGCCCCTCCATACTTCCCTCTCCCATGTACAGTTCCCATGCACTCCTCACCTTCCTAAGAAAACTCAGCCCATCTTGCCCAAACATATCTCAGAAAAAACCTATTTATAAATCCAACAACTACCTGCTCTTTATCTTCCTACTCCTACTGATTTCAGGGGACATCTCCCCCAACCCTGGTCCATCCCCCAACCTCAATCCCTACCCTACCTCATTTCAAAACCATAATAATCTTGTTAATATTACTTGCACTCCCTCATCTCCTTCTTTCAACTGTGCCCTCTGGAATCCAAGGTCTGCATGCAATAAACTATCTTTCCTGCACAACTACTTTCTGAACAACTCTCTTCATCTGTTGGCCCTCACTGAAACCTGGATTCAGGATTCTGACACGGTCTCCCCTGCTGCCATTTCCTATGGTGGCTTACAGTTCTCCCATTCCCCGAGACCCACAAACAGACATGGTGGTGGAGTTGGCATACTCCTGTCCCCACAATGCACTTTCCAGGTCATCCCCCCAATTCCATCACTCTCATTCAATTTTTTTGAGGTCCACACCATCAGGCTCTTCCATCCCCTCTCCCTCAGAATAGCGGTCATATATCGGCCCCCAGGCTCATCCACCCAGTTCCTTGACCACTTCTCAGCCTGGCTGCCGCACTTCATGTCCTCAGAACTACCAACCCTTATCCTTGGAGACTTCAACATCCCCATTAACAGTCCTACTTCCACATCTGCATCTCAGCTTCTATCACTAACCACTTCTCTAGGCCTCTCACAGCTTTCAACCTCTGAGACACACAAGGATGGCAACACCCTTGACCTGGTCTTTGTCCGCCTCTGTTCAATTTCCCACCTAAATAACTCACCGCTTCCACTCTCTGACCACAACATTCTCTCCTTCACGCTCACAAATCCTCCACCACCCCAGCGAACTCCTACCTACCGCACATTCAGAAATCTGCAAGCCATTAACCCTCAGACACTTTCAGACTCCCTACACTCTTCGCTGTCCCCAATCTCCTCTTTTTCTTGTCCTAATCTGGCTGTTCAGCACTACAATGACACTCTTAGAAGCACCCTTGACCAAGTAGCACCGCTCACCCTCAGAACTTCCAAACACACAGTAAAACAGCCCTGGCTCACATCGCAAACTCACCTTCTCCAGCGATGCTCCAGGAGTGCTGAACGCCTATGGAGAAAAACCCGCACACCAGAAGACTTCATCCACTTTAAATTCATGTTAAGAACTTATAATGCTGCCCTTCACCTCGCCAAACAGACCTACTTCACCACACTGATCTCCTCACTAGCCAACAACCCCAAGAAACTTTTTGACACTTTTCACTCCCTCCTCAGGCCAAAAGCACAAGCCCCTATCACAGACATTTGTGCTGACGACCTGGCCTCCCACTTTATAGAAAAAATAGATACTATCCGTCAGGAAATCTGCTCTCAACCACCAAGTGCTGTGACTCCCATCCCACCCTGCATTTCCCCTGGCTCACTTTCCACATTTGATCCCATCACAGAAGAAGAAGTCTCCAGACTCCTCTCTTCCTCTCGTCTGACTACATGCACTACCGACCCCATCCCCTCACATCTCCTCCAGTCTCTTTCTCCTGTTGTCACAACTCACCTAACTACAATCCTCAATCTCTCACTCTCCTCTGGCATTTTCCCATCCTCCTTCAAACACTCCATCATTACTCCACTACTAAAGAAACCCGCTCTTGACCCTTCCTGCACAAACAACTACAGACCGGTCTCCAATCTCCCCTTCATCTCCAAACTTTTGGAGCGCCTAGTCTACTCCCGCCTCACCCGTTACCTCTCCACTCACTCCCTCCTAGACCCTTCACAGTCCGGCTTCCGACCCCTACATTCGACTGAAACTGCACTCATCAAAGTGACCAATGACCTTCTGACAGCAAAACGTAACGGCGACCACTCTCTGCTCATTCTACTCGACCTTTCTGCAGCTTTCGACACGGTTGACCACCGTCTCCTACTGTCCAGGCTCCACTCTCTAGGTATTAAGGACACTGTTCTCTCCTGGTTCTCCTCCTATCTTTCTGACGGCTCCTTCAGTGTTTCGTTCTCTGGCTCCACATCATCTCCTCTTCCTCTCACTGTCGGTGTACCCCAGGGCTCAGTCCTTGGCCCCCTTCTCTTCTCTCTCTACACCGCCCCAATTGGACAGACCATCAGCAGATTTGGCTTTCAGTACCATCTTTATGCTGATGACACACAATTATACACGTCATCCCCCGACCTTACCCCCGCTGTACTACAGAACGCCACCGACTGTCTGTCCGCAGTCTCCAACATCATGTCTGCTCTCTATCTGAAACTCAACCTCTCCAAAACTGAACTTCTTCTGCTCCCGCCGTCTACTAACCTCCCTAAATCTGACATTTCCCTCTCAGTGGGCGGCACCATAATAACACCCCAGCAGCAGGCTCGCTGTCTGGGTGTTATGTTTGATACCAATCTCTCCTTCACCTCCCATATACAATCTCTTGCCCGCTCTTGCCGCCTACACCTAAAGAACATCTCTAGAATCCGCCCTTTTCTCACCATGGAAACAACAAAAACCCTCACTGTAGCATTGATCCACTCCCGCCTGGACTACTGTAACGCTCTATTACTTGGCCTCCCCATTACTCGACTATCCCTCTCCAGTCCATCCTTAATGCGGCAGCCAGGGTCATCCATCTGGCTAATCGGTACTCGGACGCGTCCGCTCTTCGCCAGTCCTTACACTGGCTGCCCATTCATTATAGGATCCAATTCAAAGTACTTGTTCTCACCCACAAAGCTCTCCACACTGCAGCACCCCCCTACATCTCCTCCCTCATTTCTATCTATCGGCCTAACCGACTGCTGCGCTCTGCAAACGACTTTCGACTAACCTCTGCACTAATCCGTACCTCCCACTCCCGACTCCAAGACTTCTACCGCGCTGCGCCAATTCTCTGGAATGCTCTACCCCAAGAAATTAGGACTATCCACAATTTGCATGGTTTCAGGCGCTCCCTCAAAACACATCTGTTCAGAGCGGCCTATCACATTCACTAATCAAAGTCATTCTATGTGTAAGTGTGTGTGTGTGTGTAGCCCATTCACTATCTCCATCCATCCCTCACTCCCTTAAGATGGCTGGACCATCATTGTAAATGCACCATTGTATATACACACCTGTATTTTGTATCTCCCCCACCTCATTGTAGATTGTAAGCTCTCACGAGCAGGGCCGTCTTATTTTGCTTTAATTACTGTATTGTTAACGTTGTTACTTATGACTTGTGTTTTGAAACTGTTAAACTGTAAAGCGCTGCGGAATATGATGGCGCTATATAAATAAAGATTATTATTATTATTATTATTATTATTATTATTATTGAATATGAATACTTAGCCCTAATGAGACTGGTGTCCTTACTTTGAAAATTCATATCACAATAGCTATATAATCCTGATACCAAATTTTAGCATTTTCTAAGTCAATCTAGCCAGGGAAACTTTTCAAATGGATTATAAAGCCATTCTGCCTTAGATTTTCAAAGTACACCAGTCTCGTCAGGACTAAGAGCTCAATAGTGATACACTTTCTTTTTATAGTGAAATCCCGCAACAGTTTTCCACTTTTTACAGTATTTTATTATCCCCATATAACAGGTTGATCACAGTTAGTACAGTAACTTTAGGAAGACCCTGTAACAAGTGTTCAATTTTCCTGCAGCACCACCACAAGGGAAATGACGCATTACATAGTGCCCACTCAGGTAACAGACATATCAGGTACACCAGAGAGAGAAACTCTTGTTAGCTGCTCTTCACACAAAAATGGGACTCCTCTCTATTAATTTCCAAGTTTTCTATAAGGGTGTGTGAAAATGGTTTTTCTAAACCAGAAATTGGAAACCGTTTAAAAAAAACCTTATACAGGTGCAACAGAAAGAATTATATCCAAATTTTTTTTTGGAGAAGAAGCACCTAACCCTCCACCTTTAAAAAGGAAGGTGACACCTGCTATTGACCTCAGAAGTGTTTTTTCTCCTAGTGTGTTGTCAGTACTTGACACCTCCATTAGTTATAGCAGTAACATGTGCTCCAGACCATGCAGTGTGCCTTTTCTATGTAGGTAGACTTGCTTTTCTGCAGATTGGGCACACGTGGCACTTGTATATCCACAAAGGAGGATAATAATAATAATTATTATTCTAATGGGAGGGCCACCAGCTCCCATATCTATAAATATCCATGGAAAGGATGTGGAGTTTTTCACCTTATTATGACTCACTCGATCTATGGTATTGTACAAAAGATCCATAAGATCCCCCAAAAAACACTAATCCTTGAGATATTCTCTGTCAAGATATATGACATCATTCACATGGGTTAGTTTTTCAGCACCCCTATGTGGCAAATGTGTATTGTTATGATTGTTACACTTACCCTCCGTCTTTAAAGTGGACCTGTACTTCCCCACGAAAAAAATCTATTCATGTATTTAGCTTATCCGTCTACAAGATTTAATTACCTCAATCTAGTTGCCAGAAATTCTATATAATTGGACAAGTGCATAGACAAACGAGCTGCCCCTAGAACTGCGCAAACCATTGATTCTTTATTGCTGCTATGATGCGATTAGTATTACCTCCACTAAGGAATGAATTTTACCTCCTTTAGGTTATTTTACCCTCATTACTAGCATTACTATATTATAAATGAGAAACTTTGGGAATCATCATAGATGGTAGGAATCACAAATCCTGCACAGGAGACTCCAAAGTCAGTTTGAACACATCTTGGCCAACTCAACCAAGCTGTGACCAAGATCCACTCGATCTGGTGTCCCAGCTGTGAGACTCCTATCTTATTTGTATATCATAAACAGATATTTTGGATCCACACTTTTTTAAGGAACAACAATCTCCTAATTTAGAAGGTTACATTATGAAGGATCTTAAAAAAAACACTGAAAGAAGATAAACAACTAAACCTCGTTGGCATGACACCATATCCAGCTAATTGAGGCGGATTTTCGCATTTGGGATGTCTGAGATATAGAAAGGAATGCTTCCAAAAGAAAGCCATTGCCAACCTCCACCAATTTGATCTTGTTTTTCTAAAACCACTTTGGGAGAGAAATATAATTTATCAATACGTTTTACATTTCTAGAATGTTTTGTGATATTTTATAAATCTGTCACCAGTTGGACTTGAGAAGTTTCCCTCTAGTTCTCATGTGCCTTCTATATTCACCACATTAAAAATCCACTTAAGACTAAGTTCTACAATTTCAGCGTGAAATTTCATTAACTAATTGCTTATCATACAATAATATAAGGGCACACAAATCAGCATTTCACCAGGGAAGGGTACACTGATATATTTACCAATGACTTCACAAAGGTAATTGACATGAAAAATTTAGGAGATTACCTTGTCTGATAGAGATGTATCTTTTGTTGGAGGCCATAAAGACAATCTGTGGATGACTTTCTTCAAGATCAAAAAGTTCATCTTTGCCAGGTTTGGAGCTCCGCCCAGATTTCAGTGTTCCTGTAGGCCCCATGGGTGTCAAGTACTTCCCACTACAATCTTTGAAGGCCAACTTTCCACCCTTGAACTCCAAAGTATAGCCTGTGCCGTTATCAGGATCTTTAACCAACTTTCCATCATTACGTAGGTACCTGTTGTCACAAGTTTTCAAGCAGTACTTTTTATCCTGAAACACCAGAGTGATGAGGGAGTCCACACCCCATGGTATATTACTGTCTGTGGAAATTTCATCTTCTTGAGGGCTCAAATGTGCATACCTTCTCCTGCTGACACTGAGTAAGTTAGCTTGTGGATGAATGGCCAGATGCACTGCCCAGAGCTCTGTCTCCGTGATGATTTGGGCAAAACATGACAGCTTGTCTTCTGAACCTCCAAAGAACCTCTTGTGTATGTCAGACTGAAGGGCCCATCTGCCATCAGACTGGGCAGTTATGGTAAAACGACAATCTCCCTCTGGCTTTTCAGCCTCACACAAAACATTCCCATCTTTGTCAGCGGACAGATATCTTGCCAGGTGGTGGCTTTTGAGGTAGACCACCGAGCTGTCCACCTCGTCCTGCTCTAAAGTCCATATTTGCTTTTTCTTCAGACTCGGAGCAGAGGCATAAACTTTAAAGCCAAAAGCTTCTGCAGTCAGATACTTGTTATCACAATTTATCAAGCCGAACTGTATTTTCAGAATTTGGTGTATCCCATTGGTTGGCATTTTTTTTCTCTGTCTTTTGAAATATCTTGTAGATTCCTCAGCGAAAGTGTCTCGTGTTACCGGCACTCTGAACGCAAAAGGTAGGCACTTAGCAAGCAGCCTTGGGAGATCTGGATTAAAATGAGTGAACTTAGAAGCACCTCAACTTAACACCCAATGACGCGGTTGTGATCCTCGTCCAGTTGCCCGTACTTTGGGCTGTGTCGGCCGCCTTCCTATAATCTGCACATCGCCATCTCCCTCCCAGACTGGATGCAGAGAAGCTGGACTTTCCTCTTCACATATTAAGCTTAGGACACAGACTGCTCAGCCAAGTGTTTGCTGCAGCCTGTTTAATTGGCCACATCTAGGATTACAAAGCTATGTCCCTGGTTTTCAATGAACCGCGAGCCGCCAGTAACCAATAGTGGGGCTATTGCATAAACCACAAAGGGCCTGTATACCAGGAAACAATGCTCCTTTTGTTGAGTTGCTTCTCAAATATTCAACTCAGCTGAGTGAACACTTTCTCTCCGCTTAGGCAGAAGCTCTTCCATTCCTCCTTCGAAAGCTTCTTAATTTAGTCTTCCATTACTGACGATAATAATAAAAAAAAATTCTTCCTGACTCCCTGTGTCCTTCCTCTGACTAAACTGGTACAGGTGGAAAAAAAAGAGTAAGGTAACCTAATCCGCTCCCTCCTCCTCATCAGCCGAATTCTGTCTGTATCTTTTCCTTTTTACACCTGTCTAATATTACCTGCGTCTCTGATTCCTGCGGCATTCGTGTAGGTCACCTCCTGGTTCCCCATTCGGGAGCCCACAGTATAATCTGCTTAACAATTATCCTGATATTTTTTTCCACGTTTAATCCGTTTAGGCTTCCTATGGCTCCCCACTGTGTTTGCCTCCATCTGTCTATAGTTACTTCTAAATACTCGTACCTGGGATAAAGCGAATCTGCCTGAACCACAGTGAACGCTGCACGCCAGCCTCATCTCCAATCGGTACACGTGAATAACAAATGAGATGCAAAACAACACGTATGACTTAGTTACAGTCGTTAAAGCTCATGGACTCAAGACTTTTTCAAGGTCATTTTCTGAATCTTATATTGCACCCACAGTGAACATCATGTACTGATAGCCGAGCATGCCTGCGTTCTGAATGGGGAGAGGGAAGCAAGATGCTGCCAGACACCACTGACAAAAGCTTATCTTCCCCGAGAACAAAAGGATCGGACATGCTAAGATCCAACAGTCTAATCCGTCTTTCCCTTCCGACATCAGCTGTTGGGGTAAAATCAGGACACCCACATATACATTGTATGATCTCTCAGAAGTGGTAGATTCAGACATCATGAATTTAATGTGAATGGCCAGTTTAGGGTTGAGGACCTTTTGAAGCAGGATCATGTGGTACTTGTAGTTTGCAAGTTGTTACCAAAGTGGGAATTGCAATATGCACAGATAACACCGTGGTAAATTGTAAGAGTGAGAGTTGGGTATGGATACTAATGAGGAACATGACTGCTGAATTTCCAAGGATGACAAACCTTTAATCTCAGAAACTTATTGAAGATAGTGAATTCACACTAGTTATACTGTTTGGGTCAAGTTCCCTCAATGTCAAGACACATGCAGTTCAGCAGATTCTTAGTTTGGAGTAGATAGCATAAGGTGAGAGTAAATGTTCAGTAGGAGGGAATTGGAGCTCAGCTGCTGAACTCATCATCTTTCCCCCATCTCACAGATATTCCTTACCTGACCTATCTATCACAATTAACGACATCACATTTTCCCCCGTACCGGAAGTCCGCTGCCTCGGAGTAACCCTTGACTCTGCTCTGTCCTTCAAACCGCACATCCAAGTTCTTTCTACCTCATGTCGCCTTCAGCTCAAAAATATTTCCAGAATCAGTCCTTTCCTCAACCCTCAATCTACTAAAATGATTGTGCATGCCCTCATCATCTCCCGCCTCGACTACTGCAACATCCTTTTCTCTGGCCTCCACCTCTCCAGTCCATCCTTAACTCTGCTGCCCGACTAATTCATCTCTCTCCTCGCTACTCCTCCGCAAATCTCTTCACTGGCTCCCATTCCCTCAGCGTATCCAGTTCAAATTACTAATACTGACCTACAAGTCCATCTATAACCTGTCTCCCCCATATGTCTCTGAACTAATCTCCCGATACCTTCCCTCACGTAATCTCTGATCCTCCCAAGACCTCCTTCTCTCCTCCACACTTATTCGCTTCTCACCCAACCGCCTCCAAGGCTTCTCCTGAATATTCACCATCCTCTGGAATTTTTGTCCCAACACGTCCAACTATCAACCACATTCGGATCCTTCAGACGGAACCTGAAAACCCACCTCTTCAGGAAAGCTTACAGCCTGCAATGACCCTGCTACCCCCTCACCACTACCGGAGATATCGCCTCAACCAACACCGGAACTGCTGCAACCCACCAACCTGCTATCTCCTTCCCCACCATCCTGTAGAATGTAAGCCTGAAAGGGCAGGGTCCTCTCCCCTCTGTACCAGTGTGTCATTGTTAGTTTGTTTACTGTAAGTGATATCTAATTTGTATGTAACCCCTTCTCATGTACAGCACCATGGAATCAATGGTGCTATATAAATAAATAATAATAATAATTGGACTACCTGCAGTCGTGGTGGGCAAGTAAATCTTCAGAAGCCTAGAAAGCTGAGGGCAAGTGGACCAAGCAATAAGATGGCAGTATCTTTGCGTTTTATCTTTCTTCCTGATCACTGGGACGGCTGTAATGTGACAAAGCTGTTGTGTCCAAGCTGCATGGTACTTCTTGTGACCATTCGCGCTTGTGAGGGCTCTTTTTCACCATAATGGAATCTACTGTGAGAGCTCTAAATATACAATAAATCATGCTTCTAAATTTTAAGATGTTCATGAAATCTCCCTCGACCATTGTGGGCCTCCTGATGGTACCTTTGAAAGCTGTCCAGTCTGATGCACAAGCGACCTTCCAGAAGTACCGCTTCATAGGGATGTTTGGTGGCATCTGGGAGATTTTCCAACTCTTCCAGGAGGTGTCCTCTTCTTCCGGGGGAATCTGCAAATATGCATTAAATAATACACTAAATGCAGTTGAAAAAACAAGTCTGCTTTCTTCTAGAAACAGCGCCCCTCTTGTCTCCATCCTGTAGTCCGATCTCTCCTTAGAAGCAGCGATTCAGCAAGGGGCCAAGCAGATGATATAAGGGGGAAAAGGAACCAGAAACCATTGCCATGCAATCTGAGACAGAAGAGGTTACAAAGGGGGGTGGGGTCCTATTGCTCCCAATTCCCATATTTTTCAGAGCAAGGAAATCCCTTGGCATGTGGCACGAATCCTTCTGGATATGACAAAAAACACACTCGGAGCTGTAATACAAATCTCCTGCGTAATGTTTGCTGTCCAAATAGGGTCCTATTGTGCCCAAGCTTTACCAGCATGACCTCATTATTCTGCAAAGAAAACATAGGCTTCTTTTCATCAGATGGCATATCCTGGAGCAGGTGACTTTACTTACAGAGGGCAAATCAGAAGCTTACATATAATTCCCCATCCTTACACAGGTACGTTTAAGTCAAATACACTTAAAATGATGGGTTATGACAAAACCATTCTTTGGTTCTTATCATGGTTGTCCAAGTAATATACTCATTAAAAGAAGAAACAGATACACTGTGTTCTGTCTGAGGGGTAGAGCATGACCTCTATTTTTTGTGTTGCTTAATATTCCCCCGCTCCCTTATTGTCATGTGTGCATTGCCACGAAGATCGTCGCGGTTGCACATTTTGACTTCTCACAGCTGAGCTGCTGTTTCTTTGTGTTTGGCAGCTAGGGAGTTAATTCTGTCTGTGCTCGGTGCTGGGACTGGGTGCAGTTTCTCCCGGCTGCAATTGATTATTTGTTGATTGGTTTCCTTTAAATTCCTGGTTGTCTGCTTGGGGAGTTGCCAGTGAAACCTTCATGCAGACCACAGATAGGAATGAATCTGTATAGACTTTAGTTGTGAGCTCCTTAGTTGTTCTAAGCTCAACTTGGTTAGAGTTTATTTCCCAGACCATTTATGTTCCTTTGGTGTTTGAGTGTGTATGCAAGCGAGTGTTATCCTGTCTGTCTTATATGTCTAATCTGTGTATTTAGCTAAGATCAGCCCATATCCCTTTGGTGGTAGTCAGGATCCTTCTTTGGACTGATTACAGGGTTCAGGGTCTGATAGGAGACAGGGTTAGGTTGGAGACTTGGACCTCTGAACCATTATCAGTACCTCCAAGGTGAGGGATTAGTTAGGACCCCAGTTTAGGGTCAGGTTAGATCCCGGTCCACCTCTTTCCTGTTTCAGCTCATCAAGTCCTCAAGATTAACCCTGAGTTCAGCAGATATCGTGTCAGGTAAATCTATTCTATACTTACATGCTGATGTTGCTATACTAGTTGTTGTATAGAGTGTTGTTCCTGTATTAATAGTTTACTGACATTGTATACATATCATTAGACAGCGTGACATTTTCACTGGCCATAAAAATTATCTCCAGTTACCATGGATCCAGTAGCCCAGCTGGCTCTGCAGTTGCAGGGATTATCCATGGAGCTGACGGACATTAAGTCCAAAGTTTTGTCTCCCCTGGAGCAAACCAGAGTTGAACCTAAGGTTGCTCTCCCGGACAGGTTCACTGGTGGGCGAGACAAATTTTTCACCTTCCGGGAGGCATGTAAATTGTATTTTCGGCTTCGGCCTCGATCATCAGGGAGTGAGGAGCAGAGAGTGGGAATTGTTATCTCACTTCTGCAAGGGGACCCTCAATCCTGGGCATTTTCCCTTCCTCCGGGATCCCCGGCTCTACTGTCTGTAGATCAATTTTTTACTGCCCTGGGATTGGTATATGATGACCCAGATCGGGTCTCTCTTGCTGAGACAAAATTACGTAAGATACAGCAGGGAGATCGTCCGGCAGAGGAATTTGCTTCTGAGTTTCGTAGATGGGCCACAGATACTCAGTGGAATGACCCAGCTCTTAGGAGTCAGTTTTGTCATGGGCTTTCTGATAAATTAAAAGACGTTTTGGCTCAGTATGAGTCTCCTCCTTCTCTGGAGGCTGCTATGGCCTTAGCTATCCGTACTGATAGACGGCTTCGGGAGAGGGGTGAGGTAACCCCACTCCCTGTTGTTTCTCCACCTACCACTAAAGTCCCTTATGTTGAGGTTCCCCTTGTCTGTTCGGATGAGCCTATGCAGTTGGGAGGGACATCATTTCGTAGGAGGGGATTGGCGGTACGCCGCAGGACTAGAAGATGTTTTTTCTGCGGGAAAGAGGGACATTTTGTTGGAGAATGTCCATCCCGTGCCTTGTTGAGCCAAAAGTCGCCGGAAAACTGTTAATCCCAGGTTGTGTGGTGGACGACAACCTGGGAGTATGTATTTCATCCGCCAGTTCTTCTCAGTTCCTTGTACCAGTGGAGGTGGTAGTTGGTACGAGAGTGGAGAGATTGTCTGTTCTTCTTGATAGTGGTTCCGGGGCTAATCTGGTTGACGCTCAGTTTGCTCAGGCTCAAGGTATGCATCTGAGTGTATTGGTCAAACCGATCCCTATATTCTCCATTGACGCCAGGCCTCTCGGCCAAGGTAGCTTTGTTCATGAGGTTCATAACATTGACCTTCGGGTAGGGGCAATACATAGGGAACAATTATCTTGTTATGTGTTGGAGGGTCTACCTACTCCCATTGTGTTGGGACTTCCTTGGTTGGTTAAACATAACCCTGTGATTAATTGGCAGTCCAGAGAAATAAGCCAATGGGGTGAGTTTTGCAAAAGCAACTGCATGAACACAGTCATCAGTGCGGTCGTGCCTAGTACATTGCCTCCTTTTTTGGAGGATTTTGGGGATGTTTTCTCTGAGGAGGGGTGTCAGGAGTTGCCTCCTCATCGCGTGTATGACTGCTCTATTAATCTCCTTCCTGATGCTAAGTTGCCTAAAGCTAGGTTGTATAATCTTTCTGGTCCTGAGAGGCAGGCTATGAAAGATTATATTTCTGAAAGTCTGGCCAAAGGGCATATTAGACCTTCATCTTCCCCAGTAGCCGCGGGGTTCTTCTTTGTGAAGAAGAAAGATGGAGGCCTACGCCCTTGCTTGGATTTCCGCGAACTTAATCGGATTACTGTTCGAGATCCGTATCCACTCCCTCTTATTCCTGATCTCTTCAATCAAATTGTTGGCGCCAAATGGTTTTCTAAATTGGATCTCAGGGGGGCGTATAATCTGATTAGGATAAAAGAGGGGGATGAGTGGAAAACGGCGTTTAACACGCCGGAGGGACATTATGAGAACCTAGTCATGCCTTTTGGTCTGACTACTGCACCAGCAGTATTCCAACATTTTGTTAATGACATTTTTCGTCACCTTGTGGGGCTGTTTGTGGTTGTATATTTGGACGACATTTTAATTTACTCGCCAGATCTTGTGTCTCATCAGGAGCATGTGAGACAGGTGTTGCAGATCTTGCGAGACAATAAATTATACGCCAAACTGGAGAAGTGTGTATTTGCCGTACAGGAACTTCAGTTTTTGGGTTTTTTGGTGTCAGCCTCCGGTTTCCGTATGGACCCTGAAAAGGTGAGAGCAGTGCTTGAATGGGATCAGCCAGGGGATCTTAAGGCTCTGCAGCGTTTTTTGGGGTTTGCTAACTACTACCGGAAATTTATTTGTAATTTCTCATCTGTCGTCAAACCTCTCACTGACATGACAAGAAAAGGGACGGATTTTTCTAAATGGTCGGACAAAGCTTGCCAAGCCTTTTCCTCTTTGAAGAAATGTTTTGCTTCGGCACCCGTTCTCATCCAACCAGATGCATCTCAGCCGTTCATTGTGGAGGTGGATGCGTCTGACGTAGGGGTGGGTGCTATATTGTCCCAGGGTCCGTCCCCTGGTAAATGGCATCCGTGCGCTTTCTTTTCTAAGAAATTGTCGTCCGCCGAAAGGAATTATGATATCGGCAATAGGGAACTTTTGGCCATTAAGTTAGCTTTTGAAGAATGGCGTCACTTTTTGGAGGGGGCAGTCCACCCGGTTACCGTTATTACTGATCACAAGAACCTGTTGTATTTGGAATCCGCTAAGCGTCTGAATTCCAGACAAGCTCGATGGTCGTTGTTTTTTACCAGGTTTAATTTTGTCGTCACTTATCGCCCGGGGTCTAAGAATGTAAAGGCTGATGCCTTGTCTCGCAGTTTCCCAGGGGCCGGGAAAACGGATGACCCGAGTCCTATCCTTCAGGAGGGGGTGGTAGTGTCGGCTGTATTTTCTGAGCTTGAGGAGGAGGTGTTAGAGGCTCAGGGGGACGCCCCTGCAGGACCTCCAGGGAGACTGTTTGTCCCAAATCTGTTGAGACAAAAGGTTATTGAGGCACATCATAATTCTGCTCTAGCAGGACATCCAGGGAGTAAGGCTACTTTAGATCTCCTTTCTCGCCGGTTTTGGTGGCCTAATGCTAATAAAGATGTTATAACTTTTGTCGCGTCATGTGGGGTGTGTGCTCGCTCTAAAACCCCTCATACCCGTCCGTCTGGGACCCTTTTACCCTTGAAACTTCCGGAGCGTCCATGGACTCATTTATCTATGGACTTCATTACGGACCTTCCTCCGTCGTCAGGGAATACTGTCATACTGGTGGTTGTTGACAGGTTCAGTAAGATGGCACATTTCGTTGCTCTTCCTGCACTCCCTAATGCTAAAACTCTGGCGCAGGTGTTCATTAGGGAGATCGTTAGACTTCATGGGTTGCCTTCTGATGTGGTGTCAGATAGGGGGTCTCAGTTTGTGTCCAAATTTTGGAGGGCATTTTGTTTACGTCGGGGGATGCAATTGTCATTTTCCTCGGCTTTTCATCCGCAGACCAATGGTCAGACAGAGCGTCTGAATCAGAGCTTAGAGACATATCTCCGGTGTTTTGTCTCAGAGAACCAAGAGGACTGGTCTTCTTTCTTGCCTCTGGCAGAGTTCGCTCTTAACAACAGGCGGAGCGAGTCCACTGGTAAGTCCCCGTTTTTTGGGGCATATGGTTTTCATCCCCAGTTTTGTACTTTCAATGGGGGGGGCCCTTCTGGGGTTCCTGAGGAGGAGCGTTTCTCGTCGTCACTTGCTTCGGTGTGGAGAGGTGTATTGAATAATCTGAGTGCGATGGGGAACCGTTACAAACGTATGGCTGATAGGAGGAGAGTTTCTGGTCCAGATCTGAATGTGAACGATCTGGTATGGTTGTCTACCAGGAATATAAAACTTAAAGTGCCCTCCTGGAAACTGGGTCCCAGATTCATCGGGCCGTACAGGATCAGTTCCATAATTAATCCTGTGGCATTTCGTCTGGACCTCCCTCCTACGTTTAAAATTCATAATGTGTTCCACAAGTCATTACTTAAAAGGTATGTGGCACCAGTCATACCGTCACCTCTACCTCCTCCTCCTGTGTTGGTCAATGGTAACTTGGAATTTCAAGTATCAAAGATCATTGACTCACGTCTGAATCGCCGGTCCCTTCAGTACTTGGTGCATTGGAAGGGGTATGGTCCAGAGGAGAGGACGTGGGTCCCTGCGTCTGATGTTAACGCAGATCGTTTGGTTCGGACCTTCCACAGAACTCACCCGGGCAGGCCTGGCCCTGAGGGTCCGGAGGCCCCTCGTAGAAGGGGGGGTACTGTCATGTGTGCATTGCCACGAAGATTGTCGCGGTTGCACATTTTGACTTCTCACAGCTGAGCTGCTGTTTCTTTGTGTTTGGCAGCTAGGGAGTTAATTCTGTCTGTGCTCGGTGCTGGGACTGGGTGCAGTTTCTCCCGGCTGCAATTGATTATTTGTTGATTGGTTTCCTTTAAATTCCTGGTTGTCTGCTTGGGGAGTTGCCAGTGAAACCTTCATGCAGACCACAGATAGGAATGAATCTGTATAGACTTTAGTTGTGAGCTCCTTAGTTGTTCTAAGCTCAACTTGGTTAGAGTTTATTTCCCAGACCATTTATGTTCCTTTGGTGTTTGAGTGTGTATGCAAGCGAGTGTTATCCTGTCTGTCTTATATGTCTAATCTGTGTATTTAGCTAAGATCAGCCCATATCCCTTTGGTGGTAGTCAGGATCCTTCTTTGGACTGATTACAGGGTTCAGGGTCTGATAGGAGACAGGGTTAAGGGTATGCCACACTAAACAATATCGCTAACGGGATCGCTAAAAAACGTCACTATTTAGCGATCCTGTTAGCGATGTTGTTCAGTGCGGCAGCTTCCAGCGACGAGCTTCCTGCTGTGATCTCGCTCGTCGCTGGAATCGTTCCGGACCCTATTTTCTCGTCGGCGCTCCCGCTGGGTAAGTATCTAATCGCTGTGTGGCACCTTTTCTTAGCGATTTAGCGGTACTTTTGTACCGCTAAAGTCGTTAAGAAGATCGCTAACGGCGATAGCGTCGTTAACTATATCGCTAAATGTGGCCGCATTTAGCGATATAGAAACAATCCCGCTAGCGATCGCATTAGTATGCGTCGTTATCGTGATCGCTAGCGGGATTGTTTAGTGTGGCAGTACCTTTAGGTTGGAGACTTGGACCTCTGAACCATTATCAGTACCTCCAAGGTGAGGGATTAGTTAGGACCCCAGTTTAGGGTCAGGTTAGATCCCGGTCCACCTCTTTCCTGTTTCAGCTCATCAAGTCCTCAAGATTAACCCTGAGTTCAGCAGATATCGTGTCAGGTAAATCTATTCTATACTTACATGCTGATGTTGCTATACTAGTTGTTGTATAGAGTGTTGTTCCTGTATTAATAGTTTACTGACATTGTATACATATCATTAGACAGCGTGACATTTATGGCCTGCACTTGGCATTAAAGGGGTTTTCAGAGAATAAAAATATGTTTTAAGAGCTCAAACTGCTGAAAAAATAAAATACCTGAGTTTATGGACTCTCTCTTTCCTGGCCACATCTTAAATTCCGACTGGCTGAGTCGGGTGACCACTGCGAACATTGATCAAGATGGGACGAGGAAGCTGAAACCTATAGGAACTGAGTAAGCATCAGAACAGGAGATCAATGAGGGCGAGAATGACTTTTTCCAAATTGTTTAAACAGTCTGAGCCCTTTAAAAAATGTATTCTTTAGGAATCCTTTTTAAGCTTATGTATAAAAATAATTTGGATAAGTAAGAAACTGAATTATGCTCTATCAAACATCATTATATGACAACCTTGGCGTTTTTTTAAAAGTAATCAGACTTCCTGTATAAGTTGATAAACCCTGATGATAGTGGGAGCCCTGTGAGACCACCATAATACAGCATGGCAACAATACTTGGACCTCCCCTGCATAGTTACAAACCTTTATGATGAAGTTTAAGTCCCACCCCAAACTCTCCCCATCCTGAGAACTCACCCTCTCGGAACCTAAACCCTCCTGGGAACGTCTCTAGTCTACCCATTGTTCACATAAACCCAGGAAATCCTGGAGTTGCAGCTATGCCCATAGTTCTTTTGATAGGAACTATTGTATTCTCGACCCAAGGGTGTAGTGAGAGTTGATGTAATAGTACAGGTGATCAGTATATTTGCTTAGGACGTACAATTGATCAGTAAAGACCATTATGCCTCTACAATCACTAGTATTTTGCATTCCTCTTTGGATCAACACTGCAGGACAATAGGGTAAACTAGACTTATGTTTTCAGAGTAGATCCTTCAATCCCCTGCAGCTTGACCATGCTGAGCTCCTCAGCACTGTAAACATTGAGCTGCTCAGCATTGCAAACATTGGACTATTCAGCATTGTAAACATTGGACTTCTGGCTGCCCCACATTGTAAACATTGGACTTCTGGCTGCCCCACATTGTAAACATTGGATTGCTCAGAATTGTAAACAGTGGACAGCTCAGAATTGCAAACATTGGACAGCTCAGCACTGTAATCATTGTGTTCCTCAGCATTGTAACAGTGGCCTGCTCAGCATTGTAAACATAGGGCTTCTCAGCATTGTAAATATTTGACTGCTCGGCATTGTGAACATTGGACTGCTCACCATTGTGCACATTGGATTGCTCAGCATTGTGAACATTAGCCTCCTCAGCATTCTAACCTTGGGGTGCTCAGCATGGGAAACATTGGACTGCTCTGCCTTGAAAACATTGAACAGCTCAGCATTGTGAACATAGGACTGCTCAGTATTGTAAACATTGGACTGCCCAGCATTGTAAACATTGGACTGCTCATCATTGTGAACATATGGCTCCTTAGCATTCTAACATTGGACTACTCAGCATTGCACACTTTGGACTGCTTAGCATTGTAAACAATGTACTGCTCATCATTGTAAACACTGGACTACTCATCATTGTACACATTGAACTGCTAACCACTGTAAACATAGGACTCCTCAGCATTGTAACTAGAATTGCAAACTTTTGGCTCTTCACACTGTAAACATTGGGCTGCTCAGAATTGTAAACAATGGATTGCTCATCACTGTAAACAGAGAACATCTCCACAGCAATGTAAACAATGGGATCCTCAGCATTGTAAACATTGGCCTGCTCAGCATTGTGAACATAGGGCTGCTCAGCATTGTGGACATTGGACTGCTCACTATTGAAAACATTGGACTGCTCATCATTGTAAACATCAGACTGATCAGCATTTGTAAACATAGAGCTACTCATCATTGTAAACATTGGACAGCTCACCATTGTGAACATTAGGCTCCTCAGCATTATAACATTGGGGTGCTCAGCATTGGAAACATTGAACTGCAAAACACTGTAAACATTGTACAGCTCAGCAATGTAAACATAGGGCTGCTCAGCAATGTAAACATAGGACTGTTCACAACAGTAAACAATGGGCAACTCTGCATTGTTAACATTTGACTGCTCCTCGCTGTAAACATTTAAACTGCTCAATACTGTTAAGATTGTACTGCTTAGCATTGTAAACATTGGATAGCTTGTAATTGTTAACATGGGGTTCCTTACCGTTGTGAACAGTGGGCTGCTATACACCGCTGTAAACATTGAGCTGCTTTCCACTGTAAACATTGAGCTGATCACCACTGTAAACTTTGGGCTACCCACAACTCTAAACATTGAGCTGCTCACCACTGTAAACATTGTGCTGCAAACATTGAGTCGCTCACCGCTGTAAACATTGTGCTGCTCACCACTGTAAACATTGGGTTGCACATCGCTGTTAACATTGGGCTGCTCATTGCTGTGAACATTGGACTGCTCAATATTGCAAACATTGTGTTGCTCACCACTGTAAACATTGTGCTGCTCATTGCTGTAAACATTGGACTGTTCACCATTGTGAACATTGTGCTGCGCACCAATGTAAACATCGGGCTGCTCATCACTGTAAACATTGTGCTGCTCACCGCTGTAAACATTGGGCTGTTCATCACTGTAAACATTGGGCTGTTCATCATTATAAACATTGTGTTGCTCACCACTGTAAACAGTGTGCTGCTCATTGATGTAAACATTGGACTGTTCACCATTGTGAACATTGTGCTGCGCACCAATGTAAACATCGGGCTGCTCATCACTGTAAACATTCTGCTGCTCACCGCTGTAAACATTGGGCTGTTCATCACTGTAAACATTGGACTGTTCATCATTATAAACATTGTGCTGCTCACCGCTGTAAACATTGGGCTGTTCACCACTGTGAACATTGTGCTGCTCACCACTGTGAACATTGTGCTGCGCACCAAGGTAAACATTGTGCTGCTCATCGCTGTAAACATTGTGCTGCGCACCAAGGTAAACATTGTGCTGCTCATCGCTGTAAACATTGGGCTGCTCACCACTGTAAATATTGTGCTGCTCATCGCTGTAAACATTGGGCTGTTCATCACTGTAAACATTAGGCTGCTCACCACTGTAAACATTGGGCTGCTCACCGCTGTAAACATTGAGCTTCTCACCATTGTAAACATTGGGCTAGTCAGCATTGTAAAAATTGCTGGCAATAATTTTTTTTTTGTTCAGTTGTCCTAATGTGTCCTCTATATCTCTAGCATCTAATTGTTCAAAAATAGCTTTGTCTGTCCACACCGTATTATTTTGGGGGGAAACATAGAAAGATGTCACCCTGAATGCACCTGTCATGTTCAACAAGACACTTTTCTCTCTGCTGACTAATGATAATGGAGTTTATACAATTGGCTGAGCCTTTACTTGTGTCCCTACAGCGAAGCTTGTGTTTCATACAAGCCCTCTCCTTTCCTGAAAATAAGGCCGACAGCTTGGGTTCTAATGATTTTTTCATGCCCGTGTTATCTCTTTCCAGCCACTGAGGCTAGATCACCTCTTCCCTGCTCTTCGGGTGTTGCTTTACCGTGCAGGAGCAATGCTGGGTTTAGAGTAACATACCATACTTATATAACACTCAATGTGGCTAAGTGTGGAGCTGCCGAAAGAAACTTTAGGATCGTTTTACTTCTCTTCATTTTCTTACCATGTGCAGGTACAGAGTTTAACGATTTTTTTTTTCTAAATATGTTTTCAAAATTTGACAGTTGAGGCCGGGACACTGTCAGAACCGGAGATCTCATGGCTTCAACCTAAAGTCACACATTTAAAAATTTTGCAAAAATGATAAAATGTTCATACCACCCTATAGATTAGACAGTCCTACTACTGTGGTGAGGGAACTGGAGAAGAGGGACCTATTTCGGAGCTACAAGACTCACAAAAACCAGTGCCCCTTCAGGATCTGTAGTGTAATTCAGTCTAACAGAGAACAGTTTGTGTCTCACTGCTAAACAGGACGATATACTGTATATGTACATTTTTTTTCCCAACAACCATATATAAAGCAATGGTAGTCAATGACCTACAACCCGAATAATAAACTTATAAGCTGCAGAAAAAAGTGCAGTAACTTGAAGCTTTTGGGCCGCAATGCAGAATCTCCAACAGGGCCCCCAACTATTACAGGTCTTTATTAGTATTCCTCTTTTCATATGGGCATAAGGTCCTTATGAATATGTAAATGAGCTGTTAAGATCTATGGGCCGGACCTAGATTTCCCTGAAAATCTGCCTCCAGGGCTTATTTTAAATTAAAGGGGCCGCTACCAGTGTGGGACATGTAGATCAGGAGAGCGGACTGTCAGCCATTACATGTCTCACACTGGTAGTGCCCCTTTTCATTTAAAGTAAGCTCTGGAGGCAGATTCTCAGGGAGATCTAGGTCCGGCCCATAGATCTTAACAGCTCATTTACATATTAAGAAAAATGTGGATTTCTCTAATAAAACATCACATCACAGATATCAAGGTATGATTTTATTTTAGTTTATATGATCTGCATGCTCATATAGACAGCTTAGAAGGGTTGCTCTCTCTGACAGATTCCCTTTGAGACTTATTCACACAGTGGTAGTGTGGGTGTATTTTATGGCCTATGTTACAGCTTCACCTCCCATCCCAACGTCAGGTCTCCTGGACTTATAAGCTGATATGAAGCTGTTAGTTTGGGGGTCAGGAGATTTATGGTCACAACATGGACAATAAAATACATCACCTATTGGTTGTGTGAAAAAAAACACTTTATTAATGGGTGGCGAGTGTCTATGTAAGGATTCCCCTTTCACAGGTCTTAGAATATTAGCAGACATGGGCATTGGGACATAATGCGAGGAGCATAAAAAGATGGACTCCCATGACACAAGGAGGCATCAAGTCTCGTGTCCATTACTACTACAAATAATAAAATTATTTTGGGAAAACAAGAAGGTCTTGGCAAATCTTTCCTCTGGCTGGGAGGCAGCTAGCTGCAGCAGAAGCCTCCCACCATTATGTAAGCTAAGCCCCCATGTCCTTCTGGTCACTATAGAAGGTTTGAGGGTACCAGAAGGTCTGCACTGGGGCTTTCTAAGGTTTTAATCTAATTCCCTTCTAGGCATATTGCCCCTTTAATTGCATGAAAATAAAGGCACAGCAAGGCAGTACAGCCGTACACCAAAGGACACATTTGCAGTAAAATCCATAATACCCCCCTCCCATAATAATAAGGCAGGCTCGTAGCATATGTCAATAGGAATATTAATAAGGCTCCTAGCGTTTGTGTTTCTTCTCAGCGGCCGTCCTGCCCATCGTAAAGTTGTCATATCTACAGTATAATTACTCAGACTCTTTTATACACACAGGTGTATTTCCGTCCTGGTAATAATACGCTTCTTTTCCCCAGGTGTATCCTCTGCATATTAAATACTGAACAATATAAACTTATGCATTAGCTTTCTACAGTTTTTAGAAAAAAAGTGATGCTATACCCTTGGCCTCCGTAACCAGCAAATATCAAATCTAATGTCTCTGTAATATATATATTTTTTCTCGTGTTTTCACTTATTTTTAGCATGTATTTTCTTCTTGTAAGAAGATGATATGTGGAAACCATCAACATGCTGCTGTTGTTCTTACCATGTGTTTGTGCAAGTAATGACCATGAATGCGGTCACACAGAAATACAGCAGGAATGGATTTGTGATGTCAGGTCGTGGTAGCAACTATCGCGGGTAGTAATGTAACCGCATTCATTAACGAGGTTTCACGACATTGCGATATTAGCTTGCTTGACTGCAACTCGCCAGTAGCCCTTGCATTTCCGTGGTCAAATTTTTGTTCCAAGCAACTGCAAGAGGCTTTGTTTTTCTTTCTTTATGTAGGTGCCACGTTTTAATACATTTGCATTATTGTTTCATTTGTGATCATTTTTATTTTGGTCAAAAATGCTAAATAAAAAGCAAAAATGCAAAAAAGCAATGTATTTTCATCATCATTATTATTATCATCATTATTTTTTAAGTCATACATTGAGCATCACAAGCAATACTATAAATTTAGCCTACAGTTTGTTATGGTCGTGCTGATACCAAATATGCATATATTAATGAAAGTTTTCACATATTTTACAATCACAATATTTATATCATAAGATCAGTCAACAGCATCTTGCCTGCTTGTTGATGGTTTCCAGGTAATATTTTTTTTGCCCACAATAGAGAAAGTAAAAAAGTTGTCAGGGCTTAAAAAAAATATTTACAAAAAGAAAAATAGTAAAAGAGATGTTTACTCAACAATTCTAACCTCATGGCTCAAGTAGGGGTGACCTCAGTGGTCAAGTGATAAAAGAATGGGAAGTCACCCCTTTCATTCCTGCTAAAGACCACGAAGGTGGCATGCATGTGCCAGAGCCACAGAGGTTAGAGAGGATAAGTATACATCTTTTTTTTTTACCCATCCTTGCCTTTTTTTTTATAAGTCTGACTATCCCTTTAAGGAGACTAGGCCCCAATTCTTAATTTGCATTTTTCTTTTCTTTTTTTGCCTTGTGGTATTCTGTGACTTTTTTTGCGCCAAATTCTTCAAAACGGTACATGCAGTTCATACAGTTTTTTCCCTGTCTTTATTTTTTTTTTACAAATGCCCAATTCATTATTGCATTTGCGTCTGTTCTTTGTCTAGGTTTTTGTTATTTCTCACTACATTCTTGTAGTTTGCACCTTTTTTTTAAAGTCTATTTTATATGTGTTCACTTTTTTTCTTATGTTCGTCATTTGGGTGTTGCCGCCTGATTTATTGATTTGCGACTTTTTAATAAGTCACATAATTTGGCGTCAAGTCCACCCTTTGGAGTGATTTTAATTTTTTGGGGCACAATTTTTTTCTGCCATTTTGAGTCGCAAAAACAGTTAAAAGATAGACAAAATAAAACATTTTTCACATTGCAAAAGAATTTTGCAAAGTTTGGTGTAAAAAAAAACAGCAACGAATGTCACAAAACAAGAAAAGTGACATAAAAAAAAGGAAAATGATGACATGGCCTCAATGTCGCTGGAATTCTTAGCTGTGACATGGCGGACACTAATACCACTGAGGCGGACTCCATCGACTTTAATGGGGGCCGTCAAGTTTCTGTCCTGGTAGCACGGTGGCTCAGTGGATAGCACTGCAGCCTTGCAGCGCTGGAGTCCTGGGTTTGAGTCCCCCCAAGGACAACATCTGCAAGGAGTTTGTATGTTCTCCCCGTGTTTGCGTGGGTTTCCTCCGGGTTCTCCGGTTTCCTCCCACACTCCAAAAAAAACATACAGATAGGGAATCTAGATTGTGAGCCCCATCGGGGACAGCGACGATAATGTGTGCAAACTGTAAAGCGCTGCGGAATATGTTAGCGCTATATAAAAATAAAGATTATTATGGTAGCCACATTTGTTTTTTGTTTAATGGAATGGATCTGCTATTGAGGCCCCAAATAGCAGGAATGAAAGAATATGCTACAGAGAACTCTTAAGTCTATCCAGCACTGTGATCGCACACTGCCAGTCCCCGTGACTGTCAGTCTGGCATATAAATAGACCTGCGTGTGTGGCACTACTTCCAGGGCACGCCCTGATAGGCTGCCAGGCTTGTGGCACACCTTGTGGATTCAGATGCACACTGCAGACACCTGTTGTAACCTGCACCACGCAGGATGTACAGGCCATGGAGAGTATCCAAGAGAAACCGCACTCATTAACTTCCCGCCAGCTGCCAGCAATTCCCTAATGTGTCATCAGCAGGGAGCAAAAAAAAACTGCTCAGAATGCAATTCCACAACGTAGGCTAAGAGCGTCACTTCATTTAGTGAAATAATGGTCATTGCCTCTGCAATTCCAATACATTTTATTTTTTTAAAGGCATACATCGACCATAATAAACAATGCTGTAAATTTACTGTACAGATTGTTACGGTCATGTAAATACCAAACATGCGAATATTACTTAAAGGTTTGAAATATTTTACAATCAATATTTATATAAGAAGATCAGTTAACAGCATTTAACCTGCTTGTTGATGGTTTCCAGGTAGTAACATATTATTTTAGCCCAGATTACAGAAAGTAAAGGAGTTGTTTTGACTTAGCCTTAATAGTAGTGACCGAAAATCTGACCTACGCGTTTCGGCCTTATTCCAGAGGCCTCATCATGTGAATACTTACAGGGCTAAGTACATATAGACAGAAACAATTAAATAAGTTGTGCAGTGGCACTATCATAAGGGCATAGGTGGTTTCGCCTAGAAGGTGCCTAATAGTTTGGAGGCTATTAGGCACTTTTTAGGTGAAATCACAGTCTGGCACCTCTGCACAACTTATTTAATTTTCTGTCTATCTGTATTTACCCCTGTTTACCCTGAATTTACTACAGTGGGGGAAATAAGTATTTGATCCCTTGCTGATTTTGTAAGTTTGTCCACTGACACAAGACATGAACTGTCTATAATTTTACGGGTAGCTTAATTTTAACATTGAGAGATAGAATACCAAAAATAAAATCCAGAAAATACATTCTATAAATTTATTTGCATTTTGCAGTGAGAAAAAAGTTAAAATTAATCTATCCTTAAAATTATAGTGTTCACGTCTTTGTCAGTGGGCAAACTTACAAAATCAGCAAGGGATCAAATACTTATTTCCCCACTGTACATATTCACATAATGAGGCCTCTGGAATAAGGCCAAAATGCATAGGAAAGATTTGGGGATCACTACTATTAGGGCTTTATTTGGGCACTGTCCTTGTCAGGGCAGGAGTCCTTACATGGGGCAGACAGAGGATTATAGGTACAACGTATTTACATTTCGTCTTCCTCCAGCGCTGTCTTCTATGGGCGATTTCCTGAAATACGGGTGCAATCTCCCCAGTTTTAACTACTTGCACTGCTGTCGTCGTGGGTACTTTTTTGTTTTATATAGGTCATATGCATTGGTTTTACAATTATCTATCTGTGGTTGTTGAGTGTACATTTTAATCGTACTTTCATTAAAAGTTAAGTTTTATGGTACTCCATGCTATGTATGTACAGTGCCTACAAGTAGTATTCAACCCCTGCAGATTTAGCTGGTTGACACATGCGGAATTAACTTGGCATTGTGACATTTGTACTGTAGATCAGCCTGGAAGTGGGAAATGCACTGCAGCAAAAATTTTTGTTTTAATTTTTTTTTTTTTAAAAAACGTTAAAAGTTAATTCAGAGTGTCATTTATTATTCAACCCCTCAAACCACAAGAATTCTGTTTGGTCCCCCTAAAGTATTAAGAAGTAGTTCAGGCACCAAGAATAATGAGCTTCACATGTGTGGATTAATGATCTCTTTTGCCAGCCTTTTCTGACTATTTAAGACCCTCCCCAAACTTGTGAACAGCACTCATACATGGTCAACATGGGAAAGACAAAGGAGCATTCCAAGGCCATCAGAGACAAGATCGTGGAGGGTCACAAGGCTGGCAAGGGGTACAAAACCCTTTCCAAGGAGTTGGCCCTACCTGTCTCCACTGTTGGGAGCATCATCCGTAAGTGGAAGGCTTATGGAACTACTGTTAGCCTTCCACGGCCTGGACAGCCTTTGAAAGTTTCCTCCCGTGCCGAGGCCAGGCTTGTCCGAAGAGTCAAGGCTAACCCAAGGACAACAAGGAAGGAGCTCCGGGAATATCTCATGGCAGTGGGGACATTGGTTTCAGTCAATACCATAAGTAACGTACTCCACCGCAATGGTCTCCGTTCCAGACGAGCCCGTAAGGTACCTTTACTTTCAAAGCGTCATGTCAAGGCTCGTCTACAGTTTGCTCATGATCACTTGGAGGACTCTGAGACAGACTGGTTCAAGGTTCTATGGTCTGATGAGACCAAGATCGAGATCTTTGGTGCCAACCACACACGTGACGTTTGGAGACTGGATGGCACTGCTTACGACCCCAAGAATACCATCCCTACAGTCAAGCATGGTGGTGGCAGCATCATGCTGTGGGGCTGTTTCTCAGCCAAGGGGCCTGGCCATCTGGTCCGCATCCACGGGAGGATGGATAGCACGGCCTACCTGGAGATTTTGGCCAAGAACCTCCGCTCCTCCATCAAGGATCTTAAGATGGGTCGTAATTTCATCTTCCAACAAGACAACGACCCAAAGCACACAGCCAAGAAAACCAAGGCCTGGTTCAAGAGGGAAAAAGTCAAGGTGTTGGAGTGGCCTAGTCAGTCTCCTGACCTTAACCCAATTGAAAACTTGTGGAAGGAGCTCAAGATTAAAGTCCACATGAGACACCCAAAGAACCTAGATAACTTGGAGAAGATCTGCATGGAGGAGTGGGCCAAGATAACTCCACAGACCGGTGCCGGCCTGATCAGGTCTTATAAAAGACGATTATTAGCTGTAATTGCAAACAAGGGTTATTCCACGAAATATTAAACATAGGGGCTGTATAATAATTGACCTACACTTTTATGTTTAAAATGTATTAAAATTCAACTGAGCAACATAACTTTTTGTTTTGTAAGATTTATGCTTCTGTTAATAAATCCTACTCTCGTTTGCAGTTTGAAGGCTCTAACTTATTTGCATCTTATCAAACCAGCTAAATCTGCAGGGGGTTGAATACTACTTGTAGGCACTGTATATATAATCTACCATAGGGATTTTGGTGAATACTATTACTGGTTGCCACATTCGCTTTATTTCGAGTTGTCTTGACTTAGCAAAAAAAAAATTATAGAAAGAAAGGATGGGTGAAAAATATATATGAAAAAAGATGTCTACTCACCAGTGTCCAGTTTCCTTCCAACGACAGATGTGTAACGTGAGCGGATCAGGAGGGGCCTCCAGGCTTTAAGGAACCCACTCCGTGACATAACGACTAAATGACTCTATGGCCACAGATTCCTCAGCACAATGAAACGATCTGCAACTGTCTGATATACAGTCATGGACAAAAGTTTTGAGAATGACACAAATATTAATTTTTACAAAGTGTACTGCTTCACTTTTTCTAATGGCAATTTGCATATACTCCAGAATGTTATAAAGAGTGTTCAGCTTAACAGCAATTACTTGCAAAGTCAATATTTGGCTAGAAAATGAACTTTATCCCCCAAAACACATTTCAACATCATTGCAGCCCTGCCTTAAAAGGACCAGCTAACCTCTTTTCAGTGATTGCTCCATTAACACAGGTGTGGGTGTTGATGAGGACATGGCTGGAGATCAATCTGTCATGATTAAGTAAGAATGACACCACTGGACACTTTAAAAGGAGGCTGGTGCTTGGCATCATTGTTTCTCTTCTGTTAACCATGGTTATTTCTAAAGAAACATGTGCAGTCATCATTGCAATGCACAAAAATGGCCTAACAGGGAAGAGTATCGCAGCTAGAAAGATTGCACCTCAGTCAACAATCTATCGCATCATCAAGAACTTCAAGGATAGAGGTTTCATTGTTGCCAAAAAGGCTCCAGGGCGCCCAAGAAAGACCAGCAAGCGCCAGGACCGTCTCTTAAAAGTGTTTCAGCTGCGGGATCGAGCTACCAGCAGTGCAGAGCTTGCTCAGGAATGGCAGCAGGCAGGTGTGAGTGCATCTGCACGCACTGTGAGGCGGTGACTCTTGGAGCAAGGCCTGGCCTCAAGGAGGGCAGCAAAGAAGCCACTTCTCTCCAGAAAAAACATCATGGACAGACTGATATTCTGCAAAAGGTACAGGCAGTGGACTGCTGAGGACTGGGGTAAAGTTATTTTCTCTGATGAATCCCCTTTTCGATTGTTTGGGACATCAGGAAAACGCCTCATTTGGAGAAGACAAGGTGAGCGCTACCATCAGTCTTGTCTCATGCCAACTGTTAAGCATCCTGAAACCATTCAAGTGTGGGGTTGCTTCTCAGCCAAGGGAATAGGCTCTCTCACAGTCTTCCCTAAAAAACACAGCCATGAATAAAGAATGGTACCAGAATGTCCTCCAAGAGCAACTTCTCCCAACCCTCCAAGAGCAGTTTGGCGATCAACAATGCCTTTTCCAGCATGATGGAGCACCTTGCCATAAAGCAAAGGTGATAACTAAATGGCTCAGGGAACAAAACATAGAGATTTTGGGTCCATGGCCTGGAAACTCCCCAGATCTTAATCCATTGAGAACTTGTGGTCAATCATCAAGAGACGGGTGGACAAACAAAAACCTAAATATTCTGACAAAATGAAAGCATTGATTGTGCAAAAATGGACTGCTATCAGTCAGGATTTGGTCCAGAAGTTGATTGAGAGCATGCCAGGGAGAATTGCAGAGGTCCTGAAGAAGAAGGGTCAACACTGCAAATATTGACTTGCTGCATTAACTCATTCTAACTGTCAATATAAGCTTTTGTTACTCATATATTTGCAATTATATTTCTGTCTGTGATAAAAACATCTGTCAAACACACATAAAAACCAGAGGGCAGCAGATCATTTGAAAATATAATATTTGTGTCATTCTCAAAACTTTTGGCCATGACTGTATATATTGTGTTCCTATTCATTTTATGATTTCTGCTTGTTGTCAGTGAATGGAAACATTCCTGTTCACCCTAAAGCCCCCGTCTCACACAGCGATCTCGCTAGCGAGATCGCTGCTGAGTCACTAGTTTTGTGACGCAGCAGCGATCTCCTCAGCGATATCGCTGTGTGTGACATTCAGCGACGATCAGCCCCCCTGCTGGGTTTCGCTGATTGTCACTGAATGTCCTGGACATTTTTTTGATCGCTGGTCTCCCGCTGACAGGCACGCATCGCTGCGTGTGACAGGCGGGAGACCAGCGATCCGCTGGTAACCAAGGTACACAACGGGTTTCCAGGCGCGGGGCGGTGCCTAGAAACCCGCTGTGTACCTTGGATACCAGCGCCCTGATGCAGGGAGCTGGTAACCAAGGTACACAGCGGGTTTCCAGGCACCGCGTAGCGCCTGGAAACCCGATGTGTACCTTGGTTACCAGCTCCCTGCATCAGGGCGCTGGTATCCAACGTACACTGCGGGTAACTAAGCGATGTTACCCGCAGTGTCGCTGTGCTGATCGCTGCCTGAGCTGCCTGTTTGGCAGCTCACCATCGATCATGTAGCGATACACCAGCGATCCTGACAAGTGCATATCGTTGTCGGGATCGCTGGTGTATCGCTAGGCCTTACTCTTGAGGCGTCAGTGTCAAATTGGTCTGAGTAGACAACAGAGGATGTATAACTGTGAAACAGCTGTGGAGTCTGGGAAAGCTGAGTAGAGACCCCTTAAATTGAATCTGTCACCCCATTTTTGCGATATCAGATAAAGATATCACTGAATAGTGCATCCCATAAGTAATCTATAGGTACCTATCATATCTCCTGACACCCCAGTTTTCATGTCAAAATACCTTTGTAAAGTTCGTTTTTCAATATGGAAATACATGCGGTCAGGTCTGATGGGCGGCGTTTATTCTCATCCCCCCCCGCTCCTCGGCTTGTTGCACGTATCTTCGTCTGTGAATATCACAGACGGCGTACGGTTTCCGCACTTGCGCGTTCAAAAGTGCCCTCGCGCGTGCACAGTGGGCAAATTAGAAAATCAGGTCTGTGCATGGGCCAGTATTTCCGGCGTCCAGGAAATGACTTGGATGACTTCCAGGGCAAGGAAAGTCAGGCAAAATAGTGGCGCATGCGCAGTAATGATTTTATGCTTTGCCCACTGTTGGGCAAAGCACACCGCGCACGCGCGAGGGGCTTTTTCAAAACGTGGAAACCGGACGCGAAAGGAAGAAAAGAAGTGCATAGGGCAAGAATGGAGGCGGTGGGGGCATGAGAATAAACGCCGACCATCGGACTGGACCGCATGTATTTGCATACTGAAAAACAAACTTTACCAAGGTATTTTGACATTAAATCTGGGGTGTCAGGAGATATGATAGGTAGCTATAGATTAGTTATGGGACGCAGAATTCAGTGATATCTTTGTCTGATATGCAAAAATGGGGTGACAGATTCCCTTTAAACAATATATATGGCCTAATGATGCCTCAGATGGCAGCTATCGCTCTCCAGACGCAGCGCTCGCTCTGCACAGTGCTTCTATGTTCTCTATGAGAGTTGCTGCCAGACTCCTCTTGCGGTAGCTTATCTCACTGAGAATAAAAGGATTGGCAGTCCGAAATCTGACATATCTTTTGATCTTTTACTCCCCGACATTATCTGTTGGGGACAGAGAGCCCCCCGTACACAATAAACTGCAGGCAGAGGCCGCCCATAGCATTAGTAAGGGTGCCTTAACACCCCTGTAGTATCTTTAAGATGGTAGCCATATACTGTAAGTTGTCACCAAGACTTTCCAGAAAACATAAGGGGAGGGTGCTCTACCATACCCCCAACTTTTATAGACCGTGCTGTGTACGCCACGGCAATTATTTTTTTTACATTATGTCGCTATTGTGTACAAACAGAAAAATAGTGCCATCAAATGAAACCTTTTAGTGTTCCCATATATTACGATACCGCCTTTCATGGTACCACAGTGTCGTCATGCTTTGTATGATGACTCCACAGAATGGTGCACCTACTCAGAATTGTTCACTATTCACCCAACCCCATTCCCATACTGAGCTGCCTGTAGCTCAGCTCAGCAGGCGCGATCTAGTGATGTCATTGTGCCTGCTGTGCCAAGACTCAGACATACAGGCTGCATGGTGGAGCAGGGAGCTGAGGGCTCTGTGCTCCACCATTGTATTCTACTGTATATGTGTACTGAAGATGCAGATACC
Organism: Oophaga sylvatica; assembly: GCA_033576555.1. NCBI lineage: Eukaryota > Metazoa > Chordata > Amphibia > Anura > Dendrobatidae > Oophaga > Oophaga sylvatica. The sequence goes on along the minus strand of JARQOD010000003.1, from coordinate 67,426,812 downwards.
ATTGATATCAGGACGTACCCTGATCTCCTGGACAGTTCTTGGAAATCTCCAGCTAAATCAAGCACAATTGGGAGGTGTGATCATCCATAATGGTTAGCTATATAAAGCACTGTACCCCAACCGTGGCTCTCTGGCTACAGCAAAGCTACAACACACAGTGTGCCAAGACAGCCCCAACTGTATTTGGCATGCTGGGAGTTATAGTTCTGGAGAGCCACATGAAGGGAAAACACTGATAAAGAAAACTTACCAAGAGTCTTTAGTTGAAGGGACACTACAGGATAGACTTTTATTCTTAGTGCAGGGCCTAATGGGCAGGGCATCACAAAGGGACTCAAGAACAGCATAGATATAATACCCCACCCAATCTGGCCTTGTCTAATAAAGCTTCATACAACATGAATTTGGCTTAATGTCCGCCAATTTATGATTTGCGCCACATTTATGAGGAGTTTCAGACGTGTTTTTTTTTCAACATGTCCCTAAAAGGGGTGTGACCTATCTGGAAGCGGCTGGAGAAAGAGCATGGCCTAAATAGCTATGCCGTGCTCCAAAATCTGTCATAACTCTGTGGACCAAAGTGAGCTAGCTAACATCTGGTATAAATTAGGACAAGTAGAAAGACGTGCCATATTTATCCACCAGCTTCACATGCTATCTACTCTACGTTGCACTGTCTAAAAGTTAGTGTCTAAAAGTTAGACACTTTTAGTAAATCAGACCCACTGTATAAATGTTTTGCCAGAGAGATCCTTAACATGATAAAGTAAAGGTATATATCCTTCCCCAACCATCTTGTTCCGAAATGGTCCACAAAATAGGCAAGGCTTATGAATGAAAATGGGCAGTACCAAAATGGTTTGTGAATGTTCCCATGTGTATTGCAGCAAATTTCCATGAATGGGGATGCCCATGTTTAAGATATGATTAGATATTACCCCGTACCACGGCCTGCATATGATCTCTACAGCCAATCACAGACCAAAATGGCTGGTCACATGCTTTATTTACTGGCATCACCGCTCGGCACAGAGCCACGATGCTAGGGGTGAGCACATAACCACTAAGATCCTCCCAGTCTTCCAAAGACTGTGCGGTCCACCAGAGTGTCAGTGTTGGATGGCAGGAGGAAAGAAGGGGAGAATATAGAGAATATAGTTTTTGTTCTTTATAAATCGAAAAAAGCCCTTTGGTATTCTGAGGGCAATTGTGGCACCGATGTAGGCATCTTAGGCACTTATGAGTGCACACTGAGATATACGTATAAAGACATTATACCGCGTTAACGTTTATTGCAAGTGTTTACTTTGTGACCAGATGACAGATGAAATAGCAACATGGGAACTAATATGGCTGTCCTGTCACTTCCTGTCCTAGAAAATGAAGCACACTGGGGCAGAAACGGCTGAGCTTACAAGAGCATAGTACCAGGAGAAAAGGATTTGGAGATATTGGCACTTTTTCTTTTCTATCATGGGGGGTTCACTTTTATTAAATTAAGGCTGAATTAAGATGTCCGTAAAATATGGCTCGAGTGAAATATTGACCATGATATCCAGATCGGCCGATCCCTGAACCAAAGTCAACAGACTCACATATGCCTGAAGATATTTCTGGCTCGTCAGGACCCCACAGTCTGTGCTGGGACTGTCTTTCAGGAAACACTGAATTCAACCTAACTTGTAGTTGACAATAAAAAAAAACTCCGATTCAAAGAAGGGATGAAGCAGGAGAATCTTTTGTGTCCCGCAAATGAGGTTTTTCCATTCCTGCTCATCAGTCTTGTAATTACTTATGATTGGGTGAGAAGGTTGAGTGATGTGTTACTAAACTAAAGATTTATACCAATTTACACCCTAATTTTTGTTTGGGCCTGGGCCCTGTCAGCAACATTAATAGATAATATAATCCTGGTTGAAGCCCTGACTGTTCTGTATCTGTTCCTTCGGTCCCTACAGGGTTGCATTCTACCCTAGAAATATGGTCTTTCTACACACAATTGGGGACTTATTCTGGCCTCTACATCTCACAGATGAGACCCTTTAATTTATTTACACCATCCTTCCCTATAATTTATTGACATTCAGTAATGCGCACCATTAACTAAGTGGCTCCAAAAAGGTCTCCATCTGTCTCTAAGCCACTGTACCGTGTCCCTTATATACAATGAAAGAAAAGTAGTAAAAAATGAAGGGTTGGGTATGCCCTATGGATCTAAAAATCCCACCTCTATAGAGAAGCTGAGAGGAAGTATAGACTGATTGGCCGAGGATCTGACCTGACAGAACCCATGGCACAGGACCTAATGCAACCATCAGTTTACTACTTTTAGAGTATCCAATATGTAAGTAAATGGTCTAAATTCAATGGGTCTGCCTTGTTATTCAGGTCCTATCTGGAATATATTTGGACCTGCTACATGAGGGCAATCAATCACTGTTTTGATGATCTATAGTCCTGGAATATTAGAACACTACAATATAAATTAAATACATAACAAGTGAAAGACAAGGAAAGAAAATTAAAAAAGAAAACATACTGAAGTAAACTTCAAAGGATATCCACCTCCCTTCCTCCACTGTGGCTCTGAATATCCCCTTGGGATAGATATCACCTTCAGTATCTTGCATTCCTCACATGAGCTCCACAAGGAGGAGTCATCACAAATGAGCAAGGATTACAGGCTGCTAGTGTTGAGCGATACGATACTGCAAATATCGGATATCGGCCGATATTAGCTGTATCGGCCTTTCGATTCCGAATACCGATATTTTCGTCATATCGGATACCGGAATCGGGATTGTCACTGTCATTGTCAGTGTCCGTCGGTCGGGTCTGTCCCTGTCAGTGTCCGTCGGTCGGGTCTGTCAGGAGTCAGCGGCACTTACCTGGCAGAAGATCTCCGGCGGTCACGGCCTGGACTGCTTCATGGCCGCCATCCTCTTCTCCCTGGCGGTCACATGCAGTTTCTCGCGATAACTGCAGTGACTGCTGGGTAATCCCGGCCGTAAAGCAGTCAGTCCGATGACGTCACCGCCGGGGAAGCAGGTAATCAGCTGTGCTGCGTCGCGATGACAGGCTCTGCCTGTCATTGCGATGTAGCAGAGCTGGATCGTCGTGGGACACTCGTTACTATGGACTGCGTCGGACAGGTGGTATACTGTTGGTTTTTTTTTTTTCTTTTTTTACAGGAGATCGATGGCGTCGCAGGAATGAGAGTACAATAAAAGAAATGAAAACTGTGTTGTCTCTTTTATTTCATTAAAAGACTTTTTTCTTGCTGTGTCTTTTTTTTAACCCCTTACTGCCATCAGACGTACTATCCCGTCCATGGTACCTGGGCCCGTATGACCGGGGACGGGATAGTACGTCATAGGCGATCAGCTGCGCTCCTGAGGGGAGCGCAGCTAATCGCCGCCGGGTGTCAGCTGATTATCACAGCTGACACCCATGACTGTGTGTCAGGAGCGGTCACGGACCGCTCCCGGCACATTAACCCCTTGCACACCGCGATCAAACATGATCGCGGTGTACTGGGGGCACAGGGGAGGATCGCGCAGGGTGGGGGCTCCCTGCGCGCCCCCCTGAGACCCTCAGAGCAGCGCGATGTGATCGCGCTGTTCTGAGGGCTTCCTCCCTCCCAGGACCCGGATCCAAGATGGCGCCGGGGTCCTGGAGGGAGGCGGCTACCTCAGTGCCTGCCGAGAGCAGGCACTGAGAAGCCTGCATCTATGCCTGTGCGATCGCTGGTGTGACAGAGTGCTGTGCACACTGTCACACCAGCGATCTGATAAAATACTGTGATGTCCCACCCTGGGACAAAGTAAAAAAGTTAAAAAAGTAAAAATAAACATGTGTAAAAAAAAAATCCAAAATAAATAAAAAAAAAAAAAAATATTCCCCAATAAATTCACTTCTTCCTGTAAATAAAAAAACAAAACAATAAAAGTACACATATTTGGTATCGCCGCGTCCGTAACGACCCCCCCTATAAAATTGTCCACTAGTTAACCCCTTTAGTGAACCCCTTAAAAAAAAAAAAAAAACGAAGCAAAAAATCAATGCTTTATCATCATACCGCCGAACAAAAAGTGGAATAACACGCGATCAAAAAGACCGATATAAAAAAACATGGTACCGCTGAAAACGTCATCTTGTCCCGCAAAAAACGAGCCGTCATAACGCATCATCAGCGAAAAAATAAAAAAGTTATAGCTCGCAGAATAAAGCGATGCAAAAATAATTATTTTTTATATAAAATTGTTTTTATTCTATAAAAGCGCCAAAACATGAAAAAATGATATAAATGAGGTATCGCCATAATCGTACTGACCCGAAGAATAAAACTGCTTTATCAATTTTACCACACGCGGAACGGTATAAACGCCTCCCCCAAAATAAATTCATGAATTGCTGATTTTTGTTCATTCTAACCTCCCAAAAATCAAAATAAAAAGCGATCAAAAAACGTCACGTGCTCAAAAATGGTACCAATAAAAACGTCAACTCATCCGCAAAAAATAAGACCTCACATGACTCTGTGGGCCAAAATATGCAAAAATTATAGCTCTCAAAATGTGATGATGCAAAAACTATTTTTGCAATAAAAAGCGTCTTTTAGCGTGACAGCTGCCAATCATAAAAACCCGCTATAAATAGTAAATCAAACCCCCCTTTATCACCCCCTTAGCAAGGGAAAAATAATAAAATTAAAAAAAGTATTTATTTCCATTTTCCCATTAGGGTTAGGGTTAGGGTTGCGGCTAAAGTTAGGGTTAGGGTTGGCGCTAAAGTTAGGATTAGGGTTAGGGTTGGGATTAGGGGTGTGTTAGGGTTAGGTTTGTGGTTAGGGTTGGGACTAGGGTTAGGGTGTGTTGGGGTTAGGGTTGGAGTTAGAATTGGGGGGTTTCAGCTGTTTAGGCACATCAGGGGCTCTCCAAATGTGACATGGCGTCTGATCTCAATTCCAGCCAATTCTGCGTTGAAAAAGTCAAACGGTGCTCCTTCACTTCTCAGCTCTGCCATGCGTCCAAACAGTAGTTTATCCCCACATATGGGGTATCAGCGTACTCTGGACCCCAAGAGTTATTGTGCAATTTGTCCTATTTCTTCTGCTACCCTTGGGAAAATAAAAAACTATGGGCGAAAATATCATTTTTGTACAAAAAAAAATATTTTTTTCCTTTTACGGCTGTACATTATAAACTTCTGTGAAGCACTTGGGGCTTCATAGCGCTCACCACACATCTAGATAAGTTCCTTGTGGGGTCTATTTTCCAAAATGGGGTCACTTGTTGGGGATTTCCACTGTTTAGGCGCATCAGGGGCTCTCCAAATGCGACATGACGCCCCCAGACCATTCCATCAAAGTCTGCAATCCAAAACGTCACTACTTCCCTTCCGAGCCCCAACGTGTACCCATACAGTAGTTTTCTCCCACATATTGGATATCAGCGTACTCAGGACAAATTGGACAACAACTTTTGGGGTCCAATTTCTCCTGTTACCCTTGTAAAAATAAAATATTGGGGCAAAAAAAATCATTTTTGCAAAAAAAAAAAGGATTTTTTATTTTTACGGCTGTGCGTTATAAACTTCTGTGAAGCACTTCGGGGTTCAAAGTGCTCACCACACATCTAGACAAGTTCCTTGTGGGGTCTATTTTCCAAAATGGGGTCACTTGTGGGGGGTTTCCACTGTTTAGGCGCATCAGGGGCTCTCCAAATGCGACATGACGCCCCCAGACCGTTCCATCAAAGTCTGCAATCCAAAACGTCACTACGTCCCTTCCGAGCCCTGACGTGCGCCCATACAGTAGTTTTCTCCCACATATTGGGTATCAGCGTACTCAGGACAAATTGGACAACAACTTTTGGGTTCCAATTTCTTCTGTTACCCTTGTGAAAATAAAATATTGGGGGCGAAAAAATAATTTTTGTAAAAAAAAAAAAGATTTTTTATTTTTACGGCTGTACGTTATAAACTTCTGTGAAGCACTTCGGGGTTCAAAGTGCTCACCACACATCTAGATAAGTTCCTTGTGGGGTCTATTTGCCAAAATGGGGTCACTTGTGGGGGGTTTCCACTGTATAGGTGCATCAGGGGCTCTCCAAATGTGACATGACGCCCCCAGACCATTCCATCAAAGTCTGCAATCCAAAACGTCACTACTTCCCTTCCGAGCCCTGACGTGCGCCCATACAGTAGTTTTCTCCCACATATTGGGTATCAGCGTACTCAGGACAAATTGGACAACAACTTTTGGGTTCCAATTTCTTCTGTTACCCTTGTGAAAATAAAATATTGGGGACGAAAAAATCATTTTTGTAAAAAAAAAAAAGATTTTTTATTTTACGGCTGTACGTTATAAACTTTAGTGAAACACCTGGGGGATAAAAGTTCTCACCACACATCTAGATAAGTTCCTTGAGGGGTCTAGTTTCCAAAATGGCGTCATTTATGGGGGTTTCCACTGCTTAGGCAGATCAGGAGCTCTCCAAACACGACATGGCGTCCAGCCAATTCTGCGTTGAAAAAGTCAGACGGCGCTCCTTCCCTTCCAAACTCTGCCATGCACCCAAACAGTGGTTTACCCCCACATATGGGGTATCAGCGCACTCAGGACAAATTGCACAATAACTTTTGGAGTCTTGTTACCCTTGGAAAAATAAAAATTGGGGTGAAAAGATCATTTTTGTGGAAAAAATATGATTTTTAAATTTTACGGCTCTACGTTATAAACTTGTGTGAAGCACTTGGGGGTTCAAATTGCTCACCAAAGATCTAGAAAAGTTCCTTAGGGGGTCTAGTTTCCAAAATGGGGTCATTTGTGGGGGGTTTCCACTGTTTAGGCACATCAGGGGCTCTCCAAATGCAACATGGCATCCAATCTCAATTCCAGCCAATTTTGGTTGGAAAAAGTCAAATGGTGCTCCTTCCATTCCGAGCTCTGCCGTGCGCCCAAACAGTGGTTCCCACCCACATATGGGGTATCAGCGTACTCAGGACAAATTGGACAACAACTTATGTGGTCCAATTTCTCCTGTTACTCTTGAGAAAATAAAAAATTAGTGACTAAAATATAATTTTTGTGGGAAAAAAATAGGATTTTTTATTTTCATGCCCGGGCATTATAAACTTGTGTGAAGCACTTGGGGGTTCAAAGTGCTCACCAAAGATCTAGATAAGTTCCTTAGGGGGTATAGTTTCCAAAATGGGGTCACTTGTGGGGGGTTTCCACTGTTTAGGCTCATATGGGGCACTGCAAACGGAACATGACCCCCATCAACGTCTGCATTCCAAAACGTTACTACTTCCTTTCCAAGCCCTGCCGTGCACCCAAACAGTTCCCCCCCCCCACATATGGGGTATCAGCGTACTCAGGACAAATTGGACAACAACTTTTGGGGTCCAATTTCCTTGGGAAAATTCAAAAATTTGGGACTAAAAAATCATTTTTGTGGAAAATTGTTTTTTTTTTTTTTTTTCCACACCCAGGCATTATAAGCTTTTGTGAAACACTTGGGAGTTCAAAGTGCTCACAACAGATCTAGATAAGTACCTTAGGGGGTCTAGTTTCCAAAATGGTGTCACTTGTGGGGGTTTCCACTGTTTAGGCGCATCAGGGGCTCTCCAAACACGACATGGCGTCCAATCTCAATTCCAGCCAATTTTAGTTTGAAAAAGTCAAACGGCGCTCCTTCCCTTACGAGCTCTGCCGTGTGCCCAAACAGTGGTTTTCCCCCACATATTGGGTACTGGCGTACTCAGGAGAAATTGCATAACAACCTTATCTGTCCATTTTCTCCTTTTACCCTTGTGAAAATAAAAAAAAAGTTTGTAAAAGATCATTTTTGTGGCTAAAAAGTTAAATATTCATTTTTTCCTTCCACGTTGCTTTAGTTCCTGTGAAGCACCTGAAGGGTTAATAATCTTCTTGAATGTGGTTTTGAGTACCTTGAGGGGTGCAGTTTTTAGAATGGTGTCACTTTTGGGTATTTTCTGCCATATAGACCCCTCAAAGTGACTTCAAATGAGAGGTGGTCCCTAAAAAAAATGGCTTTGTAAATTTTGTTGTAAAAATGAGAAATCGCTGGTCAACTTTTAACCCTTATAACTTCCTAACTAAAAAAATTTTGGTTCCAAAATTGTGCTGATGTAAAGTAGACATGTGGGAAATGTTATTTCTTAACTATTTTATGTGACATATTTTTCTGTTTTAAGGGAATAAAAATTCAAAGTTTGAAAATTGCAAAATTGTAAAAATTTTCGCCATATTTGCGTTTTTTTCAAAAATAAACGCAAGTTCTATCGAAGAAATTTTACTTCTAACGTGAAGTACAATATGTCACGAGAAAACAGTCTCAGAATCGCGAAGATCCGTTGAAGCGTTCCAGAGTTATAACCTCATAAAGAGACAGTGGTCAGAATTGTAAAAATTGGCCCGGTCATTAACGTGCAAACCACCCTTGGGGGTGAAGGGGTTAAACATTTAATAACTTTGGGATTAATAATGGATCGGTGTCTTATTGACACCTCTCCATTATTAACCGGGCTTATTGTCACCGTGCAATCAACGGTGACATTAACCCCTTATTACCCCACTTGCCACCGCTACAGGGCAGTGGGAAGAGCCGGGTAAAGTGCCACAATTGGCACATCTTTTGATGCGCCAAATGTGGGGCTGCTGTAGCCTGGTATTATCAGGCTGTTGAGGGCCAAAATCCATGGGCCTTGACAGTCTTTTAATACCAGGCCGCAGCAGTCTGCATTTTACTTGGCTGGTTAACAAAAATAGGGGGGACCCCACGCCATTTTTTTTTCGAGGGGATCCCCTATTTTTGTTAACCAGCCAAGCTAAGCAGACTGCTGTGGCCTGGTATTAACAGGCTTGCAAGGTCCATGGATATTGGATCCTTACCAGCCTGAAAAACCAGGCCTCAGCGGTCTGCTTCATCTGGCTGCTTAACAAAAATAGGGGGGACCCCACGCCAATTTTTTTCAAGGGGATCCCCTATTTTTGTTAATCAGCCAAGATATGCAGACTGCTGTGGCCTGGTATTATCAGGCTGGCAAGGTCCATGGATCTTGGCTCCTTAACAGCCTGAAAATCCAGGCCTCAGCGGTCTGCTTCATCTGGCTGGTTAACAAAAATAGGGGGGACCCCACGCCATTTTTTTTTCGAAGGGAACCCCTATTTTTGTTAATCAGTTCCCTCTGACGTCACTGATGGTGTCCCTGGCTGACCTGAAGTGAAAGTGGAAAGCAATCAATTAAGCTTTCCACTTCCTCTCCTGTCAGCCAGGAGAGGAGCTCATTCATTTGGGGGTTTACTGTGAGGCTGCAGCATTAGCTGCGGTCCCTGCAGTAAACATTAACCCTTTCTGAAGGATTACACCGTGGGACCTGACTGTGCATGGGATAGGTAAGAATAATTTTGCTTTATTATTTTATTTTTATTACAGGAAATGGTTTTAGCAGGTAAATAAAATATGGTCAAAAACTGTGTGATTATTTCATTAAACTTTTTTATTAAAGTGTGTGTGTTTGATTTTTCTTTCATACAATAGGATTAATAATTGATAGTTGTCTAATTGACAGCTCTCAATTATTAACCTGGCTTAAAGTGACCTTTCAATTGCAAGGTCATTTTAACCCTTATTAACCCATTCGCCACCGCTACAGGGCAATGGGAATAGACGGGCAAAGTGCCAGAAAGGGCGAATCTAATTATAGATTTGTCTTTTCTGGGGTGTCTGGGGGCAGATGTTAGTAGCCAGGGGGGGCCAAAAATAATGGTCCCTCTCTGGGCTATTATTATCTGCCCCCATTCGCTGGCTTTGTCTGTCTGGTTGCGAAAATAGGGCGGGAGCCCACGCATTTTTTTTAAACAATTTTACACCTCATATATATATATATATATATACATGTCATTGAATTTGTGACACATATATATATATTTATATTTATAGTTCATACACTTCTACATAGTATAATAGCCGCTAATTCAATTGACGGCTTTTGTGAAAATGCAGAACCCGACATGAAATGACACTTGGTGTACATAGGGTTAACCATGTCTTTTCATGTCCTTTGCTATCTGATTTGCACAAACAATTACATCAGTCTATGTGTGCAAAATTTCACACCTGTAGGGGTTAATTAAAGGTGTAAATTCGTAGCAAAAAAGTCCGTTTTTTTTTACAACGAATTTACACCTTTAATTAACCCCTACAGGTGTGAAATTTTGCACACATAGACTGATGTAATTGTTTGTGCAAATCAGATTGCAAACGACATGAAAAGACATGGTTAACCCTATGTACACCAAGTGTCATTTCATGTCGGGTGCTTCTGTCTTTTCACAGAAGCCGGCTTTACCCGGCAATTGAATCAGAGGATATTTTACTATGTAGAAGTGTATAAACTATACATATATGTATATATATATATATGTCAACTATACATATATGTATATATATGTCACAATGACATGTATATATATATATATATATATATATATATGTATTCTATGTGTGTATATTTAGTGTTTACAAGGAAATAAAGGTTTTTTTTAGTTGCGATTTTTTGTTCCCATAGACTTACATTGGACTTCCGGTATCGGAATCGGATATCGACGATATTTAGTGATATCGGCGATACCATTTCGATACGATATTTTTAGATATCGAGCAGTATCGCTCAACACTACAGGCTGCTCTTTATGTCTATTTGTGACCTTTTTATGTGCTTTTCAGCTTTTACAAACAAAGAGGGTTTGATGTTACATTTTAGCACTTTTTGCATTACTATTTTTTTTTAAGTCTGTCAACCACAGATCTTGAGAGGTCCAGATTCCAGACTGAATTGTGCAGATATCAGCATTTTTTTTAGCAAACATTCAGAACAAATGAAGTTTAAAGCATTTTTGGACCTACACAATTTCATAGACATTTATCATCTTTCCATAGACAATCAGTGGGGGTTTGAGCAATGGGACCCCACCAATCCCTTAAACAAGTTTTCATAAAGTCCCATGTGAATGGAGTAGTTGGGCATATGTTTGACCACTATTGCATTCACTTCAAGGGTCCATAGGAACAGTAGTAAGCACATACACTCAATAAATTCGTGATCACACATGCAAACTACCTCTCCATCTACATGGCATAGTTGGAGTCACTTCTTATGACTGGTGGGGTACCAACAGTCAGAACCATCACTGGTCATGCCTTTATTCTTTGTCCCTTATGTAGTAGATGCCAGATCACTTCTTTAGTTAATGTCTTAAAAGATTTTTTTCTGAGGACCAGAATATGTACTGCATACAGGAGAACTGTTTTAAAAGGGTTCTCTTCTTTGGACAATCCCTACTTTTTAGAAGGGTTCCTTAACAATGAGCCATCAGCTTATATCTATGGTGTTCAGTATTACTGCAGCGCCACCACAGGGGAAATTAATCATTACACGGTGCCTATTAAACTCAACGACTTGTCAGTATAATGCAGAACAGGTCCTCTAGAGCAGGGGTCCCCAGGACCGGGCCGTTGCAGTTCTGTTGCCGGGCCGCGGAGCCATGGCTCAGAATGCTGGACACAGGGGAGCCGCAGGCTTCCAGAAGACAGCAATACTCACCTTCCGTCGCTGCATCCCTGTCCCGGTGCGGCAGCTTCATCCTGCGCTGAGCGGTCACGTAGTACCGCTCATTAAGGTCATGAATATGGACGCGACTCCACTCCCATTGGCGTGGAGTCCATATTCATGACCTTAATGAGTGGTACCACAGCGATAGAGCGGCAGGGACGTTCAGCGACGGAGGGTAAGTATGATGGGCGAGGAAGGGGGAGCCCAGCCATGTATACAAGGATGGGAGCGGAACCATGCATACAAGGGTGGGAGCAGAGCCATGTATACAAGGGTGGGAGCAGAGCCATGCATACAAGGGTGTGAGAGAGCCATGCATACAAGGGTGGGAGCGGAGCCATGCATACAAGGGTGGGAGCGGAGCCGTGCATACAAGGGTGGGAGCGGAGCCATGTATACAAGGGTGGGAGCAGAGCCATGCATACAAGGATGTGAGGGAGCCATGCATACAAGGGTGGGAGCAGAGCCATGCATACAAGGATGTGAGGGAGCCATGCATACAAGGGTGGGAGCGGAGCCATGCATACAAGGGTGGGAGCGGAGCCATGCATACAAGGATGTGAGGGAGGGAGCCATGCATACAAGGGTGGGAGCATAGCCATGTATACAAGGGTGGGAGCAGAGCCATGCATACAAGGATGTGAGGGAGCCATGCATACAAGGGTGGGAGCTGAGCCATGTATACAAGGGTGGGAGCAGAGCCATGCATACAAGGATGTGAGGGAGCCATGCATACAAGGGTGGGAGTGGAGCCCGTACCTAGCCCCGCCCCCTTATGACCAAAGCCCCTCCCCTGCCACACCTCCATCCCCGCCCTGCCGGGCCATGGGAGAATGGTCTTGCTTGAAGCCGGTCCCTGGTGCAAAAAAGGTTGGGGACCACTGCTCTAGAGCGAGAGATGCTCTTTATAAAATGCTCCACACTTAGACCAATAGATGAGGAGCTTAAGCAAAGACAGTACCCCTCTAATTTCTTGATAAAACCTATATGAAAATGGGTTTTCTGACCCTTTTACGATCATTACGGTTAAGAGATTCTGTGGACAGACAATTGCTTTGGGGATGTTGGAGACTGATGGTAATAATATCTCATAACTAAAGTTGATACACATCGATTGGCAGGACTCGGTCCATCAAGTAAAGGTACTGTCACACTAAGCAAGATCGCTAATGAGATCGCTAAAGAGTCACCGATTTTATGACGCAGTAGCGATCTCGTTGGCGATGCAGCTGTGTGTGACATGTAGCAGCGATGTGGCCCCTGCTGAGATGTCGTTGATCGCTTATGAACGTTCTGAGCCGTTTTTTGGTCGTTGGTGTCTTGCTGGTGAGCCTGAATCGCTGAGTGTGACACCCTTTATGAACGACTTTACCAGCGTCACAGGCAGGACTAGGTTTTCCCAACGACCGCAGAGGTCGTTATACAGATCGCTGATCTCTGATGAGATCTTTGTGTTTGGAAGCTAACTAGCGACTTCATAGCGATCGCACTAGCGAACTCGCCAGGTCATGTCGTTGTCGTGATCGCTAGTGCGATCGCTAAGTGTGACAGTGCCTTTAGTCAGTAATCTGTGGTCGCAGTACAGGAGCCCTGACAACCACCTCCTATCTGAAGGCATGTGTGACTTTTCTTTTGATTAGCTGGCCTGGATATCATTACGTTGCACCTGGCTGGTTAATCAAAAGAAGAGATGCAAATGCTGTCAGCTAAGAGGTGGTTATCAGGACTCTTGTCTAGCGGCCATGGAATAAAGACATGGCTGACAGACTGGGTCCTGCACATTAATTCACGCTGGTAACATTAAAGACATTGAGCAAGAACCCATGAAGAAACAGGTAAAGAGTGTGTAAATGTTTGACGAGAACACAGGATGTGAAGTTCCTCAGATTGGTACAACATTTTCTCTGAAAATAACTGGTAAGGGCAGGATGGAGAAGACACATGAATACTCAGGCTGGTCAAGTGCGCATGTGTTTTTCAATTTTCATCTCTATCTAAACCCTGGAAATTCGGGCATTGTAAACACTAATGTATTGTCCCCTTCATGTCATAGTCCCAGGTGGTGGAGATCAGTAGAGCTGTTTGCCAGGGATTGTGCACTGATAGGCTGACAAAACTGGGCTGTGCTAGGGTATGATTGACTCCCATATTCTGCAATCTGGTTACTGGTGGCCACCAGCTTTGCAAAGGGCTACCTACCAGTTCTCTGAATTTGGTGCCCTGCCCACCACTTGCCCTACGGTATTGCCATTCAGTGCCCTACCCACCAGTTGCCCTACGGTGCCCTACTTGCATTCTGTGCCCTGCCCTATCAACCAGTTCTCAGCATTCAATACAATACCCACCAGTTCTCGTCATTCGATGAAGTCAAAGTGTATTCTTTCACCAGAAAAAGCTATGGGTAAAACCTGCACGTGTGGTCTACTGGTTTTCGTAAGAGTCACACTACTGAGGAACATTCCCAATCAGTTTTTAGATATTTTTTTTGTGACAACTTTTGGGTCTCTTGAGGGATTCTTTCCTCTTGTTCTTAACAACAATCTTCTGGAAGGTAGGAGATGCTTTCTGAATGGCCCCCAATGGTTTAGATTAAGATTTCCATTTCTGGTTGGACAAGATCAAACTGAGTTATTACCTAATTCCCTACAGATATCATGTGGCCTACTGAGAAGTAGGTTCAGAAGATGACCTTTTGTTTTTTTCTTATCCCATTACCAGAGCCAACTGGGAAAATGAAATTGTCCAGGGTATTAGAGCAATCATCTCTTACAAGTGACAGGAAAAAGTGGGCCTCTTCCACACTTACAAGGGGCACTTGCTAAAAGGACTCTTTAGTTGGCGTTTCCCTTTAAACAGCTGTAGGGGCTGACCTATGTGAAGCAGCATTTCACAATGTTTTACTGTTGATGGTGAATTTTGCAGAAACTTTTCTCCCTTTTCATGGAGAGGTTCAGTAGATGAGGCTGGTATACTTCTGTTGTGTATGCTGTAGCTTTTCTCAAATTTCCTCATTTTATTTTTCTCTTCCGCATTTTAGCTGTCACTTCCTGCTTTATGGCAGCTTATAGTGCTGTGCCCTCTGTGCAGGCTGCTTCCCTTCACTCTCTGATTTCCTGTACATCTCTGCTGTGAATGCTTCACAAATTTACAGAACTTGGTGTATAAAAGATATAGGATATGTGTCACGTGTAGTAAATATCTTCTGTCTCCACCTGAAAAAATCCTGGCTCCAATTAGTTGGTCAAGTTGAAGGAAACACAAAGAAGGAGTGGTGACTTATCATCATTGGTCTGCTCCCTATCACATACATTGTAATTGAGGGGAAAAGATAAGAGTGAGAATGTGTAGTAAACATTATGGGAGCATCTGACTCGGGAACTATGGTGGCATCTAAGGCAAGCACAATGGGAGGGGCTGTCAGATGGATCAGAGGCAGGTGCTATAAGGGCATCTAAAGCACTCATACAAAATAGATAACTGTTCACTGAATGAACATTTGGCTGACAGCTATCTTTCCCGACTCCCCTATACACAAGAACGCTCGGATTGGCTGGGTGCTACAAACTCCCCTCACAGAGGTTTATCTCCAGTGTGGCTAACAGGATCAGCTGCCTGAAAACCGACACGCGTGATCCTTCTCTGTTGGGGGCAGTCATATTAGGCTGTGGCCAATCCCACTGATATCGGGGAGTTTGGACAACGTTAATATCATGGTGGTGTTTAGTCAGGCACTAACTGGGATCAGAGCCTGGCACAATGGGGACCTCTAGTCAAGGGGAAATCAGAGGTAAGCACCAACTGAGAATGAGAGGCTTGTACTATGAGAGCATCTAAGGCTGGGATTATTGGAGAATAAGAGGTGGTTAGTAACCGGGAATCAGTAGCAGGCACTTACTGGGAACCAGAGGCAGGCACTAGCTGAGAAACAGAGACAAGTACGATGAGCACATCTAAAGTCAGCACTAACGGAAATCCAGAGGCAGACTCTACCTGGGAACCAAAGTGAAGCACTAACTGGGAACCACAGGTAGGCTTTAACTGGGAACCAATGTCAAGAACTAACTGGAAACCTGAGGCAGGCACTAACTGGGAACCAGTGGCAGGCACTAACTTGGAATCTGAGGCAGGTATTATAAGGGCATGTAAAGCAGGCACTAACAGGGAATCGGAGGCAGGCACTAACTGGGAATCAGAGGCAGGCTTTAACTGGGAACCAGAGTCAAGCACTAGCTGGGAACCAGAGGCAAGTACTGACTGGGAATAATAATAATTTTATTTCTACAGCGCCAACATATTCCGCAGCACTTGTGAAAATTTTGAATGGGCAACACAGGAATAGTTAAATAAATGTGTTGAGGCGGTAGGCCAGTCTGAAGAAATGCGTTTTTTAAGGGCACACTTAAAACTGTGGGTATTGGGGATTTATCAAATTATCCTGGGTAGTGCATTCCAAAGAATTGGCGCAGCACGTGAGAAGTCTTGGAGGCGGGAGTGGTAGGTTCTGATTATTAAGGATGTTAACCTCAGGTCATTAGCAGAACAGAGGGCATGGGTAGGGTGGTAGACTGAGACGAGGGAGGAGATGTAGGGTGGTGCTGAACCGTAAAGCACTTTGTAGGTGAGAATAAGTTTATACTGAATTCTGGTGTGGATGGGTAAGCAGTGCAATGACTGGCACAAGTTAGAGGCATTGGTGTAACGGTTAAGGGTATGCCACACTAAACAGCGTCGCTAACGAGATCGCTAAAAAAACGTCACTATTTAGCGATCTCGTTAGTGACGCTGTTGTGTGTGGAATGTAGCAACGACGTGGCCCCTGCTGTGATCTCGCTGATCGTTCACTAGGGTTCTGGACCGTATTTTGATCATTGGCGTCCCGCTGGTGAGCCTATATCGCTGTGTCTGGCACGTTTTGTGAACGATGTGCGCTGTTTTTTTACATCGCAAAGTCGTTAAGGAGATCGCTAACCGCTTATGCGTCGTTAACGAGATCGCTAAATGTGGCAGCTACTAGCGACATTAAAACGATCACAAAAACGATCGCATTAGTATGCGTCGTTATTGTGATCGTTAGCGGGAGCGTTTAGTGTGGCAGTACCTTTAGTGAGGAATATGATCCTGGCTGCAGCATTCAAGACAGCATGGAGAGGGTAGAGTTTGGTCAGAAGGAGACCGATTAATAGAGAGTTACAATAGTCCAGACGAGAATGAATAATAGAAACAGTAAGAGTTTTTGCAGAGTCGAAAGTAAGAAAAGATCGAATTCGAGAAATGTTTTTGAGGTGCAGATAACAAGAGCGAGACAGTGATCGGATATGGGGGGTGAATGAAAGCTCTGAATCAAGTATGACCCCAAGACAGCAGGCATGTTGCTGAGGAGTAATGGTAGAACCACACACGGAAATGGCAATGTCGGGCATAGGTAGGCTAGTAGAGGGAGGAAACACAAGGAGTTCAGTTTTTGACAGGTTCAGTTTCAGATAGAGGGAGGACATGATGTTGGAGACAGTAAGACTATCACTGGTATTTTGTAATAATGCAGGCGTGATGTCAGGAGTAGAGGTGTATAATTGGGTGTCATCAGCATAGAGATGGTACTGGAAACCAAATCTATTGATTGTTTGTCCAATTGGGGCAGTATACAAGGAGAAGATGAGGGGGCCTAGGACTGATCCTTGAGGAACCCCAACAGTAAGGGGAAGACGAGAGGAGGAGGAGCCAGCAAACAATACAGTGAAGGAGTGGTCAGAGAGATAGGAGGAGAACCAGGAGAGATTGGTGTCCTTGTGGCCAATGGAGCGGAGCATAGTGAGGAGGAGTTGATAATCCACAATGTCGAATGCTGTAGAGAGATCCAAGAGAATTAGCATGGAGTAGTGAACATTAGATTTAGCAGTTAGTAGATCATTAGAAACTTTAGTGAGGGCAGTTTCAGTAGAGTGTAAAGAGCAGAAACTGGATTGAAGAGGGACAAGAAGAGAGTTATCTGAGAGATAACGGATAAGACGGGCGTGGACCAGGCGTTCCAGGAGTTTAGAGATGAAAGGAAGATTAGAGATAGATCTATAGCTAGCAGCACAGTTTTGGTCGAGTGAATGTTTTTTAAGTAATGGATGTATGATGGCATGCTTAAATGATGAAGGAAAGATATTGGAAGAGAGAGAGGTTGAATATTTTTGTTAGGTGAGTGGTGACAGCTGGGGAAATGGACTGGAGGAGATGTGAATGAATAGGGTCACTGGTGCAAGCAGTAGGGAGAAGATGCATGGATCCTGATTACTTTTTCTTCTGTGACTGGTTCAAAGTCAGAAAGTGAGCTAGATGCAGTGAGGGAGGGAGAACAGTGCATGGTATGAGGGGACTGGGAGAAAATTTTCTGTCAGATATGGTCAATATTTTCTTTGAAATAATCCATGGTTGGGGTCTGCACTCTTGGGTTGAGTAGGGAATGAAAAGTGTCAAAGAGACATTTAGGGTTATTGTATAGTGAGGTGATGAGGGTGTTGAAATAGGTTTGTTTGGAGAGGTGAAGGGCAGTGTTGTATGTATTAAGCTTAAAATTATAATGGATGAAATCTTCGGGCAGATTGGCTTTTCTCCACAGATGTTCAGCGCATCTGGAACACCACTGTAGGAAACGTGTTTGCAGCGTGTGCCAGTCGCCGTCTGTGCAGAGTTGTTCTATGTATAGGAGGTGTAGCTTCATCCACGGCATTTTGCAGTGTTTCGTTATAATACTTCAGTGCAGAGTCAGGACATGAGAGGGAGGAGATAGGGGCCAATGATGACTGCAAGTTCTTCATAAGTTTCTGGGTGTTAATGGCCTGTATATTTCTATAATTCCGGAAAGTGGGGGTGGCAGTTATTGACAGAGAATGAAAGAAGGTTGTGATCAGAGAGCAGGAGAGGGGAGTTGGTAAAATCATACACTGAGCAAAGCCAGGAGAAGACCAGAAGACTCTGGGTAGTTTCCGTCTTCATGCGTAGGAGAGTTAGTAAGCTGCGAAAGGCCGAAGGAGGAGGTTAGAGATAAAAGGTGAGTAGCAGTTGAGGAGAGGGAAAAAGCAATGGGGATGTTAAAATCTCAGCAGAAGAATCAGAAGCAGGCACTAACTAGGAACCAGAGTCAAGAACTAGCCGGGAACCAGAGGCAGGTCCTAACTGGGACCCAGAGTCGAGCCCTAACCGGGAACCAGAGGCAGGCACTAACTGGAACCAGAGGCATGCACTAACTGGGAACCAAAGTCAAACACTAATTAGGAACCAGAGGCAGGTTCCAACTGGGAACTAAAGTCAAGCACTACTCACAACTAGATGCAGTCACTAACTGGGAATCAGATGCAGGCTCTAACTGGGAACCCGAGGCAAGTACTGACTGGGAATCAGAGGCAGGCACTAACTAGGAATCAGAGGCAGGCACTAAGGCCTCTTTCACAGTTCAGTCGTGCGACGTCAGTCAAAATCTCTCTCTCTCTCTCTCTCTCTCTCTCTCTCTCTCTCTCTCTCTCTCTCTCTCTCTCTCTCTCTCTCTCTCTCTCTCTCTCTCTCTCTCTCTCTCTCTCTCTCTCTCTCTTTGAAATTTTCACCATTTCCGGGTGAAATCTTCCGTTTTTTTACTTTTCTCACGGATCCGCCATTGTCACGGATGGGCGGACGTCACACAACGGAAGTGTGAAAGAGGCCTAACTAGGAATCACAGGCAGGCCCTATCTGGGAATCAGAGGCTAGCACTAACTGGGAACCAGAGGCAAGTACTGACTGGGAATCAGAGGCAGGCACTAACTAGGAATCACAGGCAGGCCCTAACTGGGAATCAGAGGCTAGCATTATGAAGGAATATAAGGTTGGCATTATTGTGGAATAAGAGGTGGGCAGTAACCAAGAACTAGTAGCAGGCACTTACTAGGAACAAGAGGCAGGCACTAACTGGGAATCAGAGGCAGGCACTAAGGAGGCATCTAAATCAGATATTATTTGGACATCTAAGGTCTCTTTCACACATCAGGTTTTTGCAATCAGGCGAGTTCCGGCATTTTTTCTTAAAACCGGATCCGGCAAAATGTAATGCCGGATACGTTTTTTCCATTGACTAACATTAGCGCCGGATCGCGCCGCATGGCCTTGCGGCACCATGCGGCGCGTCCGGTTTTTGCCGGATCCAGCAAATTGTCTCATTCCGGCGTCTGGAAAAAAAAGACTACTGTAACGTTTTTTGTCTCCGGCGAAAAAGCCGGAAGTGCCGCATCCGGCGCTTCCGGCTTTTTGTTACAATGAAAGTCTATGAGCGCCGCAATGCGCCAGATCCGGAAAACGCTGGATCCGGCTTTTTAGTCTGAGCATGCTCTCTGTAGCCCAGCCCACAGCCAACCTATATAAACTATGCCAGTGGGACTACCCTCAGCCATAACCATGCAGCCAGCAATGAAGAAAGGAGCCAGCCGCAGGAGAGAGACCAGACCAGCACCACCAGCAGCACCACCCCAAGAGATTATGATGCAGCCGGGAGCAGAAGGCAGACGGTAAATATCACAGACAACCCCTTTCAGCCAGGACCATGCAATATCAATATATTTATGGCCTTTTTTTTCTCTTTATTCCACAGCACAAGCCGCCCAAGAGCAGCAGCGTCACGAGGAGCACCTACACCACCAGGACTCCAACAAATGCACCTGATGATGGAGAGTATGGGAGCAGAGGCCAGACGGTAAATATCATAAACAACCCCTTTCAGCCGTGGCCATGCAATATCAATATATTCATGGCCTTTTTTTCTTTTTATTCCACAGCAGAAGCCGCTCGACAACGCCGACAGCAGGAGCAGCACCACTACCACCACCACCAGCCGAAGACATGGAGCCTGACATTGAGGAGACCACGGCAGCAGACAGCAGATGGTAAATATCACACACAACCCCTTTCAGCCAGGGCCATGCAAGATCAATTGATATTGCATGGCCTTTTTTTTGTTTATTCCACAGCAGAAGCCGGCCCTCAACTCCTGCAGCAGCACAGCAGTACACGTCGTCTGGGAGTGAGCAGGACACGATGGCAGCAGAGACCAGACGGTAAATATCACACACAAACCCTTCCAGCCAGGGCAATGCAATATCAATTGATATTGCATGGCCTTTTTTCTCTTTATTCCACAGCAGAAGCCGGCCCTCAACTCCTGCAGCAGCACAGCAGGACACATCTTCTTCTTCTGGGAGCCCTCCCACGCATCGTCAGCGTTTACAGGTAAGTATTTTTTTTTTCACAGTCCATCTCTGTGATCTATATATTAATTGCATTACTTTTTATTTATACCAGGAAATTGAAGTTGAAGAGGAGCTGCCAGAAGAAGAACGAAGTGGTGGAGAGATACCCAGAGTGGGCTTGCAATTCGTAAGTTTCCTGCATGCATCACTGAAACACAACATCACACTACACACAACACATAGAAAACAATTTAGTACAGACATCACACTGCACCCAAACACATATGCCTACATCCAAGCACATGATTTTTTTTTATTTTTTTTTTATAGTCTTCTGAATCTGGTGCTCAGCAAAGAGGTCCTCGCAGTGCCTCCCAGGGTCGTCGGCGTGAGCGATGTGGCGGTCACCATCATGTAAGTATTATATATATTTTTTTTTTTTTTTACATTTTTTAAATTATTGTTTTATTTTTTTTTACATTTTATTTTTTTTCCTTGGTAGTTTGGAGACTAATGTATATTTTTTCTCTTTTTCTTTAACAGGCTTCACAGCGTGCTCCCAACTCGGACGGTGAGGAGAGGGTTCTGAACGTGGACCTCCTCATCGATCTGGTCAGAGAAAGGGAGCCGCTGTGGAACATGGGGGACTGCCGCCATGCTGATGTCATAGTGACCCGTTGGCTCTGGAGGAATCTTCAATCAACTTGTGGACGGCTGGGAGGACCTCGATGCTCGGGCCTGGTGTAAAATGCGTAAGTATACACAGTTCAGGTTGCTGGATGTAAAGCAGTGTTTCCCAAACTCCAGTCCTCGTGGCCCCCACGGGTCATGTTTTCAGGATTTCCTTTTGTGCAACACTATGGAAATCCTGAAAACATAACCCGTGGGGGCTGTGAGGACTGGAGTTTGGGAAACACTGATGTTGTATACTAACCAATTTGTGCTTCTCGTTTCAGGGGAGAGAATTGTGAAGCGGTGGCGGTCTGTGAGGGATCGCTTCAAGAAGGAGTTCAACAAGGAGATGCGGGCCCCGAGTGGATCTGGAGGACGCAGGAGCAAGTACAAGTACGCAGAAGCCCTGTCGTTCCTCCGGGTAACAATGGTCACCAGAATGTAAATATTACACACCCCATGTAAAAAAAAAATGCTAACATGTCTAATTTTTTTTTTCAGCCAGGGCCATTCAAATACAGTATATTAATTGTGTTTTTTCTCTTTATTCCACAGAACAGTGACCAGCACTCGGGAGCCTGCAGAGTTGGACCCTTCTGGAGCGATTCCTCAGGAGTCCGCCACCGAGGGACACTTCGACAGCCCCGGCCCATCCGCACCTTCCCAGCCTTCCCAGACACGTGAGCCCTCTGTCCCCTCCACCAGCGCTGGAGCATCGTGGCCGAGTGCATTGCATGAGGCTACTGGTCAGGAGATAGATTTCCCCTTACCCCACCCTTCTGCCGCTGCCACCTCTGGTACACCTGTGGCTACAGGGCGGCTGCGGAAGAGGGGTCAGGAAAGGAGCTATGCGCCCGAATTCTTGCATCTTAATGCATCATTTCAGAACTGTCTTAACCCCTTAACGACCGCCGATACGCCTTTTAACGGCGGTCATTAAGGGTACTTAAACCCCAGCGCCGTTAATTAACGGCGCTGTGGAAAAAGTGAATAGCGCCCCCCAGAGGCGCATTTTCTCCGGGGTCTCGGCTACCAGGGGTAGCCGAGACCCCAGAGAACATGAGTCGGGTCGGTTTTTACCGACACCGATGTTGCGATCGCCGTTATTAACCCTTGGCGGCAGATTCAAAAATGATTTCATTCATTCTCCAGAAAGTGCATTTTGATCACTGTGATAAACTATCACAGTGATCAAAATAAAAAAAACTGTCCTCTGATGTCATCGGACATCAGAGGACAGAGAAAAAGGGTCCCCGGGACCCCCATGTGGCCCCCGATGTCCTGTATGTGGCCCCAGGGCCCTCCGGTGTCCCCCGGGGCCGGCGCGATGAAGAAAATGGCGGGCGCATGCTCAGTGCGCCCGCCGCTATGTGCCGCTGTGTCCTGGGGGGATGGGCAAATATTCTCTGGGGTCTCGGCTACCGGGGGTAGCCGAGACCCCAGAGAACATGATCCGGGTCGGTATTCACCGATCCCGGTGTTGCGATCGCATCTATGCAAGCATAAGGCTAAGTGCACACGATCAGGAATAATTGCGTTTTTTTCGCGGTTTTTCCGCGGTTTTCCGCGGTAAAAACGCGATAAAAGCGCAAGCATTAAGCATCCTATACATGTTAATTGATTCCGCATGTTTTGGCCACATGTTGCGTTTTTTTTCCGCGAAAAAAAACGCTTCGCGGAAAAAATAGCAACATGTTCATTAATTTTGCGGAATGTAAGCGGTTCATGTGCGGTGGTACCCAGGGTCTGGAGGAGAGGAGACTCTCCTCCAGGCCCTGGGTACCATATCCCTGGTAAAACAATAATTAAAATAAAAAATAATGATATTCTCACCTTCCGGCGGCCCCCGCAGCCTTCCCGCGGCCCCCGCAGCCTTCCCGCCTTCAGCGATGCTCCCGGCAACTTCCGGTCCCAGGAGTGCTTTGCGAGAATCACCCAGATGGCATAGCGGTCTCGCGAGATGTACGTCATCGGTGTGATTTGTCGCAAAGCACTCCTGGGACCGGAGTTGCCGGGAGCGTCACTGAGAGGCGGGAAGGCTGCGGGGGCCGCCGGAAGGTGAGAATATCATTATTTATTATTTTTTTTATTATTTTTACATTAGATCTTTTTACTATTGATGCGGCATAGGCGGCATCAATAGTAAAAAGTTGGTCACACGTGTCAAACACTATGTGTGACTCGTGTGACCAACCTGTCAATCAGTTTTCCAAGCGATGCTACAGATTGCTAGGAAAACGCTAGCATTCTGCAAGCTAATTACGCTTGCAAAACGCTATTATTCTGGCGGGAATCAGCATACAAAAAACGTGCGTATTTCCTGTGGGAGAAGTGCGGGATTGCCGCGGAAATTTCCGCGGCAATTCCGCAACGTGTGAACTTAGCCTAAATGCGATCGCAAAAAAAAAAAAAATGATTTCTCTCCCCTCTGATGTGATCGCACATCAGAGGGGAGAAAATGAGGGTCCCCCGGTCCCCCGATCGCCCCCCCGTATACTTACCGGTGTCCTCCGTCCTCCCGCAGGCCCCAGGATCCCGGCGTCTTCTTCCTGCAAAAAAAAAATGGCGGGCGCATGCGCAGTGCGCCCGCCGATCTGCTTGGCGGCAGATTCAAAAATGATTTCATTCATTCTCCAGAAAGTGCATTTTGATCACTGTGATAAACTATCACAGTGATCAAAATAAAAAAAACAGTACATAACCCCCCCATTTATCACCCCCTTTGTTAGGGACATACAATAAAAAATAGAAATTATATTTATTTTCATTTTTCTGTTAGGGTTAGGGTTATAATTAGGGTTAGGGTTATAATTAGGGTTAGGGTTAGCATTAGGGTTAGCATTAGGGTTAGGGTTATAATTAGCGTTAGGGTTAAGCTGGGTTCATACTGCGTTATGGCAGTCCGTTAGACGGACTGCGTTACACCGCGGTATAACGCGGTGTAACGCAGTCCGTTAACGCTGCCATTCACCCCCATTTGAGGGCGCATCGCGACGCATGCCGTAAAGCGGGATGCGTTTGCGACGTGCCATCATTCAGTGACGGAGCCTCGGACGCGGGCTGCAGCGTCTGGGCTCCGTCACCGCTAGCGCAGATGAATCATCTGCTGATTCCTCTGCGCTAGCGGGTATAGCATAACGCGATCGTGTTATGCTATACCGTTACCAGCCCGTCAACGCTATGTGTTGAACGGGCTGGTAAAACGCAAAATGAACCTAGCCTTAGGGTTAGGGTTATAATTAGGGTTAAGGTTACAATTAGGGTTAGGGTTAAAATTAGGGTTAGGGTTAAAATTAGGGTTAGGGTTACAATTAGAGTTAGGGTTACAATTAAGGTTAGGGTTACAATTAGGGTTGGGATTTAGGTTAGGTTTAGGGTTGGGATTAGGGTTAGGGGTGTGTTGGGGTTAGGGTTGGAGCTAGAATTGAGGGATTTCCACTATTTAGGCACATCAGGGGGTCTCCAAACACGACGTGGCGTTCAAAAAGTCAAATGGCGCTCCCTCCCTTCCGAGCCCTGCCGTGCGCCCAAACAGTGGTTTACCCCAACATATGGGGTATCAGCGTACTCAGGACAAATTGCACACCAATTTTGGGGTTCTAATTTCTCCTGTTACCCTTGGGAAAATAAAAAATAGCTGGCTAAAAAAATCATTTTTGAGAAAAAAAATGATTTTTTATTTTCACAGCTCTGCGTTTATAAATTTCTGTGAAACACTTGGGGGTTCAAAGTGCTCACCACACATCTAGATAAGTTCCTTAAGGGGTCTAGTTTCCAAAATGGGGTCACTTGTGGGGGGTTTCCACTGTTTAGACACATCAGGGGGTCTCCAAACACGACGTGGCTTTCAAAAAGTCAAATGTCGCTCCCTCCCTTCCGAGCCCTGCCGTGCGCCCAAACAGTGGTTTACCCCAACATATGCGGTATTAGCGTACTCAGGACAAATTGCACACCAATTTTGGGGTTCTAATTTCTCCTGTTACCCTTGGGAAAATAAAAAATAGCTGGCTAAAAAAAACATTTTTGAGAAAAAAAATGATTTTTCATTATCACGGCTCTGCGTTTATAAATTTCTGTGAAACACTTGGGGGTTCAAAGTGCTCACCACACATCTAGATAAGTTCCTTAAGGGGTATAGTTTCCAAAATGGGGTCACTTGTGGGGGGTTTCCACTGTTTAGACACATCAGGGGGTCTCCAAACACGACGTGGCTTTCAAAAAGTCAAATGTCGCTCCCTCCCTTCCGAGCCCTGCCGTGCGCCCAAACAGTGGTTTACCCCAACATATGGGGTATCAGCGTACTCAGGACAAATTGCACACCGATTTTGGGATTCTAATTTCTCCTGTTACCCTTGGGAAAATAAAAAATAGCTGGCTAAAAAAAACATTTTTGAGAAAAAAAATGATTTTTCATTTTCACGGCTCTGCGTTTATAAATTTCTGTGAAGCACTTGGGGGTTCAAAGTGCTCACCACACATCTAGATAAGCTCCTTGGGGGGTCTAGTTTCCAAAATGGTGTCACTTGCAGGGGGTTTCTACTGTTTAGGTACATCAAGGGCTCTGCAAACACAACATGACGCCCGCAGAACATTCCATCAAAGTCTGCATTACAAAATGGCGCTCCTTCCCTTCCAAGCACTCCCATGCGCCCAAACAGTGGTTTCACCCCACATATGGGGTATCAGCGTACTCAGGAAAAATTGCACAACAACTTCTTGGGTCCAATTTCTCCTGTTACCCTTGGGAAAATAAAAAAATAGCGGGCTAAAGAATCATTTTTGAGGAAAAAAATGATTTTTTATTTTCACAGCTCTACGTTTATTAATTTCTGTGAAGCACTTGGGGGTTCAAAGTGCTCACCACACATCTAGATAAGTTCCTTAAGGGGTCTAGTTTCCAAAATGGTGTGATTTGTGGGGGATTTCGACTGTTTAGGCGTATCAGGGGCTCTCCAAACGCGACATGGCGTCCAATTTCAATTCCAGCCAATTTTGGTTTGAAACAGTCAAACGGCGCTCCTTCACTTCCAAGCCCTGCCGTGCGCCAAAACAGTGGTTTACCCCCACATATGGGGTATCGGCATGCTCAGGACAAATTGCACAAAAACTTTTGGGGTCTTGTTACCCTTGGGAAAATAAAAATTGGGGTGAACAGATCGTTTTTGTGGAAAAAATATGATTTTTTATTTTCACGGTTCTATGTTATAAACTTCTGTGAAGCACTTGGAGGTTCAAAGTGCTCACCACACATCTAGATAAGTTCCTTAGGGGGGTCTAATTTCCAAAATGGGGTCACTTGTGGGGGGTTTCCACTGTTTAGACACATCAGGACCTCTACAAACACGACATGACGTCCAGACAATTCTGCGCTGAAAAAGTCAAACGGCGCTCCTTCCCTTCCAAGCTCTGCCTTGCACCCAAACAATGGTTTACCCCCACATATGGGGTATCAGAATGCTCAGGACAAATTGCACAAAAACTTTTGGGGTCTTGTTACCCTTGGGAAAATAAAAATTGGGGTGAAAAGATTGTTTTTGTGGAAAAAATATGATTTTTTATTTTCACTGTTCTATGTTATAAACTTCTGTGAAGCACTTGGAGGTTCAAAGTGCTCACCACACATCTAGATAAGTTCCTTAGGGGGTCTAGTTTCCAAAATGGGGTCACTTGTGATGGGTTTCCACTGTTTAGACACATCAGGGCCTCTACAAACGCGACATGGCGTCCAGCCAATTCTGCGTTGAAAAAGTCAAATGTCGCTCCATCCCTTGCAACCTCTGCCGTGCGCCCAAAAAGTGGTTTACCCCCACATATGGGGTATCGGCTTAATCAGGAGAAATTGCAAAACAAATTTTGTGGTTCATTTTTTCTTTTAACAGTTGTGAAAATAAAAAAAAATAGGTTCCGAAGTAAAGTTTTTGCAAAAAAAGTTAAATGTTAATTTTTTCCTTCCACATTGCTTCAGTTCCTGTGAAGCACGTAAAGGGTTAATAAACTTCTTGAATGTGGTTTTGAGCACCTTGAGGGGTGCAGTTTTTAGAATGGTGTCACTTTTGGCTATTTTCTATCATATAGACCCCTCAAAGTGACTTCAAATGTGAGGTGGTCCCTAAAATAAAAATGGTGTTGTAAAAATGAGAAATCGCTGGTCAACTTTTAACCCTTATAACTTCGTAACAAAAAAAATGTTGGTCCCAAAATTGTGCTGATGTAAAGTAGACATGTGGGAAATGTTATTTATTAAGAAATTTGTGTGACATATCTCTCTGATTTAAGGGCATAAAAATTTAAAGTTTGAAAATTGTTAAATTTTCAAAATTTTCGCCATATTTCCGTTTTTTTCATAAATAAACACAAGTCATATCAAAGAAATTTTACCACTAACGTGAAGTACAATATGTCACGAAAAAACAATCTCAGAATCAGCTGGATTCGTTAAAGCGTTCCAGAGTTATAACCTCATAAAGTGACAGTGGTCAGAATTGTAAAAATTGGCCCGGTCATTAAGCTGCAAAATGGCTCTGTCACTAAGGGGTTAAAGTCTTGTCAGAGCAAATGGCTGCAAGCTTTAATCAGCTCAACTCCAGCATTCTGGACGTTAAGACAATTCTGCAAACGATGCATTCAGAAGCAAGAAGTTCGCCAAACCACAGTTTTTTACGGTCTGTAGCCGAGCGCATGGATATGCTATCTCCTAGCCAGCAGATGCATGTAATGCATACTTGCCACACTGCTCTAGCGCAGGTTACCTCCCAACCTCCTACACCCACCCCAGTCGTTCCTCCCACACCTGCCCCCCCTCCAGCCACCGTCCTTCCTCCCCCTCCCATTCAATACCAGCAACCTCCCCAGTACCAACAACCTCCCCAGTACCAACAATCTCCCCAGTACCAACAACCTCCCACCTTCCAACAACCTCCCCCTTCCAACAACCTGCCCCATACCAACATCCTTCCCCGTACCAGTTCACAACCACATCTGCTCCTCTACTCCCTGCCCAATCCTCCTCTCCACGACCCACCTGTTCTGCCTCCCACCCTTTCCATTTCTTTTTCCACCCCTTCACCTCTTTTACCTGATCCTTCCCCACCACCATCCCAGTCCGCTCTCCACACTCCCACTGTCGAAGGGTCCCACAGCCCCTCCAGTAGTATTTCCACCCCACACTACACCAATTTGTAAATATGTATATATGTTTGTTAAATTTTCTTTATTAAAAAACATGCCAAAAAAAAATTATTTCACATTGAAAAAAAGTTAATAAAGATTTATTTCACATTGAAAAAAAAGTTAATAAAGATTTATTTCACATTGAAAAAAGTATGTTACTAAACATTTTCATACAATAAATGTAAAATTGTTTGATTAAAATTGTTGTCTGTCATTTATTTCTAAGGTACAATAAAGGTAAAATGTATTGGGTATACAAAGCCAGGTACATAACTTTGGGGAAAAGGTAAATTTATTTGACCTTTTGGCCAAAGTTGTGTCCCTGGTTGTGTATTAGCCAAAGAATTTCACCTTTTAACCAAAGTTCTGTACATTGTTAGGTAATCCCCAACAAGGTACAGAACTTTGGTTAAAAGGTGAAATACTTTGGTAATACACAACCAGGGACACAACTTTGGCCAAAAGGTAAAATACTGTACATAATCCACAACAAGGTACACCACTTTGGTTGGCAAAGGTATACTGTGGGTACACAATGTACAAAGGTCACAGAGCAGTTTATTAAACTGTCATCCTGCCAGTCTAGTCTTCCTTCAGGGGACAAAGTATTCAGCAAATTTGTCCCTCATTCGGGAAAGTCACAGAACTTCTATATGGTAACGTTCTGGTAATCATGCAAGGTGGTTTCTTCAGAGTGTTCCTCAATGGAAATCTGTTCCTTGCTGATAACAAAATTGTGTAGAACCACACAAGCTTTGATAACCTCGTCCACAGTTTCAGTTTTTTAGGTTGATCGCAGTCAATAGAACACGCCATTTGGCTGTCAGAATCCCAAAAGCGCACTCCACCATTCTTCTGGCTCTTGTGAGGCGGTAATTGGAAATTCTTTTTGTGTGTATCAATCCTCTGCTGGAATACGGTTTTAGCAGGTGTTCTGACAGCTGGAAGGCTTCATCCCCTACACAAACAAAAGGCATCGGTAGGCCAGATGTTTGAGGCAGCGGTCTAGGGGGTGGGAACTGGAAGGTGTTCCCATACAGCTGACGGCCCATTGCTGACAGTTTGAACACTTGAGAGTCATTGGAGCGGCCATAGGCCCCAATATCTACGGCAATAAATTTGTATTCCGTGTCAGCGATGGCCATGAGGACAATTGAAAAATATTTTTTGTAGTTAAAATATTCGGATCCAGATCCTGCTGGCTTGACAATCCGGATATGATTCCCATCCACAGGGCCCAGGCAATTAGAAAACTGACATATTTGTTCAAACTTTTCTGCAATTGCAATCCAACTCTCTGTTGCGGGCTCTGGTAGAAATTCCGCAACTAGACAGTCCCACAATGCACGGCATGTGTGCTTCACAATTCCAGAGATGGTGGAAATCCCAAGTCTGTACTGGAAATGGAGTGAGGAAAGAGATTCTCCAGTTGCAAGGAATCTGTGAATAAAAAAAAAAAAAGTTTCAAATCACAGCATTACATACCAGACCTCAGGTATAACAATTGGAGATACTATAAAAAGATTTATTTTTATAGTATCTCCAATTGTTAAAGCTGAGTCAGATGGCCGTTTACAAACTACCAGCAACAACATTCCAGGACAAGTGTGCTCTGAAGCAAGCAGATCCAATAAATATGACTTACTGAAGAGTCACCATCAGACGCTCCGCCGGTGAAATGGAGAAGCGGCAATACGTGTCCGATCTTCTTATCAGGTCTCCAATACGCTCCACCAAGAAATCAAAGTTCTCCATTTTCATGCGAACATATGCAAAAAATTTGAGGGTTTCCTCGTAGCTCCACGTATAGTGTAGAATACACCCCACACGTCATTCTCTGGGCTGTGATGGGTGGATCCAGAAACGTCATTGTCGCTGACGCATGATGCGCTGCTGTAGCTTTCTCTTCTCCAGAACAATCGCTTTCAGACGATTCGCCTCCACTGTGAAATCCACCAAATTCTTCATAATGTTTCCTATTACAACGTCCATCTTCACCAGCCACTTGCTCTTCTCTCCAACCTGCACTTGCTCCTCTACAACCTGTCAAAGATGGGCTGTAGGAACACTGTATATATAGGTTTTCAGTAGCAAATCACGTTTGGAAGCCCAAAAGGGGCATTTCAAAAAACCGGATCCGTCGTAATCCGTCGAAAAACGGATAAAAAAACGGATGAACCGGATGAGACGGATCCGGTTTTCGGCCGGATCCGCTCGACGAATCCGGCTGAAAACCAGATCCGTCTCATCCGGTTTTACGTTAAAAAACCTGGATCCGGCGCGACGCCGCATATCGCCTGACGCCGAAAACCTGATGTGTGAAAGAGGCCTAAAGTTGGCATTATTGAGGAACCTGAGGCTGAGACCTATGAAACATCTCCAGCAAGCACACTCGAGACTGGAACACACTGTTGAGAGGCTTCTGTGCTCAGGAAAGTTGGTGCCAATAGAGGAGAGGCGCTAAGGTAACAGTTTCACATTAGAGGGTCCAAATGCTCCTCTGGGATATAGAAGACACCAGTTGTATAACTGTCACATGTCCCAGGAGCTATATGTTTAACTTTATTATCAAGATGATAATAAAGAAATGAATGCAAAAACATAAGGGAGACAAGTGATGGCAGAGAGATTTTGGTCAAAAAGAGGAAGTTTCGAAAGAGGAACATTGTGGAGTAGGAGACTAGTAGTTACTTTAAGTTTTTGCATACACTACAGATGCCGTCACACCTTTATCAAATGTGCTAAGAATAAGAGTGAGATACTGCTGATTATTCCTGCACACATCGTCACTAAAATATCCAAATGCCCCGTTTTCTATCTCAATACTTCTGTGTGATGTTCGCTTCTTCTAAGACCTGAGCTATGAGGAAATAGATGAGGATACATAGCCCCGAGGCTCTATTGTATTCTAGATTTTACTAGTTAAATTGCACATCAGAAACTCCCTACTAATCCAAGGAAAAACCCAGAAAAACTCGACCTTTATAACCAGCCCATCCAACCGTAACAACAAAACTCAGATTATTCCCTACAGTTTTCCATTGAAATAAATAACTTCCCTGATCGACACTGCAATAAGGTATAACACAGGATAATAGAAAAAATTGGAGTCCGGCTCAACAGGACTGGATTTTCCTTTTCTTTTTAATTTCCAAAAGAAATAATAGTGCATATAAAAGAAAATTTTCATGGTCGACATGACCCAGTCGACACGTTTCGACTACACTAAGCAGTCTTACTCAGAGAATATGAATGATAACACCACAACTTTTTATCCACTCATGGTTAGTGATTGGGTGAAACCATTTCTTGTCAAACTACTGTATTTTCTCTTTTTAAATCATAGTGACAACCCAAAAATCCAAATGAACCTGATCAAAAGTTCACATACCTTGGTGATTTTGGCCTGATAACATGCACAGAAGTTGACACAAACGGGTTTGAATGGCTACTAAAGGTAACATCCTCACCTGTGACCTGTTTGCTTGTAATCAGTGTGTGTGCATAAAAGCTGAGTGAGTTTCTGGGATCCAGACAGACTCTTGCATCTTTCATCCAGCCTCTGGCGTTTCTGGATTGTGAGTCATGGGAAAAGCAAAAGAATTTTCAATGGATCTACGGGAAAAGGTAGTTGAAATGTATAAAACAGGAAAGGGATACAAAAAGATATTCAAGGAATTGATAATGCCAGTCAGCAGTGTTCAAACTGTGATTAACAAATGGAAAATCAGTGGTTCTCTAAAAACAAAACCATGGTCAGTAGACCAACAAAAATTTTGTCTACAACTGCCAGGAAAATTGTTCAGGATGCAAAGAAAAACCCACAAATAACATCAGCTGAAACACTGGACTCTCTAAAAACTAGCGTTGTGGCTGTTTCAAGATGCAAAATAAGGAAGCACTTGAAGAAAAATGGGCTGCATGGTCGAGTCGCCAGAGGAAAGCCATTACTGCGCAAATGCCAGAAAGTATCTCGCCTACAATACGCATAACAGCATAAAGACAAGCCTCAAAACTTCTGGAACAAGGTAATTTGGAGTAATGAGACCAAAATTGAACTTTTTGGCGACAACCAAAAATTTTACATTTGAGAGAGGCCAACAAGGCCTATGATGAAAGGAACACTGTTCCTACTGAAAAGCACGGAGGTGGATCGCTGATGTTTTGGGGAGCTACAAAGGCACTGGAAACTTAGTCAAATTTGAAGGAAAGATGAATGTAGCATGTTATCAGCAAATATTGGAGGCAAATTTGCAATCATCAGCCCGGAAACTGAGCATAGGACTTACTTGGAGGTTCCAACATGATAGCGATCCAAAACGCAAGGCCATGTCGACCTGTCATTGGCTACAGCAGAACAAAGTGAAGGTTCTGGAGTGGCCATCTCAGTCTCCTGACCTCAATATCATTGAGCCACTTTGGGGAGATCTCAAGCGCACAGTTCATGCTAGACAGCACAGGAATTTACAGAAACTGGAGGCATTTTGCCAAGAAGATTGGGCAGCTTTACCATCTGAGAAAATAAAGAACCTCATCCACAACAACCACAAAAGACTTCAAGCTGACACTGTGTTAGAGCCAGATGATAAACTGCAGTAACATGATGTCACCGCTAGCACCGTGAGAACTTTCTTGGAACAGCTGGCAGTGACTGTCGGTAACCTCTATAACGTTACCGCTCGTTAATGAAGCTGCTTCCCAAGCTCTGCTCAGTGTGTCCTGGATTCATGGCTGATAGGTCGCTCCATGCCACTGCTCAGCCATGTAATCCAGATGTAGCAGAGCTGGAGTTCTTCAAGGGACAAATGAATTGTCGTCAGACAGGTGCGGAATATGGTGTTTTATTATTTACATTTTAACAGTAATAAATGTGAAAAAGAGCGTGATGAATGTCTTTTTCAAATAAAGGAATCTGTCTTTCAATTAAAGGATTTTACTCAGGCTGTGTATTTTTACAATATGACTATGGGGTTAGTAATGTGGGTGTCTTATAGATGCCTCTCCATTACTAACCCCTGGGCTTGAAGTCAGCGGCCATAAAACAGCTAACATCATCTCCAACCCTATTACTCTACTTGCTACAACACCAGGGCAAGTGGGAAGAGCGAGGCTATACACCAGATTTTTCACATCTTATGGATGCGCCATTTCTGAGGTGGATGATGGCTGATGTTGTTAGCCTGGAAGAGGGGGCCAATATCTTTAGCTTCTTCCCAAACTATTAATATCAGCCCACATGTTGTGAATGGACTTGAAATGAGTTCTGAGCAGAGGCTCCCTCTGGTGGTTACAAGCGGTACTGGACTGTCCAGTGAAGATTGTGAGGAGTGGGAATCAGGTGTTACTGACTAGTCTTATATAAGGGAGTCGCCTTCCCATCAGGGTTGCCGGTGATCAATTGTTCTGGTCTCAATCCTTGAGTCCTGTTTCCTTTGTAGCCTGCTGTGTCGTTTCTGCATCTCCTGCTAACAGATAAGACATTTTCTTCTTTTTGTTTTTGTGCTTGATTTTTGCATTTTGTCCTGCACTTCTGTGGGGGCCTTCAGGGTCCCCTCCGGGGGCTTTTGCCCTCTCAGTTTAGTTCAGCCACTGATGTTTGTACTTTTGCTTTTTCCAGTTTTTTCAGTGGCTGCTGTTTTGATTTTGTTACACCAGAGAACTAATTTAGGTGGTAGAGGTCGTGTGATCTCAGGTGATTTTGAAATTAGTAGAGTTGGTGCTTTTCAGGGTTTTTTGGGATTGCAGTAAGTGCCCTTCCTATCCTTTTCTATTTAGGTAGTTTGGGCCCCAACGTTTGCTCATACTATTTTCTGTCTGTGTCAGTATTTCATCTTGTCTAACCGCCATTACATGTTTGGGGGCTTTCTATGTTCTTTGGGGATCTGCTCCGGGGCAGATAGCTTTCCTCTTTCTATCTTTAGGTGTAGTTAGTTTCTCAGGCTGTGACGAGGCGTCTAGGACCAACGTAGGAACGCTCCACGGCTGCCTCTAGTTGTGGTGGTTAGTCAGGGTACTGCAATCTCATAGATTCCAACTTCTCTGGTGTATTGCCTTTTTTACCTGCACTCCTCAGCTACCGAAACATAACAGTATCACCGGCCTATAAATTGAAAATTGTATGGTACTCACAGAAGGGAAAAAATATTGTGAAAGAAAAAAGGTTGTCAGAGTTGTCAGAGATATTTTTCTGTTTGTTGCATTTTTTTTCCCTCTGTATCTCTGGGTGCTGGGGAGGATTTTTTTTTCTCTCAATGGAGTTTGCACAGTTGTCTGGCCGTGTGGATCAGCTTGCCACTGAGGTTCGGAGTATTGCTGCCTATCTTGCTAGGTTGCCTGTTGTGGAACCTAGGATTCCCATGCCAGATTTGTTTTTAGGGGATCGAGCTAAGTTTCAGAATTTCAAAAATAATTGTAAATTGTTTTTTGCCTTAAAATCTAAGTCCTCAGGAACGCAGCGCAGCAGGTTCAAATTGTCATCTCTCTCCTGCGCGGCGATCCTCAGGATTGGGCTTTTTCCCTGACACCTGGGGATCCTGTTTTGAGTGATGTTGATGCATTTTTTCAGGCTTTGGGGTTATTGTACGATGAGCCTAATGTCACTGATCAAGCTGAAAAAGCCTTGTTGGCATTAAATCAGGGGCTTGATGACGCTGAGTTATACTGTCAGAGATTCCGTAGGTGGGCAGTCCTGACCAAGTGGAATGACGACGCTTTGGCGGCCCTTTTTCGGAAGGGTCTGTCAGATAATGTAAAGGATGTTATGGTGGGATTCTCTGTCCCCTCTGGTCTCAAAGATTCTATGTCATTAGCGATTCAAATTGACAGACGTTTGCGTGAGCGGAGAAGTATGCGTGGAATGGTGTTGCCTTGTGAACCTGCTTCTGAATCCATGCAGTGTGATAGAGTGGTGTCTGGGGCACAGCGTCATGAGTTTCGAAAGCGCAATGGGTTATGTTTCTACTGTGGTGATGCCTCTCATGCTATTTCAGTCTGCCCTAAGCGGGGAAGACGTTTTGCACGCTCAGTTGTCTTGGGTAGTGTTCAGACTAAGTTTTTATTAACTGTCACTCTGATATGCTCTCTGTCCTCATTTTCTGCTCAGGCTTTCGTTGATTCTGGAGCAGCTATTAACCTGATGGATTATGATTTTGCTAAACGTTGTGGGTTTCCCTTGATACCCCTACAGAAGTCTATTCCCCTACTGGGGATCGATTCTACCCCTTTGGCTGAGAATAAACCTCAGTTCTCTACTCAGGTGATAATGAGGGTTGAACCTGATCATCAGGAGTGCTGTAAATTTTTTGTTCTGTATAATCTGCACGATATTATCGTACTGGGCTTCCCTTGGTTGCAGTCTCATAATCCTGTTTTGGATTGGAAATCTGTGTCTGTAACCAGTTGGGGCTGCCAATGTGTTAATACCAACACTCCTGTTTTTTCTGCCTCCCCCCAGGCTCAGGATGTTCCTGACTTTTTGATTGATTTTTCTGATGTGTTTAGCGAAAGTAAATCTGCATCCTTGCCTCCCCATAGGAGCTATGACTGCGCTATTGAATTAGTGCCTGGTAGTAAATTCCCTAAAGGTCGCCTTTTTAACTTGTCTGTACCTGAACATGACGCTATGCGGTCTTATATCAAGGAATCATTGGAGAAGGGTCATATCAGACCATCCTCTTCACCCTTAGGTGCGGGTTTTTTCTTTGTGGCCAAAAAGGATGGTTCATTAAGGCCGTGTATTGATTATCGTCTTTTGAACAATATTACTGTAAAATATCAATACCCGTTACCTTTGATTTCTGACCTGTTTTCCAGGGTGAAAGATGCTACTTGGTTTACCAAGCTTGACCTCAGGGGGGCATATAACCTTATTCGCATTAAGCACGGGGATGAATGGAAGACGGCATTCAATACCCCTGAGGGGCATTTTGAGTACCTTGTGATGCCCTTTGGGCTCACTAATGCTCCTTCTGTCTTCCAGTCCTTCATGAATGACATTTTCAGGGATTTTGTGGATAAATTTCTGATTGTTTATTTGGATGATATCTTGATTTTTTCTAATGACTGGGACTCTCATATGAAACATGTTCGAACTGTATTCCAGATTTTGAGAGAGAATGCTCTGTATGTGAAGGGATCAAAGTGTCTTTTTGGCGTACAGAGGATCTCATTTCTGGGATTCATTTTGTCCCCATCTGTTATTGAAATGGACCCGGTCAAGGTTCAGGCCATCTGTGATTGGGTCCAACCTACTTCATTAAAGGCTCTTCAAAGATTTTTGGGTTTTGCCAATTTTTATCGTAAATTTATTGGTAATTTCTCTGTTATTGTTAAACCATTGACTGATTTGACCAGAAAGGGTTCTGATGTGGTGAATTGGCCTCCTGAGGCAGTCTCTGCATTTCAGGAACTTAAGCAGAGATTCACTTCTGCTCCTGTTCTACGGCAGCCTGATGTTTCTCTGCCATTTCAGGTGGAGGTTGATGCCTCTGAAATTGGGGCAGGTGCCGTTTTGTCCCAAAAAGATCCAGAGACCTCTAAAAGTAACCCTTGTGCCTTTTTCTCTCGAAAATTTTCTCCTACTGAACGTAATTATGACGTGGGTAATCGGGAGTTATTGGCCATGAAGTGGGCTTTTGAAGAGTGGAGACATTGGCTGGAGGGAGCCAAACATCAGGTGGTGGTCCTTACGGACCATAAGAATCTGGTTTATCTGGAATCTGCCAAGCGACTCAATCCTAGACAGGCCAGGTGGGCCTTGTTTTTCACACGTTCCTTTCTTCCTGGCACTAAGAATGTTAAGGCGGATGCCCTCTCGAGGAGTTTCCTTGCGGACTCTCCTGAGTTATCTGATCCTTCTGTTATTTTGAAAGAGGGTGTAGTTCTTTCCGCCATCTCACCCAATTTGAGACTTGCTCTGGAGGGGTGTCAGGAGGATAGGCCCGAGCGCTGCCCTGTTGGAAAATTGTTTGTCCCGGACCAGTGGAAAAAGAGTGTGATGTCTGAGATTCATTGTTCCGCGTTGGCTGGGCATCCCGGAATTTTTGGTACCAGAGACTTGGTTAGTCGGTCCTTTTGGTGGCCTACCTTGTCTCGTGATGTCAGGGAATTTGTGCAGTCCTGCAGGACTTGCTCTCGCTCCAAGCCTTGCTCTCGCTCTAGTGGTTTGTTGATGCCATTGCCTGTGCCCAAGAGACCATGGACCCATATCTCTATGGATTTAATTTCCGACCTCCCTGTTTCTCAGAGAATGACCGTCATCTGGGTGATTTGTGATAGGTTTTCCAAGATGATACATCTTGTGCCATTACCTAAGTTGCCTTCCTCCTCTGAATTGGTGCCTTTGTTCCTTCAGCACGTGGTTCGTTTACATGGCATTCCTGAGAACATTGTGTCTGACAGAGGAGTCCAGTTTGTTTCCAGATTTTGGAGGACCTTTTGTTCTAAACTTGGTGTTCAATTGTCTTTCTCCTCTGCGTTTCATCCTCAGACCAATGGTCAAACTGAGAGAACAAACCAGACATTGGAGACTTATCTAAGATGCTTTGTGTCTGCTGATCAGGATGACTGGGTCTCTTTTTTGCCTTTGGCTGAGTTTGCTCTTAATAATAGGGCTAGCTCTGCCACTTTGATGTCTCCATTTTTCTGTAATTCTGGGTTTCACCCTCGATTTTCTTCAGGACAGACGGAGGCTTCTGTCTGTCCAGGTGTTGACTCTGTTGTGGAGCGTATGCAACAGATTTGGGACCAGGTAGTGGAGAGGTTGTCCCTCTCTCAGGAGAGGGCCCAGCGGTTTGCTAACCGGCATAGGACTGATGGTC
>JARQOD010000003.1:67317418-67388212 GCA_033576555.1 Oophaga sylvatica | reverse complement strand
CTGATATGACTCATATTCAGGGGTACAAAATCTCATAATATTTTTAAATGGCCCCTAAATAATACAGCCTAAGTTGTTTATACAGTGGTTTATAAAGTACCCCAAATAATACTGTTTCTTTAGCTACTTAATATTGTCTAAGTGGGTAGTACTAAAAGGGTAAAAGTCCCCAAAAATATTGAAATACATGCCACATAATCTGACATTGGTGCAAATGCCCCTTTAGGCCCCGCTGAATCCTGTGCAGGGACATAAAGCCAATCAGCAGCAAAATTCTTTTGGGCCTCCCAGACAGCGATTATCCCCCTACGGATTCAACAGCTGGGGGGGGGGTGTAAAATCTGAAGGATAACAACAACCACATTTGGGGCCAAAAACCAAATTAAATTTAAGACACTAGAACGGTTTCCACGGTGCACATAGGGAGCTTGCGGCGCCATTTTTGTGAAATTTTTGGGGCCCCGGGTTTTTTCTATGAGACAATAAGTGCTTTCTATTACACCCCGATATTAGTTTTCCTTTATATTTTCAGACTGTGTTCCGGGGGGGCCACGACGCTGAATCCCTGGGGCACCTGTTTGGTTAGGGGCTCAAACAATGTGTTCTGCCTTCTGGCACAAACCCCTTTGGTAGTTTTAGTTGGTGTGTTACAGGGGAGGACTTCCTGTCACTTTTTAGGGAGGGAAGGGGCCCAGGGAGTGGGCACGGGTTGTGACCCCCCACCTCATAGTGGAAGGAAGAAAGGGGCAACACAAAACCTTCTAGGGCCAAGTATTAAAAAATTGGGGACCTGATTCGCCATTCTTCAGCCTGTAATAGTGACCAATAATACCCCCACACCCGGTGAACACTCGTCATAGTGTCCCAATTACCCATAAAAGGGGTATCCTATTTTTTCTTTTTCACCCCATACAGTAACTAAAGTACTTATGATAAATAACAGTGCCACACGGTGGGGACTCATACTGAGCTAAACAGGAACACCCGGTGAAATCTACGAGCTAAAAGTGCCAACAGTGTACAACAACTTTTTCTATACAGGCCACCAGTGTGACTCATCGGGCTATAAAAAGGCCACACAGTTGACTCATATGAGCTTAACTGCCCAGTGTGACATCTACTGGGGTATAACAGTGCCAACCGGTTACATCTACTGAGCTAAAACATGCCACACAGTGCGACACATACTGAGCTTACAGTGCACACGTGTGACCTCATACTGACCCCATAACCATGCCAACATGTGACTCATATGGGAAAAACAGTGCCCAATTGACATCATACTGGCTATAACGGGGCCCCACAGTGTGACATCAATGGGTTTTACCGTGCCCCACAGTGGAATCATACTGAGCTAACAGTGCCACACATGGAATCATCTGGCTATAACTGCCACCGTGCGAATCATACTGAGCTTAACAGACACAGAGTGTGCATCATCTGAGCTATAACATTTCCCAAAAGGTGAATCATACTGAGCTATAACAGTGCCACCAGTGGACTCAACTGAGCTATAAAAGTGCCACACGTGTACTCATACGGGCTTAAAACTGCCCCATAGTGGACATCATACTGAGCTATAACAGTGCCACACAGTGCACATCATACTGAGCTAAAAACAGTGCCACACCAGTGCGACATCATACTGAGCTATAACATTCCACACAGTGCGACATCATACTGAGCTATAACAGTGCCACACAGTGTGACATCATACTGAGCTATAACAGTGCCAAAGTGTGGACATCATACTGAGCTATAACAGTGCCACACAGTGCGACATCATACTGAGCTATAACAGTGCCATAGAGTGTGACATCATACTGAGCTATAACAGTGCCACACAGTGCGACATCATACTGAGCTATAACAGTGCCATAGAGTGTGACATCATACTGAGCTATAACAGTGCCACACAGTGTGACATCATACTGAGCTATAACAGTGCCACACAGTGCGACATCATACTGAGCTATAACAGTGCTACGAGTGTGACATCATACTGAGCTATAACAGTGCCAGTGTGACATCATACTGAGCTATTACAGTGCCACACATTGCGACATCATACTGAGCTATAACAGTGCCGACTACATCTCATAAACTGGATCTATGTAACAGTGCACACAGTGCGACATCATACTGAGCTATAACAGTGCCACACAGTGCGACATCATACTGAGCTATAACAGTGCCAACACAGTGCGAACATCATACTGAGCTATAACAGTGCCACAGTGTGACATCATACTGAGCTATAACAGTGCCACACAGTGCGACATCATACTGAGCTATAACAGTGCCACACCACATGCGACATAACTGCATATACTGAGCTATAACAGTGCCACACAGTGCGACATCATACTGAGCTATAACAGTGCCATAAGTGTGACATCATACTGAGCTATAACAGTCCACACAGTGCGACATCATACTGAGCTATAACAGTGCCATAGAGTGTGACATCATACTGACTATAACAGTGCCACACAGTGCGACATCATACTGAGCTATAACAGTGCCATAGAGTGTGACATCATACTGAGCTATAACAGTGCCACACAGTGTGACATCATACTGAGCTATAACAGTGCCAAGTGTGACATCATACTGAGCTATAACAGTGCACAAGTGTGACATCATACTGAGCTATAACAGTGCCAAAGTGTGACATCATACTGAGCTATTACAGTGCCACACATGGACATCATACTGAGCTATAACAGTGCGACATCATACTGAGCTATAACAGTGCCACACAGTGCGACATCATACTGAGCTATAACAGTGCCACAGTGCGACATCATACTGAGCTATAACAGTGCCACACAGTGCGACATCATACTGAGCTATAACAGTGCCACACAGTGCGACATCATACTGAGCTATAACAGTGCCACACAGTGCGACATCATACTGAGCTATAACAGTGCCAAGTGGACATCATACTGAGCTATAACAGTGCCACACAGTGCGACATCATACTGAGCTATAACATGCCACCAGAGTGTGACATCATACTGAGCTATACAGTGCCACACAGTGCGACATCATACTGAGCTAACAGTGCCACACGGTGTGACATCATACTGAGCTATAACAGTGCCACACATGTGGACATCATACTGAGCTTAACAGTGCCACACGGTGCGACATCATACTGAGCTATTACAGTGCCACAGTGCGACATCATACTGAGCTATAACAGTGCCACACATTGCGACATCATACTGAGCTATAACAGTGCCACACAGGCGACATCATACTGAGCTATAACAGTGCCACAGAGTGTGACATCATACTGAGCTATAACAGTGCCACACAGAGCGACATCATACTGAGCTATAACAGTGCCACAGGTGTGACATCATACTGAGCTATAACAGTGCCACACAGTGCGACATCATACTGAGCTATTACAGTGCCACAGTGCGACATCATACTGAGCTATAACAGTGCCACAAGTGCGACATCATACTGAGCTATTACAGTGCCACACAGTGCGACATCATACTGAGCTATAACAGTGCCACAATTGCGACATCATACTGATCTATAACAGTGCCACAGAGTGTGACATCATACTGAGCTCTAACAGTGCCACACATTGCGACATCATACTGAGCTATAACAGTGCACACAGAGTGTGACATCATACTGAGCTATAACAGTGCCACACAGAGCGACATCATACTGAGCTATAACAGTGCCACACAGAGTGTGACATCATACTGAGCTATAACAGTGCCACACAG
This sequence comes from Oophaga sylvatica, assembly GCA_033576555.1. Classification (NCBI taxonomy): domain Eukaryota; kingdom Metazoa; phylum Chordata; class Amphibia; order Anura; family Dendrobatidae; genus Oophaga; species Oophaga sylvatica. The sequence continues at coordinate 67,384,454 of JARQOD010000003.1, read as the reverse complement.
AGGTGACATCATACTGAGCTATAACAGTGCCACACAGATGCGACATCATACTGAGCTATAACAGTGCCACACAGAGTGCTCTGACATCATACATGGAATGCTATAACAGTGCCACACAGAGCGACATCATACTGAGCTATAACAGTGCCACACAGTGTGACATCATACTGAGCTATAACAGTGCCATATTTTCTATACTGTTCTGTGATAATGACGTACAGTGCCAACATAATGCTAAAAATAGTAGAATACAGTGCTCCAATAATGCTGCCATAATACTATTATATAGTGCTTACATAATACTGCCATACAGAGTTGATCATAAAGATTAGCAGGACCCTAGTCAGTGGCTGCTGGACCAGAACCCAACAAATTTCCTTCAACCTTATGGCATCCCCAGTGCTTCTGATAAGCAGGTCTGGTGCAACATCATGCGTGTTTCATGCCTCTATGGCAATGTGGCACCGGGCCTACTAATCAGAACATACGTTGGGAGCTCTGGGACGTAACAGGAGGTTCACAGATGACTCGGCAGCTGGACCAGGGTCCTGTGAATAATTTTGACCAACTCTACTGCCATATACCGTAATACTTATCAAATAGTAACACACACTTCTATGTCAGACCCAAATAACACTACTATATGGTGCCAACATAAAGCTGCCATATATTTACATAATATTAATATACTGCGCTTACTTCTTCTATATAGTTCCCACATAATACTGCTCTGTGGTGCTTAGGCCACAGATGCATACATTTTGGCACTGTTAAAGGTGTAGGGCCTAAACCTTAGAAAGTATCCTTGCCCCTTCAGTTGTAGTGATCAACAAAAGATAGACAGATCCCGATCAATGCCAACTTCTGAGTCCGACTCTACTTCACATCTTTCAAGGGAGAAGAAAGTAAATTCGCCCTGAACTCACATGCCATATTTAATTATGGAGGAAGGCAGGTGTTGACCAGCTGCCTCATAGTCACACTTTTCTCACTGGGCTGGTTCTCCTAGTACTGCCATGCAACAGGTTTATCACGTAAGGCAATTACAACAAAAACCAATCTCATAAACATGGGAGGAAGATGTCATGGTGGATCTGCTATATAGATTCAGAAATGGTTTCGACAATCACAGGAAGCACTTTTGGCAATCAGCACATGCCTCTCCAGCTCATGTCATACACTGAAGATCTAATCATGCCGTATTACCTGCTCGGCAAGCTAGGGTGGACAAGGCTCCCAGCACCCAAGCACTGTCAGAGGGCCGAGTGTTGAATCGCAGTCTAAACCGGTCAATGGAGCAGATTACTTTAGGATTAATGTAACTATTGGGCAAAGGGGTTCATGAAGATATGTCATTTAAGGCAAATAAGACCTTAATTGGTTTGGAGAACCAGATGGTTAACATCTCGTTACGAGTCATGGAAACTAATGATTGGCCTCACCACAATCAGGGAACGCTTCTCATGCCCTGGCCAATGACGTGGTCTACCTGCTGGATGTGATTTCCTCCATTAGATTCAACTGACTATACATCCATGCAGAAAACTCTACTTTTGGTGCTGACTAGTCGTAAAATGCGATGACTGAAATAAAGATCTGGAGCCAAAAAAGAGTAGCATGGCCAATCTATATAGCTCTACTGGTCAGGACTTGAGAACACTGTACTGTACAAAAAGCTAGTGTACAGTCGTGGCCAAAAGTTTTGAAACTGACACAAATTTTGGTTTTCACAAAGTTTGTTGCTTCTGTGTTTTTAGATCTTTTGGTCAGATATTTCTATGGTCATTGAAGTATAATTATCAGCATTTCATGAGTTTATACACTTTTATTGAAAAAATACATCAAGTTTATGACTCAATATTTACTGGGTTGACACTTGTCATTCAAGGCTTCTGCAATTCGCCATGGCAGCTGCATATCAGCTTCTGGACCAAATCCTGATGGATGACCACCCATTCTTGTCAAATCAGGGCTTGGCGTTCACCACAATTTCCGTGTTTTTGTTTGTCCACCCGCTTTTGCAGCTTTGTGCCCAGTTCCGACAATATACTGCCTACATGTTTGATTTCCATGTGTGACTTCCTTATTTAACTCAATGTGTAAATACTTGGCTGCATGATAGGTATTAGACCTGACAGATACATAAGTCATCCCTCAGTTTTGGACTTCATATCTGTATGCAAGAACTCCATAACAAGAATTCATCAGACAGTGGGGCAACATTGCTTTCCACCCCAATAGCTGAATGTCATCCCTAGCTGTGATGCTGACAGGAAGGTGCATTGAAACAATCATTGCGCCATCCCGGAAAAAGGGTATTGTGGGCACACTTGTGGGTGGAATCAGCGCAGGGTGCAGCTCAGTAATCACAGGAAAAATGGCCCTCTGACTGATAATGCTGATGTGAAACCAGTTTTGTCTAAGTGCCAGTCAGGGCGTAGGCCTGGCTCAATCTGTGCATTCTGATTAGTTTCTACAAAGTGTCTGTGCCATCATCAACTTGCTTCAGAAACTGCCTCTAGAGGTGTCTTCCGGGAATATGTTCATTGACCATTCAGTCCATCCAAGAATATATGTTACTGAGTCCTCGATATCATGGTTGTCAGGAAGTAGCATATGATGCCATATAGCATGCCCTTATTGTAACAGTAGAGTAAAATATTGCAAGAGGTTAGCCATTTTGGACAACTGTTGACTTTCTATAAGACAATGCTAGGGAGCTTCTTGCTGTTAAGAGCCTTACTCATTGGGGCACAGTAGTGGTTATGCTTGTGTTTCCCATGTATTCATTACACTTCCATGCTAACCATTACAGTGCTGATGGTGGTTCATGGTCTTCCTTACGTAGAGCTTTTCCAACATCAAGATATGATGATAGTGATCGAGGTGGTACTTGGAAGGTCTCAAGTGAGTGTCGCCACTTATATTACCTAAGTGGGTTTGGACATCAAACAATTTCCAATTCATATGAATCGAGCTCCACAGTTGACTGGATCCTGTGTGTTATATCAAAGATGGGGCAACATGAATCAACAGGAGGGTGTTTCCAGCAAACGACAGTATCTTAAACAACCAGCCCAACCTTGCTGTACAGAGACCATATGTAGCAAACAAAATGACTACTTCTCTTCTCCACAGACTGTACACAAAAACTAGAGGAAGTGCACCTGGGACTCCAGATTTGCACTGAAAAAGCAGTAGAGAGGAGGCACAAGGCACCACACCTTCTATCTATGCCTTCTTTATCAAAATACCTTACCTTCCAGCTGCACACGTGCATGTTTGCCCAAACCTTTATTTTTGTAAGAGCATCCTCCCTCTATATAACTAGTTGTGTTTCTAAGAATAGTAAGCTTTATTTTTTATAAGTTGCCAACCAGCCTGAGAATATCTGCAAAAAAAAATCTTCCTAATTGAAAGGTTCCTAATTAGAGACATCTTCTCCAAGCCCTGAAGACTACACACATATGGCAGGACAACAACTTTAATATAGGGGTTATGAAGTTTGGAACTTCCTTTTTAGATTGTGGGTCCACTAAAATAGTAATGATTTACTGTTCTGAATGGTGATCCAGTCCTTTGACCCTTGGGATCCGAAGGGAAAAACTTGCTAATTAGGGCAGACTGGGGAGTGCATTTTGGCTGTACCTGACTTCCCTTTACCTCTTCTCATCCTTCAGTTGAACTTGATGGACATGTCTTTATTTCAACCGTACTATGGGTCCCATTATTAGGACTCTGTACCCCAAGGCAATAGAACTACAATTTAAAAAGGATCTATTTGAAACTGATGTCTATATATTTTGTTGGTCCTCCACTGTACAAAGTAGCTCTCTCTAGCCTTACATCCAATGACTATACGAAACAGTCACCTAGCTGCATACATCTCTGTGGTTGACATTTCTCTCCATGGAAATTGTAAACACCTAAAAGGTCTCCCACTCTTTAGGAAAAAGATAGGGGTGCCAGCTTGAGGTGTGGGCAGGAACATACAGGCTTTCTTTTCCTTGATACATAGGTGTGGTAGTAATATAGTGGAGTGAGTCCTACCAGGGTGGAATCAACTGAGTTCCTGCCACAAACTGTGGCCATGGTATTCAAACCTGACGAGGGCAAAATCTACGTGAAGCTTGTAAGTTCTGTTCCTCCTAACATACCGATATGCTATTATCTTTTGATAAACTTTTCCACTGACATGAAAAATCTGAAATATGGAAATGAGATTATGAGCTTCACGCTGGGGCAGAGAATGATGTGAATAAGTGCATTCTCCATAATTAGCTGCAGAATAATCCTGCACTGAATTATAAATTATACTGACTCTTCATTTGTTGTCTTTTCTTCTTTATGTCTTCCGACTACTTTTCATGTATGTAATGAGATGTGCTAGGTCATGTACGTAGGTTTCAACAGAGAAAGGAAGAAGTGGGCGGTTTATTTTCCCAGTGTAAAAATAGTCACGTGGGCATATTGCTTTCAGATCAATGGCAAGTCCGGGCAAAGAGCATATTCTGACAGTCATGCATGCCCAAAGCCACTACTCTATGATCTACCTACTCCCCTGTATTTATAGAGATTACTGGAATATTACTGTATCTTCAGGGTAGCCAACATTAATACAGTCATGGCCAAAAGTTTTGAGAATGACACAAATATTATATTTTCACATGATCTGCTGCCCTCTGGTTTTTATGTGTGTTTGACAGATGTTTTATCACAGACAGAAATATAATAATTGCAAACATATGAGTAACAAAAGCTTATATTGACAGTTAAGGGTATGCCACACTAAACAGCGTCGCTCACGAGATCGCTAAAAAACGTCACTATTTAGCGATCTCGTTAGTGACGTTGTTGTGTGTGGCATGTACTAGCGACGTGGCCCCTGCTGAGATCCTGCTGTGATCTCGTTCATAGTTCTCATCGTTCCGGACCCTATTTTTATCGTTGGTGTCCCGCTGGTGAGCATATATCGCTGAGTGTGGCACCTGGTAGCACGGCGGCCGTCTGCTCCTGGGAGGGGCAGTAACATCTGCACCGGGGACGTCCTCCTCACAGCAGCTGTATGACGGGGAGAACCGGCCTGCGGAATATCCGGTGATTGTGCGCACTGAGCGCTGGGTGTCAGCCGTGCATCTCCCTCAGACAGGCGCTGCGAGCCGGGAAGAGGAGGAGACCGACCACCCATCCCCCACAGGAGCGCCAGGCCCGGAGCAGGGGGACAGCACCGGAACCCTCCCAGCACAGCAGACCACATCATGGAGCGGCCGCCGCCCGTAGCCGCTGTCACTGACTGCAAGGAGGATCTGTTGACGTGGAGGTAGTGTGAGCGATGTGCGGTGTCGTTAAGGAGATCGCTAACTGTGTTAGCGTCCTTAACGACATCGCTAAATTAGGCAGCTACTAGCTATGTTAAAACAATCCCGCTAGCGATCTCATTAGTATGCGACGCTAACGAGATCACTAGCGGGATTGTTTAGTGTGGCAGTACCTTTAGAATGAGTTAATGCAGCAAGTCAATATTTGCACTGTTGACCCTTCTTCTTCAGGACCTCTGCAATTCTCCCTGGCATGCTCTCAATCAACTTCTGGACCAAATCCTGACTGATAGCAGTCCATTCTTGCACAATCAATGCTTTCATTTTGTCAGAATTTTTAGGTTTTTGTTTGTCCACCCGTCTCTTGATGATTGACCACAAGTTCTCAATGAGATTAAGATCTGGGGAGTTTCCAGGCCATGGACCCAAAATCTCTATGTTTTGTTCCCTGAGCCATTTAGTTATCACCTTTGCTTTATGGCAAGGTGCTCCATCATGCTGGAAAAGGCATTGTTGATCGCTAAACTGCTCTTGGAGGGTTGGGAGAAGTTGCTCTTGGAGGACATTCTGGTGCCATTCTTTATTCATGGCTGTGTTTTTAGGCAAGACTGTGTGAGAGCCGATTCCATTGGCTGAGAAGCAACCCCACACATGAATGGTTTCAGGATGCTTACCAATTGGCATGAGACAAGACTGGTGGTAGCGCTCACCTTGTCTTCTCCGAATGAGGCATTTTCCTGGTGTCCCAAACAATCGAAAAGGGGATTCATCAGAGAAAATAACTTTACCTCAGTCCTCAGCAGTCCACTGCCTTTACCTTTTGCCGATTATCAGTCTGTCCATGATGTTTTTTCTGGAGAGAAGTGGCTTCTTTGCTGCCCTCCTTGAGACCAGGCCTTGCTCCAAGAGTCTCCGCCTCACAGTGCGTGCAGATACACTCACACCTGCCTGCTGCCATTCCTGAGCAAGCTCTGCACTGCTGGTAGCCCGATCCTGCAGCTGAAACACTTTTAAGAGACTGTCCTGGCGCTTGCTGGTCTTTCTTGGGCACCCTGAAGCCTTTTTGGCAACAATGGAACCTCTCTCCTTGAAGTTCTTGATGATGCGATAGATTGTTGACTGAGGTGCAATCTTTCTAGCTGCGATACTCTTCCCTGTTAGGACATTTTTGTGCATTGCAATGATGACTGCACATGTTTCTTTAGAGATAACCATGGTTAACAGAAGAGAAACAATGATGCCAAGCACCAGCCTCCTTTTAAAGTGTCCAGTGGTGTCATTCTTACTTAGTCATGATAGATTGATCTCCAGCCATGTCCTCATCAACACCCACACCTGTGTTAATGGAGCAATCACTGAAAAGAGGTTAGCTGGTCCTTTTAAGGCAGGGCTGCAATGATGTTGAAATGTGTTTTTGGGGATAAAGTTCATTTTCTAGCCAAATATTGACTTTGCAAGTAATTGCTGTTAAGCTGATCACTCTTTATAGCATTCTGGAGTATATGCAAATTGCCATTAGAAAAAGTGAAGCAGTAGACTTTGTAAAAATTAATATTTGTGTCATTCTCAAAACTTTTGGCCATGACTGTACAGGGTAACACGGGGCAGAGTATCACAGGGTAGTATCTTCGCGGGCACATTCAGAACTCTCAGCTATTGTCTTGGGCTGGGTTTACACATATCGATCCACCCGACCAGATTGGACTCCATATAATCATCGGGATGTCAGACTGAGCACCGTATTCACATCACATTAAGACCGTCTACGTCAGAAGACCATGCACGATCTAGACCACTTTTCTATGACGGATATGCAATTGGTTATATTCAATATATTTAGGTTCTCTATGTTAAGAACTGACTTCTAGAAGATCATTTTCATTACAACTTGGAGTAGTTGATTTAGGGCCCCATCTCACATAGCGAGATCGCTAGCGAGATCGCTGCTAAACAGCGATCTCAGCAGCGATCTCGCTATGTCTGACACGTACCAGCGATCAGGCCCCTGCTGTGAATCGCTGGTCGTGTCAGAAATGCCAGGACTTTTTTTTGATCGCTGGTCTCCCGCTGGCCAGCACGCATCGCTGTGTGTGACAGGCAGGAGACCAGCGATCTACAGGTAACCAAGGTACACATCAGGTTTCCAGGCGCGGGGCTGTACCTGGAAACCCGACGTGTACGTTGGATACCAGCGCGCTGCTGCAGGGGAGCTGGTAACCAAGGTACACGTCGGGTTTCCAGGCACCGCGCAGCGCCTGGAAACCCGACGTGTACCTTGGTTACCAGCTCCCTGCATCAGCGGGCTGGTAGCCAATGTACACTGCGAGTAACTAGGCGACGTTACCCGCAGTGTCGCTGTCCTGATCGCTGCCTGTTTGGCAGCTCAGTAGCGATCATGTAGCGACACACCAGCGATCCTGATCGTTGTCGGGATCGCTGGTGTATCGCTATGTGAGATGGGGCCCTTAAGGTACTGTCACACTAAGCGAGATCGCTAATGAGATCACTAAAGAGTCACCGATTTTATGACGCAGTAGCGATCTCGTTAGCGACTTAGCTGTGTGTGACATGTAGCAGCGATGTGGCCCCCGCTGAGATGTCGCTGATCGCTTATGAACGTTCTGAGCCGTTTTTTGGTCGTTAGTGAGCCTGAATCGCTGAGTGTGACACCCTTTATGAACGACTTTACCAGGGTCGCAGGTGGGACTAGGTTTTCCCAACGACCGCAAAGGTCGTTATACAGATCGCTGATCTCTGATGAGATCTTTGTGTTTGGAAGCTAACTAGCGACCACATAGCGATCGCACTAGCGATCTCGCCAGGTTGTGTCGTTCTCGTGATCACTAGTACGATCGCTAAGTTTGACCGTGCCTTTAGAGACATTTTCCACCTACTCACACCACACTAATTTTGCCTGTGCATCTCCACTTGACGTACGAGTGTTGTTGCATAAGGAAAGTGTTCTGCTGGTTGTGACACTAGCTGTCACAGGGTCAGTAATTAAGGGATTGTCCACTTTGGTGGAAGTGTTAAGTAAATGCTTTGACCACTGCAAAGGTAAAGCACGTCATTACGCAATGATTGAGAATCTATAACATGTACAAACACCATTAGTCCTTTATGGCAAGCGAGGTTCTTGTCTTATTTCAAGGCTGTCCCAGTAGGAAGTTGTATTTTATCCACCATTAGCTGTTCTAGAGCTTTCTCCACATCATTCATAATAATGAAAGTGCACTCGTTTCACATTAATGGTAATGTTAAACTCTCTTGGTTAGCCAAATGCCAAGTCTTCTTCAGTGGTAATAGTCTTCATGGAAACCCCGGTGAATAATAAGTTTTGATAGTATGATTTTGTCGGGTTTTGAAAGAACTTCTATAGATCTTGATTTCAGTTTGTGGATCCAACATGCTGATCTAGTATGAATGGAGGCTACGGGAGACCCCTGGGCAGTGCTCTTGGGAGATATTAAATCAGTCATGGCTCATTTTACTGCCCGGTTACTGTTATGTTTCTTCTCAGAGAGAAGATGCATCACACGAGTTCATCAATCTTTGCCCCCCTCCAACCCCCAGGCTAAAAGGAAATGTTAATGAGGGCATCATTCAGAAGTGATAAATGCTGGCCCAAACACCTTTAGTCTATGTTTAGTCCACTTCTGGAGTCCTTTGATGATGAGAAAGCTCTTTATATATAAACAGCAAAGCCTTGGGCAACCGAAAAAAGATCAGTTGCCCCAATGAACGCAGGTAGCAGGAGCATCTGATCTGTGCAGGCGGATACGATGTTACGCAATATGACATTGTCGTAGACATGAGCTCCAAGTCACTGCCTCGCGATCTCCGTACAATGGACCCTTGAAGCAGTTGGAAAATCTCAGCCGAGCTTCTGTCCGAGCGACTGTGGGATGCTGAGCTCTTCAGAAGAGAAAGAAAACTGTTGTGAAGAAGAAACGGAGAGTTGTTGTCATGGGCGATTCCCTGTTGAGAGGAACAGAGGCCGCTATCTGCAGACCGGATATAACCTCAAGAGAAATGTGCTGTCTTCCAGGTGCAAAAATTAAAGATGTGTCTGACAGGATATCAGGACTCTTCAGACCTAAAGATGACTACCCATTCCTGCTAATACATGTGGGGACAAATGACACCGCTAGAAACGACCTGGAAACCATCTGCAGTGACTTTGAAAACTTAGGTAAGAAAGTGAAAGAACTGGGAGCGCAGGTGGTCTTCTCTTCCATCCTCCCAGTGGATGGCCATGGAACAAGGAGGTGGAATAAGATTCTGCAGGTGAACAACTGGCTACGTCAATGGTGCCGTCAGCAAGGATTTGGATTTCTGGATCACGGAGTGAATTACCTATACGATGGACTACTTGCTAGAGATGGGGTGCACCTTACGAAGACTGGAAAACATGTATTTGGAAGTCGCCTTGCTACACTCATCAGGAGAGCTTTAAACTAGAACAATGTGGGAAGGGAAGCAAAACGCCAGCAAAAGCCATACACTTGAAAAATACTATTGAGATTTCTGCTATTAGAAGTGAAGGGGAAGAACAAAGACAAAAAAATTTACATAATAAAAATATTGAAGGAAGAGAAACCAATCACAAACTAAAGTGTTTCTATACGAATGCACAAAGCATGGGCAACAAACAAGGAGAACTGGAGCTACTAACGCAGGAGAAGAAATATGATGTCATTGGAATCACTGAGACTTGGTGGGACGATACACATGATTGGAATACAAGGCTAGAAGGATACAACTTATTTGCAAGAAACAGACTTGATAAACGAGGAGGAGGTGTTGCATTGTATGTTAGAAAAGCGTATATATCTGCACAGAGATTGACGCTTCAGAGACTGGGAGTTCTGTGGAAACTGTTTGGGTAAGAATACAAGGACAGAACAATGGAAAGGACACCATTGTAGGCATTTACTACAGGCCGCCTGTGCAAGCTGAAGATATGGATGAACTCTTTATGCATCAAATGGCCAAGTTCTCCAAAAAATATGACATAGTGGTCATGGGAGATTTCAACTATCCAGACATTTGTTGGGAATCTCTCTCAGGCAAAACTAACAGGTCCAGGAAATTCTTATCCTCTCTTGCTGAGAACTTTATCTTCCAAAAGGTAATGGAGAAAACAAGGGGATCTGCTACCTTGGATCTAATCCTCATAAACAGGGAGGAAATGGTGGAGGAGGTAAGAGTGGCTGGGACTCTAGGAGGTAGTGACCATGCTATTTTAGAATTTTGGATAACAAGAGGAGGAAGACCTGTGAAGACTCAGACGTCAAGGTTAGATTTCAGAAAGGCAGATTTTAAGGAACTCAGAAAGAGAATTGGAGGGATCCAATGGCTGGATATCCTTAAGGACAAAAATGTCCAGGAAGGATGGAAAATCTTGAAAAATTAGATTCTCAAAGCACAATCGTTAACAATTCCGAAAAGAGGGAAGAATGGGAAGCATTTAAGGAAACCAGGATGGATGAACATAGAACTTAAACACATGCTAAAAAGGAAGAAAGAAATGTTTATCAAATGGAAAGAGGGAGGCATATCTAAAGAAGAATATAATGCCGTCTGCAGAACCTGCAGGGCACAAATCAGATTATCTAAAGCTGACAATAAATTAAGGCTTGCAAGTGACGTCAAAAGCAACAAAAAAGGATTTTGGGGATACGTCAAAAGTAAAAGAAAAGTCAAAGATGCTATAGGATTTTTACAGGATGAAAATGATGAAATGGTAAGTCAGGATGTTGAGAAGGCTGAACTTTTAAATTCCTATTTTGCATCTGTTTTCTCTCAGAAAGGAAATGTAACATCAACTGATCTTCACTGTCCTATTAAAGGAATAGAAGAATCCAGGATATCTGTAAATATCTGTATATATAGATATATAGATATCTGTAAGGGAAATGCTGTAGATATAGTATATCTTGACTTCAGCAAAGCATTTGACAAAGTATCTCACACAATCCTTATTGAAAAAATGACTAAGTATGGAATGGACAAGGCAACTGTTAGGTGGATTCATAACTGGCTTAGTGATCGGACCCAAAGAGTGGTTGTAAATGGCTGCACATCCAGTTGGAAGAATGTCTCAAGTGGGGTACCACAAGGCTCTGTTTTGGGCCCTGTATTGTTCAACATCTTTATCAATGATTTAGATGAAGGAATTGAGGGTAAACTGATCAAATTTGCTGATGACACAAAGCTAGGAGGGGTAGCTAATACTAGAGAAGAGAGAGAGAGGATTCAAAAAGATATACATAAACTGGAGCAGTGGGCAGCAACTAACAGAATGGATTTTAACAGGGAAAAATGCAAAGTACTACATCTGGGCAATAAAAATGAAAAAAGCATATACAAAATGGGAGGAATAGGGCTAAGTAACAGCACATGTGAAAAAGACTTGGGTATACTAATTGATCACAGACTTAACATGAGTCAACAGTGTGATGCAGCAGCAAAAAAGGCAAATGCAATTCTAGGATGTATCAACAGAAGCATACAGTCTAGATCACGTGAGGTCATTATTGCCCTCTACTCCTCTTTGGTCAGACCTCATCTGGAATACTGTGCCCAGTTTTGGGCACCACATTTTAAAAAAAGACATTAACAAACTGGAGCAAGTTCAGAGAAGAGCCACCAGAATGGTGACCGGTCTGCAAACCATGTCCTATGAGGAACGGTTGCAGGATTTGGGAATGTTTAGCTTGCAAAAAAGAAGACTGAGAGGAGACTTAATAGCTGTCTACAAATATCTCAAGGGCTGTCACATTGTAGAAGGATCATCTTTATTCTCATTTGCACAAGGAAAGACTAGAAGCAATGGGATGAAACTGAATGGGAGGAGACACAGATTAGATATTAGAAAAAACTTTTTGACAGTTAGGGTGATCAATGAGTGGAACAGGCTGCCACAAGAGGTGGTGAGTTCTCCTTCAATGGAAGTCTTCAAACAGAGGCTGGATAGACATCTGTCTGGGATGATTTAGAGAATCCTGCTTTGAGCAGGGGGTTGGACCAGAAGGCCCAGGAGGTCCCTTCCAACTCTACCATTCTATGATTCTATGAAGCCGAATTCCTAACCAAGTATAGGATGGATGAATTTAACCAAATAAAGAAAATCTAACAGCATTCCCCAGCCAGGGGCTCATCTCACATGCTGTCATCCACAGTTGGAAATTTGTATATTCTCATTGCACCCACCACACCACTAGCGGAGAGCATGTCAGGAATGTCTTTCCCATAAAATAATATTTTTTTTCATCACGGCGGCCGATTTAAATTGCTAAAACTTATCCTCCAGCTGCTTCCCAACCAAATGTCAGAGCTGATCAGGTCCCCTCCGCTACGTAACAAGTAATATCTTACATGCATCATTGCAACTACTTCATGTGGGAACAAGGGGACACACTGGTTTTGGGAACCTCATTCAGATTACTAGGTCTCCGATCATAGCGATACTCACCTCCAGTTTTTTGTAGCTGGTACCCTTCAATGTTTTAACTTGTTTTTCTTGCAATGCATAGCGATTTCGGGAGAAACCTTGTGGAATCCAATGAATGCATACATTGTCGATTGTTTACATCACACGCCCATGTGGTCCTCCAGAGTTGTACATTTTTCCTGATGTGGGATTTTCCGCATTAAAGAATTACAAACATGGCTGTTTTTTCCCAAATAGAGCACTTTTATCCATCAGTTATGTTGTATATTGCAACTTGGTTTAATGGACGTGTAATACCGCACACAACTTGAGGACAAGAGTGGCGCTGGCTTTGGAAGAAAGTAGCCATGTTTTACTATTCCCAGACAACATCCTTAAAAGGGTTTTCTGAAGATGACACTATCATGTTTGTCTGCTGCTTTGTAGACCAATGCGGAGAGGATGAGTAAAAAATAAACTTTGGAAACTGAACTTTCTTTTTCAGCAATCTACACAGGGCTGAAAAAAAACAAATAATATGACTTGAGATTCCCCCAGGTTGGAGGTCACTTAGGGATGAAAGGACTGTACTTGGTATATGCCACCATACATACTGATACAGCCGTGTCAATGACTGTGCTGTTAAACAAACATAAGCACATCTAGGCAATCTGAAAGTAAAAAATACTGATTGTTTCCACCTCTGTCCATATCAATCTGCAGAAGAGCAAAAGTAGCGGAAGGCCAATTTCCATACTTTCCTCAAGACTGCTGATGTGAAGTGGCCAAATACCACCATGCAGGGCTTAAATGATACTGATCGTGTTGCGGAATCCTTCCTCCTTGGGTTTTTTACCCCTGCTTTGGTCTGCATGTAGACGATTTGAGGGCCTTATGGAGAGTCTTATGGTGCCTTTATACGACAGCCCTCTTAACCAAAGAAGCTTAGGATCTATCTGTATTTATTAGGGGGTACAGAGGGTACAAAGCCGCTACTAGGCCCCTGAAATCCAAAGCGACTGATCCTTGTCAGACCACCATAAATCGGCAGGTCTGGCCAGATATAGATGGTAAAGGCCACATTCCTGCAACATGTACGACATTATTGAAAACCTTGCCGACTTTCTAATACACTTCCTGCTTCAATCTCTGCTTGCTGTCTATGAATGGAAGGGGTGGGAAACTCATCCTCATCATGCTCAATGCGCAAGAAAGGGATCTGATATACAAGACCACTGCCAAAAGCAAAGATCCTTGACGTGGGGAAGAAAAAACATATTTTAGGTTGGAGCATCTTTCTCGGTGAGATCCAAGGTGGATCACAGGAATGTGATTTTCACCCGTTCGAGTCGTGTGACTTTTTCAGTTGCCCTTGGTGTGAATGGTAAATACGACTGCAGCGCAAAGCATTCAGCGCCTCTCTCGAGTCAAACATATTGTCAACTGTTGGTTACGCATTTCGCTTTATTTTTCTGAAATTTGGAATATGGCGATGATCATTTACACCTGTCAAATATTTACCTTTATCACTGGAACCATAAATACCAGCATGAATGGGGCTGGAGCAGGACCTACCACTGGAGCCTAGCAAGTGCTCAAGCCTTGCAGGAAGTGTACTTTGCTCCTGCATGACATTTTTATTGGCATCGGGAGGTAGAATTGACACCTGCACATACTCACCTCAGCAGACTATCAAACGCCGGCCCTTTCACCATACTTATGGGGATCAGAGGCTGCAGCATGGCCTTGTATAGCAATACAATGCCACGCCACTCTGGTTAAAGGAGCCAGGTGCCACTGTATGTTTGATATATTGATCCAGCCCCATTCCCCTTATAATTGAGATGTGAAAACCCCTATCCTGTGCTTTACTCACCCTCCTTGGGTCTCACGCTGAGTCCCTGCCACTGCTTTAGATGTCTGTTATTGTCTGCAGTGCTGATGTCACGTCAACAGCACTGCAGCCAATCAGTGAGCAGCTTGTGCCATCTACTTGGGCAGAACCAATGAGCTTAGTGTTGATATGACATATGGCAATTAGACACTGGGAGCAGTGGCGGAGACTCAGATCTGGACCAGGGAATGGCGAGTAAAGCAACGGTTTTTCTTTTTTTTAAAACCAGAGTTGAGGGACAGGGTTTTTTTTTAATATGGAAAACCCCTTAAAGATCGCAAAGTTGCACTGCTGAAATCACAATGAAAGTGAATGTGGTCACTGCAACGTTGGCTGTCAACTGTCAGCGTGAGCACATTACTATCAATGTTTGTGATTGCAGCATTATGATTTGGAAGAGGCACGCTATTGCACCCTGTTATCAGCTAGCTCAGGCTGAAGGAAGTCTGACACTACCCCTCTCATGTATTGACACATTTCCATACACAGGTCGTCTTCTACCACTACTGAACCTTTTATTGGTGTTTTACCGTCCCTTTAAGGGATATGGTGAGCTGACTGTACAGAGGCACCGCAGAGCGTTCTCCCATCCTGAGGTCTAGTGCAGTGTCTGCTCCTGCTGTGTCACCGGGTGAGATAATCGTATGAATGTCAAGATTGATACAAAGCCCGGACTGCAGCATTTCCATCTCTTTGCAGGAAGGGCGTGTTCGCTGCTTCTCTGCTGGGGTCATGTGGGGTAGATCTGGGCATCCTGTCCCCGTAAAGTAACCTCCTGTAAGACAAAAAAAAAATACAACGGGTCAGGGCCTATGCAAAGTACGAGGCATCCTGCACACGGGGGTGGAGGGGTTAAACAGGCAGGAAATACTGCAGTATGGATATAATGGAGAGACAGAGCGCCCTCGCTGCAGGAAGTGAAGGACGGGCATTAAGTAATAGGTTGCCCGGGTCCCTAACCTGTTCACTGCCAGTAAAGAATGGAGTGTTTGTGTGAGAGAATGGCCATTGTCTCCTCCATGCAGTCAGCACCTGCTCAGGACGGCATTTGCCTCCTGGTGCAAGAAAGACAAAGGCGGGCAGGCTGTGTCCTCCAACGCTGCAAAACTTTCCCTCATCATTTCCATCTTTGCAAATCATTAGGCAAATGCAGAACGGGCGACCTTGTGAGAGAAGCCACCTTGTTAGAGCTGACCAATCGTCACATTACATCTCAGGCAGAGATGTAGAAAGCAGCACCCTAATGCCCCCCGGCCTGTGTGAGACCCCTACAACACAGGATCTGTTTCCTATCTGCAGGCAGGGGGGTCTTATGTATCACCCATGGGTGCAGCCTGTGCCACTCCACACACAATGCTTTTGATTCGGGTCCCCGCATTATTGCATTGCACCCTGTAGGTTGGGCACAGGACGCACCTACATAAGTGACCTGCAGTCAGAGATTACTCACGTTACACTGCGCACATAGGAAATGGATGTGTCACAGGCTGCACTTATCCAGAGCGGAGAGCAAAACCTGTACAAGACCCCCATATTATAATATGGGGGCCCCCAGTGCCAGGACAATGCAATGATACAGGGTCCCCGGGTGAGGTGCAGTGTCCCCCCCGATCATTCCCTCAGAGCCAGGTATGCCCCTCCTGTGTGCAGTCCTCCCTCAGTGCCACTTACACCGCGGGGACTACGTGGTTGTGCGCCACAAATACCGCAGCGCCATGTTGCCTCCGATGGGCGTCAGAGCTGTCGGGGTGCGGTCACAGCGTTACAGGCAGGGACCGTACTTCTCACCGCCTAGCAGGGACGTATTGGTGCAATACTCTGCGGTGGGGTTACCGCGCCCATTCTCCTCAAACGTGGGCGCGGCTGCAGGCGTCCGCCACTCTTGCCGTGCCCCCTCAGGCCCTTGCCCGTGACCTTTGCACGGACCTCGCGCTCTGGGCCTGCGGACGGTCAGCACGTCGTCGCCGTCATGTCGTACGCTTCCGCCATCTTTACGTCACTACGTTCTGCCATTTTCAAGTTGCAGAATGCGATGACAAAAAAGATGGTGGAGGCATTGGACCGCACCCAGGGTCCTACAGAGCATAGGACTGCATTACACACTGGGCATAGGAGCTGACACTCTGTGTTATGCCACCGCACCCACATACACACAGGTAACAATACAGTCCCTGGGCCTCACTAGTGACCGTGGACTCCAGGCTCCGGTGACGCTGTCACGGCCTCACACGCCTTCCCGCCACAGCCTCCTGCAGCTTCAGGGGTTCCGGGAGGGGCGTGGTTGCCTCCTACTGACACGCCTCCTCTCCGCCCCGCCGGCCAATCGCTCCGCTTGTTTCTGAAAGATGCCCATATTTGGCGATGTTCAGTCCTCGCGCTGGTGGGCGGAGCTAACAACCGGCGAACTTAAATAGCATAACGGCCGTTAGTGAGTCTCATTCAGCCGGCGGCAGCGGACCTGACAGCACCTTCCATTCCAGCTTCTGTATCCGTTCAGGAAACTCCCCATCTCTTAAGGTAAAGGCAGCCTCCAGGAGCTTCGCCGCAGTTATGGCGCTTGGATGTACGCTGTTATTGTGCAGCTATGATGGCTAACGCTACCTGCCCGGGACGGTGTCCTGGTGCTTCATGGCTTTAGTCGGCTGTTACTTACGTTATGTCGGCTGTGGAGGGCGGGAGTGGCAGTAGCTGCAGCCTCCTGGCTTGTACTCGGCTGTGGAGGGCGGGAGTGGTAGTAGCTGCAGCTTCCTGGCTTGTACTCGGCTGTGGAGGGCGGGAGTGGTAGTAGCTGCAGCCTCCTGGCTTGTACTCGGCTGTGGAGGGCGGGAGTGGTAGTAGCTGCAGCTTCCTGGCTTGTACTGGGCTGTGGAGGGCGGGAGTGGTAGTAGCTGCAGCTTCCTGGCTTGTACTCGGCTGTGGAGGGCGGGAGTGGTAGTAGCTGCAGCTTCCTGGCTTGTACTGGGCTGTGGAGGACGGGAGTGGTAGTAGCTGCAGCTTCCTGGCTTGTACTCGGCTGTGGAGGGCGGGAGTGGTAGTAGTTTCAGCCTCCTGGCTTGTACTCGGCTGTGGAGGGCGGGAGTGGTAGTAGTTTCAGCCTCCTGGCTTGTACTCGGCTGTGGAGGGCGGGAGTGGTAGTAGCTGCAGCCTCCTGGCTTGTACTGGGCTGTGGAGGGCGGGAGTGGTAGTAGCTGCAGCCTCCTGGCTTGTACTCGGCTGTGGAGGGCGGGAGTGGTAGTAGCTGCAGCCTCCTGGCTTGTACTGGGCTGTGGAGGGCGGGAGTGGTAGTAGCTGCAGCCTCCTGGCTTGTACTCGGCTGTGGAGGGCGGGAGTGGCAGTAGTCTCTGATAATGGAGTGTGCTAGAATTAAGACATGGAACTACAACTCCCAATGTGCCTCGGGACTATGTCGTAGGTGATATTTGTTGTCATAGTGTTGGATTCTGTTGCAGTAGTTTCTGGAAGGTTTTGTGACATAACCGTAAAGTGGCGTTGGTGTCGTATTATATGGCTGAGCATCCCTCGGAGGGTACAGCCCGGGCTTGTAGTGACTGCTGTCCTGACAGGTGCCATTGCAGGGCGGGGCCGCCGCCGGCTTTTGTCCTCTGAGGGTGAGGAGGCCGTTATAGTCTGAGGAGGGAGGGGAAAACGAATGTCACTTTCACGCGGCTGACGGGTGGACTGCACCTCTTCCAGTAAGGGGGGTGTATGCGTCATACACTGACACCCATTCTCTAGACATGACTAATGCATGATGTTCTCCCTTATGCTTCGAATGGACTAAACCACGCCCTGAGTATCTGAAGAGCTTGAGTGGGCGTGGCTAAGGAGTCTCTGCTTCCATATTTGGGCACAGTGCTGCTGATTGGCTGCCTGTGAGGTGGGAGGGAGATTCGAACGTCTTGAAGCCTTGTGGGCGGGCCTTGCACTGCAGCTTCCGGTGTCTTGTCTCCAGGGAGCTAGGTGTGGTCAGGAGATTAGACTGCAGGAAGTTACTGCCATGTGAGTGTCACAGGGCGAGGACCCATCCTGGGCGTGTCTGATGAGCTCTGCTGCAGCCTCCGGCTGACTGCTCCTGTGCAGCTTCCTCCACACCTGAGGCCCTGTTCAGTGAGGCTGCCAGTCTGCCCTCTACAGCACTTCCTTAAAGCAGTTATCATAGCTCCACTCTACCTAGTGTTTCTGCCTTTGCATTTTTTTGAGCAAAATATATATATATATATATATATATATATATATATATATATATAATATATCTCTCAATTTTTTTTTTGCCTTTCATTACAGTAAACATGGAAGAGGAAATTGCCGCTCTCGTTGTGGACAATGGATCTGGTATGTGCAAAGCCGGCTTTGCTGGAGATGATGCTCCCCGTGCTGTCTTCCCCTCCATCGTTGGTCGCCCAAGACATCAGGTTTGTTTCCTTTTAAATAAAATTTTCTAACTATTTTTTTTTCTCACTTGTATCCCTGCCCCTATAACTGGCTATAACAATGCCTGCTGTTCCTCCTCTGCAGGGTGTCATGGTTGGCATGGGTCAGAAAGATAGTTATGTAGGTGATGAGGCCCAGAGCAAGAGAGGTATCCTGACCTTGAAATATCCCATTGAACACGGCATTGTCACCAACTGGGATGACATGGAGAAGATCTGGCATCACACTTTCTACAACGAGCTGCGTGTGGCCCCTGAGGAGCATCCAGTCCTGCTCACAGAAGCCCCCCTGAACCCCAAAGCAAACAGAGAAAAGATGACCCAGGTTTGTCCTGGCCTGTCCCCTTCCTTCCTCTCTGGGACACTTCCTGTAAAACTTCATTCTCCATTTTTCTCAGACTTCATGTTTTCTTTCTGATGTCTCCAGGGCTCTGTACCTCTCCTGGCATTTTCCTCCTGAAGCCTCAGGTTTCTGTTTCATTATTTTTGGTTTCTGCTTGTTCTGTTCCTTCTACACAAGTTTTTTTTTTTTTTTTTTTTACCTGCATGCCAGCATGTTCAGCATGGATTGGGGTGTACCCACACACTGCACATAGAGTAACCCCCCCCCCTCTACTTCCACCCTACAGATCATGTTCGAGACCTTCAACACCCCTGCCATGTACGTTGCCATCCAGGCTGTGCTGTCCCTGTATGCCTCTGGTCGTACCACTGGTATCGTGATGGACTCTGGTGATGGTGTGACCCACACAGTGCCCATCTATGAAGGCTATGCCCTGCCTCACGCCATCCTGCGTCTGGACTTGGCTGGCCGTGACCTGACAGACTACCTCATGAAGATCCTGACTGAAAGAGGCTACAGCTTCACCACAACAGCCGAAAGAGAAATTGTGCGTGACATCAAGGAGAAGCTGTGCTACGTAGCTTTGGACTTCGAGCAGGAAATGGCCACCGCTGCCTCATCCTCTTCCTTGGAAAAGAGCTACGAGTTGCCAGACGGACAGGTCATCACCATCGGAAACGAGAGGTTCAGGTGTCCAGAGGCCCTCTTCCAGCCATCCTTCCTGGGTATGTATCTGCAGAATCATAGGGAATGATGTTTAAACCAGGGTTCCCCAACTCAAGGCCCACCAACAGGTCATGTTCTCAGGATTTCCTTTGTATTGCACAGGTGATGCAATCATCACCTGTGCAATACTAAGGAAATCCTGAAAACATGACCTGTTGGTGGGCCTTGAGGACTGGAGTTGGGGAACCCTGGTTTAAAGGACCTGACCAGTCAATTTCTGATACTTGGCAGTAAACTAACTACATAACTTGTCTCTTATAGGTATGGAATCCTGCGGTATCCATGAAACCACCTTTAACTCCATCATGAAGTGCGATGTTGATATCCGTAAGGACCTGTATGCCAACACTGTCCTGTCTGGAGGTACCACCATGTACCCTGGCATTGCTGACAGAATGCAGAAGGAAATCACTGCCCTTGCCCCTAGCACAATGAAAATCAAGGTGAGTTGATAATCAGATGCAACAAGGTCTTAGTCATGCATCCACTGGGTGCAGCTTCAGTCATCAGTTTGCACATGCCCATTGCTACATGTACTGACATACTTCTGCTTATCCTCCACAGATCATTGCACCACCTGAGCGTAAATACTCTGTCTGGATTGGTGGCTCCATCTTGGCCTCCCTCTCCACCTTCCAACAGATGTGGATCAGCAAGCAGGAATATGACGAATCCGGCCCATCCATCGTTCACCGTAAATGCTTCTAAATGGACTGCTAGCAGATGCCTGTGCATTTGCTGCATGAGATCTTCAAGTATTAATTTGCCTTGGCAAATGTGTACAACCTCATGCTAGCCTCGTGAAACTGGAATAGAGCCAACTTCCAAACGAACTTGCCCTCGGAATGTGAGATACTCAAGTCACCACCTCATCGAGGATTTTTCTTTATTTTGTAATGCAAGACTTGGACCTGTCTCTATATACCCCTCCCATTCCTGTGGTGTCCGTGCTAGCATATGCATACCCTGTACACATCTCCGATACCATACCTGGTTGGCATTCAGTCTTGAGTGTCCCCCTTTAAGCTAAGTCTTGCGTAGAAAAGAAGCATTTCTGTGAAAGGCTGCCGATCTGCGACAGTATTGTAAATGACACTTCGTCCATGGCGGTGAAGTCGAGGCTGGAGATGTGCACAGGGTATCTTGAGGTTTAGGCTTCCAGGTTATCCAATTCCTTTTTTTTTTTCTTAGCGCTTGATATTCCAGAATTTCATTTCTGAGGCTGGTAGGAGTTGATGAAGGAATCTTCACATCTTGCCACACTTTCTAGTATGGTCAGAAGCTACTAAACCTTCCCACCATGGCCTCCAGGCCTTAGAATCAGTTTTCTTTTTTTTTTTTTCTTTTTTTTAGCCCAGTTTGTATTCCCAGCGTTGAACATGGGTCTGAAGTTACACCTGTAAATTTACACATCCAAGTTTAATTTATGTAAATTTTTTTGTATGTTGCCTTAATGTTCACATGACAGTAGGAAAAATACCAAAATTTGTAAGTCATCCTGAAGCTGAGAAACTGTAACTCCCGGAAACACTTCATTGTGTAAGAAATAAAGCGCTGCAGTAAAAAGAATCTGGTTGTTGTCACTGGGGGGTCTCCATACTTGGTGGGGGCACAGGGCAATTTGGTGTTTATGGGGGGTTGTCCAGGACTGAGATCATCTAGTCACTTATCTCAATTCCATTAGCCCAGCATCTGAAGGTACTGATGCATTATATGCAGTTTAAGTTCATCTACATGATGCTTTTACTACAAGTCTCAGAGTTGGTCCCTCCAGTTACTGGTAGACTACTACTCCTAAGTGGGCGGTTGGGAGCTGTATTCTAGCAACAACCAGCAGGACTATGGCTTGAGACTTGTAGTAAGCATATTAAGGTTGGTGGGCTTACCTGTAGGTGTGTGATCTTGGGCTTCCCAAAATTGACACTCTGCAGCTTGTCACAAGGACTGGGGCCCCATGCACCCTCTTTAATGGGCCAGAAGCAATACCACTCACTACACCTCTTCTCATCCCCTCATGGACCACTTATCACCATCCTGATTTTTAAGTATTTGGGGAAGTTGCTTAAATTCACTTAAAGCATTTACAGACTGCAGCATTGCACCATAGTACTAATACTGGGCAAAAGATGCCACATCCCTCCTTTACACAAGAGGCTTCACTGAACAAATGTAGAAACCCCTTTTTAAGACATTCAGATTTTTTTTTTTTTTTTTTTTTTTTTAATGGGCTATACAGACTAGGATGAGGGTAACTTGCTAATCACAGGTACTGACACTGGGAACACCCCCCCCCCCCCACCCTGGTGATTCAATGATTGGTACACCTCAGTTCCACCTTGGAGTGGCAGTGCACCCCTGTCCACTGTTTATAGATTGGACAAACACCAAGTGCTGTACTTGGTAGTCAGACATGCAGTGGTAGTGCCACTCCTGTTCAGGTTCAAAAGCCACATTTTCCTGGCTCACTGGGGGCTACAGTATTTGGACCCCTCTGATTGTGTGGCCATCAGGTTGTGGTGGTCCTTTACATGTCAGTCTGCCAATGGTTACACTTTTTCCTAAGGCGGGCAAAAGCTGAAACAGTGTTGGAAGTTGTGATTAAAGCATTTAACTCTTCAATCACAGCTGAGCCATAGCTTGGTGCCAGCAGTAAGGGGTTAAAGCCCACCCCACACTGCGCTTTTGTTCAGAGAGGTCTGCCTGATAGGATCCCCTGATTCAGCATGCTGCCCTCTGGGAATCCTTTGTCTGTGCACAAAGAACCAACGTGTTACCAAGTCCTTTGGATGCCAGATGTCCCTATGCACCCCCCTCTGGAGCCCAACTGCAGCCTTGGCATTAAAGCTGCTCTCCGGCCCCCACAAATGGGATCATTACATCAGCAAAAAAACAGGTTTGTACTTGCTCTGCACTTAATACAATGCCAGTGGGAAATGGGGGCAGTGGTCTTAACTTGCCATGCCCCCCTCCACATCTAACCTAAGATCTTGTCTTGGTTATAGCAAGGATTATTTAAGGAATACCAGAAATCTGGAAGTAAATATCTGCAGGACAGCAGAGCTCAGTCCAGACATGTGATGCCCCTTCTGTATGCTCCACCTTGGCACTGCTGTTAATTCTGCAGCTGATCCTTAGGTGACACAGCCATTCACCTAGTTGAGAACAAAATCAGCTGGACTCATATCTTACTGGGGTTCATTCATGTTTTGGCAGAGCACTTAGTGACCCACCCCCTGTAAGAAAGCTGAGGATTTAATAATCGTTATTTTATATAGCGCTAACATATTCAGCAGCGCTTTACAGTTTGCACACATTATCGTCGCTGTCTCTTGGGGCTCACAATCTAGATTCCCTATCAGTATGTTTTAGGATTTCTTATTTTGTCAAAATAAGCTGTAATGTGTAAAGATAAGTGATGCCACTGATATCAGTCCACGCAGGAGTAGCTGTATATGGGGCTTGGGCCTGCTGCTGCAGAACCTCCATTTTGGCAAGCAATATTAGTAATTGCTACCAAGCTCCTGTTTCCTTTTCAAAAGAGATTCTGCAGCAGGCGTATATTTGAAATTTTCTGCGTTCTTAGGAGGCTTTTAGATTGCCTAGACTGGATCCAATTGTAACAAACCCTCAGCTATGATCTGTATTGGCTTTGTACAGGTTTTAGACTACATGTAGATTAAAATGTTCCTGTTCACTGACCGCAAGCAGAGATCAAACAAGTTACTGAAGTGCTGCCAGCAATTGAGCAAAGTGGCATCTGCAACCATAAGGAAAACTAGTGTTCCCTGTTTTCAGCCAATGCAGGTGAACTCTCTAAAGGCACATTGCAAAGTAATATAAGGAGGTTTGTCATGGCAGTGGTCTGATGGCTGGTAACAGGGAACTCTAGATTTAGATCAAGACGGTAAGAATTAAGCTTTGTTGCACTACACAAGATTATTTCCAACTTGCGTAACTGGATATTTGAGATTAGTGGGTGAGAGTTACCGCAAAGAAATCTCAAACCAGGTAAAAAACAAATCAGAAAATAAACTCCAAAGATCAGTAACCCCAAAATACCTCTATAAGTACCAAAAACAAAATGAGGTCTTGAGTTTTTCAATAATCAAATATTTTATTTATTAACCAAGAAAATCAATACAAATTCATTTAAAGTACCACAAACCAAGCAGGACAGAAACAAAGGGGGAATTTCTACCAGGCATATGTATAACAATATGTCAATGAGCTACAAATAATTATCAACCATTACATAATAATCAATACAGATGAAAAATCTTGATAAATTAAGATAATCAAATATAAAATGCAACAGTGCTAATAGATAATCAATTTTATCCAGCTAATAATTTGTATAAAGAATGAAGCCAGGACCATGGAAAAAGTACAACACAGACAAAAACGGAGTATAGAAAAAATTGATTATTAATATGTAATGGTTGATAATTATTTGTAGCTCATTGACATGGATTGTTATACATATACCTGGTAGAAACTGTCCTGCTTGGTTTGTGGTACTCTTAATTTATTATATTGATTTTCTTGGTTAATAAATGAAATGTTTGATTATTGAAAAACTCAAGACCTGGTTTTGTATTTGGTACTTGTAGAGGTATTTTGGTGTTATTGTACTCTGAGAGTGCCTTAAAGAAAACCTGTTGATTGCCATAAATTTGTAATTATCTGGTGTAAATGCCGCTGTTCTGAATCCAGCGTTGCTTTCTTTTTTTTTTCCTGTGCCTCCCAATTCCTGATATGGTCCTCTCTTCACTGTATATAAATCTATTATTTTTAGTCAACTGGGCGTGGTCTTTAAAAAAAAAATCAACTTGCAAAAAATTAACGTGATGACCACACCCAGTTGGCTAAAAAAAAATCCAGGCTTATATGCTGGGAAGAGGGGGCCATATCTCAGGAACGGAGAGGAGCAGGAACAAAAAAACAATGCCGGATTCAGGAGAACAGCGGCATTTACACCAGGTAAGAAGAAAATATATGTGACAGGTCATTTTTAAAGGGGTTCTCCAGGTTTAAATAAAGTTTATTGACTTAAAGTCAAGAGGTTGCTTTCTGCATGTGCCCTGGTGCTTTCACCACCTAGAAGACATCCGTCCTCTAACCGTACTGATGGCATGGGTGACCCTTTGATGTCCAAAATAGCCACTGTTTCTATACCCCTCATACACATCAGTATGGAAGGCAACATTTATGAGCGGCCATCTTTCCTATATGTAGCTGCGATAGTTGGTGTCTCTATCCCAGTAATGGAATTGGGGCTTTTAACAACCTTAACGGGTCGTCAAGGATTAGAAAAACTACTATTAGAAATGGCTGGCTTCTTCCAAACACAGCACCACCCCTGTCTATAGGTTGAGTATGGTAGTACAGCTCTGTGCTATCATTTCAGTAGGTCTGTGCTGCAGTACCAAACACTATCTTGTGACTGTGATGGCGCTGCTTTTGATAAAATGCATCTATTGTTTTGTAATCCAGCACTGAGGATGAAACGTTCATAGACTTCTACCCTTAACCCATCACACAGCATCCAAGTGGTGCCTAAACATGACAAGTCAGTCTGGACTTCTGTTTGTGGAAGTAGGTGGGGAAAAGATTTCCCATGTAGTAAATTACATAGCCTGGGGCCCATGACCACGAAGAAGAACCATGATGATTACTGCCAGCAATGTAAATCTAATCAATAGTAAATATGGCCTGTAAGTCTCCAACCGGGGGTTGGAAACATTGCAACGTGGACCACCTTAGACTCCTTAATTTAGATGTGGACCGCCTCATACTAGCCCCATGAGGAGTCCCCCAAGTTGTATCATTCTAGAATTCAATTCTCACAGGATCACATGTATCTGCTTGTGCCCACGCTCGCTGTCAGCTGGCACTATCCATGAGCAGTTCAGCCACCCACAGCCATGATAGTCACTTTGACCTGATTGTCTGCCTCCAGACTCGCCAACACAATCACAAAGTCTAGGTGAGAGGGAGCATTCCTTCACCTCTACCCCTAATTTCATCAATAGTAATGCTAGTATGGTCGTATAGGTATCCAAAAGCTTTGGATATAGAATGATGACACCCCGTCCTGCCTATCACTGAATTGTATCCCTGGGTGGTGTTCATGTCATCTCTGTAGCTTAGCCATAAGTTCCATAGTCGCAAGTCTGCCCTAAAAAAATCTCGACAACAAAGTCCTTACTATTTCACGTGTCGCCACATAAGTGCCTCTGCCACAAGGTGCGCCCTAATGAATATTCCTGATGAGTGCCTCTCCCACAAGGGTGCGCCCTGATGAGCACCTCTGCCTCAAGGGTACGCCCTCATGAGCGCCTCTTCCACAAGTGTGCACCCTGATGAGAGCCTCTGCCACAAGGGTGCTCCCCGATGAGAGCCTCTGCCACAAGGGTGCGTCGCGATAAGTGCCTCTGCCACAAGGGTGCTCCCCGATGAGTGCCTCTGCCACAAGGGTGCTCCCCGATGAGTGCCTCTGCCACAAGGGTGCTCCCTGATGAGTGCCTCTGCCACAAGGGTGCTCCACAATGAGTGCCTCTGCCACAAGGGTGCTCCCCGATGAGTGCCTCTGCCACAAGGGTGCTCCCCGATGAGTGCCTCTGCCACAAGGGTGCTCCCTGATGAGTGCCTCTGCCACAAGGGTGCTCCCCGATGAGTGCCTCTGCCACAAGGGTGTGCCCTGCTGAATGCCTCTTCCACAAATGTGTGCCTCTGCAGTAACGGTGCGTCCTGATGAGTGTCTCTGCCACAAGTGTGCTCCCTCAAGAAAACCTCATCTGCAAGTGCGTTCACATAAGGCCCAAAGTCACTGGTGTGTCCTTATAAGTTCTTCATGTAAAAGTAAAGATGTCCGGCACTTCTATATTCCGGTTGCACAAGTAGGGTTCCACCCTCAAATCAGATGAATACAAGGAACTTGTAACTCCATAAGTAGATATAATTTAATTTATTTAGAAAAAAATCAATCCACTTTGATGTCTCTATGTCTCTGATTTTGTGGTATGGCGACATACCAGAAGTGATTTTTTTTTTTTGCATTACCACAGTGCTGGAATTAGAGACTTCTCCATTTCTTTAGTCTTTTTGCCGATCTGCAATTTGTATCTGATGAAGGTCTGCCTGTAAAGACTGAAATGTTACATTTTTCAAAGTGATTCGATTTTTCTGAATAAATCTTAAGGAGCACCAAGTTCCTTGTAGTTATCTTATAATTTCTTCAATCAAAAGTTTGTGGCCTCACTCATATCTGACCCACGAGTGTGTGCCCTCAAAAGTTCCTTTTCATAACTGTGTCCTAATAAATGACCCATCTACAAGTGTGCATCCAAAAGTGCCTCGGCGCATACTTTGAGGTGCCACAAATGTACTAATGTAAGTGCCTCAGCCATTAGGGAGCCCTTAAGTGGACTTTCTCATACGGTCCTCAGCCACAGATGTGCTCTCGTCCAAGCATCAACCACGATTCTGCCCCTAAAAGTGCCTTAGCTATTAGGGGCCCTCGAGTGGATATCCTCATACATTCCTCAGCCACAAATGTGCTCTCGTCCAAGCATCAACCACGAGTCTGACCCCAAAAGTGTCTCAGCCATTAGTGAGCCCTTGAGTGGACATCCTCATACATTCCTCGGTCACAAATGTGCTCCCCTCCAAGCATAAACCACGATTCTGCCCCTAAAAGTGCCTTAGCTATTAGGGGCCCTAGAGTGGATATTCTCATACATTCCTCAGCCACAAATGTGCTCTCGTCCAAGCATCAACCACGAGTCTGACCCCAAAAGTGTCTCAACCATTAGGGAGTGGATAACCATTGAGTGGATATCCTCATACATTCCTCGGGCCTTAAATGTGCTCCCCTCCAAGCATCAACCACAATTCTGCCCCTAAAAGTGCCTTAGATATTAGGGGGCCCTCGAGTGGATATCCTCATACATTCCTCAGCCACAAATGTGCTCTCGTCCAAGCATCAACCATGAGTCTGACCCCAAAAATGTCTCAGCCATTAGGGAGCCCTTGAGTGGACATCCTCATACATTCCTAGGCCACAAATGTGCTCTCGTCCAAGCATCAACCATGAGTCTGACCCCAAAAGTGTCTCAGCCATTAAGGAGCCCTCGAGTGGACATCCTCATACATTCCTCGGCCAAAAATGTGCTCCCCTCCAAGCATCAACCACGATTCTGCCGCTAAAAGTGCCTTAGCTATTAGGGGGGCCCTCGAGTGGATATCCTCATACATTCCTCAGCCACAAATGTGCTCTCGTCCAAGCATCAACCATGATTCTGCCCCTAAAAGTGCCTTAGCTATTAGGGGGCCCTCAAGTGGATATCCTCATACATTCCTCAGCCACAAATGTGCTCTCGTCCAAGCATCAACCGCGATTCTGCCCCTAAAAGTGCCTTAGCTTTTAGGGGGCCCTTGAGTGGATATCCTCATACATTCCTCAGCCACAAATGTGCTCTCGTCCAAGCATCAACCACGAGTCTGACCCCAAAAGTGTCTCAGCCATTAGTGAGCCCTTGAGTGGACATCCTCATACATTCCTCGGTCACAAATGTGCTCCCCTCCAAGCATAAACCACGATTCTGCCCCTAAAAGTGCCTTAGCTATTAGGGGGCCCTAGAGTGGATATTCTCATACATTCCTCAGCCACAAATGTGCTCTCGTCCAAGCATCAACCACGAGTCTGACCCCAAAAGTGTCTCAACCATTAGGGAGTGGATAACCATTGAATGGATATCCTCATACATTCCTCGGCCTTAAATGTGCTCCCCTCCAAGCATCAACCACGATTCTGCCCCTAAAAGTGCCTTAGATATTAGGGGGCCCTCGAGTGGATATCCTCATACATTCCTCAGCCACAAATGTGCTCTCGTCCAAGCATCAACCATGAGTCTGACCCCAAAAGTGTCTCAGCCATTAGGGAGCCCTTGAGTGGACATCCTCATACATTCCTCGGCCACAAATGTGCTCTCGTCCAAGCATCAACCATGAGTCTGACCCCAAAAGTGTCTCAGCCATTAAGGAGCCCTCGAGTGGACATCCTCATACATTCCTCGGCCAAAAATGTGCTCCCCTCCAAGCATCAACCACGATTCTGCCCCTAAAAGTGCCTTAGCTATTAGGGGGGCCCTCGAGTGGATATCCTCATACATTCCTCAGCCACAAATGTGCTCTCGTCCAAGCATCAACCACGATTCTGCCCCTAAAAGTGCCTTAGCTATTAGGGGGCCCTCAAGTGGATATCCTCATACATTCCTCAGCCACAAATGTGCTCTCGTCCAAGCATCAACCACGATTCTGCCCCTAAAAGTGCCTTAGCTTTTAGGGGGCCCTTGAGTGGATATCCTCATACATTCCTCAGCCACAAATGTGCTCTCGTCCAAGCATCAACCACGAGTCTGACCCCAAAAGTGTCTCAGCCATTAGGGAGCCCTTGAGTGGACATCCTCTTACATTCCTCGGCCACAAATTTGCTCCTGTCCAAGTATCAACCATGAATCTGCTCCCAAAAGTGCCTCAGCCATTACGGGAGCCCTCAAGTGGGCATCCATATACGTTCCTGAGCCACAAACGTGCTATCTTCCCAGCGTCGGTTACAAGTGTGCCCCCACAGCCAAAGATGTACCCGATAAATCTATTGGATACCCAAAAATGGCTCAGTCATCTCTGTGCCCTCATAAGCTCTTCAGCCAAGTCAAACTTACTTTTGTCACTAGTCTTGACAAAAACCCCCAGATATTTTTGGATAAAATCTTAGAATAATGTTGTGACTTGACACGTCATCCTCGATAGTAGGAAAGGACTGGTATTATATGGCACAAGGGCATCCAGTCACAGCAAAATGATTACCCACAGCGCCAAGAATGGAGAAAAGAGGACCATGTGGTGGCAAGGAGGAGGTTGCCATGAGTTTTCCTTTGAGGATATTTTGCATGTGGGCACCCAACAATGCGATGATGAATTCTAGCTGTTCTTCCACTTGCTTAGCTGAGGATAATGAAGACATCTCTCTATTTAGGTCACAGCCTGGAATGCTTCTATGGCCGTGCTGCTGAATAAGTCATTCCTCAGTAATAGGTTATCTCGGAGAATGTGCGTTCCTGGAAATGCAATGACTAGTACAATAACATTCTGGATGTCTGCAAGTGCAAGCCCTGCAAAAATTACCCAACAGCAAGACAAATGGAAAAAAAATTCACAATGGTGTAATACTGCAAATATACAGCAGAGGGCGATCCAGCCTCAGTACATAGCTAGTAGGGTTACCCAACCTCTTGGTATCAGGAGTTCAATTCCCCTCTGCTCCTATTTAGGTCAGTGGGGTAAGTTACATATGTGGAGCCAGGAAAAGGGCAATAACCTTGATGTGGGCCACGGGCTTAGGACTGTTTTGAGAAGAAGTCTGCTTGTAATCTCTGTACAAATGCAGGTGGTCTCAGGTTGCATGCAGGCAGCGTGCGCTGCAGATGTAGAGCAGCCAAAAGGCTACAACAACATTGAGTTTTATAATATGGCTTTTTATGTCAAAGGCAATAACCGTCGTTAGGGGGGCATTTACTAAAAGGCGTAATTACTCAGCGTGGCTGGATTAAGACCAAATGTTAGTCTTTCCACCCTTCAAACCATCCTGGAAATTCAGCTGCGACTACAATAAACCCCCAAAAGAAATTTCTCTTTATGGCGCATTCACAGAGGTGTGTTTGGTGGGCTTTCGCTGTCAGATATCACTTTCCTTGTCCATATAAGATCAAAAATACCCTAAAATATTTCATTACTGACAGCCCCTTCTTCACAGCGCCACTCTTGTCTACAGGTTGTGTCGTGTATTGCAACTCAGTGTCATTGAAGGGATGCTGTACCACACACAACCTGTGAACAGGGATGGCGCTGCTCTTGGAAAAATCCTGGAAACTCCTTTAACCAGTTGTCTATTGTTAGGAGCCCAACAAACAGCGACTGATATCGCAGCCCATTAGGTTGCTGGACAAATTACTATATAATACAATGCCCAAGTAAATAACCCATTTATACAGTAGACAGAGATGCAAAGTGGGCAGTCAGTACCAGGGCAAAAAAAATATTTTGCGCTCCTTAACCTGAGTCCCTTCCACCTGTCCAGCACATGTAAAGCATCTAAATAAAAAACTGACGTAATTATCATTTTTTTTCTGCTTTTTACTGATTTAAAAAAACGTTTTATACAATTTGTTATATTTTCTTATTTTTATTTTTCCCCCAATTTTTGCGTTTTTATTATGTAAATCTTTTATTACCCTTACCCCAACCATATCTCTAGTTACAATTAGAAAAAGTGCGTAAAAATGTCAGTTATTATGTAAAAAATGTATTATAAATTATTTATTGATTTTACAGGGGATATTGTTTCCAATCTTTGATGGCTCTGTCTGCGGGCTTCTGCATCTCCTATCATAACATTACAAGTGAGACCGAGATAGAGTCTTAGGAGAACACAGCTCATTGCACGTGAGTAGAGATGAGCGAACCCCAACTGTAAGGCCGGGGTCACACTTGCAACTGCAATGCGAGAAACTCGTCTCAATACCCGGCACTGCCGCCGGCGGTTCGGACCAGAGTGTTCAGCTGCATAGAAATACATGCAGCTGCACACTCTGGTCCCGAGTGCTGGCGGCAGTGCCGGGTATTGAGACGAGAGACTCGCCAGAGTTTCTCGCATTGCACTCGCAAGTGTGACCCCGGCCTAAGTCTGTTTTCCAGTTCAGGAGTCTGGAGAGGAGAGGGAGTGTTTCCAGCTCCAAAGTTCAGATCCCCATTGATTCCTATGGAGTTTGGGTTCAACTTCGGCTACAGTTCTGGTACCCGAACCGAAGTTCAGTTGCACCACTTGAACCTAAAATTCCACGGGTCCGCTCATCCCTATTCTGTCTTTATTATGTGCTCGGCCACTGTCATCTTGGTTGCTACCTAGGCAGAGCGCAGCATCTGAAGATAAACTGGTCTCAACTGCTGTGCTATGCATAGGAACTGGTGGCAGCCACCAAAATGACAAAGCAGCAGCCGCCGCCGCCTGCTTTACTCACACTGCTGGCCAGGTGCTGGACGGTCACTTACTGCATCTATCCATCATTCCAAGAAGAAGATTCCCCAGTGATGGTGCTCCAGGATCATTTGACAGTAGAGCTGGAATTTTTCCCCCACCGTGCTATGCTATTGGCAATACCCCAAGCTATTGTGCTCCCAATATCCTCATACCCTGTATAACCTCACACCCCATACTTGCTCATGTTGCCCCTTGAGTTTGCATGTAAAGGGCTGCGAGGTTTCTGTGGCACTTGGGTTCTAGTGCCCAGAATAGAGCCAGGCCAGGCTTGTGATGTCTATGAAGATTTTGGTCCAGAAGCATACGGGCACTTATTTGACCATAGGTACATTACATATGTGTCTGATTTATATCTATGCCCACATAAATGCCCGCTGACTATATTTCTCGTACTTGGCGCTGATGATCAGATGTATGCCTGACAGCATTTGGGCCAGTGTGCTGCAATATCTGCATTGTGACATATGTAACCACAGTCTCGCTTCCCCATTTAGTGGTCATAAGCAGCTGCTGCGGAAGAGATGTGCAATCAAGTGGGGCACATTTTTATAAGACCTGTCACTTGCCATAAATATGCATTTTTTACCACTTATGGTAAATGCCTCTGATTTCCTGAATCTGCTGTCGTTATTAATTTTTTTCCCTGCTCATCTCTGTATGCAAATCTAGTCTTGTTACCAACTGGGTGTGGTCATTAATCCCTCTATGGGGGTATTCTTGACGTCCACACCCACTTGCATAACAAGGCTACATTTAAATATAAGGACGAGAGAACGGAGAGGAGTAGAAACGAATGAAAAACAACGGCAGATTCAGGAGAACAGCAGCATTTACACCGAGTAATAAAAAAATAAATCTTACTTATGGCAAGTAACAAGTCCTCTTTAAAGTAAGTCTCCACCTTTCATTAAATATAGTCAGCAGATGTGAAATTCAGCAAGTGCTGGCGCGAGCTGGTGATTTCTCTGCACAGGGGCAAGATTTCGCCCTGCTATGTGGCTGACGCAAAAGGCGTCAATTATAACAGGAGGATGGCTATCAGCAGCCGGGAGGAGGGATGGAGAAGCCGGGAGGAGGGATGGAGACCGCAGAAACCACACCCATCGGACAGACAGGATTAACATACAGCACAGGAGAACTTCAAAAGTTTTTTTGGGGGTATACAGGGGGAGTCAGAGGGTTATATAACAATTGATGGACTGCAGCACAGGCAATGATTAAGGTCCTAGTTTTAGTTGACACAGGACAAAACTGGTGACAGGTTCTTGTCGGGCGACGTTGGTCAGACCCCTGGATCATATATGTCTGCCTTTCAGCGAATGTGTTGGATGTGGCTGCAGCACATGCAGATACTGCAGCCTCCAGTTTTCTAGCTTAGTCCTTAGTTTCTCCACTAGTCCTTAGTTTCTCCACTAGTTTTGGCGCCGGTCCCCTAACTGCAACCTGGTCCCTCCACCGACCATGCCGGTGAATACGGGCTCCACGGATGGATTCCTCGCTATCCGTGCCCCTGAAACCTCCTCTTACTCTCCTCCTCTGGAGTCTCTTTCTCTCCCTCGTTATTCCTTACTTCTCTCTCTGTAGTCTGGGGACAAGCTGCTCTCAGCTTCAGCCCCCCCGTAGACTCTTTCTCTGTCTGCATTTCCTTCTGGAGCTACTCTCTGCTCATCATTCCTCCTCTCCCTCCAGCAGACTCCTTCCAGAAGCTTCTCAGATCACTGTCACCCTCTCTGACTCCTCCCTACTCTCTTTCTCCACCCACACCCTCTACCTAGTCCATCCCTGGCCTTGAGAGGTCTGGTGTTGTGTGTGAGTGTGTGAGTACTGGCAGTGCCTCTTCCTTACCTGAGAGCGGAGCATCACACCTCTGGTTGAGGTGCAGTACCTCTGTGACGACTGAACCCTCAGGGGCACCACACTCTCTTCTCCATCACTGCTTTCAACTGTGTCGGCATCTATGCTAATAAGTTGAATGCGCGATGCAGGGGGATGGCGGCACCAGGCCCCTCTTACTCAGGGCCCTCTTAGCAGCCACTTGCTTGGAGCCCCTGGAGGAGCAGGGGCCATAGGCAGCTGCCTGGTCTGCCTGCCTCTAACACTGGCCCTGCCTCCCATATCTGGATTAAAGCATCAGTCAACTCCTGGACAGTCTGTGGTGCAATGGTGGATGGAACGAGACATGATGTCCGCGATGTGCTCCATTGGATTCAGGTCTGGGGCCTGCCAGTCCATAGCATCAATCCATAGCATTGATGCCTTCATCATGCAGGAACTGCTGACATACTTCAGCCACATAAAGCCTAGCATTGTCATGCATCACAAGGAACCCAGGGCCCAGTGCGCCTGCATATGGTCTCACAATGGGTCTGAGGATCCTATGGCACCTAATGGCAGTCAAGGTATCTCTGGCTAGCACATGGAGGGCTGTGCGGCCCTCCAAAGAAATGCTTCCCCACACCATTACTGACCTACTGCTGAGCCAGTTATGGTGGAGAATGTTGCAGGCAGCAGAACGTTCTCCATGGCGTCTCCAGACTCTGTCATGTCTGTCACATGTCCTCAGTTTGAACCTGCCCTCATTCGTGAAGAGCACAGGGCACCAATGTCGAATCTGCCAATCTTGGGGTTCTCTGGCAAATGCCAATCGCCCTGCATGGTGTTGCACTTACAGCGCAACACCTACTTGTGGTCATCGGGCCCTCATACCACCCTCAAGGAGTCTGTTTTTGACAGGTTGAGCAGACAAATGGATATTAGTGGCCTGCTGGAGGTCATTTTGCAGGGCTCTGGCACTGTTTCTCCTGTTCCTTCCTGCACAAAGGAGGAGGTAGCGGTCCTGCTGCTGGGTTGTTACCCTCCTACGACCTCCTCCACATCTCCTGGTGTACTGGCCTGTCTCCTTGTTCTTTATCTGCTCCATGCTATGGGCACTGCGCTGATAGACAGTTACCCTTCTTGCCACAGCTCGCATTGATGTGTGATCCTGGATGAGCTGCCCTTCTGTGGTTAGTAGACAAAGCCTCATGTTACTGTACCTCTAGGGGTGATAGAAATAAAAAAAATGCAAAAGTGACCAAAACAATAGCCAAAAAGGATGAGAACAGAGAATGGGTGATCACCACCTGCAGAATGACACCTTCATAGGGGTTGTTTTGCTAATTGCCAATCATTTCTATCTGTTGTCTGTTTCATTTGCACAACAGCAGGAGAAACTGATTCACAATCGGTGTTGCTTCATAACTGGACATGTTTATTTCACAGAAGTGTGACTGACTTGGAGTTACATCGTGTTGTTTAACTTTAGTCCTTTTAGAGATAAATGTAATCTTCAACTTGCTTAATTGTTCACAATAACAGCAATTTTGGCCAGGGGTGCCCAAACATTTACATGCCCCTTGTCGTGGGCGTACCCACCGTTGGGCAGGGGGGCAGCTGCCCCCCCCCCAGAAGCAGTGGCACGCCGCGCACCTAGCATGAGACCAGGCATCCTGTTTTTCCTGCCGCCAGCCCTTTAAATTTTTGGGCACGGCGGCTTTACAGGTGCGCGCAGTGACCCGGGTGCCCTGTACATAGGGGGTTAATAAGAACGCCTGACGTTGAACGTCAGGACGTTCTTTGCGCTCTGCTCTCCCCGTCTCCTGCCCCTGGCTGCAGTGCGCCCGTTGAACCTGAACGTATCAGGTCAGTGACTTTCTTTCAACTCAGGCATCCGGAGGAGCGTAGAGTGTCAGGAGTCAGGACAGGTGCTGAGCTGGGGCTGGGCTGATGTATACAGGGGCTGGGCTGGGGGCTGGCTGTGGCTCATGTATACAGGGCTGGCTGGGCTGATGTATACAGGGCTGGGGGCTGGCTGATGTATACAGGGGCTGGCTGTGGCTGATGTATATACAGGGGCTGGCTGTGGCTGATGTATATACAGGGGCTGGAGGCTGGCTGTGACTGATGTATACAGGGGCTGGCTGTGGCTGATGTTTATACAGGGGCTGGGGGCTGGCTGTGGCTGATGTATATACAGGGGCTGGCTGTGGCTGATGTATATACGGGGGCTGGCTGTGGCCGATGTATATACAGGGGCTGACTGTGGCTGATGTATATACAGCGACTGGCTGTGGGTGGGCTGATGCATACGGGGGCTGGCTTGGGCTAATGTATACAGGGGATGGGGGCTGGCAGGGCTGATGTGTATACAGGGGATGGGGGCTGGCTGTGGCTGATGTACACAGGGGCTGGCTGGGCTGATGTATACAGGGGATGGGGGCTGGCTGGGCTGATGTGTATACATGGGATGGGGCTGGCTGTGGCTGATGTGTATACATGGGATGGGCTGGCTGTGGCTGATGTATACAGGGATGGGCTGGCTGGGCTGATGTGTATACAGGGGATGGGCTGGCTGTGGCTGATGTACACAGGAGCTGGCTGGGCTGATGTATACAGGGACTGGGGGCTGGTTGTGGATGATATATATACAGGGACTGGGGCTGACGTGTATACAGGGGCTAGCTTGGGCTGATGTGTATACAGGGGCTGGTTGGCCTGATGTGTATACAGGGGCTGGCTGGGCTGATGTGTATACAGGGCTGGTTGGCCTGATGTGTATACAGGGGCTGGCTGGGCTGATGTGTATACAGGGGCTGGTTGGCCTGATGTGTATACAGGGGCTGGCTGGGCTGATGTGTATACAGGGCTGGGGGCTGGCTGTGGCTGATGTGTATACAGGGGCTGGCTGGGCTGATGTGTATACAGAGGCTGGGGCTGGCTGTGGCTGATGTATACAGGGGCTGACTTGGGCTGATGTGTATACAGGGGCTGACTTGGGCTGATGTGTATACAGGGGCTGGCTTGGGCTGATGTGTATACAGGGGCTGGCTGGGCTGATGTGTATACAGGGCTGGCTGGGCT
This sequence comes from Oophaga sylvatica, assembly GCA_033576555.1. Taxonomy (NCBI): domain Eukaryota; kingdom Metazoa; phylum Chordata; class Amphibia; order Anura; family Dendrobatidae; genus Oophaga; species Oophaga sylvatica. Next base: position 67,347,309 of record JARQOD010000003.1, on the reverse strand, counting down.
GATGTGTATACAGGGGCTGTGGGCTGGCTGTGGCTGATGTATATATGGGGGCTGGCTGTAGCTGATGTATCTACGGGGCTGGCTGTGGCTGATGTATATACGGGGGTTGGCTGTGGCTGATGTATACAGGGGATGGGGGCTGGCTGGGCTGATGTGTATATAGGGGATGGGGCTGGCTGTGGCTGATGTATATAAGGGGGCTGTCTGGGCTGATGTGTATACAGGGGATGGGGCTGGCTGGGCTGATGTTTATACAGGGGCTGGCTGTGGCTGATGTACACAGGGGCTGGCTGGGCTGATGTATACAGGGCCTGGGGCTGGCTGGGCTGATGTATATACAGGGCTGGGGCTGGCTGTGCTGATATATATACAGGTGGTGCTGGGCTCAGTGGGCTGGGGCTGGACCTGGTGATGATAGATATATATATATATATATATATATATATACACAGGTGGTGCTGGGCTCAGTGGGCTGGACCTGGTGATGATATATAGAGGTGGTGCTGGCTCAGTGGGCTGGGGCTGGTGATGATATATACAGGTGGTGCTGGCTCAGTGGGCTGGTGATGATATATACAGGTGGTGCTGGGCTCAGTGGGCTGGTGATGATATATACAGGTGGTGTTGGGCTCAGTGGGCTGGTGATGATATATACAGGTGGTGCTGGGCTCAGTGGGCTGGTGATGATATATACAGGTGGTACTGGGCTCAGTGGGCTGGTGATGATATATACAGGTGGTGCTGGGCTCAGTGGGCTGGTGATGATATATACAGGTGGTGCTGGGCTTAGTGGGCTGGTGATGATATATACAGGTGGTGCGGGGCTCAGTGGGCTGGTGATGATATATACAGGTGGTGTTGGGCTCAGTGGCTGGTGATGATATATACAGGTGGTGCTGGGCTCAGTGGGCTGGTGATGATATATACAGGTGGTACTGGGCTCAGTGGGCTGGTGATGATATATACAGGTGGTGCTGGGCTCAGTGGGCTGGTGATGATATATACAGGTGGTGCTGGGCTCAGTGGGCTGCTGATGATATATATAGGTGGTGCGGGCTCAGTGGGCTGGTGATATATACAGGTGGTGCTGGGCTCAGTGGGCTGGTGATGATATATACAGGTGGTGCTGGGTTCAGTGGGCTGGTAATGATATATACAGGTGGTACTGGGCTCAGTGGGCTGGTGATGATATATACAGGTGGTGCTGGGCTCAGTTGGCTGGTGATGATATATACAGATGGTGCTGGGCTTAGTGGGCTGCTGATGATATATATAGGTGGTGCGGGGCTCAGTGGGCTGGTGATGATATATACAGGTGGTGCTGGGCTCAGTGGGCTGGTGATGATATATACAGGTGGTGCTGGGTTCAGTGGGCTGGTAATGATATATACAGGTGGTACTGGGCTCAGTGGGCTGGTGATGATATATACAGGTGGTGCTGGGCTCAGTTGGCTGGTGATGATATATACAGATGGTGCTGGGCTTAGTGGGCTGGTGATGATATATATACAGGTATGGAGCAGTTTCATTCATCTTTTTCATTTTAAAATTTTACAACCTGAACGACCATGGCTTCCCCCCCTAGTTTTGATCCTGGGTACGCCCATGCCCCATTGTACTGCAGCGGTGTCCTCACTGCACCTCCATAGTCATCCATAAAGTATAATGTACCCCATAGTACTTCATAGTAGTATTATGCACCCCATAGTCATATATAGTATAATGCAGCAGCCCTATAGAAGTAGAAAATGCAGCAGCCCCATAGCAGTATAATGCATGCACCTTCCACCCCCTACCTACCATAGTAGAATGCACCCCCATACCAGCATAATGTGCCCCATACTGCGGCTTTACAAAAAACAAGTTTTTCCTTACCTGGCCGAGCTCCAGGAATGTCCTCACCTACGATTCGGCTGAGGCGTGCAGCGTCGTTCCGGCGTATGACAGTGACGTGCTGACGTCATCTGGCAGCCTGTGATTGGCCGGCGGCTGTTAACTGTTGCCGGAGGTATATCTAGGTTTTCTGGCGTGCCCTTGCGCCACCTGCATCCCCTGCCTTGCTCAGCATGCATCCCCTGCATTGTTCCGCCTGCATCCCCTGCCTTGCTCTGCCTGCATCCCCTGCCTTGCTCTGCCTGCATCCTCTGCGTTGTTCCACCTGCATCCCCTACCTTACTGTGGCTTCTGGAAAGCCACAGGCTGGGAGCAGTATATGGTCGGCCCAAGTGAAGTAATGGTAGTGGACCAAGGAGCCGACAGCTCTCTATTCTGCTACAATTGTCAACAATATCCACTTTTTGAGATGCCGATACTGTTATGAGTGTTGTCAGACCACCTATCTGGCATTTGCCAGTATTTCCAGATGACCAGTCCGTGTTGATTGGAATGGAGCAGCCGTCATTTAATGGAGGAATGACAGTGACACAGATGACAAATTAGATGGAATCGAGAGTGGATGTGTGTGGCCCAGCTATGTGTGACACATGTCTCCTGGAAAATGCACAGGAAAGGTATTGTGAAGCCTGATATTCATTCACCTCACACACACTTCTTAACACTGCCACTAGAGGCATTTCAGACTTTTTGGTAGTGTGACGTAGCAATAGTGAGTCATTCTAGTCAGAGCTCAGTCTGAGCTAGATTGAAGGAGTATGTAGCAGCAAAAAAAATGGGGATATAAAACTTAACATTTAATGAACTTAATGCTAAAAAGGGGACACACAAACAAATACCATCCTCCAAACAAATAGTGAGGATATATGATATAATAAGAGAGTTGAGTCCAATAAGGACAACAAGAAATAGGAGATATATAGTACGTCAGACAATATATAATATATAATTAGCTCTGCACCGCAAGAGCAAAATATGACTACCTAAATGCAAGTGTAGGCATCGCTTATTTGTAAGTCATGTGTCTGAGACTTAATCAAACGTATGTGAGACAACATCTATAAAAGGAATGATCTCACCCATTTGAATGGCGATGTTCGCTCTAAAATTCATCTCCTAATAAAGTATGTATATGGTCATTTTCAGATTAAACAAGGCCCTTTCCCAACGCGTTTCCTCCTTGCAGGATTCATCAGGGGATATGGCAGCTAGACACATCTATATCAAATGCATTGCTCTCATAGGGAGAAAAAAACATACAACTCCTCCTTATATCAATGGATAAGACACTCCCACCACCATTTAAACCAATTAGTGCAAAACAAAAAACGAACCACCAATAAAACGTGATGTGCATGGTTTAAAAATACATGCCTGTTTAATGAGGTCACGATCTTGCTGAAACGCACGCCACACTTTACATATAGCCTATAGCGATCTCACCATTTGCCAAATAGTGATCGCACGCCGTGTACTCATAGCGCATGCGTAGTTAGTCATTTCCGGTATTCCCCTTCATTGGACTTCCGGTCTATTGATACCAACTCACATGCGTCCATTCAGCGATGTAAAAACACCGCGCGCATGCGTCATTCAGAATAGTGGCTTCCGGTGGTGTAAAGTGAACCCATTTAAAGAGGCATTCCAGAACGCACAATTATGCTACGTCCTATAATGGGACGTTAAATGAAATCGCAAATTGCGACGAAAACCAAACGCAAATATACGACTTATGTCATGGCACAACTAAAGCGTCATAATACAATAATATTGAGTCCTAGATGGCGCCATTAAATATTCTTGCAAACAGCCTCAATTATTGCGGCACAGCACAACAGAAGCGTCATAATGCAATTATATTGCGTCCCAGATGGTGCCATTAAATATTCTTGCAAACAGCATCTCATTTTGCGACTAAAATCGTGCCATTGCTTACTTCAAAACGATGTAATACCAAATTAATAAACAATTATTTAGTATGAATAACCTCTTTCAACGGAAGACACTTAGCGACATCATCTTAGTGACATTTAATAGTTTACCAAAATCTGATATTAGCATATAGAAATATAAGGAAGGACAAACAAGATCATTTTAACCCCTTCTATACTAATATTAATACAGACATGATATAAAAAATCTCCAAACTAAAAATAATGGAGATTAATCCTCTCGCACTAAGGGTAAATCCAAGAACATTTAAAGGAGCATCTACCAAAGGTGTCCCATGATACTCCAAACTAAAAAATAGATATGGAGAGAGGGAATACCATTCCCTATAAGGAATTTCATATATATATTAGAGCTTGGGCTGGCTTACCACACTATGGAATGATACCAAAATTATTACATTGCTAATTTTGGAAAAGTTGTAAAGGAACAAAATGGAATAGTCAAATATAGGAACCAGCATTCATAGATCATGATAAAAAACATTATTCATTGGAAAGGAAGAAAGGAAAAAGGGAAGCCTGACAGATCCCTGTCAAGTACCTATTTCCATCTGACCCTGCCTAACAGCGGAGGTTGGAGCCCTAAAGTCCTGCGCAAGTGGCCCCCCCGGTCCACGGCGGCTAACCCTAACCCTAATTTTTGGTGAAAATGGTGTCGTCGGAGCTGAAAAGGCTCTTTTATGGTTGAGATATATTGACGACGTTTTTATCATTTGGAAAGGTACAGGAGAATCTTTTGCTGAATTTGTCAGGAGTCTAAACGTGAATGACATTGGTCTGAGTTTCACGTATGAATGGAATCCATCTAAATTGCCATTCCTTGATGTGCTGATTGAGAGGAATGATGATGGAACCTTGAGTACCAGCATTCATAGAAAACCTACGGCCACTAATTCTCTTCTGAGATGGGAGAGCAGTCATCCTTTGGCCCAGAAGAAAGGTATACCTAAGGGTCAATATACGAGGATTCGTAGAAATTGCTCAGATGACAATAATTTTAAACGTCAAGCAAATGATCTACGACATAGATTTTTGGATAGAGGCTATCCTGATCGTGTGTTAAAAGGAGCCTATAATGACATCAAAATTAAAAACAGGATGGAATTACTGACTCAATCCCCTAAACAAGAGGATGAATTTTTGGGTCTTAGATTTATTACCACATTTAATAACGGGGCCGATGATCTAAGGCAGATCTTGAAAAACCATTGGCCTATCCTGAAAATGGACCAGGACATTGGGGATCTCTTGCCCTGTCATCCCCAAATTACCTTTCGTAAGGGAAGGTCTTTAAAGGATAGACTGGTTAAGAGTCACTTTGTAAATGTCGAAAAAACAACCTGGCTAAAATCCAATGTTGTGGGGTGCTTTAAATGTAGTGGTTGCATTGCCTGTAAAAATGTGGAAGTTGGCAAACAATTTTTTGCATCTGATAACTCAACAAGATTTGAGATTACCTCTTTTATCAACTGCAGGAGTGAAGGTGTCATTTACAGGGCAATTTGCCTATGTGGTATGATCTATGTTGGAAAAACCATCAGAGAGTTTAGGAGGAGAATTGGTGAGCACATGAGAGATATAGCGAGGAAGATGGATACACCTGTGGCCAGGCATATCAACCTCAAACATGGGGGAGACCCTAATGCAATAAAATTCATGGGTATTGATAAGGTACCCAGACCGATTTGTGGTGGTGACTGGGACAATTTAATATTACAACGAGAGACAAAGTGGATTTTTCGACTAAAAACTGTCTCTCCATATGGTTTAAATGAACAACTTTCCTATTCCTGCTTTCTCTAGTATAGGGTTTTGCAGGGTGATTTAGTTAGGGTTAGCCGCCGTGGACCGGGGGGCCACTTGCGCAGGACTTTAGGGCTCCAACCTCCGCTGTTAGGCAGGGTCAGATGGAAATAGGTACTTGACAGGGATCTGTCAGGCTTCCCTTTTTCCTTTCTTCCTTTCCAATGAATAATGTTTTTTATCATGATCTATGAATGCTGGTTCCTATATTTGACTATTCCATTTTGTTCCTTTACAACTTTTCCAAAATTAGCAATGTAATAATTTTGGTATCATTCCATAGTGTGGTAAGCCAGCCCAAGCTCTAATATATATATGAAATTCCTTATAGGGAATGGTATTCCCTCTCTCCATATCTATTTTTTAGTTTGGAGTATCATGGGACACCTTTGGTAGATGCTCCTTTAAATGTTCTTGGATTTACCCTTAGTGCGAGAGGATTAATCTCCATTATTTTTAGTTTGGAGATTTTTTATATCATGTCTGTATTAATATTAGTATAGAAGGGGTTAAAATGATCTTGTTTGTCCTTCCTTATATTTCTATATGCTAATATCAGATTTTGGTAAACTATTAAATGTCACTAAGATGATGTCGCTAAGTGTCTTCCGTTGAAAGAGGTTATTCATACTAAATAATTGTTTATTAATTTGGTATTACATCGTTTTGAAGTAAGCAATGGCACGATTTTAGTCGCAAAATGAGATGCTGTTTGCAAGAATATTTAATGGCACCATCTGGGACGCAATATAATTGCATTATGACGCTTCTGTTGTGCTGTGCCGCAATAATTGAGGCTGTTTGCAAGAATATTTAATGGCGCCATCTAGGACTCAATATTATTGTATTATGACGCTTTAGTTGTGCCATGACATAAGTCGTATATTTGCGTTTGGTTTTCGTCGCAATTTGCGATTTCATTTAACGTCCCATTATAGGACGTAGCATAATTGTGCGTTCTGGAATGCCTCTTTAAATGGGTTCACTTTACACACCGGAAGCCACTATTCTGAATGACGCATGCGCGGTGTTTTTTACATCGCTGAATGGACGCATGTGAGTTGGTATCAATAGACCGGAAGTCCAATGAAGGGGAATACCGGAAATGACTAACTACGCATGCGCTATGAGTACACGGCGTGCGATCACTATTTGGCAAATGGTGAGATCGCTATAGGCTATATGTAAAGTGTGGCGTGCGTTTCAGCAAGATCGTGACCTCATTAAACAGGCATGTATTTTTAAACCATGCACATCACGTTTTATTGGTGGTTCGTTTTTTGTTTTGCACTAATTGGTTTAAATGGTGGTGGGAGTGTCTTATCCATTGATATAAGGAGGAGTTGTATGTTTTTTTCTCCCTATGAGAGCAATGCATTTGATATAGATGTGTCTAGCTGCCATATCCCCTGATGAATCCTGCAAGGAGGAAACGCGTTGGGAAAGGGCCTTGTTTAATCTGAAAATGACCATATACATACTTTATTAGGAGATGAATTTTAGAGCGAACATCGCCATTCAAATGGGTGAGATCATTCCTTTTATAGATGTTGTCTCACATACGTTTGATTAAGTCTCAGACACATGACTTACAAATAAGCGATGCCTACACTTGCATTTAGGTAGTCATATTTTGCTCTTGCGGTGCAGAGCTAATTATATATTATATATTGTCTGACGTACTATATATCTCCTATTTCTTGTTGTCCTTATTGGACTCAACTCTCTTATTATATCATATATCCTCACTATTTGTTTGGAGGATGGTATTTGTTTGTGTGTCCCCTTTTTAGCATTAAGTTCATTAAATGTTAAGTTTTATATCCCCATTTTTTTTGCTGCTACATATTTAAATACATTTTGGGGCAAATCTTTATTATACTGCTTCATAGATTGAAGGAGGATTCGAGTTCCTGTCTTTGGACAGAGAGGTTCAGTTAGTTTCTGATTCTGTCACAGACAGAAGGAGAGAGTAGTTAGTCAGATGCAGTTCAAGTGTCTGGTCTTGGAGGGAGAGGAGAGAAGACTGAATCCTGACAGAGCTACAGCCAAAACTGTTATCTCAGAACAAGCTGCTTGTGTTCTCTAGAACGTGGAAAGTGACTCTCGGAGCTACAGCGTGTATACAGTCTGACGGAACGTCCTGTGAGCTGCTCTGGACAGAGTTTTGAAGGAAAGAAGGAAGGGAACTACTGCAGTTATAACAACAAGCCAACTGAGAGCAGGTCAGTGAGCTTGGAAGAACAACTGACTATTACACTTACTGCTACCCGTGCTTATGTTAAGGGAAAGAGCAGGGCGACAGGTGAGTGGAAAACATAAGGAAGAGTGGCTTCGGTGACAGATCATCTTCACTCAGTTAACCGGACACCGGGTCCGAAGCATTGCTAGTACTTCACGGCTAGTGATAGAAAACCGGAGGCCTTGCTGGACTTCAAGTCGCAGAAGGTAGCCCTAAGTGCCGATACGTAACCGGGGTCAGGAAGGACAACAGTCTAGCAGGGCCCTGCACAAAAGACTAGTTCTATCCAACAGAAGACACCCACCACAATGTCGACCGGGCATAGCTGTTGCATTAAGAGTTAAACTTGACTTTATGCAAGTTAGGACTCACATACACATTAAGGATAAAGGAGGCCTCAAACCTGCTCAGCAATTCCCTGAATGTGCATTCTCCAACCTGACCAGCTTCCCGGGACATACCTGCAACATCTACAAGTAAAGGTATGGAAAGAGATTGCATTGTGTGTGACTGACTTCTTATCTGCACCCTGCACCACCATAGACTTTGAGGGACCAGTCCCACCTGTGGGGGACTTAACATCTAGCTGCCATAACATCCCCTCAGAGATTTACCCTGCAGCGCTGGTCAATCAGATCAGATACCACAGGTGGCGTCACGAACAACTATTACTACAAACCCCTGTAAATACATCCCCCATTGTATGAGTGCCCAGGGCCACGGACCGAGCTCTGCTGCCAGTGACATTCCCCATAGACTTCCATGGGCTCGGTGCCGAGTACCCCATAACCCTGGTACCCACACCACTTGGTGCGTGCGACTCATCTTTGGCGTCACGAACAGGATACGAAGCTTACAATTTGTGAGTCCTGTGTGCCTTTGTGGACTGTTTTTGTGCAGAAAAGACTGTGTGCAGTATTTGTGATTTTTGGCGCCATTTTCCGCCATTTTGCCGCCATATTCGCGCCCTGAGGCGCTGGTGAAGAAGGTGGGCGTGCATTCGTGGGCGTGCCCCCCCTTGTGGCGCGAAAGCAATGGGCGCCCCCTCTAAATGTTATTACAATACAAGAGCCTGCCCCACTGCAAGGGAGATCCGCCTCCTCTTCATCCTCTATGTCATGGAGGAGGTGGATGCGGTGCTAAGGGACCTGGCCCGACATCGTGAAGAAATGGAGGAGATAGAGCAAAGATGGCGTGCCCGGAAACAGCGGCTGCTGTGGGACGCGACGCTCTCCCCTCCAGAAGCGCAACCATTACCTGTGTCACCACTGCAAGCGGCTGATGAAGAACCGAAGGCCGGCTCCAAAAGTGCTGATCCCGACTCCACCGATGAAGCGGCGGGAGAGAAGGAGGCTGAGGAGGCCCTGCCCGTTCCGGAGTACCAGCCAGGCCTGGAGGCCGCAGCGGAATGCCGATCCCCGGTAGGGACACCGGAGGAGACCCAGCCGTCCGTGATGGAGCAGCGACAGCAGCAGGTTAGTGCGTCCCCAACTGAGCCATTGCGCGCACCTGCATCCTACTCTGCATCGCAACAGCCTTGTGCGCATTCGACTGAGCCACTCCGCGCACCTGCATCGTGTACTGAGTCCTCCCCTGCATCACACCAGCATTGTGCGACTTCAATTGAGCCACCGGATGCATCTGCGCCTTACTCAACAACGCAGCAGGAAAGTGCGTTCCAAAGTGAGCCAAATCTATATTCTGAAGAGGCACCCGTGGGGTCCCAAGAAAATCGCTCAAATGCGACCAGGACTGTGGCTACTCAAACACAGATCGCAGGCCATGATATGTTAGTGATGCGTTTCAGATCGCACCGCATACTTCCAGCCCCAGGAGTGGAAGACGTCATTGATATCTGCAAAAGAGAAGAAGAACAGTAGGACCCAGACAGGGTTTACTGCAGCTGTATAAAGTTGAAGAATTTGCACTTTATTAATATTGTGATAAATGTTTGCATAATTAGCATAAATCTTGAAATAGAATACCCCAGTTGGGTAAAAGGAGTTAATGCGATTTTCTAAATTTGAAATGTTTTATCCAAAGACTGCGTGGCTGAGGACTTTGCCAGCCCAAAAACTTTCATTGTAAATAGTTCGCACTTCGGTGCCCCATCTTGGTTTTACATAAAGCCTTACTACCTCTGAAGAAAAACCCGTATGGTGTGGCCTAGAGTGAGGTCTGCAGCTCAGAAGTCCTGCAGCCCACCCAGGACCCACGTGGGAGGTTTTTGGTGCGGGTCCTCCACAAGTATATTGTATTTATGTGAAAAATGGTTTCGATATTTTTCTACTTGACATTGTATACATTGTAACGTTAAAGAGTCCTTACCTCCCGCAAGGGATGAGTTATATTGTTGATGTTATATATAAAAATGTTTTTCTTTTCTATTTCAGCCCGGGAGTGCTGAGTTTAACTAGGGGGGGATGTGTGGCCCAGCTACGTGTGACACATGTCTCCTGGAAAATGCACAGGAAAGGTATTGTGAAGCCTGATATTCATTCACCTCACACACACCTTCTTAACACTGCCACTAGAGGCATTTCAGACTTTTTGGTAGTGTGACGTAGCAATAGTGAGTCATTCTAGTCAGAGCTCAGTCTGAGCTAGATTGAAGGAGGATTCGAGTTCCTGTCTTTGGACAGAGAGGTTCAGTTAGTTTCTGATTCTGTCACAGACAGAAGGAGAGAGTAGTTAGTCAGATGCAGTTCAAGTGTCTGGTCTTGGAGGGAGGGGAGAGAAGACTGAATCCTGACAGAGCTACAGCCAAAACTGTTATCTCAGAACAAGCTGCTTGTGTTCTCTAGAACGTGGAAAGTGACTCTCGGAGCTACAGCGTGTATACAGTCTGACGGAACGTCCTGTGAGCTGCTCTGGACAGAGTTTTGAAGGAAAGAAGGAAGGGAACTACTGCAGTTATAACAACGAGCCAACTGAGATCAGGTCAGTGAGCTTGGAAGAACAACTGACTATTACACTTACTGCTACCCGTGCTTATGTTAAGGGAAAGAGCAGGGCGACAGGTGAGTGGAAAACATAAGGAAGAGTGGCTTCGGTGACAGATCACCTTCACTCAGTTAACCGGACACCGGGTCCGAAGCATTGCTAGTACTTCACGGCTAGTGATAGAAAACCGGAGGCCTTGCTGGACTTCAAGTCGCAGAAGGTAGCCCTAAGTGCCGATACGTAACCGGGGTCAGGAAGGACAACAGTCTAGCAGGGCCCTGCACAAAAGACTAGTTCTATCCAACAGAAGACACCCACCACAATGTCGACCGGGCATAGCTGTTGCATTAAGAGTTAAACTTGACTTTATGCAAGTTAGGACTCACATACACATTAAGGATAAAGGAGGCCTCAAACCTGCTCAGCAATTCCCTGAATGTGCATTCTCCAACCTGACCAGCTTCCCGGGACATACCTGCAACATCTACAAGTAAAGGTATGGAAAGAGATTGCATTGTGTGTGACTGACTTCTTATCTGCACCCTGCACCACCATAGACTTTGAGGGACCAGTCCCACCTGTGGGGGACTTAACATCTAGCTGCCATAACATCCCCTCAGAGATTTACCCTGCAGCGCTGGTCAATCAGATCAGATACCACAGGTGGCGTCACGAACAACTATTACTACAAACCCCTGTAAATACATCCCCCATTGTATGAGCGCCCAGGGCCACGGACCGAGCTCTGCTGCCAGTGACATTCCCCATAGACTTCCATGGGCTCGGTGCCGAGTACCCCATAACCCTGGTACCCACACCACTTGGTGCGTGCGACTCATCTTTGGCGTCACGAACAGGATACGAAGCTTACAATTTGTGAGTCCTGTGTGCCTTTGTGGACTGTTTTTGTTCAGAAAAGACTGTGTGCAGTATTTGTGATTTTTGGCGCCATTTTCCGCCATTTTGCCGCCATATTCGCGCCCTGAGGCGCTGGTGAAGAAGGTGGGCGTGCATTCGTGGGCGTGCCCCCCCTTGTGGCGCGAAAGCAATGGGCGCCCCCTCTAAATGTTATTACAATACAAGAGCCTGCCCCACTGCAAGGGAGATCCGCCTCCTCTTCATCCTCTATGTCATGGAGGAGGTGGATGCGGTGCTAAGGGACCTGGCCCGACATCGTGAAGAAATGGAGGAGATAGAGCAAAGATGGCGTGCCCGGAAACAGCGGCTGCTGTGGGACGCGACGCTCTCCCCTCCAGAGGCGCAACCATTACCTGTGTCACCACTGCAAGCGGCTGATGAAGAACCGAAGGCCGGCTCCAAAAGTGCTGATCCCGACTCCACCGATGAAGCGGCGGGAGAGAAGGAGGCTGAGGAGGCCCTGCCCGTTCCGGAGTACCAGCCAGGCCTGGAGGCCGCAGCGGAATGCCGATCCCCGGTAGGGACACCGGAGGAGACCCAGCCGTCCGTGATGGAGCAGCGACAGCAGCAGGTTAGTGCGTCCCCAACTGAGCCATTGCGCGCACCTGCATCCTACTCTGCATCGCAACAGCCTTGTGCGCATTCGACTGAGCCACTCCGCGCACCTGCATCGTGTACTGAGTCCTCCCCTGCATCACACCAGCATTGTGCGACTTCAATTGAGCCACCGGATGCATCTGCGCCTTACTCAACAACGCAGCAGGAAAGTGCGTTCCAAAGTGAGCCAAATCTATATTCTGAAGAGGCACCCGTGGGGTCCCAAGAAAATCGCTCAAATGCGACCAGGACTGTGGCTACTCAAACACAGATCGCAGGCCATGATATGTTAGTGATGCGTTTCAGATCGCACCACATACTTCCAGCCCCAGGAGTGGAAGACGTCATTGATATCTGCAAAAGAGAAGAAGAACAGTAGGACCCAGACAGGGTTTACTGCAGCTGTATAAAGTTGAAGAATTTGCACTTTATTAATATTGTGATAAATGTTTGCATAATTAGCATAAATCTTGAAATAGAATACCCCAGTTGGGTAAAAGGAGTTAATGCGATTTTCTAAATTTGAAATGTTTTATCCAAAGACTGCGTGGCTGAGGACTTTGCCAGCCCAAAAACTTTCATTGTAAATAGTTCGCACTTCGGTGCCCCATCTTGGTTTTACATAAAGCCTTACTACCTCTGAAGAAAAACCCGTATGGTGTGGCCTAGAGTGAGGTCTGCAGCTCAGAAGTCCTGCAGCCCACCCAGGACCCACGTGGGAGGTTTTTGGTGCGGGTCCTCCACAAGTATATTGTATTTATGTGAAAAATGGTTTTGATATTTTTCTACTTGACATTGTATACATTGTAACGTTAAAGAGTCCTTACCTCCCGCAAGGGATGAGTTATATTGTTGATGTTATATATAAAAATGTTTTTCTTTTCTATTTCAGCCCGGGAGTGCTGAGTTTAACTAGGGGGGGATGTGTGGCCCAGCTACGTGTGACACATGTCTCCTGGAAAATGCACAGGAAAGGTATTGTGAAGCCTGATATTCATTCACCTCACACACACTTCTTAACACTGCCACTAGAGGCATTTCAGACTTTTTGGTAGTGTGACGTAGCAATAGTGAGTCATTCTAGTCAGAGCTCAGTCTGAGCTAGATTGAAGGAGGATTCGAGTTCCTGTCTTTGGACAGAGAGGTTCAGTTAGTTTCTGATTCTGTCACAGACAGAAGGAGAGAGTAGTTAGTCAGATGCAGTTCAAGTGTCTGGTCTTGGAGGGAGAGGAGAGAAGACTGAATCCTGACAGAGCTACAGCCAAAACTGTTATCTCAGAACAAGCTGCTTGTGTTCTCTAGAACGTGGAAAGTGACTCTCGGAGCTACAGCGTGTATACAGTCTGACGGAACGTCCTGTGAGCTGCTCTGGACAGAGTTTTGAAGGAAAGAAGGAAGGGAACTACTGCAGTTATAACAACGAGCCAACTGAGAGCAGGTCAGTGAGCTTGGAAGAACAACTGACTATTACACTTACTGCTACCCGTGCTTATGTTAAGGGAAAGAGCAGGGCGACAGGTGAGTGGAAAACATAAGGAAGAGTGGCTTCGGTGACAGATCACCTTCACTCAGTTAACCGGACACCGGGTCCGAAGCATTGCTAGTACTTCACGGCTAGTGATAGAAAACCGGAGGCCTTGCTGGACTTCAAGTCGCAGAAGGTAGCCCTAAGTGCCGATACGTAACCGGGGTCAGGAAGGACAACAGTCGAGCAGGGCCCTGCACAAAAGACTAGTTCTATCCAACAGAAGACACCCACCACAATGTCGACCGGGCATAGCTGTTGCATTAAGAGTTAAACTTGACTTTATGCAAGTTAGGACTCACATACACATTAAGGATAAAGGAGGCCTCAAACCTGCTCAGCAATTCCCTGAATGTGCATTCTCCAACCTGACCAGCTTCCCTGGACATACCTGCAACATCTACAAGTAAAGGTATGGAAAGAGATTGCATTGTGTGTGACTGACTTCTTATCTGCACCCTGCACCACCATAGACTTTGAGGGACCAGTCCCACCTGTGGGGGACTTAACATCTAGCTGCCATAACATCCCCTCAGAGATTTACCCTGCAGCGCTGGTCAATCAGATCAGATACCACAGGTGGCGTCACGAACAACTATTACTACAAACCCCTGTAAATACATCCCCCATTGTATGAGCGCCCAGGGCCACGGACCGAGCTCTGCTGCCAGTGACATTCCCCATAGACTTCCATGGGCTCGGTGCCGAGTACCCCATAACCCTGGTACCCACACCACTTGGTGCGTGCGACTGAGATGCCATGTCGCGTTTGGAGAGCCCCTGATGTGCCTAAACAGTGGAAACCCCCCAATTCTAACTCCAACCCTAACCCCAACACACCCCTAACCCTAACCATAACCCTAACCACAAATCTAACCCTAACATACCCCTAACCCTAATTCCAACCCTAACCCTAATTCCAACCCTAACCCTAATCTCAACCCTAACCCTAACTTTACCCCCAACCCTAACCCTAACTTTAGCCCCAACCCTATCCTTAACCCAGCCCCAACCCTAACCCTAACCCCAACCCTAACCCTAATGGGAAAATAGAAATAAATACATTTTTTTAATTTTATTATTTTTCCCTAACTAAGGGGGTGATAAAAGGGAGTTTGATTTACTATTTATAGCGGGTTTTTATGCTTGGCAGCTATCACACACTAAAAAACGCTTTTTTTTTGTAAGAAGCTTTTGCATCGCCGCATTTTGAGAGCTATAATTTTTTCCATATTTTGGCCGAAAGAGTCATGTGAGGGCTTGTTTTTTGTGGGACAAGATGGCGCTTTCAGTGATGCTATTTTTATTACCATTTGTTTTTTTATCGCGTTTTATTCCACTTTTTCCAAGTGTTATGATGATACCGCTTGGAAAAAGCATAATTTGCTACTTTTTTAACACAGGAAAAGTTCCATAAAGATACGGTACATTCTGGTATCCTCCATTTTGATACAGGAAAGTTCCATAAAGATGCGGTACATTCTTTTATCCTCCATTTTGATACAGATTTTGTATTAGTCTTTGCCTGATGAAGAGACCTGAGTAGTCTCGAAAGCACGCAATTTGTTACCATCTTTTCAGTTAGCCATTAAAAGGTATCAACCACTGAGGACTCTCAATTCTAAATATTTTTCTACTTTTTTAAGAGATTAACTAGTGTGACACTTTTTATAGATACCAAATGTGTACTTTTTTTGTTTATCTAATTTTTTTTTGCATAAAAATGTGTATTTATTAGTGGATTTTAAAAATTATTTTTAAATATTTTTTTTTACATGTTTTTAAAAAAATGTTTCCTTCTTTACCTAATCCCTTTATGGGACTTTCACTTTTTTACTTTGATTGCAGGTATAATACATTGCAATGCTCCAGCATTGCAGTGCATTGTACCTATGGTGAAAGCTTCTGAGACCATGCTACGAGCATGGTCTCAGAGGCTTTCCGTAGGTCGATGACCTTGGGGTCATCATTGCAGAGATCGGGCCCCGCGATGACGTTGCAGGGACGCCGATCAGCAGGCAAGGGAGCTCCTGGATGCTAGTGCAGAAGCTCAGCCATCGGCAGCACTGAGCTCCTGCACTGACCGGGCAGGAAGTGCTGATATTTCAGCATCTCCTGCGTGATCATGCTGCAGTGCAGGAGGAATCTGTTGCCGTGCAGGACCCCTGACCCGTCGGGCCCGGTCGCAGTGGCGACCGCGGTAGTTACGCCCCTGTTCGCACCCTTACGTGAGGCTCGGTGACAGTGTTGACGCGCACCACATTGGTGGTACCAGGGCTATGGGGTACTCGGAACCGAGCCCATGGAAGTCTATGGGAGTTGTCACTGGCAGCAGAGCTCGGTCCGTGGCCCTGGCGGTCATGCAATGGGGGAATATTTACAGGGGATTGTAGTTATAGTTCGTGACGCCACCTGTGGTTTCTGATCTGATTGACCAGCGCTGCAGGGTAGATCTCTAAGGGGCTGTTATGGCAGCTAGGTGTTAAGTCCCCCACAGGGTATTCTACTTTAAATAAGCATAGTAATAAACATTATTCAATATTTCTATAAAGTGCAATTTTTCATAAAACTTCTTCAAACTTTGTACAGGTTCAGTTGCAGTAAACCCCTGTCTGGGTCATACTAGACTAGTTTGCTAGGACTACTCTTGATAACGAATAGGTAACCTTCCTTTCGTTGTACGTACTGACCTACGTGGAGTGGTATCAGGTATAGTAGTCTCTGGCCTATCTGTTCTGCGTGCTGGCAAACGGTAATACTGTCTCAACCTTTCTATGGATCTGGCAAGCATACTGGTGGCTGGGCGATGTGTGTCGACCCGCCACCACAATTGTGGGTTACCAGGGCAATGGGGTACTCAGAGCCGAGCCCATGGAAGTCTATGGGGATTGTCACAGGTAGCGGTGGCTCGGTCTGTGGCCCTGGCGGTCTGGCGTATGTTGGGGGGAATATTTACAGGGGATAGATTTATATACAGTTCGTGACGCCACCTGTAGTCTCTGGTAATTTGTACCAGCGCTGCTGTAGATCTCTGAGGGGATGGTGAGGCAGCTAGATGTCGGGTCCCCTACAGGTGGGACTCTTCCCTCAGGTCGGTAGTTAAAGCAGGGTTGTGCAGGCATGCAAATCAATAACTCAGTCTCACACGGTCAGCGTCTTTCCATACCTTTTACTTGCAAGATGGTAAGGCAGGTCCCAGGGAGGCTGATCCAAGGAGAATGTATTTCAAGATAGCAGCTGGACAAGTTAGGGGCCTCCTTTACTTTCACAACGATGAGTACAACCAGCATGAAGCGTAGTTCCCTCTATAACTCCAGCTATTCCAAAGCTGTACTGCCCAGTCAGTTTTGTGGTCGGAGCCTTCCTGTGAGAGAGCTGAATTCCTATCTTGTCCTGCAGAGACTCAAGGTCCTCACTCCCCCTGACCCCAGTTACGTACCGACTATTTAGGGGCTGCTTGCCGCGACCTAAGGTCCGGTAAGCCTCTGGTTTTCTTACCACTAAGCGTGAAGCTTTAGTGATCCTTCGGTCCCCAGTGACCGGTAACAATGTGCAGGACTTCTTCAATCCAAAAGCACTTTTTAAATATTCCTTCCACTGTGCCTTTCGCCTTGTCCGCGCTTGTAGCATAAACACTCACACTTGCAAAAAGTCATATAATCACTCCCTTCTTCTCTTCCTTCAGAGTTAGTTGCCAGACTCTCAGTAATCTTCTAGGCAGGAGCACGTCTCTGAACCTTCACTGTCCTTGAGACAGGAGACTGAAGTATTTCTGTACTAAACTCTTCTTTCTTTATCAATGTCTTCAAGTGAGGTACAGCTCTGACCAGGCTGAGGTGATCTATATCTCGCCCTTACTGGCCTCCACTTGCTGAACTGCTGATAGAACCAGGCTGGACTGCTTCCTCCCTCCAAGTCCCAGCTAGACTCCACACGTCTGCTCTGTCCGAAGACAGGAAACTGACTACTGAATCACTCAACGAATCACACTGACCACTCCCCAAGAGTCACTACACTACCCTAAGGGTGTGTCTAGTGTATGTTGAGTGAATGGGTATAGAGCATTGAACTGCTATCTCTCCACACATTCTCCAGGGTACTGCGTGTGCCTTCACACCAGGGCTACACATTCCCCCATGGTAAAAGACAGCACTCCCGGGCTGTAAAATACAAAGAGACAATTTTGTTTATGCATTAAACATCAACATTAAACATTAATTCGTCCCATCCGGGAGGTAAGGATGTCTTGAACGTTGCAAACAACACATTGAATATAGAAAAATACAAAAGTATTAAGGCATCAAAACATTCAATAAATACACAGTATTCTTGTGAAGGACCCGCACCAAACCTTCAACGTGGATCCTGGGTGGGCTGCAGGACATCCGGATGCAGACCTCACTCAGTGCCACACCACACGGGTTTTGTATTCAGAGGTAGTTGTGCTGGTTTTATGTAAAACCAATATTAGGCACCGAAGCGCAACTATATACAAATAAGTTCTGGGCTGGCACAGTCCTCAGCCTCTGAGTCCATAATAAGACATATATTCATATCACATCATAATACTAAAGTGCAAAACTCTTTATCTGTTTACCCAGCCGGGCATTCTACTTTTGGCAATATATATATACATTATATACTCATTTAACTTGTGCAAAACATTTTCACTTTTATAAAACTTATGTACATCTTCTTAGTTGCGGTAAACCCTGTCTGGGTCCTACCGTTCTTCACATTTCTTTGTTAACTTCAGTTACACTTTCTATCCCGGAGGCTGGAACAATGCGATGCTCGCACAGGACCGTTCCTATTCCTGGGCCCAGTGCCCAGCACCAAGATCATCGACTCCACCATCGGGGTCTGTGTGGCTGGTGTGCAATGAGCTGGTGGGGATGTCGGGGGTTCCAGCAGGGTGTCATCATCGCTGGTTACCTGCAGGGCCGGTTCACTCCGGTCCTCTAGGCCGCAGGGCCCGTCCTCCTCTGGGGACGCTGCTGCAGCATAAGATACTGGGCAAAAAGCAGGCTTTTGTAGTGGCTCAATTGAGATCGCATCAGACTTTTGCGATGCAGAAATGGTCGCAGGTGGCGATGCGGAATAGGACGCACAATGCTGGTGTGATGCAGAGCAGGAAGCAGGTGTGCGCAATGGCTCAATCGGGGACGCACTAACCTGCTGCTGTCGCTGCTCCATCTCTTCCCAGTCGACGTCTGGTAATGACGGACAGGACCCCTCCGGTGTCCCTGCCGGGGATCGATCTTCTGCTGCGGCCTCCTGGCCGGGCGGGCGTTCCGGAACTGGCGGTACTTCCTCAACCTCCTTCGCCTCCACCGCTTCACCGGTGGGATCAGGATCGGTACTTTCGGGGGCAGCCTCCGGTTGCTCCTTAGCCTTGGGCAGCAGAAGTTTTGGTAACTCCAGACGTAGGGGGTTGTCGAAGGGAGAGAACACCGCGTCCCACAGCCTCCGCTGCTCCTGGGTACGCCGGCGCCTCTCGATCTCTTCAAATCCAGATTGGTGCTGGACCATCTTTTTCAGGCGTGTATTCTCCTCCTGAATTTCTAGCAACGCTTGCTGCAGGTGCAGGACCACGGATGGTTCCGATGCTGGTGGCAGCTTGGCTGGGGAGCGGGGCCTGCCTCCCTCCGCTTCCCTGCTCGGCTGCACACGTCCTGCTTCCATGATGTTCCAGAGCGTTCTTTTTTCTTCCTTCAGAGACATCCGGTCTCTTCCATGGAGGCGGGGTTTGCGTCTCCTCCTCTTCGCAGGGAAGGTGAAGAGGAGGCGGACCTCCTTTGCTGTAGGGCAGGATCGCATGTTGTAGTAGCACTTTGAGAGGGCAGGCATTCTCTTCGCGCCACAGGGGGGCACACGCCCACGAATCCACGCCCACCTTCTTCTCCAGCGCCTGAGGGCGCGAATATGGCGACAAAGATGGCGATTTTGGCGCCTAAAGTGCAAACAGTCCTTTTTCACAAAAACACCTCCACAGGCACACAGGGCTCGCGATTTTGCGAGTTTCGTATCCTGTTCGTGACGCCAAAGTTTTGTGTCGACCCGCCACCACAATTGTGGGTTACCAGGGCAATGGGGTACTCAGAGCCGAGCCCATGGAAGTCTATGGGGATTGTCACAGGTAGCGGTGGCTCGGTCTGTGGCCCTGGCGGTCTGGCGTATGTTGGGGGGAATATTTACAGGGGATAGATTTATATACAGTTCGTGACGCCACCTGTAGTCTCTGGTAATTTGTACCAGCGCTGCTGTAGATCTCTGAGGGGATGGTGAGGCAGCTAGATGTCGGGTCCCCTACAGGTGGGACTCTTCCCTCAGGTCGGTAGTTAAAGCAGGGTTGTGCAGGCATGCAAATCAATAACTCAGTCTCACACGGTCAGCGTCTTTCCATACCTTTTACTTGCAAGATGGTAAGGCAGGTCCCAGGGAGGCTGATCCAAGGAGAATGTATTTCAAGATAGCAGCTTGACAAGTTAGGGGCCTCCTTTACTTTCACAACGATGAGTACAACCAGCATGAAGCGTAGTTCCCTCTATAACTCCAGCTATTCCAAAGCTGTACTGCCCAGTCAGTTTTGTGGTCGGAGCCTTCCTGTGAGAGAGCTGAATTCCTATCTTGTCCTGCAGAGACTCAAGGTCCTCACTCCCCCTGACCCCAGTTACGTACCGACTATTTAGGGGCTGCTTGCCGCGACCTAAGGTCCGGTAAGCCTCTGGTTTTCTTACCACTAAGCGTGAAGCTTTAGTGATCCTTCGGTCCCCAGTGACCGGTAACAATGTGCAGGACTTCTTCAATCCAAAAGCACTTTTTAAATATTCCTTCCACTGTGCCTTTCGCCTTGTCCGCGCTTGTAGCATAAACACTCACACTTGCAAAAAGTCATATAATCACTCCCTTCTTCTCTTCCTTCAGAGTTAGTTGCCAGACTCTCAGTAATCTTCTAGGCAGGAGCACGTCTCTGAACCTTCACTGTCCTTGAGACAGGAGACTGAAGTATTTCTGTACTAAACTCTTCTTTCTTTATCAATGTCTTCAAGTGAGGTACAGCTCTGACCAGGCTGAGGTGATCTATATCTCGCCCTTACTGGCCTCCACTTGCTGAACTGCTGATAGAACCAGGCTGGACTGCTTCCTCCCTCCAAGTCCCAGCTAGACTCCACACGTCTGCTCTGTCCGAAGACAGGAAACTGACTACTGAATCACTCAACGAATCACACTGACCACTCCCCAAGAGTCACTACACTACCCTAAGGGTGTGTCTAGTGTATGTTGAGTGAATGGGTATAGAGCATTGAACTGCTATCTCTCCACACATTCTCCAGGGTACTGCGTGTGCCTTCACACCAGGGCTACACAGATGCGATTCGGTTTCACCAGGGGATTCCACTTCTTGTGGTGCTGCCTCTTGTGGTTCCGCTTCTTGGGGTTCCACTGGTTGAGATTCTGCCGGAACAGGTCCTTCTGGAACTGACTCTACTGGCACAATTGGTATGACTGGATGTAGAGATTCTTCTTGCGGTTGATAAAACTGCAGCACAGGAATGATTACAGCTTCTCCCACTCTGGGCCAATCTGCAGGTAAATCTCCCAAATCCGTATGTATGACCGCTTCATCACTCTCTTCCTGATTGACAACAGCTTCCTCACGAAGCTTTAATGGGCCCGGACACAACTTTAGATGATCTCTAGACACAGTTGCAGTCGTTTTTCCTCCATCCTTGCTAATGGTACAGGTTTTTCTGTTATCAAATTTGGAATTTTGCACGACATATGGCTCCTGTTCCCACTGATCATCCAATTTGTGCATTCTTCTTTTTCTTTTTAGCACAATTTCTCCAGGCATAAAAGGCTTAGCTGGCGCACTTTTGTTGTAATTCTTCTCTTGCTTTTCCCTTACTTTATTGAGACTATCTTCCACGCAGGCTTGTACTCTCCTGTACTGTTCCTGTCGATTCGTGTCCCAATCTTCAGCAGTGTCATCAGCCTCTGGTTCTACCACGCCAAGTTCCAAATCCATTGGCAGCTTTCCTGGTCTTGCTCTCATAAGGTAGGCTGGAGTGCAGTTGGTGGAACTTACTGGTATGTGGTTGTACAGGTCGACCAGGTCAGGTAACAAGTCTGGCCACCGATTTCTTTCTTCCAGTGGTACAGATTTCAGTAAATCAATGACAATGTGATTCATCTTTTCACAAAGGCCATTGGTTTGAGGGTGGTACGGTGTTGTTCTGATCTTCTTACACCCATACAAGTGACAGAATTCCTTAAACAGTTCAGCTTCAAAGGCAGGACCTTGATCAGTCAGCACCTGCTCCGGATATCCGTGTGGTCTGCAGAAACTTGCTTGAAAGGTTTTTGCTGCTGTCTCTGCTGTCAGATCTTTGACAGGGGCGACCACCAGAAATTTGGAATAGTGATCCACCATGGTCAGGGCATATGAGTATCCCGACCTGCTTGGTGACAACTTGACATGGTCCAATGCCACGATCTCCAAGGGACGAGTCGTCTGGATAGGCTGCAGGGGTGCCTTCTGACTACAGTAGTCTCTTTGTCTGAGGCCACAGGGTCCACAGTTCCGGCACCACTTCTCGATGGAGCTGCGCATCCCTACCCAGTAGAACCGACACTTCAACAGGGTCTCCAGCTTTTTCCAGCCAAAGTGTCCCGCTTGATCGTGGTAGGCTTCTAACACCATTTGGATGTCTGCTCTGGGGACCACTATCTGCCAAACCATCTCATGGGTCCTTGGGTCGACGTATCTCCTGCACAACTTCTCACGGTAGATGAACAACCGGCTTCTCTCGTTCCACAGGAGCTTTGCTGGTATAGGTGCATCTTTCTCCAAGGAGGAACCTTCCTGTCTTATCAGCTCCTTGATATGGCTGACCACTGGATCGCTGTCCTGAGTCTCCTTCCAGCTGTGATGAGGTAAAGGGTTTAACGTCTTACCACACCGCTTTCTGTAGGCTCGTTGCTCATGGATCATCCCATTTCTGTGGAACGCAGGTAGCTCAATCTCTTCCAGGTCATCCGATTCTTCCTCCGTGTCGGATTCATGCGGCATTCTGGACAAGGCGTCAGCGTTGGCATTTTTACGGCCCGCCCTGTACTTGATGGTAAATTGATAGTTTGACAGCCGAGCCATCCAACGTTGCTCCATGGCTCCAGCTTGGCTGTTTCAAGATGCGTCAAGGGGTTATTGTCTGTGTACGCAGTGAACTTGCTGGAGGCAAGGTAATGCTTGAATCTTTCTGTAATGGCCCAGACCAGCGCCAGGAACTCCAACTTGAAGCTGCTATAGTTTTCTGGGTTCCTCTCAGTTGGCCGGAGCTTCCTGCTTGCATATGCGATGACTTTTTCTTGGCCATTCTGCTTCTGACTGAGGACCTCTCCCAATCCTTCGTTACTGGCATCAGTATACAGCAGGAACGGTTGGCTGTAATCAGGGTAGGCTAAGATTTCATCGCCTGTCAGGATCTCTTTCATCTCTTCGAATGCCTCAGCTTGTTCTTTACCCCAATGGAATGGAGGATTTCTGCTCTTGAGGGGTTGTCCTACCAGGAGGTCCTGCAGAGGCGATGCTTTCTTGGTGTAGTCTTTTACAAACCTCCTGTAGTAACCTGTCAGTCCCAGGAACTGGCGCACCTCCTTGAGATTCTTCGGCTCCGGCCATTTCTGGATGGCCGTGACCTTCTCGGGGTCCGGCGCTACTCCTTCGGAGCTGACAATATGCCCCAAGTACTGTACCTTTCATTTGAGCAGATGGCACTTTGAGGACTTCAGTTTCATCCCATACTTGGACAGTGACTCGAATACCTCTGCCAGGTGCTTCAGATGATCCTCATGCGTCTTGGAGTACACAATTACGTCGTCCAGGTACAGCAACACGGTTTCAAAGTTGAGATGTCCCAGGCAGCTCTCCATCACTCTCTGGAATGTTCCCGGGGCACTGCTGAGTCCAAACGGCATTCTGTCAAACTCACAGAGTCCCATTGGGGTGGTGAAAGCTGTCTTCTCCCGATCTTCCTCAGCCACAGCTACTTGCCAGTACCCACTAGTGAGGTCGAGGGTGGAAAAGTAGTTAGCAGTTTTCAAAGCAGCTAAGGATTCCTCGATGCGTGGTAAAGGGTATTCATCTTTATGTGTTATGCGATTTACTTGTCTGTAATCTACACACATTCTCATGCTTCCATCCTTTTTCTTAACTAGGACTAGAGGTGCTGCCCAGGGACTACAACTATCCCTTATCACCCCGGCTTCCTTCATGTCACGCAACATTTCCTTAGCTTTCTGATAGTGTGCTGGAGGTATAGGCCTGTACCGCTCTTTGATGGGAGGATGACTGCCTGTAGGGATATGATGCTGTACTCCCTTAATTGTCCCAAAGTCAAGTGGGTGTTTGCTAAATACCTGTGCGTACTCCTGTACCACCCGTAGTACTCCCTGTTTCTGGTGGGCGGAAGTGGTGTCTGTCCCGACATGGAGCTGCTGACACCAATCCGCCACCTGGGTTGCCGGGTCATTATCCTCCGCTGGTTGGCGGGAGGCTAAGGACTTGGTTGTGAGAATAGAATTGTTATCTACGGTATGTAATTTAGCAACAGTGGCATAACGTGGTAAATTTACTTCATCTTCTCCCCAGTTGAGAAGTCGTACTGATACTCTCCCATTTATTACTTCCACTACCCCTCTAGCAGTCAAGAGTGTAGGTCTGTGCTCTGAACGATGGGGCTCTACTACTGCTTGGTAGTTCTGTCCTCTCAGACCTATTGCTGCTCTACACCATATTAGCATTTCACTCATTGGGGGTATCACAATGGGGTTCGGGTCCGTTACCCGTACATTACTAATTTCACCATCTGTAAGCTTCGCTTGCTGCTGGCACATCAGGGCCCGGATCTCCCTCTGGATCACTCCCTTTTGCTTTGGCTTGGCAACTTCAGCGAGCTGTTGGAGCAAAAACACAACTTCTCCCAGACAGTTACTAATTATGTTAGTACCTAAAACCACATTTAAGCCATTTTCCTCATTTACAGTCTTTACTACTAAAAGTCCCTGATCCTCCAGCTCCACTCTGCCCACCTTTACGTCCACGTTTTTGGCTGCGAGTATTTCAACAGGGAGACCATTAGAGGCGTACACCGCAAAGTCAGGGCTCGGGGCTGGAGACTGTCCATGGACCAAAACTTATTATAAAGGACATCAGGTATGATGGTCACCTGAGATCCAGTGTCCAGCACTGCAGGGATTGCGATCCCGTCCAGAATGATGGACAGGTAGGGTCTTCCTCCCACAAACCTGCGGTTCCAGTCTAAGGGGCCTGATGAGTCTACTCCTGGGTGTTGGCCCTCGGACCCAGGATCTGCTCGTTTAAAGGACACTGCTGGGCCAGATGACCTTTTCTGTTGCAACGGTAGCAGATGATCTCTCGGCGAGGATGGTGCTGATCAGGGGTTGCTCCTGGGGGTGGCGTTGTCCTCCTCCGGTGAGGCGACGTCCTCCATTTCCTCCGGTTCATCCAAGGGACATCCTCTGGGCAGTCGGCTAGCAGGATCTTTCCTCCTTCCTCCTTCCGCAGTTGCAGGGCACTCATTACAGTGGCCAGGTTTTTAGTCAGCTGGCGCACTTCTGAGCGCAGACAGTCCAACTCAGTAGGGGGCGCCACCTGCGTTTTGGCTTCTGCCACCAGCGGGGAAAAGGTGGATACTGCCGGCTTTAGAGTGGCTTCACCTGGGTGATACTGAGTTGCCACATCAGGCTTTTCCAGGGGTCGCAGTCCTTTTATAGCCATATCCTTTAGGGCATCAAAGGTAGCATCAGGATGATCCAAGGACCACCAGTTCACAGTCCTGCCTTCCGCTTGGGACCTCAGTCCCCGTACAAATTGTTCCTTCAACATTTTGCTTTCATCAATGGCACTTATAGGGTTAACCTGTTTGAGAGCTCGCAGGGCCCCCTGTAGTCGGCAGGCGTAGTCCCTAATACTGTCACCTGGTCTCTGAGAGCATTGGTAAAATGCCATCCGGAGATCTGTTTCTGTGCGGTCCTCAAAGATAGTCTGTAGCTTTAAGAGAATCGCAGGCACCGACTCCTGGTCTGCAGTGGTCCAAGTCTCTACTTCTCTCTCAGCAGCACCAGCTAACTGCCCTATTACCACTGCAGCTCTTTGCTTCTCTGTCATTGAGTACATGTCCAGTATACTGCATATTTTCCGTTTGAACCCTGACAGGGTGTCTGGCTCGCCGCTGTACTGAGGGAGCCACTTCGCTCCAGGCATGTATGGGAGCGTTAGCGGTATGAGCGGGACCACAGGACCAGGTGAGGGGCCCACATTTCCATCCTGCGCTACAACGCCAAGCGGTAAGTCATTGGGGCCACCGGCCGGGGCCGCGCTGTCTGCCGGCTGCTGTGACATGTTTGCGCCCCCCTCTTTAATCGGAGCCTACCTTCTCCAAAGGCTGCAGCTCTCCAGACACAGCGGTGGAGACGGGACCTGAGTCGCTGGCGCTCTGATGTCAGAGCGTTCACTGCAGCTCTCACAGGACCTGCCGCCGCGTCAGCGTTCGGGGCGTGTTCAGGAAACAGCGCGCTTTTTCAGGTACGCCCACCAATGCACGCCCACCTTCTCCAACAGCGCCTCAGGGCGCGAATATGGCGGCAAAATGGCGGTAAATGGCGCCAAAAATGACAAAACAGCAAACAGTCTTTTCTGCACAAAACAGTTCAATAGGCACACAGGACTCACAATTTGCAAGCTTCTTATCCTGTTCGTGACGCCAAAGATGACGCGCACCACATTGGTGGTACCAGGGCTATGGGGTACTCGGAACCGAGCCCATGGAAGTCTATGGGAGTTGTCACTGGCAGCAGAGCTCGGTCCGTGGCCCTGGCGGTCATGCAATGGGGGAATATTTACAGGGATTGTAGTTATAGTTCGTGACGCCACCTGTGGTTTCTGATCTGATTGACCAGCGCTGCAGGGTAGATCTCTAAGGGGCTGTTATGGCAGCTAGGTGTTAAGTCCCCCACAGGTGGGACTGGTCCCTCAAAGTCTATGGTGGTGATGCAGGGTGCAGATAAGAATTCAGTCACACACAATGCAGTCTCTTTCCATACCTTTACTTGTAGGTGTTGCAGGTATGTCCCGGGAAGCTGGTCAGGTTGGAGAATGCACATTCAGGAAACTGTTGAGCAGGTTAGAGGCCTCCTTTATCCTTTTAATGTGTGTGAGTACAACTTGCATAAAGTCAAGTGCAACTCTTTTAATAGCAACTACGCCCGGCCAACATTGTGGTGGAGTCTTCTGTTGAATAGAACTAGTCTTTGGTGCAGGGCCCTGCTAGACTGTTGTTCTTCCTGACCCCGGTTACGTATCGGCACTTAGGGCTACCTTCTGTGACTTGAAGTCCAGAAAGGCCTCCGGTTTTCTTATTACTAGGCGTGAGGCAACAGCAACGCTTCGGACCCCGGTGTCCGGTTAACTGAGTGAGGGTGATTTGTCCCTTTAGTCACTCTTGCTTCTCCACTCGCCCTTCGCCCTGCTCTCGCCCTTAACATAAGCACGTGTAGCAATGGTGTAAAGGTCAGCTTTCCTTCAGTGCTCACTGACCTGTTCTCAGTTGACTCGTTGGTATAACTGCTGTAATTCCTTTCCTTCTTTCCTTCACAGAACTCTGTCCAGAGCAGCTCACAGGACGCTTCGTCAGACTGTATTTACGCTGTAGCTCTGAGAGTCACCTTCCACTTTCTTAGGAACACAGGCAGCTTGTTCTGAGTAGCAGGTTAAGGGGTAGCTCTGACTAGGCTAAGATGATTCACTTCACCCGTACTAGCCTCCACTTTCTTATCAGATGAGCTACACAAGCTCTGTGTGGGTTCAGTCTTCTCTCCTCTCCCTCCGTCTGTCTCTGACTGAAACAGAAACTAAACTGAACTTCTCCGTCCAAAGACAGGAACTTGAATTGAATCACTATTGCTACGTCACACTACTAAATAGTCTGATATGCCTCTAGTGGCAATGCTGAGAAGCGTGCGTGAATGAATATCAAGCTTTACAGTTACCTTCCTGTGCATTTTCCAGGAGACAGGTGTGCCTTGCGAAGCTGGGCCACACAGTGTGATTCTGGATGATGGAGGTGCGACCGGGTAATTCAGAGAATACGTCTGCATTCTCTTGGACTAATTTCCGGACCTCTCGACGCAGCTGTTTCGAGAGAGTGTCTCCTATTTTTACCTCTCTCTCGGTCTTGGCCAGTGACAGATTGTTCCGTTAGTACAACTGGGGTCGCCTCTGCGACCAGACATTCCCGGTCCTTCCACGCTTTCAACAGGTTGATGTAATACTGTAATGTATGTAGTACAGTTCATATAGCGTCTTGTGCTTGGGTGCGATGAAAATACATGAGACACAGGTTTGATATAGAAGGTCTTGTATTACTTCATACAAGTGGCAAAAATAGTCACACAGTTTGCAGATACAGAAGCAGGAGACACAGCAGGCCAGAGTAACTTAAGCTCAGCAATCACTCTCCACAACAGGTTCAGGATCTTCTTCTCTGTTACCGTAAGTCCATGCAAACGTGGATCTTTCAAAGAGCAGGGTTCCAGAGTCCACAAGTGTTCAGAGTTCCTCAGTAGGAATAGCTGGAGTACATAGTCCAAGGCTTCCAGGAGTCAGGTCACAGGTTCACTGCAGGCTAGATTCTGAAGCACTGATTGCTCAGCTGTGGCTGCTTAAGAAGCAAGAGGAGAGAATCAGGACGGGAACATGAAAGCTGAAAACTCCATATTGACTGAGGGCAAGATAGCTGCAGCAAGACAGAAAGCAAAATGGCTGACGGAAAACTGAGTTTCAAGAACATGTACAAAGAACCTTACATTACTCCCCCCTTAGGGACAACCTCCGGATGGCCTCAGACCAGGCTTGTCTGGGTACCTCTGATGAAACTGGCGGAGCAAACGAGGAGCATTAACGTTATTGACTGGTTCCCATGAGTTGTCCTCCACTGGGTAGCCCTGCCATTTAATCAAATATTGTAACTGATTTCTGTATAACCTGGAATCTAGAATTCTTTCCACCACAAATTCTTCCTGACCATCGACTAGCACTGGGTCAGGGCAAGGAGAAGAACGTCCAGGAAACGTATTGGGTGTTGCAGCCTTTAGTAGGGATACATGAAAGACAGGGTGGATTCTCATAGTTCTAGGCAATTGAAGACGACAAGCAACGGCACTTATAATTTTACTGATTTTATAGGGTCCAATGTACTTATGTCCCAACTTAGACGATGGAATCCTTAACTTAAGATTTCTGGTTGACAGCCAGACCAGGTCTCCTACCTTGAAAGCTGGTGCAGGTTTACGAAATTTATCTGCTGCTTTCTTGTACCTTTCCTGAGCCAATTCCAGATTCTCCTTTAGAAGATCCATATTCTTCTGTAAAGACGTGATTCTTTCGGCCACTGCTGGTAAAGGCGTTTCTATGGGAAATCGTGGAAGAATGTTAGGATGATAACCTAGATTGGAGTAAAAAGGAGACTGCTTAGTGGAGGCGCTCTGAGAGTTGTTATAAGAGAACTCAGCCAATGGAAGTAGATCCACCCAATCATCCTGTAGGTGGCAGATAAAGCAGCGGAGATACTGCTCCAGAGTTTGATTGGTTCGTTCGGTCTGTCCATTAGTCTGGGGATGAAAAGCAGAAGAAAGGTTTACTTTAATGTCCAATGCTGCACAGAAATTTTGCCAAAACCTTGAAGTGAATTGCACCCCTCGATCCGAAATAACCTCATCCGGTACTCCATGTAAGCGAAACACATCTTTAATCATCAAATCTGATGTCTGTTTTGCAGTGGGTAAGCCGACACAAGGAATAAAATGAGCTGCCTTTGTTAAACGATCAACCACCACTAGAATGGTGTTTTTCCCTTGAGAGGTTGGTAACTGCACAATGAAGTCCATAGAAATGGATCCCCACGGGCGGGACGGGGTGGGAAGAGGTTGTAACAGA
>JARQOD010000003.1:67107975-67317318 GCA_033576555.1 Oophaga sylvatica | reverse complement strand
ATTACATTAGCACTATGCTGTACTATAATAGTTACTGGGATATATAAAGCACAATGTTATAGGAGAGCTTTGATGTATTATAAGAAAATGGACGGACTAGAATGAAATTCAGTCCTAGCATTTTAACCCCTTAACGACCGCCGATACGCCTTTTAACGGCGGTCATTAAGGGTACTTAAACCACAGCGCCGTTAATTAGCGACGCTGTGGAAAAAGCCTATAGTGCCCCCCAGAGTCGGATTTTCTCCGGGGTCTCGGCTACCGAGAACATAAATCGGGTCGGTTTTTACCGACCCCACTTTTGTGATCGCCGTTATTAACCCTATAACTGCGATCGCAAAAAAAAACGATTTTCCCTTTAATTTCTCTCTCTGATGTGATCGCACATCAGAGGGGAGAGAAATGCGGTCCCCGGGACCCCCGATCAGCCCCCCGTGCCTCCCGGTGTCCCCTCAGGCCTCCCATGTCTCCCCGAGCTTCCGGCGTCTTTTACCGGCGAAGAAAATGGAGGGCGCCTGCGCAGTGCGCCCGCCGAGCCGGATTTTCTCCGGGGTCTCGGCTACCAGGGGTAGCCAAGACCCAGAGAACATAATTAGGGTCCCCCCAGTCCTCCAGCTTTTGCGATCGCCATTATTAACCCTATAACAGCGATCGCAAAAGAAAAAAAAAGACGCGATCCTGCAAGTAATTTCTCTCCCCTCTGATGTGATCGCAATCCCAGGACCCCAGATCCCCCCCCCGGTACTTCAAGGTGTTCCCCATGTCCCCTCTGTGCTCCTGCAGCGCCCCCTGTCCTCCGATCCTCCCGTCCTCTTCATCCTGTAAAAAAAAATGGCAGGCGCATGCTCAGTGCGCCCGCCGAATCTGCCTGGCGGTAGATTCAAAAAATGTTTCATTCATTCTTCTAAAAGTACATTTTGGTCACTGTGATGAACTATCACAGTGATCAAAATAAAAAAAAAGTACATAAACCCCCCCATTATCACCCCCTTTGTTAGGGACATATAATAAAATAAAGAAATTTTATTTATTTTTATTTTTCCATTAGGGTTAGGGTTAGGGTTATAATTAGGGTTAGGGTTATAATTAGGGTTAGGGTTAGGCTGGGTTCATACTGCGTTATGGCAGTCCGTTAGACGGACGGCGTTACACCGCAGTATAACGCGGTGTAACGCAGTCCGTTAACGCTGCCATTCACCCTCATTTGAGGGCGCATCGTGATGCATGCCGTAAAGCGGCATGCGTTCGTGACGTGCCGTCATTCAGTGATGGAGCCTCGGACGCGGGCTGCAGTGTCTGGGCTCCGTCACCGCTAGCGCAGATGAATCATCTGCTGATTCCTCTGCGCTAGCGGGTATAGCATAACGCGATCGCGTTATGCTATACCGCTACCAGCCCTTCAACGCTATGTGTTGAATGAGCTGCTAAAATGAAATATACCCTAGCCTTAGGGTTAAGGTTTAATTAGGGTTAGGGTTGGAATTAGGGTTTAGGGTTAGGGTTACAATTAGGGTTAGGGTTACAATTAGGGTTAGGGTTACAATTAGGGTTGGAATTAGGGTTAGGGTTGGGATTAGGGTTAGGGGTGTGTTGGGGTTAGGGTTGGAGCTAGAATTGAGGGGTTTCCACTATTTAGGCACATCAGGCGGTCTCCAAACACGACGTGGCGTTCAAAAAAGTCAAATGGCGCTCCCTCCCTTCCGAGCCCTGCCATGCGCCCAAACAGTGGTTTACCCCAACATATGGGGTATCAGCGTACTCAGGACAAATTGCACACCAATTTTGGGGTTCTAATTTCTCCTGTTACCCTTGGAAAAATAAAAAATAGCTGGCTAAAAAAATCATTTTTGAGGAAAAAAATTATTTTTTATTTTCACGGCTCTGCGTTTATAAATTTCTGTGAAGCACTTGGGGGTTCAAAGTGCTCACCACACATCTAGATAAGCTCCTTGGGGGGTCTAGTTTCCAAAATGGTGTCACTTGCAGGGGGTTTCTACTGTTTAGGCACATCAAGGGCTCTGCAAACACAACATGACTCCCGCAGAACATTCCATCAAAGTCTGCATTACAAAATGGCGCTCCTTCCCTTCCAAGCTCTCCCATGCGCCCAAACAGTGGTTCCACCCCACATATGGGGTATCAGCGTACTAAGGAAAAATTGCACAACAACTCTTGGGGTCCAAGTTCTCCTGTTACCCTTGGGAAAATAAAAAAATAGCAGGCTAAAGAATCATTTTTGAGGAAAAAAATGATTTTTTATTTTCACGGCTCTACGTTATAAACTTCTGTGAAGCACTTGGAGGTTCAAAGTGCTCACCACGCATCTAGATAAGTTCCTTAAGGGGTATAGTTTCCAAAATTGTGTCACTTGTGGGGGGTTTCCACTGTTTAGACACATCAGGGCCTCTACAAACGCGACATGGCGTCCAGCCAATTCTGTGTTGAAAAAGTCAAACGGCGCTCCTTCCCTTCCAAGCTCTGCCATGCACCCAAACAGTGGTTTACCCCCACATATGGGGGATCAGCATGCTCAGGACAAATTGCACAAAATCTTTTGGGGTCTTGTTACCCTTGGGAAAATAAAAATTGGGGTGAAATGATAGTTTTTGTGGAAAAAATATGATTTTTTATTTTCACGGCTCTACGTTATAAACTTCTGTGAAGCACTTGGAGGTTCAAAGTGCTCACCACACATCTAGATAAGTTCCTTAAAGGGTCTAGTTTCCAAAATGGGGTCACTTATTGGGGGTTTCCACTGTTTAGGCACATCAGGGGCTCTCTAAACGCGACATGGCGTCCAGCCAATTCTGCGTTGAAAAAGTCAAAAGGCGCTCCCTCCCTTGCAAGCTCTGCCGTGCGCCCAAAAAGTGGTTTACCCCCACATATGGGGTATCGGCGTATTCAGGAGAAATTGCACAACAAATTTTGTGGTTCATTTTTTCTTTTAACACTTGTGAAAATAAAAAAAATTGGTTCCGAAGTAAAGTTTTTGCAAAAAAAGTTAGATGTTAATTTTTTCCTTCCACATTGCTTCAGTTCCTGTGAAGCACGTAAAGGGTTAATAAACTTCTTGAATGGGGTTTTGAGCACCTTGAGGGGTGCAGTTTTTAAATTGGTGTCATTTTTGGGTATTTTCTATCATATAGACCCCTCAAAGTGACTTCAAATGTGATGTGGTCCCTAAAAAAAATGGTGTTGTAAAAATGAGAAATCGCTGGTCAACTTTTAACCCTTATAACTTCGTAACCAAAGAAAATTTTGTCCCAAAATTGTGCTGATGTAAAGTAGACATGTGGGAAATGTTATTTATTAAGAAATTTGTGTGACATATCTCTCTGATTTAAGGGCATAAAAATTTAAAGTTTGAAAATTGCTAAATTTTCAAAATTTTCGCCATATTTCCGCTTATTTCATAAATAAACGCAAGTCATATCAAATTTTTTTTACCACTAACGTGAAGTACAATATGTCACGAAAAAATTTCTCAGAATCAGCTGGATTCGTTAAAGCATTCCAGAGTTATAGCCTCATAAAGGGACAGTGGTCAGAATTGTAAAAATTGCCCGGTCATTAAGCTGCAAATTGGCTCTGTCACTAAGGGGTTAAAGCACATAGGCCAATGCTGCACTCTCCCCTTCCCCAGGTTGCTGTCTCTATTACTAATATTACCCTGCCTGGAGCAAATAAACATTTACTACAAGACCAATATTACCAATATTACCTCTACGTAAGATTAAATAATACTGCTACACCATGACTATACAGCTCTGGCAAAAATTAAGAGACCACTGCAAAATTTTCAGTTTGTCTGATTTTTCTCTTTATAGGTATATTTTTGAGTAAAATGTAAATTGCTCTTTTATTCTATAAACTACTGACAACATGTCTCCGAATTTCCAATCAATAAATTTTGTATTTATTTTTAGAAAATGAGAAGTGGTCAAAATAACAAAAAAATGCAGTGCTTGCAGACCTCAAATAATGCTAAGAAAACAAGTTCATAATCATTTAGAAACAAAAAAACTAATGTTTTAACTCAGGAAGAGTTCAGAAATCAATATTTTGTGGAATAACCATGATTTTTAATCACAGCTTTCATGAGTCTTGGCATGCTTTCTACCAATCTTTCACACTGCTTTTGGTGACCTTATGCCACTCCTGGTACAAAAATTTAAGCAGTTCTTGTTTGTTTTATGGCTTGTGACTTTCCATCTTCCTCTTGATTACATTCCAGAGGTTTTAAATGGGGTTCAGGTCTGGAGATTGGGCTGGCCATGACAGGGATTTGATGTGGTGGTCCTTCATCCACGCATTGATTGACCTAGCTGTGTGGCTTGGCTCATTGTCCTGCTGGAAAAACCAGTTCTCATAGTTGGGGAACATTGCCTGAGCTGAAGAAATCAACCTTTATGCAGCTTGATTCATATGTCCTTCGCAAAGATTAACCTGCCCAATTCCAGCCTTGCAGAAGCATCCCCAGATCATCACCGATCCTCCACCAAATTTCACAGTGGGTACAAGACACTGTGGCTTGTACGCCTCTCCAGGTCTCCGTCTAACCATTAGACGACCAGGTGTTGGGCAAAGCTGAAAATTAGACTCATCAAAGATTACCGTACTCCAGTCCTCTATGGTCCAATCCTTATGGTCTTTGGCAAACTTCTGCCTGGCTCTCCTTTGCTTCTCATCGATGAAAGGCTTTTTTCTAGCTTTACATGACTTGAGCCCTGCCTCTAGGAGCCTGTTGCGAACTGTTCTTGCCGTGCACTTTACCCCAGCTGCCACTTGCCATTCCTTTTGTAGGTCTTTTGATGTCATCCTGTGGTTGCTGAGTGACATTCGAATAAGATGATGGTCATCCGGGTCAGTGGAGAGTCGTTTTCTCCCAAAGTCTGCTGCTTGACC
The DNA here is from genome assembly GCA_033576555.1 of Oophaga sylvatica. Classification (NCBI taxonomy): domain Eukaryota; kingdom Metazoa; phylum Chordata; class Amphibia; order Anura; family Dendrobatidae; genus Oophaga; species Oophaga sylvatica. The sequence continues at coordinate 67,312,413 of JARQOD010000003.1, read as the reverse complement.
TTGTTGTAATGGACTGCCGTCTTAGAAATTTTAAGGATGGAGGCAACATGACGCTCACTGTATCCCTCTGCTAGTAAAGCCAGAATTGAGCCCTTCTTTTCCTCTCTCAAGACTTTTCTTTTCAACGCCTTTGGCATGGTTAAAAGTTATTTTTTCATTCCTATTACTTTTGGGATACTACTAGCACTTGTTTTGCCATCCAGCTTGTCCTATTGCAAGAGGATTGTGAACACCACCGCAGTGTTTTTTATACTTTCCTTCGTTAAATAAGATTTGGTTTAGGTGATCACCTAATCAGAAGCACATTCAGTAGAATGAGGTGTACTCTGGTTGGAATTCAACTGACACTGGAATGGAATGGCTGTCAGACATGTAGACAAGATGATTTTTATAAAACTGTGCAGTGGTCTCTTAATTTTTAGAGCAACCTACAGAATCCTAATGGTGTGTAATATATACACTATTAGGATTCAGCCCTGGTTGTCGGTTCCAGCAGTAGTCAGGTGATGATCACGTGTATATGATAAGGAATTTTTAGCCTTTTGGTGAGGAAGAAGTTCATAAAATTTACTGCAGCTCTGGAATCAATAAACACTTGTGCCTGGAACACAGAGGTACCGAAGGAAACAGACATAGGCGCGAGCAGTTTATCTTTAGTGTAGTTAACATCAAGCAGACCCTCCTTGATCACTTAGGGTCTGCAGTTTCCCTGTTTGGCCAATGTGGAGTATGAAGTAGAGAAGGTATTGGATTCTCGTTTGGCTAGACGGAGACTCCAGTACTTGGTCAAGTGGAAAGGTTATGGTCAGGAGGATAATTCTTGGGTGTTTGCTTCTGACATTCATGCCGAGAGGTTGGTTCACGCCTTTCACCGGGCCCATCCTGATCGGCCTGGTGGCTTGGGTGAGGGTTCAGTGACCCCACCTCAAGTGGGCGATACTGTTGTGGACACTTTTGATCTGGCTTCTGAGTTTGGGCTCCCTCTGGTGGTTGCTGCTGGTAATGGAGCTGACAGAAGTCAATCACCTGAAGAGGATGATTGGAGATCAGGTGTTACTGACTGGGAGATTTAAGTGAGCAGCGTTCCCTTAGTGGCTGCCGGTGATTTGTTTTTCTTCCTGAGCCTTTTGGAAGTCTGCTTTCTCCATGCTTTGTCTTGCAGCTTTCAGATAAGTTATTTGTCTGTTTCACTCTGTGGCATTTTTCCCTTTTTGCTTTTCTCTGTTCTCTGCCTTGCTGGTGTGAGTTCAGCCAGGTTCCCTGCTGGGACCTGTGCTGGACTCTGTTTCCTTTGCCACAGCTTATGTCAGTCTTTTCTGTATTTCTAGTCCCCTGTTATTCCAGTATCTGTTGTTTTGCGTCGATTTCACACCAGAGTTCTGATTTAGTGGGGGAGAGGTCATGTGGCCTCAGTATTTTTGCATATCAGACGCGTTGGAATTTTTCTTAGGGTTTTTGCGGGATTGCAGACAGTATCCTTTCCTGTCCTGCTCTATCCAGACAGTTTGGGCCCCAGCATTTGCTTACTCTATTTTCTGCCTGTGTTTGTACTTCATCTGTCTCACCGGCAATATATGTTTGGGGGGCTATCTATTCCTTTGGGGCTCTACTCCGGGACAGTTAGCTTTCCCCTTTCTCTCTTTAGGCTTATTTAACTCTTTGGCTGTGTCGAGGCGTGTAGGGCATCGTAGTTACTTTCCACTGCTAATTCTAGTTGTGTTGTCAGTTTAGTGATCTGCAATCCGCTAAGTTACCAACTTCGCTGGGTGTCTGGTTGCCTAGCCTTTTTCGCTATTATCCTCCTCGGTTACCGCATCATAACACGGCAGACCTTATGGTCAGCTATACATCTGCCGGTGCAGCCTGCACCTGGCAGGACTCATCTTTACGTCAGTTGGTCCAGCTGCACCTTACAGTTCTCATCTCTAAATCAGCCGGGAACTGCTGCACCTGCCAGAGGTCATCTCTATGTCAGCCGGTCGAGCTGCCCCTGCCGGTTCTCATCTTTACGTCAGAAGGTCTAATTGCACCTGCCAGCTCTCATCTCTATGCCAGCTGGTCTAGTTGCTCATCTCTACATCAACCGGTCCAGCTGCACCTGCCAGAGCTCATCTCTACGTCAGCTGGTCCCATCTGCATCCGTGGTTCCTGTGTTCTTACAGCGCTTGCCTGCATCTATTGGACCTTCCTTCAGACCATACCAGATACCCATCCCTAGGGGGTCAGCTGCCATCTACACAAGGTCAGTCCTGGAGTAGCACCTGGTCCACCTCCTTTGTCTCTCCTCGGATCATATGCCGCTGTGTACCCAAGGTCGGACCAGTTGAGGCTCCTAGTTACACCCTTCAGGCTTTCCTTGGGCCCCGGGACATTGGTTCCACCACCCAGCCCATTACAGTTAGCACAGGCCATGGAAGTCGCTGGCTCCCAGACCTCCCTTCTCTCTATAATCTGTACCTGGAGGTCTCCCGTCAGAAGGAGCAGTAGGATAAAATGCTCTCCTACCTACGGACTGTAACCACCCGTCTGGATGCATTGATAACTCGGGCAGCACCCGCACCCACTCAAGCATCAACCACCTCCCCATGATCCAACAGCCTGCCATCTATGTGCCCAGTGCCGGATCCACGCTATGGTTAAGTCCCTGCCTTATGTCGGGGCTTTATTAATGAGTACACACTGCACTTCGAACTCCTGGCTCATCAGTTTGACCTGGCCAAAGTAGCTTTCATGATGTCCCATCTCTCGGGTGAGGCTTTGGCTTGGTTCAATCGCCTAGAGAAATGGGATCTCCTTGTATCGAATCTCCAGTCTTTCCTAGAGGTCTTCAGGAAGGTTTTCGATGAGCCCAAACGTGTGTCATCAGCAGCCTCTTCTCTCCTCCATCTGCGTCAAGGAAACCTCACAGTGGGTCAGTATGCTGTACTTTTCCTCACACTCTCATCTGAACTCGCTTGGAATAACAAAGCTCTGGAGGCCACCTTCTGGGAGGGCCTTTCTGGTTGAACATACCTTCCTCATTGGATGACCTGGTGTCTCTGGCTACACGGATCGACATCAGGTTCCAGGAGCACTCTAGGGAGGTGAACCGTGAGAGAAAATCCTTACACCTGGCATCTACCTTTCAAAAGCCGGCCTCGGCAAAAAGCCAGCAAGCCTCGGCATCCTCCTCAGAGCCTATGCAAGTGGAACAGGTGGTGATGGCCAAACATGGCTGGTAGGTACGTCGTGCCGATTGTAGGTGCTTCTATTGTGGTAATTTAGAGCATGTAATCTGCTCCTGTACTGAGAGACTGGGAAACTCCAGAGCCTAGGGTCTGTCAGAGAGGCCATTCTCAGCAAGATTAACCCCTCTCCATCACTGTCTCTGACATTAGCTGTTTCATGTGGTGATGTCCGTTTCATTGAATCAGCCTATCTGGACTCTGGGTCTGCAGGTATTTTCATCCAACAGCCTCACATTGGGCGATACAAGATCCCGGATTCAACATCTACAGGCTCGGTTGGTGGTTTAATCGATGGATGGAAGACCCCTCTCCGAGGCCATCCTTTCCATCACCGAACCAGTGTAACTTCGGGTAGAAATGCTGCACTCAGAAAAGATTCCTCTTTATGTGCTGTGCGGTTTGTCTCACCCTTTGCTTCTAGGTCTGCCATGGCTGCAAAAACAAAAGCCAGTCCTGGACTGGAAGTCCAGAGAAGGACTATGCTGGGGTCAAGTCTGTCACATGAGTTACCTTGCTCCTGTTTGTCTTGCCCGACCTCTAACTTTCTCCGCTAATTTTTCTGGTTTGCCTGTGGCATATTGGACGTATTCGGACATCTTTGACAAGAAAGAGACTGAGATTTTGCCACCTCATAGGCCGTATGACTGTCCGATTGACCTTCTGCCTGGCGCATCTCCTTCACGAGGCCGAATTGATCCCTGTTACAGGCTGAGACTCGTGCCATGTCCGAGTATATAGAAGTGAATCTTGCCAGGGGATTTATTTTGCCCCGGTCTCTGTTCCTCACTTCCTGCTTCGGCTGCTCCTGCCCGGGGTGCACTCACTCCACGCAGATCCCCGGTCACTGTGCTTAAGATGCGTGGTCCCCGTCCTAAAGTGTCCCCAGCCATTGGCTGGGAGACACTCATCATTTAAGGCACTCCACCTGAAGGGAGGTGCCTGTGCAACATTGCAAGTTTGTTCCTAAACACTCTTGTTAGTTCTCAGGTCCCAGTGCTTGTATTCCTATTTACCTGCCAGTCCATCAGCCGGTCCAGCCTGCACCTGCAAGTACTCATCTGTACGTCAGCCGTCCCAGCTGCACCTGCCAGTTCTCATCTATACATCAGCTAGTCCAGCCTCCACCTACCAGCGCTCATCTCTATGTCAGCCGGTCCAGCTGCACCTGGCAGGGCTCATCTCTACGTCAGCCGGTCCAGCTGTACCTGCCAGTTCTCATCTCTATGTCAGCCAGTCCATCCGCACCTGCCAGTGCTCATCTGTACACCTCCCGCATCTGTGTTTCCCGTGTTCTTACAGCGCTTGCCAGCATCTGCTGGACATTCCTTGGGGCCATCAAAGCTACCTGTCCCTATGGGGTCAGCTGCCATCTACCCAGGGTCAGTCCTGGGGTAGCACCTGGACCACCTCCTTTGGCTCTTCTCGAATCACGGTATCGTATGCCGCTGTGTATCCAAGGTCGGATCAGGTGAGGCTTTTAGTTACATCCCCTCCAGGCTTTCCTTGGGCCCGGCACAGTGGTTTCACCATCCAGACTGTTACAATCGGAATGCAGATATCAAGGTATCATTTGATTCAACTTTCCATGACCTGCATGCTCATATAGACGGCTTTGGATTGTTGATTCTATTGACTGATGCCCTTTAACACTAGGACTACTGGACTCGTGACCCCGCCTAGAACTACTGAAAGGAGTCATTTTGACTCCTTGCTTGTTTTCGTTTATTTTTAGAGTTTCATTTGTGGTTATTTATTAATAATTATATTTTTTGTAATGTATTATTATTGTGAGATCCAACAGTAATGCTTTTGATTGTTTTTTTCTGCTTTTCTTATTTTTCTACAGAAAATAACAATAATTATAATAGACGTTTTTCAAACATTTTTTTTTATTCAAGTGCACACATATAAACAACAACTGAAGAACAAAAAGCAGAGAAAATGTAGGTGGAGGAGCATAAAAATGAAAATATGGCGCAGAATTCACCTTCTAAACATTTGGTGTTTCGCATTTTAGGCATTGCCTTTGATTTATGGCAGTACATTGCCCACACAAAGACTTACCACAAGTCTTACAATTGCGACAGATCTATTTTTCTTGCACTTTTCTTTGATCTGGCAAAATTTTGTTTGAACCATCACTTCTGAGCATGTAGAAACTTGGGACGTGGAACCCTTTTCCCTATCTGTGACATAAGGACCACTCAACTCTCTCACAAGCGTTTGCAAAAATGCCTTGCGTGACATTTTTTGGTGGGTTATCTCATTGAATATTATCCATGCATTTATACCCGCAAAGTCTAAGGCATTTTCAAATGCATGAACAGGCCATCTCCTTGTGCATGTTCGTGTGGTATATTTTCGTGCCATCTGATCCACTACATCTACTCCATATTTTGTTTCATTGTAAAACTTTACCGTTTCTGGAGTTTTTTTAGCGGAATCAGACGCAACAACAACATCTGGATGGACGGAACTCAAAATGACAACATTTTTGTTGGGCTTTCCTTGATATACTGTAAGTGTAAAATTGTCTTCATTTCTAAACACTTTAGTGTTGTACAATTCCTCTTTCATGGATTTTATTTTTTTAGGCACTTCTCGCCTTATCTTGTTCAGTGTTCCCACGATGGTTGTTCCTTTGCTTTTTAGCTGTTTAGCTAATTTTACTGAAGTAAAATAATTATCGGTTGTAACATTGCGACCTTTTTTCAAAAACGGGTCCAATAACTTCATTACCACATGGTCAGCTAAACGGTCCTCAGCACGGCGTGTGTCATCTTTGCCTAGATAAGGGAAGCCATTTGCCAGATATTTGCTCTCCTTATCAACAGCTAGCCAATATTTGTGGCCATATTTATCTGCTTTGGAAGGCATGTACTGCGTGAATGGACACCTAGTTTTGCTTGGGAAAAGTTGCTCATCCACCGTTATGTATGGGCCAGGTTTGTAACACGCAATACAATTTTCAATAAACCTGTCCCACACAGTAGAAAATAGAGCAAACTTGTCCGTTTGCAGTCTCTCCGATCGAGTAGATTTCTCATCAAATCTGAGAAACCTCATAATTTCAACAAAGCAGTCCCTAGACATTGTCGCTTTGCAAAACGGTATTCCCCAGTCATTACACCAAATACTGCTAATCGAGTGACGGTTCGTGCCAGATATTCCACGAGCATAGAATATCGCAATGAATGCATCTAGCTCCTCATCAGATAGAGTAAACTGTAAATTATTGTTCCTGCATGCTTCTGCAAGCGTACAGTTCTTTATATGTGTCAATATATATGAATCAAAAAAGCAGGTAAAACACAAGGAAAATGTGAAAAGTTGACATGTAAATTGAACTACATCTATATGAACATCAGGGTAAATAAGACAGAGTGAAAAAATTATGCACAAAACTTTATAGCAACATTTAGTGACAAAAGGACCTCAAAATATAGTAGGGAGTCAAAATGACTCCCTTCAGTAGTTCTTGGTAAATTTTGAAAAAAAACGCGCAAATTTTTCACCAAAATTATTTATTCTCACAAAATCTTTTTTCACATCATATTTGAGGAAAAGTCACCGAGTTTCAAGCCGGAATTCTGAAAAATGTAGTCACAGAAGAGAAATAAAAAACGAAAGGAGTCAAAATGACTCCATCAGTAGTTCTAGTGTTAAATGTTTAATAGAGCTACTGCCTGCATCTAATCATTACTTTGGTTCCTGTATGGTCCACAGTCTATTGATGTTTGGTAACAGCAAAAACTCTCATTATCTCCTTACCATTGTTAAAGACATACTGGGAGTTGCAACTTCATGCAATAAAATTGTTTATGCCAGGGGCTGACCTGACATTGTAATTGATTGTACTAATCTTAGCGCTGCATTAATATACTGATGGTGGTTATGGTAATGTAGTTGTGTACTAATGGTAGTTCTTGTGATGTAGTCATGAAGATGCAGTAATCTGTAAATTATAAGACTTGATACTAGATTATAGGGTCAGTGTGCTGGATTGATTGTGCACTACTAGGGTATGTGCGCTTGAAGTCTTTCAGACGTCTGTGAACCCAAAGTTTATAAGGTGGAAACCGCTTTAAGACATACCAGTATCTTTTGTGCTGATGCAACTTTTTTTGGTTCATTATGATCTTTTTTCTAACATCTATTGGCCATCAGTTTATTTAAATTTAATGTAATAAACTGCAAATTGGACAGATCACTTCTTTTAACCACTTTGCGTCTTTGGAAACCCGAAGCACTAAAAAAGAAACTCAAAAGACAGAACATATGAGCAAGAAGTCATTTTTACAATTATGTTATTTAATAGGAGCACTATGTGCAGTGCAGAGTGACATCAAAGGGGCATTTTTTACCAGGACCTGGCAGTGGGCTCTTTAGGTAAAAATGCCCCTTTGATGTCACTCTGCACTTTATTTATTGGCACCTTATATCTATAACCTTATAGTTGTATATGCACTTTAGCACTTTTCTATATACTTGCATTGTGTGCATTAGATTTTTTCAATTATTATTATCATGTGTTTTCAATAACAATTCTTTTTTGTATTATTTCCATTGCACTTGCTGCACTTTCAATACACAATTATTTTTGTTTATTATGTTACTACACATTTTATATTTTTTGGGGGGGTTACATTTTATTATTAAGGTGTTTTTTTTTTAGATTTGAGCATTTTTTGGAATATTATTTTTCCCTTTTAGGGGCTTAATACTAAGTACTATTAAGAAAAGACGTGCGCCTCTATTTGCCTCAGCGGTATTTATTAATTTTATTATTAATTATTGAATAAAAAGTATTTTTTTAATTATTTTATATTTATTGGTCTTTTTTGTGCACAATTTTTTTGTATGATCCCTGTATTATAGGAGCACTATTCTGTATTATAGGAGCACTACATTGTATTTTAGGAGCACTGTGTTATATTACAAGAGCTCTATGCTGTATTATAAGAGCACTGTGATATATTATAAGAGCACTATGCTGTATTATAGGAGCTCTGTGTTATATTATAGGATTACTGTGTTGCATTATAGGAGCACTGTGTTATAGGATCACTATGTTGTATTATAGGAGCACTAGGGCCTATACATTTCAGAAGTCTTGTTTTTCATCCATATGTACTTTGAACCACAAAAAGTTTTCTTATTTGTGTTCCCTGGCATGGCTAGAAATGAGGTAGATGGAATAATGGAAGTGTAGATATTAGATACATAGATAGATAGGCAATCAGATGGATATAAAGACAAAAAGATACAGGATAAGCATGAGATATATAATAGAAACTCAAAAGAAAGAGAAAAAAATGCTATATAATGTACTCAAATAATAATCAAAGTACAAAAGTTTATTGAAAGATCATTAGTGGGAAGGGGAAGGGTATATACACACATGGAGAACATGGGCGCACATCACATACAAGTACTGTATATGCCTGTGGCTATATATCAAATGACCCTATAATGGTTAAACAAAGCTCGGTGCATGATGACACATCTCCAGTCTACATGTAATGAGATAATCTATCTGCAACCCATGTTAGCAGTGTAAAAACATTAATAAATATACAACAAATTTATCCAAGTGGTAAGTAGTGAAATCACCTGGGGATAAGCGACACCTAATATACTGGGGCTTCTGAATGCATGTGCGTCCACCCTGACGCACGTTTCGTCAAAGCCTTCGTCAGGGGGCTTTGTATTATGATTGTTATTTGAGGACATTACATCATTTTTTCTGTTTCGTTTGTGTTTATCTTACTAATTGACAATTTGTCCTGATATGTTCAATAAGATGGATTCCATGATGTTTATCTTATATTTATTACTTGATTTTCTGATTGAGATATATATATATATATATATATACTGTATATATATATATATATATATATATATATATATATATGCATACAGCTCTGGAAAAAATTAAGAGACCACTGTACAGTTTTATAAAAATCATCTTCTATACATGTCTGACAGCCATTCCATTCCAGTGTCAGTTGAATTCCAACCAGAGTACACCTCATTCTACTTAATGTGCTACTGATTAGGTGACCACCTGAACCAAATCTTATTTAACGAAGGAAAGTATAAAAATACTGCAGTGGTGTTCACAATTCTCTTGCAATAGGACAAGCTGGATGGCAAAACAAGTGCTAGTAATATCCCAAAAGTAATAGGAATGAAAAAATAACTTTTAACCATGCCAAAGGAGTTGAAAAGAAAAGTCTTTAGGGAGGAAAAGAAGGGCTCAATTCTGGCTTTACTAGCAGAGGGATACAGTGAGTGTAATGTTGCTTCTATCCTTAAAATTTCAAAGACGGCAGTCCATTACAACAAGGTCAAGCAGCAGACATTGGGGACAACAAAGCTACTGACCGGCAGAGGGCGAAAACGACTCTCCACTGACCGGAATGACCATCATCTTATTCGAATGTCACTCAGCAACCACAGGATGACATCAAGTGACCTACAAAAGGAATGGCAAATGGCAGCTTGGGTGAAGTGCACGGCAAGAACAGTTCGTAACAGGCTCCAGAGGCAGGGCTCAAGTCATGTAAAGCTAGAAAAAAGCCTTTCCTCAATGAGAAGTAAAGGAGAGCCAAGCTGAATTTTGCCAAAGACCATAAGGATTGGACTATAGAGGACTGGAGTAAGGTAATCTTCTCTGATGAGTCTAATTTTCAGCTTTGCCCAACACCTGGTCATCTAATGCAGGGTTCCCCAACTCCAGTCCTCAAGGCCCACCAACAGGTCATGTTTTCAGGATTTCCTTTGTATTGCACAGGTGATGGAATTCCTGCCTGTGTAGGTGATGCAATTATAATCTGGGCAATACTAAGGACAGCCTGAAAACATGACCTGTTGGTGGGCCTTGAGGACTGGAGTTGACGAACCCTGGTCTAATAGTTAGACTGAGACCTGGAGAGGCGTACAAGCCACAATGTCTTGTACCCACTGTGAAATTTGGTGGAGGATCGGTGATGATCTGGGGATGCTTCAGAAAGGCTGGAATTGGGCAGGTTAATCTTTGCGAAGGACGTATGAATCAAGCCGCATACAAGGTTAGTCCAGCTTTGAGGACTGGTTTTTCCAGCAGGACAATGCGCCATGCCACACAGCTAGGTCAGTCAATGTGTGGATGAAGGACCACCACATCAAATCCCTGTCATGGCCAGCCCAATCTCCAGACCTGAACCCCATTGAAAACCTCTGGAATGTAATCAAGAGGAAGATGGAAAGTCACAAGCCATCAAAGAAGAACTGCTTATATTTTTGTACCAGGAGTGGCATAAGGTCATCCAAAAACAGTGTGAAAGACTGGTGGAAAGCATGCCAAGACGCATGAAAGCTGTGATTAAAAATCATGGTTATTCCACAAAATATTGATTTCTGAACTCTTCCTGAGTTAAAACATTAGTATTGTTGTTTCTAAATTATTATGAACTTGTTTTCTTAGCATTACTTGAGGTCTGCAAGCACTGCATTTTTTTGTTATTTTGACCATTTCTCATTTTCTGAAAATAAATACAAAATTTATTACTTAGAAATTTGGAGACATGTTGTCAGTAGTTTATAGAATAAAGAAGCAATTTACATTTTACTGAAAAATATACCTATAAAGAGAAAAATCAGACAAACTGAAAATTTTGCAGTGGTTTCTTAATTTTTGTCAGAGCTGTATATATATATATATATATATATATATATATATATATATATATATTACAAGCATGCTATATTCTCCCATGAGTAATCTTTGTTATATAATAGATGGTACGGAAAGTTTTCAGACTCCTTTAAATTTTTCACTCTTTGTTTCATTGCAGCCATTTGGTAAATTACATTCAAAAAAGTTAATTTTTTTTCTCATTAATGTACACTCTGCACCCCATCTTGACTGAAAAAAAACAGAAATGTAGAAATTTTTGCAAATTTATTAAGAAAGAAAACCTGAAATATCACATGGTCATAAGTATTCAGACCCTTTGCTCAATACATTCTTTCTTGCAGATCCTCTCCAGTTCCGTCAGGTTTGATGGTGAACGTTGGTGGACAGCCATTTTCAGGTCTCTCCAGAGATGCTCAATTGGGTTTAGGTCAGGGCTTTGGCTGGGCCAGTCAAGAATGGTCAGAGAGTTGTTCTTAAGCCACTCCTTTGTTATTTTAGCTGTATGCTTAGGGTCATTGTCTTGTTGGAAGGTGAACCTTTGGCCAAGTCTGAGTTCCAGAGCACTCTGGAAGAGGTTTTCATCCAAGATATCTCTGTACTTGGCCGCATTCATGTTTCCTTCAATTGCAACCAGTCGTCCTGTCCCTGCAGCTGAAAAACACCCCATAGCATGATGCTGCCACCACCATGTTTCACTGTTGGGATTGTATTGGGCAGATGATGAGCAATGCCTGGTTTTCTCCACACATACGGCTTATAATTATCACCAAAATGTTCTATATTCGTCTCATCAGACCAGAGAATCTTATTTCTCATAGTCTGGGAGTCCTTCATGTGTTTTTTAGCAAACTCTATGCGGGCTTTCATATGTCTGCCACTGAGGAAAGGCTTCCATCGGGCCACTCTGCCAAAAATGCCCAACTGATGGAGGGCTGCAGTGATAGTTGACTTTGTGGAACTTTCTCCCATCCCCTGCTGCATCTGTGGAGCTCAGCCACAGTGATCTTGGGGTTCTTCTTTACCTCTCTCACCCAGGCTCTTCTCCCACGATTGCTCAGATTGGCTGGACGGCCAGGTCTAGGAAGGCTTCTGGTGGTTCCAAACTACTTTCATTTAAGGATTATGGAGGCCACTGTGCTCTTAGGAAACTTGAGTACTGCAGAAATTCTTTTGTAACCTTGGCCAGATGTGTGCCTTGCCACAGTTCTGTCTCTGAGCTCCTTGGCCAGTTCCTTTGACCTCATGATTCTCATTTGGTCTGACATGCACTGTGAGCTGTGAGGTCTTACATAGACACGTGTGTGCCTTTACAAATCAAGTCCTATCAGTTTAATTAAGCACAGCTGGACTCCAATGAAGGAGTAGAACCACCTCAAGGAGGATCACAAGAAAATGGACAGCAAGTGACTTAAATATGAGTGTTTGAGCAAAGGGTCTGAATACTTATGACCATGTGATATTTCAGTTTTTCTTTTTTAATAAATTTGCAAAAATTTCTACATTTCTATTTTTTCAGTCAAGATGGGGTGCAGAGTGTACATTATTGAGAAAAAAAATCCACTACCCACTGTAAAGATAAACAGACTGATTAGATAGATAGATAAATAGATAGATAGATAGATAGATAGATAGATAGATAGATAGATAGATAGATAGATGTCAATTAAAGCTTGTTATATATGAGTATTTTCAGAACGATACATGCTCTGGCTTTTTGGTTGTATATCACACAATATTTTACTACCCAAAACCTACAGACAATTCTGAAGACATTTTGATGAAACAACGTAACAATATTGATTCATAATAGTGAACTGTTCAGCAGCTCTGTTCTATCTATCTCTAACGTTATAGTACAATTTTTTATAATTATAATTTTTAATCACTAATGATTTGCAGCTGTGGTAGGTGTCTGATTATCCTATCAGCGACAATATGAAATGTTTGGTTTTTTTATTGAATATCTTGAATATCCTTCTGGTTTGGTGGCCTTGGTAATACAATGTTCTGAATGTTTACAAATATCATCTGCTCTGCTCGTTTCTGACAGATTGTCTAAGAACAATTGTTTTATTGAAAAGTGGCATTCATTCGGATAAACCTATGAAAGCCTCATACCTGGAAATAGACAATGTAACCATTAATATGGGAACACAATGTGCCAAGGTTCAATAGATGGCAACATTATTATAATACAAGGGACCATAGAAGCCATCAGCACAGCAGCATAGCTACATTCTCCTTTAGACAGGATTTTTGCCATAGTCCTGAATCTAAACACCCTTGCCCAGGCGAATGGTCTGTTGATGTCACTCTTGTCCCCCAGCTCCAGATATGATGATATCAATACAAATCACATAAATTGATATGATATTCTTAGATACAACAGTGGACATATTACATGTGCATATGGTTTCTCCAAAAATAGGCCATGGGTGCCAGCATAGAAGCTTATATGTATCACTAGATGGTGGCCCGATTCTAACGCATCGGGTATTCTAGAATATGTATGTAGTTTATATATGAAGATTTAAGAATAATGCAATGAATACACAGGATTATCTGACTCCAACATCCAGGGGTTTGCCCATCACTAGTTGTAAATTTAAAAAGAAGCGATTGTTTTTTTTTTAGGAAACGCCAATGAAGATTCCCTCACAAGGGAATGTCAGACCAATCCTACTCCTGGGATTGTGATGTGGGATGGGATAATGTACAGTGGCCAGACCTCTCCTGTTTCCATTTCCATTTTGGAACTATTGTTATTGTCATTTGTCCAAAGTGTCCTAGGAGCCATTTTTTAACATGACAACACCAGGCCGCATGTTGCTGAAGCTGTGAGAAGCCTTTGTGATAAAAGTGTCTACAAATTTAAAGAGAAGGTAGGATCCAACGCTAACACACTGATGGAAGCAGCACTCAGCCAATTATGGAGGCAGTCACTACCTCCAAATATATGCTGCAAAGACAAAACTGACCAGCACCTCCTATTTCGGTAGAGTATATTCCCATCTACAGAGTACACCTTATCATGGATGGTGGGCACAAACATATTGGCCAATCTGTGCACCACATCTAGTCTATATGGCAGTAATGCAGCTCAAATTTCATATTTTCAATGTCCACATACATCTCAGTGTGCTGCTTAACGTGTACAACATTGCGGTCACTGCAGCCTGCACCTGACACTTATTTTATTTTGGAGGTCCTTTAATCCCTCTCTTTTTCTTTTCTTTCATTCCATCCTCTCCTCCCTACCTCTTTTCTTTCCTTTCCTCCCTCAATCCCTCTTTTCCTTATTTCCTTCTTTTCGTTCTTTTCTCCCCTCCCGCCTTTATTTCCCTCCTTCTTTCCGTCCTACCTTTTTCTTTCTTTCCTTCCCTCTTTTCATCTTTTCCTTCCTGTCTCCTCTCCCTCTTTTCTTTCCTTCCGTCACACCCTCATTCCATGCTTCCTTTCATCCCTACTTTATTTCCTTCCTTCCCTCCCACTTTTTCCTCTTCCTTCTCCTCACTATTTTCTTCTTCTTTCTTTCTTTTTTTCTTTTTCTTCTTTCTTTTTCTTTCTTTTCTTTCTTTCTTTCTTTCTTTCTTTCTTTCTCTTTTTCTTTTTCTTTTCTTTCTTTCTTTCTTCTTTTTCTTTTCTCTTTTCCTTTCTCCTTTTTTCTTTCCTTTCTCCCCTTCCTCTTTTCTTTCCTTCCTTCTTTTCCTCCTTAACTTTTTCTTTTTTTTCCTTCCCTCTTTTACTTCTTTCATCTTTTCGTTCATTTTTGGCTCCTATTTTCCTCATTCCTTCCTTCCCTCCCTCTTTTTGTTCCTTTCTCCCTGCCTTTTTTCTTTCCTTTCTTCCCTCCCTCATTTCCTCCCCCCTATTTTATTCCTTATGTCCGTATTTTCCTTCCTTCCTCTTTTGCTTCCTTCTTTCCTTTCTTCCTTCCTTCACTCAATCTCTCACTCTTTCCTTCCTTCTTTCCCTTTTTACATTCTCCCTCCTCTTTCTTTTTTCCCTCCCTCTCTCTTCCCTTCTTTTACCCTCCTCTTTTCTGATTCCTTCCCTTATTTCCTTTCCTTCCTCTTCTTTCGACATCCCTTCCTCTTTTCCTTCCTTCCCAAATATCACTTAGCACAACATCTGGATGGAATTTGTATGTTCTCTCCGTGTTTAGGTGGGTTTCCAAAAGACATACCAATAGGGAACTTAGTTGGTGAGCCCCAATGGGGACAGTGAGTGTTGACAATGTCTAAAAAGTGCTGCAGAATATATTGGCACTTTATAAGAAGTTAACTATAAAAATGATTATTATTTATTTATTTGTAAAGCAGCCTTAGTTCTAGGTGCTGTGCATGTGAAGAGGGCAGATTCGGACAGGCCCATAGGGGAACAGGGGAATCCCCTGGTGGGCCCCTGTGCAGATCTGGGACACCAACCCCTACTGTATGGGCAGTACGTGGCATAATTCACTTGATTCACTCTGTACAGAAAAAAGCAGCAACTCAGCATTCAGTAACCAAACTACCCAGTTTATTATTATATAGAGATGTAGGTAAATTTGTGAATGAGGGCAGTGTAATATTTGTATGCAAGTGAAAAGTGCGCCCCTCAAGGTCAATGTTACTGGTGGGCCCTTGTACTGAGCGACCGCCAACCATCCAAATTTTTGCAAATTTTTCGCCATTGTAAACATTAGCTGCGGCAAGAGCAATCGTCCACCAGGAGGCAGCAGATGAAAGCATCTGTGAAGGCCGTACACTGGAGTACACCATACACTGGTCTCCACATTTCTATATATAAAGCGTAAAACAAACAAAAATAAGCAGATTCTTGGAAT
The DNA here is from genome assembly GCA_033576555.1 of Oophaga sylvatica. Lineage (NCBI taxonomy): Eukaryota > Metazoa > Chordata > Amphibia > Anura > Dendrobatidae > Oophaga > Oophaga sylvatica. The sequence continues at coordinate 67,296,674 of JARQOD010000003.1, read as the reverse complement.
CACCGGCACTCGCCCTGTAAATATACTCACCCGGCCTTAAGGGCCCCTAGAAATAAAGGGCCACATCCAATAAAGGGCTATTATCCTCCATTAGGATCTCTGCAGCGCCCCATTAGCTATCGCCATGCTGTATGCCACCAATACCAGCTGGCCTAAATGCAGATAAAACTGGCGCAGCTATCTCTGGCCACAAGAGCTTTCAATCTAAATGCCTGAGTGAATAGCTGCTTGTATTCCATTAGAAAATGTGACTGGCTGCGTTTTTTTTTTTTAACCATGAACCCAGATCAGTCCCCATAGACAACAGTTAACAATGTACTGCAAGGCAGAACAAAAGGGGAATCCGCAGCCAATCACAGGCCGTAAATGGAATTTAAAGGGAACCCATAGGCCGATGGGCACCCAATGGTTGGCCAACATCTCCAGGTCGTCAAAAACACGTGGGAGAGATGATTAGAGGCTTGTACTTATTGGCTGCATATAACCCCCCTTCCCCCATTCTCTACACCTCCTCTGTATCTTACTCACATACTGAGCTGCTCCTTGTGTCTGGTCTCTGCCCAGGATGCCATTAACCCTCTATGTCCCCTATCACTCCTGAGCTTGTTTATAGAATGTACGCGGAAACATTGCAACATTCCGCTATTTAATGTAACGTTCCGAGCGATACGCAGCGTTCTGTCGGAAATGGATCACTACCCGTTATCGGCATTTTTTTTTTGTTTAGCTTTTCCCATACAGTTTAATGGGGAAAGTAGCTGCCAATATCAGAATGGTGAGATGGGACTGCAAAAATATCACAAAACCTGGCAACGCATGGATTACTGCAGTTTGCATCGAATATTAGTGTGCGGTTGCAATCCGCGAGGGGTAATCCTGATATATCGCCATCATCAAAATGATGTATGTCGTCGTATTTGTGGATTCAGCATTGACAACAGCACAAGTTTTAATGTCACTCATTGTACATACAGTAAGTCTAGTCCAGGCCTAGCGGGCTCCACGCAAAGAGGAATTAATACATGGCTCGGTCATAGGAGCTTGCAGTCTAAAGGGGTAGGAGGCAGGAGGAATAGAGGCAGAAATGGGGAAAAAAGACTTATGGGTTGTAGAGAATGTACAAATCATATACTTAAGAAAAAATAAAATGAAAAAGGAGCTTCATGAAAAAAACAAGAACGAGTATAATACAAAAAGGAAAAGCTAAAAAAAAAGAAAAAATGGAGCTTTGACCGAATGTAAAAATCAGAAAAGTATAATGTAAAAAATAAAAGAAAATAAAAAATGGAGAGCCTCATACCTATACAAAGCAAGAACAATTATAATATGTATATAATATCTGGGAAAAAGTATAACATAAAAAGTAAGTAAAAAAATGGAAAGCCTCATACCTACAGTATATAAAAGCAATTATAAGTATAATATAAAAAAATAAAAAAAATGGAGCAAGTTTAATATAGAAAGTAAAAGATAAAAGAAAAAAGAAAAATGGAGCTTCATACAGTACATATATAAAAACAAGAACAAGTATAATGTAAAACTTTAAAAACAAATAATAAAATGGTGCTTAATCCTCATATAAAAAAGTATATTATTAAAAGTAAAAAAATGCTAAAAATGGAGCTTTATTACCTTGAAAAAAACAACAACAGAAAGACAGTATAATAAGCAAAATGTAAAAATGGAACCCTGACGCCACTCACTTCTGCATCGGAGGAGAACGGTCGGATGAGGTTAGAATGACCCCACTCACATGCGGAGATGTGAGCACGATCAGGGGCATCATGCACGTGTCTCAGCTGGTGTGTGGGGTCATAACCTCATAAAAAAAAAAAGTCATAAAATTTTGCTGAATTTTCGAGTAAAAAGCAGATATATTTAAAAAAAAAAAAAAAAATGGAGCCTAATCCATATAATTATATTAGATGCCTCTTTTAGATGTGGATTGATAGAAAAAATGAAATTTAGAGGTTCACTGTTACCATGACTGTGCTTTACCTAATTCTATAGTATGAGGTCCTGATCATGTGAAGCTTTAGGCCTTTCGCATGGGGGTCATGCGCTCTCATGTGCTTTTTCATCACGTATGTATATACTGCTAGGCAATTTCCCATATATACTGTGACTGGGCCTGAGGTTTCCATCTAATTCCACGTAATCATGTGATCCGAGAACAATATTTAAGCAGATCCCCCCTACGGGGTCTTCCTATAACAAAGAAATGTAAGGCAAAAATCTCCAGCTGTAAATCTTGGGGCTCAACAATGATAAAAATTAATTATTTTTTTATTCCAATTATGTTTTTTTTTCCAATAAGAAAAATAATTATCTGGACTAAGTCCTCATTACACCTTATTACAAAAATATTTAGAATCTGCTCTTTAAAAAAATATTAAGAAAAATGGCAAAGAATTTTCCTGTGGTTATGGCATTTCTAAATTATTAAAATGAGATTAGATTGATTTTACATTATTATTTTTTTTTTTATAACTCAAGCCATTTTTATTCTATTTTTTTCATTTTCCCATCCCAATATCTTCCTTTTGAAATGACAAGGTGGAAAATTATCAACTATTACAAATTATCAGGGTCTTACTGATCTTCTAGGATGACGCGCAACTCAATAAAAATGTATTTATTGTTCAAGAAAAATGGAAAAAATTCCAACATAAATTGTTATATTGGGGTCATTTGACGTTCTGTATCATCAGAGGGTGCTGGAGTATTGGAATTGCCAAAGAAAGGGAAGTAAACAAACTATAAATAAACCGTTTTTTTTTTAATTTTGGCTGGTCATATGGGATTTGCCATACCCCAGGCCTGATGTGACCTCTGACATTGCTCCATCACATTTTCACCTTTGACTCCTGTAGAATGTCCATATTGTGGTCACCTGGTCTCCCTTGAGGTACATGGAAATATCTGATCCTCTATGGAAAAGTCGTTCTTCATTAACTTGTATAAGACACACATGTGGGTCTGTGCGCGACTGCGGTGAAATACGTTTCATTTATAGAATAAAAACGATTATTTTGAAATGTAACTCTTTGGATGTGGATATAAACTGTGCGGGAAAAAAAAAAGCAAAATAAATGAAATACCATATAAATAACACATGAAAAATAACATTTTAAAATATTTTATTGCTTTAATCACTTTACAGCAAAATAAATAAACAAAAGATTAAAAATGAACATAATTATATATATATGATATTAAAAAAATATTTATTAGCTATTTATTACATTTTTATCATTTATATCTGCACCTAATGTACAGATAAAGTTTTACATATCTCTATTACATTGATGTTATTTGCATAAACATTTTTCACTTATTAGATTTATTTTTTATGTTATACTTTTTGTTATTCTTATATGCTATATTCTTATTTTTCTTTAGTCGTGTACCTTTCCTATTAACATTTATAAAATCTATATCTATAATCATAACTATAATTCTATATGACGATACCTGCAAGAGTTAATATATTATTTTTTTTCTCAAGACATTTACATTTTTATGCATTTTTTTTCACATTATAATCTAATTTGGCAATGAAAGGCCTTGAGGAAATCCCATCTAATAAGTAACTCTTTGTTTGCCGCCTTGGATTTGACAGGCCCTCTCTGTCTTGCCGTCATCTAGAACAACACTCTGCCCGTTGCCTGACTGTTAATTTGGCTGGGGAATTAAAATAAAAGGAATTCATTAGCGTGGAGGGCTCCCTGACTACAGCCCCGGCCCCCAGCCTGCTATGTGTCACCATGTCAGGTCACCAAGATCCTGGATGTCCTCCTGTACACACATCCTGCTCACTTTCCTGGACTGATGTGAGACCAGGCTGACAATGATGAGATTGCTAGCTCCCTCCGATGTCCCTGCGCAGAGATGTTTCCCACTGAGCCTTCTTGTATAATAAAGATACATTATGAAGATTATTTCTTGGTGAAGCGTCAGTCCACGAACAGCGACTGAGAATATAAAGCCAAATGTACTCACGAAGACAAGGCCACAGACATTTGTGAGACCTTTTTAATCGATGGAGGCTATAGGGTCAATGGTTGGGACAGGGGTGTCACTTTAGAAGGTCCATTGGTCCCCATACCACTAGGCAAAACAGAGGTAGGAGGTATTGCCAAGTACTGCCAATCTACTCTCATTAGTTGGCGATTAGGAGTAGTTGTATCCCCACTGATCATGACAGCAGGGTTCCCGTGTCCTCCATTCTCTATTGTATAAGCTGAAGCTCTAACACCAGTAACAGGGATCCCACCTACCATGTGCCTTTGGGTAGCCCTCAAACTTGGGTATCACTGCCATCCTCAAAAGCTATGCCTCTGATTGTCAGATCATATACTGGGTGGCGAGCACATTCCAATATTATCCATACTTGCCAAATTTCCCAAAACGTCCAATGGGTTTTCGGGAATAAAGGGAGACCTCCTAGACTCCAGAAAGGTTGACAAATCTGTAGTGACCCCATTGGTGCCACCACCACTAGGCAAACAGAGGTAGGAGATACTGACAAGCTACTCCCATAAGTTGGGGATTAGGAGTAGTGGGACCCCCACTGATCAGGATAGCAGGGTTCCCATGTCCCCCATTCTCCATTGTATAACCTGAAACACGTGAACAGCAAAGTGACATCAGTAACAGGGACCCCACCTACCATGTGCCTTTGTGTAGCCCGCAAGCTTGGGTATCACTGCCATCCTCAAAAAGTTACGCTCATGATTGTCAGACCATATTCCATGTGGCGAGCACATTCCAATATAATCTATACTTGCCAAACTTCCCAAAATATCCAGGTGACTTTTGGGAATAAAGGGAGACCTCCTGGGCTCCTAAAGGGTTGACAAATCTGTAGGATATTGCTAAAAGCTCTTAGAAGCTTCATTAGATGGAGCCCTGGCATATAAAATTCCATTTAGGAGACAAAGGATGGGGCATGGTGGATAGGGCAGAAGAGGTATGGCCTAAAAAATGGGGAGTGGTTATGGGAAAAACTTTTTGTTTTTGGGTGCCGTCATTGCAATGATTTATGGACGGGGATCCTCAAAAGTTGGCAAGAGTGAAATCATTTATGGAGACAAAGAAACAGTTGGGTCTTTTGTATAAGTACTTGGCCTCCATTCCTTTCCTACCTCTTTTGTCAGGTTGATTTTAGAAATTGTAGAACATTAGACCCCGTTCTTGTGATTGGAGAGAATACTCCACACGCCTTACTGATTTAATGTACTTAATGTTTTCAAGTGGAACAACCCCTTTTTACAATGATCTATCAGCTGAATAGTCTGGATTTTAAGATAGTACATTGTGACAAACCATTTGGACACAAGAGAGGTTTGCGTCACTGATGCTCCCAGAGGATTGTCGAAACCAGTTACAATCTTAATACACTCTTGAGAATTATTAGGCCTGTATTGATTTTCAGCCCTCAGATATAAACAAGAATGTTCCCATTCACAGAAAGCAAGCAGATGTCTTGAAAATAGTGAGGAGTAAGCTCGTCATCAAGGACTATTGAATATAGTGCTATCCCACCGCAACCTTTTACCATTACATCACATCCACCAAGTCATGAGTTGCTATGTAAGTTTGGTTGTATGGCCTGAGAGCGTTGGCCTAAGCAGGGGCAGGGCATACAGGAACAGACATACCACAGGTGATGATGCTGGGTTTGGCACCAATTTGCCAACCCCAAAAGGAAATTGCTCAAGTAAGCCATGCACTCTTTCTCCTACACCATCAAGTGTGGCCACAGGCAAAAGATCCAAATACCTCTTGACAACAGACGTCTGGGGGTTCGTACGCAGCATATCACTCCAACTCCAAGTAACCTCATTGACAACCAATGAAGATAGCATGAATTTTGCATTTCCTCCCAGGCAGAGCATGTAAGAGCAAGTCCCAAGGGGTGGAGTCCAAAGCATTTTTTCCAATAGACGACACAAAAAGAATCTTGTATTGAAGAAAACATAGTGTCTCAAATTCCATTTCACGGCACCTGGGCCCTTGATGAGGGACCAAAAAGCCCTGGAACATGCTCCTGTTTATCTCTTCCACTAGTGAGCATGCCTTGTATGTGTCTTCAGTTTTTACCGTCCTATGAAGTACTTTTTCCAACTTCTAATCAGTCCTATGAGGAGTTGGATAAATCCCCTAAAGTCACCCGAGTCCGCGATTACTGAGTTTTCTCTTTTTAACGTCCGGCCTGTGGGCTTATTGTGGACTTGAGTGAATATAAAATTTTTTATGCTGCATTATTTTAAACAGGCGTTCAGGAGGCATTATTACATTTTAGGGGCCAATTAATGACAATCTTACATTTTGGTGTTTACTAAGGGTACATTATTAAATGTTAAAGGGGCACTCAGAAGGCATTATTATGGGAGAGTCAGGACAATGTTATTCAATAAGAGGAACATTATCACTTGGTAAAGGATTGTAAAAGGGCGTTGTTACCTGTTAAGGGCACTCTAAAGGGGCACTCACTGTATTTCTACTTTATAAGGTTACACTTGGTGCATTATTATTTAATAAGGAGGCATGATACTATCAATTAAATGTAGCTCCCCAACACAAATTACACTCATAAGGACACTGCCACCACCATGTTTCACTGTAGGCACCATGCATTTAAAAAAATGAATTTAGAAAAATTCCTGGTGCCTACAGTTCACATGGTGGTGGCAGTGTCCTTATGTGGGGCTGAATGAGCGCTGATGGTGTCAGGGAACTACATGTCATTGACGGTATCATGAATTCACAGATGTTCTACTCTGTAGTGACAGATAAGATGATGCCATAACTCTGTGTTCTTGTTAGAAGTGCACTTTTCCAACATTACAATGATCTCCAAAATATACATCTGCTGCATCTCCGAAGCAGAACAGGGTGAAAGTGATTAAGTCGACAAGTGTCTCTTGAACCCAACCAAACACCTATAGGGAATTATGAGCATCACTATCCCTCCAGCATAATGTTGTTGTAGAAGAATGGAAAAAGATAGATATTGTGATATGTCCCCATCTTGTTCATTCCTTGCCTAGAAGACTTGGAGCTGTCCTTAAAAATCATGGCGGTAAAACAAAATATTATATGTAGGTCTCTTTGATGTGGGATGTACTCATTTTCTCATCAACTAATTTGATTATAACTGAAAATCTTTTAACGAAAGTTATAATATTAACCTTACTTTTATGTCATGGGTTAAAAAAGTGATCGATGAAACTCAGTTTTGTCAAAATTTTTGGAAATTGCTCTTGTATTCAGTGAGATATTGATTAAAATCTTACTTTCGAAAGGAGGTGTACTCATTTATGCTGAGCGCTGTATATATATCCATAGAACGTGAGCTGTAGCATGTTCATGCATTAGAAACATTACTGATACATTAGGAATATAGGGAACGTCCCTGGAGCTTGAGGTGCAAGTCCATTATCCCATAATAAATGATTGTACTGTAGAGGGCTCCTACTTGTGAAGATTTGAATCAATGAATCAGTTCTGGGATGTGAGTGTCATGGTTGTGCATTAACATTGATGATGAGAGTTTCTATGATTTAACCTTAAATGGTGACCTTTTGCTTACTATATTGTCCTTAGGCTGAGAGCAGGGGCATAACGACCTTGGTTGCCGCTGCTACCTGGCAAGGCGGGTCAGGGACCTGCAGAATGCAGAAACTTCAACTGGATGTGCGTCTTCGGATGCACATCCAGCCGAAGTGTATTGGAGCGCAAAGACCCATCGTGCACGACAATACACGCTGCCGGACAATCAGAGGTCATCTGCTGACATTGGCGTGCACGTGACAGTGCGAATGGCAGTGACATCATAAGCGCTCGTCACAAGTAAGCTGTCGGCTTCACAAAAGGACGTGTGCTGCAGTGAAGCGAAGGGAAAGTATTTAATTATTTATTTAAAAAAAAATCAGTGACCATACTAGTACATAGATTACTATGGGGTGCATTATGCTTTATGGATGACTAAGGGATTCATTATATTTTATGGCTGACTATGGGTTGCATTATACTTTATAGAGGACTATGGGGTGCATTATACTTTATGGATGACTATGGACTGTGCATAATACTTTATGGATGGCTATGGGGGGTGCATTATATTTTATGGAGGACTATGGGCTGTGCATTATACTTTATGGATGACTAGGGGGTACATTATACTTTATGGATGTCTATGGGCTGTGCATTATACTTTATGGTGGACTATGAGCTGTGCATTATGCTACATGGATGACTATGGGCTATGCATTATATTATACAGTGGGTTCAGAAAGTATTCAGACCCCTTTAAATTTTTCACGCTTTGTATCATTGCAGCCATTTGGTAAATGCAAAAAAGTTCACTTTTTTCTCATTAATATACACTCTGCACCCCACGTTTACTGAAAAAAAATAGAAATGTAGAAATTTTTGCAAATTTATTAAAAAAGAAAAACTGAAATATCACATGGTCATAAGTATTCAGACCCTTTGCTTAGCATTGAGTAGAAGCACCCTTTTGAGCTAGTACAGCCATGAGTCTTCTTGGGAATGATCCAACAAGTTTTTCACAACTGCGATTTGGGGATCCTCTGACATTCTTCCTTGCAGATCCTCTCCAGTTCCGGCAGGTTGGATGGTGAACGTTAGTGAACAGCCATTTTCAGGTCTTTCCAGAGATGCTCAATTGGGTTTAGGTCAGGGCTCTGGCTGGGCCAGTCAAGAATGGTCACAGAGTTGTTCTGCAGCCACTCCTGTGTTATTTTAGCTGTGTGCTTAGGGTCATTGTCTTGTTGGAAGGTGAACCTTAAGCCAAGTCTGAGGTCCAGAGGACTCTGGAAGAGGTTTTCATCCAATCTATCTCGGTACTTAGCCGAATTCATGTTTACTTCAATTGCAACCAGCATGATGCTGCCACCACCACGTTTCACTTTTGGGATTGTATTGGGCAGGCGATGAGCAGTGGCTGTTTTTATCCACACACACCTCTTAGAATTATCACTAAAAAGTTCTGTCTTCAACTCATCAGACCAGAGAATCTTATTTCTCATAGTCTGGGAGTCCTTCATGTGGTTTTTAGCAAACTCTATGCGGGCTTTCATATGTCATGCACTGAGGAGAGGCTTCCGTCGGGCCTCTCTGCCATAAAGGCCCGACTGGTGGAGGGCTGCAGTGATAGTTGACTTTGTGGAACTTTCTCCCATCTCCCTACTCAGCCACAGTGATCTTGGGGTTCTTCTTTACCTCTCTCACCAAGGATCTTCTCTCACGATTGCTCAGATTGGCTGGACGGCCAGGTCTAGGAAGACTTTTGGTGGTCCTAAACTTCTTCCATTTAAGGATTATGGAGGCCACTGTGCTCTTAGGAACCTTGAGTACTGCAGAAATTCTTTTATAACCTTGGCCAGATGTGTTCCTTGCCACAATTCTGTCTCTGAGCTCCTTGGCCAGATCCTTTGACCTCATGAATGATTCTCATTTGGTCTGACATGCACTGTGAGCTGTGAGGTCTTAGATAGACAGGTGTGTGCCTTTACAAATCAAGTCCTATCAGTTTAATTAAACACAGCTGGACTCCAATGAAAGAGTAGAACCATCTCAAGGAGGATCACTAGGGAATTGACAGCATGTGACGTAAATATGAGTGTCTGAGCAAAGGGTCTGAATACTTATGACCATGTGATGTTTCAGTTTTTCTTTTTTAATAAATTTGCAAAAAATTCTACATTTCTGTTTTTTTTCAGTCAAAATGGAGTGCAGAGTGTACATTAATGAGAAAAAAAATGAACTTTTTTGCATTTACCAAATGGCTGCAATGAAACACAGAGTGAAAAATGTAAAGGGGTCTGAATACTTTCCGAACCCACTGTATATATATGTATCTACTATATAATTGTCTAATTCTATCTGTCTGTAACGAAAATCCCGCGTCGCTGATTGGTCGCACCCGGCCGGATGTGACCAATCAGTGACAGGCGCAGTCCGGCCGCGAAGTGGCGCAGGATTTGAACCGCACACACCACCGCTAATCTTCATAAATAAACTACATACATATTCTAGAGTACCCGATGCGTTAGAATCGGTCCACCATCTACTATATATATATCTATATATATATAGATATATATACAGTATATATACAGTACAGATAAAAAGTTTGGACACACCTTCTCATTCACAGATTTTTCAGTATTTTCATGACTAGGGGAGGAGTCCTCAGGAGATAATTTGCATATTCCCAGTTCATTCTGGGATAAGTGAAGAGTCTCCGCGAGCTCAAAGAACTCAAAGAACACTGGGTTTTGGCCGTTGCAGCTGAAAGGAGGACATCGGTAAGCCTATTGGCGCGCAAATTTTGGTACGTTTTTCACCACTTTGATATCTCTTTAACAATAAGAGCATGGAAGAGGCCAAGAGCCATGTGGTGAGCTGCATTTCTTGCTACATGTTCACAGATTTACCAGTGGAAAAGCAAAATTTCACATGCCAAAAATGCAAGCTTGTGTCCATGTTGGAGGAAAAGTTGCGAAATCTAGAAGAGAGGTTAGCTACATTGAAGATCATTAAGGAAGATGAAGAGTTCTTAGACAAAGCAGAATTATTTCTTCATGGTACAGAAAGAGAAGAAATTCAAAGTGCACCTGAAGAAACAGAGGAATGGAAGCATGTGACCCAGAGAAGCAGGAGGATCGGGAGACAGTCAGCACCCATACTGCTCAGGAACCAGTACCATGCTCTCACACAGGAGAACGATGAAGAAATACATCAGGATAAGACTTTGCCCACAAAGAACAACCTTGTAAGCCCTCAGAGTCCTCCTGGATGGAGAAAGAAAATTGTTGTGAAGAAGAAACGGAGAGTTGTGGTCATGGGGGATTCCCTGTTGAGAGGAACAGAGGCCGCTATCTGCAGACCGGATATAACCTCAAGAGAAATGTGCTGTCTTCCAGGTGCAAAAATTAAAGATGTGTCTGACAGGATATAAGGACTCTTCAGACCTAAAGATGACTACCCATTCCTGCTAATACATGTGGGGACAAATGACACCACAAGAAGTGACCTGGAAACCATCTGCAGTGAAAACTTAGGCAAGAAAGTGAAAGAACTGGGAGCGCAGGCGGTCTTCTCTTCCATCCTTCCAGTGGATGGCCATGGAACAAGTAGGTGGAATAAAATTCTGCAGGTGAATAACCGGCTATGTCGATGGTGCCGTCAGCAAGGATTTGGATTTCTGGATCACGGAGTGAATTACCTATGCATCTTACGAAGACTGGAAAACATGTATTTGGAAATCGCCTTGCTACACTCATCAGGAAAGCTTTAAACTAGAACAATGTGGGAAGGGAAGCAAAAGACAAGAAAAATCCATACACCTGACAAATGCTATTGAGAACTCTGCTATTAGAAGTGGAAAGGAAGAACACAGAGATTGAGGCTTCAGAGACTGGGAGTTCTGTGGACACTGTTTGGGTAAGAATACAAGGAGCGAACAATGGAAAGGACACCATTGTAGGCATTTACTACAGGCTGCCTATGCAAGCTGAAGATATGGATGAACTCTTTATGCATCAAATGGCCAAGTTCTCCAAAAAATATGACATAGTGGTCATGGGAGATTTCAACTATCCAGACATTTGTTGGGAATCTCTCTCAGGCAAAACTAACAGGTCCAGGAAATTCTTATCGTCTCTTGCTGACAACTTTATCTTCCAAAAGGTAGGCGAGAAAACAAGGGGATCTGCTGCCTTGGATCTAATCCTTATAAACAGGGAGGAAATGGTTGAGGAGGTAAAAGTGGCTGGGACCTTAGGAGGTAGCGACCATGTTATTTTAGAAATTTGGATAACTAAAGGAGGAAGACCTGTGAAGACTCAGACTTCAAGGTTAGATTTCAGAAAGGCAGATTTTATTGGACTCAGAAAGAGAATCAAAGGGATCCAATGGCTGGATATCCTTAAGGGCAAAAATGTCCAGGAAGGATGGGAAATCTTGAAAAATGAGATTCTCAAAGCACAATCATTAACAATTCCAAAAAGAGGGAAGAATAGGAAGCATTTAAGGAAACCAGGATGGATGAACACAGAATTTAAGCACATCCTAAAAAGGAAGAAGAAATGTTTATCAAATGGAAAGAGGGAGGCATATCTAAAGAAGAATATAATGATGTCTGCAGAACCTGCAGGACAAGAATCAGATTATCTAAAGCTGACAATGAATTAAGGCTTGCAAGAGATGTCAAAAGCAATAAAAAAGGATTTTGGGGATATGTCAAAAGTAAAAGAAAAGTCAAAGATGCTATAGGATTTTTACAGGATGAAAATTATGAAATGGTAAGAAAGGATGTTGAGAAGGCCAAACTTCTAAATTCCTATTTTGCATCTGTTTTCTCTCAGAAAGGAAATGTAACAACAACTGATCTTCACTGTCCTATTAAGGGAATAGAAGAATCCAGGATATCTATAAACAGAAAAATAGTGAGGAAACACTTAGCTAACATAAATGAATTCAAGTCTCCAGGTCCAGATGAATTACACCCCAGAGTACTGAATGAGATAGCAGGAGAAATTTTTGAACCACTCTCCATAATCTTTGAAAATTCTTGGAGAACAGAAGTCCCAGAAGACTGGAGAAGAGCAAATGTTGTTCCTATCTTCAAAAAGGGGAAGAAAGTGGACCCAGGGAACTATAGGCTGGTGAGTCTGACATCTATACCAGGAAAGATCTTTGAACAAATTATTAAACAACATGTATGTAAGTACCTGGACAAGAATGAAGTGCTTAACCAGAGTTAGCATGGGTTTGGAGCTAATAAGTCATGTCAGACTAATTTAATTTCCTTCTATGACAGAATCACTGACTGGGTGGATCAGGGAAATGCTGTAGATATATTATATCTTGACTTCAGCAAAGCATTTGACAAAGTATCTCACACAATCCTTATTGAAAAAATGACGAAGTATGGAATGGACAAGGCAACTGTTAAGTGGATTCATAACTGGCTTAGTGATAGAACCTAAAGAGTGGTAGTAAATGGCTGCACATCCAGTTGGAAGAATGTATCAAGTGGGGTACCACAGGGCTCTGTCTTGGGCCCTGTATTGTTTAACAACTTTATCAATGATTTAGATGAAGGAATTGAGGGTAAACTGATTAAATTTGCTGATGACACAAAGCTAGGAGGGATAGCTAATACTAGAGAAGAGAGAGAGAGGATTCAAAAAGATATAAATAAACTGGAGCAGTGGGCAGCAACTAACAGAATGGTTTTTAACAGGGAAAAATGCAAAGTACTACATCTGGGAAATAAAAATGAAAAAAGCGTATACAGAATGGGAGGAATAGGGCTAAGCAACAGCACATGTGAAAAAGACTTGGGTATACTAATAGATCACAGACTGAACATAAGTCAACAGTGTGATGCAGCAGCAAAAAGGGCAAATACAATTCTGGGATGTATTACCAGAAGCATACAGTCTAGATTACGTGAAGTCATTGTTGCCCTCTACTCCTCTTTGGTCAGACCTCATCTGGAATACTGTGTCCAGTTTTGGGCACCACATTTTAAAAAAGACATCAACAAACTGGAGCAAGTTCAGAGAAGAGCAACCAGAATGGTGTCCGGTCTGCAAACCATGAACGGTTACAGGATTTGGGAATGTTTAGCTTGCAAAAAAGAAGACTGAGAGGAGACTTAATAGCTGTCTACAAATATCTCAAGGGCTGTCACAGGATTATCTTTATTCTCATTTGCACAAGGAAAGACTAGAAGCAATGGGAGGAGACACAGATTAGATATTAGAAAAAACTTTTTGAAAGAGTGATCAATGAGTGGAACAGGCTGCCACAAGAGGTGGTGAGTTCTCCTTCAATGGAAGTCTTCAAACAGAGGCTGGACAGACATCTGTCTGGGATGATTTAGTGAATCCTGCTTTAAGCAGGAGGTTGGACCAGATGACCCAGGAGGTCCCTTCCAACTTTACCATTCTATGATTCTAATAGCGCTACACCTTATACTTTATAGCCCACTAGAGGTCTATGGGGAGTGCATTATACTGTATACAGGCCTATGAGAAGTGTATTATACTATGGGGAGGCCTGTGGGAATTGCAGTATACTATATAGAGGCCTATGGAGAGTGCATTATAATATATAGAGGCCTATGAGGAGTGCATTATACTATATAGAGGCCTATGGGAAGTGCATTAAACTATATAAAAACCTATGAAGAGTGCATTATACTATATATAGAGGCCTATGGGGAGTGCATTACACAGTATAGAGGCATATGATTAGTGCATTATACTATATAGAGGCTTACAGGGAGTACATTATACTATATAGAGGCCTAAGGGGAGTGCATTATACTATGTGGAGGCGTAAGGGAAGTGCATGATACTATATAGAGGCCTATAGGGAGTACATTATACTACATAGAGGCCTATGGGGAGTGCATTATACTATATGGAGGCCTATGGGCAGTGCATTATACTATATAGAGTCCTACAGGGAGTGCATTATACTATATGGAGGCCTATGGGTAGTGCATTATACTGCATAGAGGTCTATGGGGAGTGCAGTATACCGTATGGAGGACTATGGGGTGCATTATTTTATATTGAGAATAAATGAGGGTGTGCACACAATCGTACAAAATTTGAGCGCATCCAGTCCAGGCTAAGCGCAGGAGCGCTGCCCTTCACAAGCGTCTCTTCCTACAGCACGGCTGACCTGAGAGCACATTCTGCTCTACACTGAGGTCCCACCAGCAACTTTACTAAAGCGCTACTACTATATAACTCCACACGGAGATCTCTTGCAGCGGGCCACTATTTATACCAATAATCCAAATAAGGATATCTAATTGGTCCTCATTCCATGCTTACTTTCTATATACGGCACTGGACTTTCAAATAAGCGTGATTTGAAAAAGGCCCTGGATAGGGCCGAAACGTTATGAAACGCTTTATTTTCTGTCTTTAAATGCTGCCTGATTTTGTTTAATAAATATACGCTATTCTTCAGCATCTGAAAAAATTCTCCCAGTGTGCGGTGTCTGAACTTATATATTATTTTATATTGAGGCTATTTAGGGGGCCATGAAACAGTGAGGGAGCCATCATATAGTGTGAGAATTACAGTGAAGGGGCCATCATATAGTGTGAGAATTACAGTGAAGGGGCCATCATACAGTGTACACAGAAAGCAGCCAATCAGTGGTGTGGGCGGGGTTATACACAGCTCAGAATTTGAGCACTGCTAAATCTGCATCAGAGAAAACAATGATTGCATCAAAATAACAGCATGCAGACCAGCAGCTCATATACCGCTGCGTCATATTACATAACAAAAAAATGCTTACATATACCCTTCACATAAAGTGAAAGCCTATCCTACTGTTTTAACTGTCTTCACACAGTACCATTAGTTCTACAACTTTCCTTCTGGCTACCATCAACAGATACGGGAAGTTCTATCTGCTGTACAACACACTACATCTTCATGCTTCACAGACTAGATTTTAGATTACCTTAAGAGAAAGGAGACGATGAGATACAGTGGCATGTAAAAGTTTTTGCACCCCTAGTCAAAATTACTGCTATTGCGAACACTTAAGTAAGTTGAAGATGAAATAATCTCTAAAACGGCAAAAGTTAAAGATGACACAAAGTTTTTCTTTTTTAATAAATTTGCAAATATGTCTACAATTTCTTTTTTTTTCAGTCAAGATGGGGTGTAGAGTGTACTTTAATGAGAAAAAAATGAACTTTTTGGCATTTACCAAATGGCTGCAATGAAACAAAGAGTGAAAAATTTAAAGGGGTCAGAATACTCTCCGAACCCACTTTATATATATATATATATATATATATATATATATATATATATATACATATATACTTTGATCTTTTACATTTTAAAAATTACAAAAATGAAAATGGGCCGATGTCCCCTGAATAAGAGGGGCACTGTATCACCCACCCCCCTCCATCATGCATTTAACTTATCGGCACCATAGACGCCAATACAGTTGAAAGCAGTGATGGAGGAGAGAGCTTCATGTGACGCTCTCTCTCCCATCACTTCCCCTCTGACTCAGCGTGTGACAGCAGTGGAGCTGATGAGATGCTCTGCTGCTCTGCAAAAGCCAGAGGAGCGGTGGAACGAGGAGGAGAGGTAAGTATTGTGTGTGTTTGTGTGTGGTAATAATAATAATATTAATAATAATCTTTATTTTTTATATAGTGCTAACATATTCTGCAGCTCTTTACAATTTGCACACATTATCATCGCTGTCCCCGATGGGGCTTACAATCTAAATTCCCTATCAGCATGTCTTTGGTAAGCATTGTGTGTGTGTGCGCTGCACTATACTGTGTGTGGGGGGACTGCACTATACTGTGTATGTGTGGGGTCTGCACTATATTGTGTCTGAGGGATGCATTATACTTTGTGTGGGGATTGCACTATACTGTGTGGGGGGGCTGCATTATACTGTGTGTTGGGCTGCACTATACCCTGTGTGGGGCTGCATTATACTGTGTGGGGGCTGCACTATACTGTGTGTGGGGGCTGCATTATATTGTGTATGTGGAGAGGCTGCACTATACTGTATGTGGGGCTGCTGTTGTGAATTCTCTGGATTCTGAGTTGTGGCTCCCTCTGGTGGCTGTTGATATTAATGAAGCTGCCTTGATGGACAGAAGCCCTTCAGCTGAGGATTCAGCTGCGGACGATTAGCAATCTGGGAGTGATGACTGGGGAGATTTAAGGGAATAACTTTCCCATGATCCTCGCCGGTGATTAGTTGTTTCTTCCTGGTCCAGTTTGGAAGTCAGCTTGCTGCGGTCTCCTGCAACTTTCAGATAAGCTATTTTTTGCTTGTTTCTGTGGTTTTCTTTTCTTTTCTTTTTCTGCCTTCTGAGTGAGGTCAGCCGGGTCCTCCTGCTGGGGCCTGCGCTGGTCTCTGTGTGTCAGTTATCTTGGTTCATTTGTTCAGTCCCTGTTATTTCAGTGGCTGCTGGGTAGCTACCTGTTCACACTAGAGTTCTGATATAGCGGGAGAGATCGTGTGGTCTCAGTATTTTTTGGAATCAGAAGTGTTTGAATTTTTCCTAGGGTTTTCCTGGATTGCAGAAAGTATTCTTTTCTGTCCTGTCCTATCTAGACAGTTTTGTGCCCCAGCGTTTGCTTACTCTATTTTCTGCCTGCGTTGGTATTTCATCTTGTCTCACCGCCAATATATGTGTGGGGGGTACCTATTCCTTTGGGACGCTACTCCGGGGCAGTTAGCTTTCCCCTTTCTATCTTTAGGCTTAGCTAACTCCGGCTGTGTCGAGGCATATAGGTCATCGTAGGTATGTCCCACGGCTGCTTCCAGTTGTGCAGTTAGTTTAAGGGTCTGCAATCCATTAGTTACCAACCTCTCTGGGTGACTGGCTGCCTTGGCTATTTTTGTTACTGTCCTCCTCGGCTACCATATCATAACAGGCTGCATTATATTGTGTATGGGGGCTGAATTGTACTGTGTGGGGGGACTGCACTATACTATAGTAGGGGCTGCATTATAATGTGTGGGGGGACTGTACTATGCTGTGTGGGGGGGGGCTGCATTATACTGTGAGTGGTGGGCTGCATTATACTGTGCAGGAGGGTGCATTCTACTGTGTATGTGTGTGTTTGTGGGGAGGCTGAATTATACTGTGAGTGGGAGGCTGCATTATACCGTTTGTGGGGGAGGGCTGCTTTATACTGTGTGTAGGGGCTGCATTATACTCTGAGGGTGCTGTATTATGTTCTATGAGTGGATTACATTATACTCTATGAGGGGTGCTGCAGTATACTCTGAGGGGTCCTGCAGTATACTCTGAGGGGGCTGCAGTATACAGGGTTGCATTATACTCTGAGGTGGGCTGCATTATTCTCTGAGGGGGCTGCATTATGCTCTCTCAAGGACCATGGGGAGTGCATTTTACTATATATACTATATGGGACCTGCATTATACTGTATCGAGGACTATCTGTACCAATCCTTCTTCCTCAGCCAAAGTAAGGGTATGTGCAGACGATCAGTAAACGCTGCGGGTTGGATACTGCATACTTGTGCAGCATCCAACCCACAGCGTCAAGATGTTACAGCATAGTGGATGGGATTTCAAGAAATCCCATGCCCACTATGCATACACAGATGCCCGCGGCTCACCTGCGAAGACGGACCTGCGGTGTCTCTCCAGACAGATAAATATCATCTGTAAAATGTAAATGCTAATGTAAATACAACCGAAATGTTTCTGCGTGATGATGCAATATGTAAGCATTTGGGGCCCCACTTTAAACTTTTCCCCAGGGACCCACTTTGTCTAAATCCGGCCCTGCCCATGCCATTGACTGCAGCACAACCCCAAAGCATGATTGATCCTCCCCCATGCTTAATGGTTGGCGAGATGTTCTTTTCCTAAAATTCTATGCCCTTTATTCTCCACACATTTGATCATTGTGGCCAAAGAGTTCTATTTTAATCTCATTGATCCACAGGACTTATTTCCAAAATGTATCAGGCTTGTTTAGATGTTCTTTTGCATACTTCTGACATTGAATTTTATGGTGAGGACGCTGGAGAGGTTTTCTTCTGATGACTCTTTCATGAAGGCCATATTTGTGCAAGTGTCTCTGAACAGTGGAATGATGTACCACAACTCCAGAGTCTGCTAAATTTTGCAGTCAAGTGGGGGTTCTGAGTTGCCTCTCTAGCAATACTATTAGCTGCTCTCGCTGAAATTTTGCATGGTCTTCCAGACTTTATCTTGACCTCCGCTGTTCCTGGTAACTGCCATTTCTTAAGGTACTGCCACACTAAGCTATCCCGCTAGCGATCTCGTTAGCGTTGCATACTAATGAGATCGCTAGCGGGATTGTTTCTATATCGCTAAATGCGGCCACATTTAGCGATATAGTTAACGACGCTATCGCCGTTAGCGATCTTCTTAACGACTTTAGCGGTACAAAAGTACCGCTAAATCGCTAAGAAAAGGTGCCACACAGCGATTAGATACTTACCCAGCGGGAGCGCCAGCGATGAAATAGGGTCCGGAACGATTCCAGCGACGAGCGAGATCACAGCAGGAAGCTCGTCGCTGGAAGCTGCCGCACTGAACAATATCGCTAACGGGATCGCTAAATAGTGACGTGTGGCATACCCTTTAATTACATTTTGAACTGAGGAAAGGGCAACTTGAAAATGCTTTGCTATGTTTTTACAGCCTTCTCCTTCTTTGTGCACTTTCACCATTTTTATTTTCAGAGTGCTAGACAGCTGCTTAGAAGAACCCATGGCTGCAGTTTTTCGGCACAAGGTTAGAGGAGTCTGGGTTTTTATAAAGCTGGGAAATTTGCATCACCTGGCCTTTCCTAACGAAGATAGTGAACAAGCCATAGCCCTAATAGGCTAAATAAGGTCTGAAATCTTAGTCAAAGTTGATCAGCACAACTACAGTGATACCAAATTTGCATGGTTTTTAGAGGTGTAAAAAATTCATTAATTTTTTAATCTAAAAAAAAAATTGTTTATGTTGCCATTCGCTGAGACCTGTAATATTTTTATTTTTCCATCAAATAAGTTGGGTTTGAGGGCTTGTATTTATTAGGAGCCAAGCTGATGGTTTTATTGATACTTTTTTGGGTTACTAAAAATGTTTTGATTGTTTTTCATTGCATTTTTGGGGGAAAGATACAAGAACAAAAACAGCAATTCTGTTTTGTGTTTTTTTTGCATTTTTTGAGGCAATGAATTTAAATAATTTTAGATTTTGATTGAATGGACTTTTACAGACATAATCATCCTGTCCGGGTACGGGCGAAATTTATCTTGCAGCTGCTCGCATCTTCGCAAGATAAATTGACATGCTGCGGTCTGGAACGGGTGACCCGCGGGCGTCGGTGCACCCATAGGATTTCTTGAAATAGAATTCACTATGCTGTAACATCTGGACGCAGCAGGTTGGGCTCTGTGGATGTACGCAGCATCCAACCCGCAGCGTTTACTGACTGTGGAAACGTACCCCTAGAGGACCTTGGTTGTTTTGGAGCCACAGTGGCTGTCATGGACATTGTGGCTGTCATAGATGTAGTATGGATGCCAAAGGGGGGCATTGTATTTTTGTCCATGTAAGATTTTTATGGCCAGTAATAGTAGTAATATTACTGTGGACACTAGTTGGGCACTACTAGAACTGAACAAACTACTAGAACAAACCAATGGAAACTAGTGGAATGCCAGGAAGAGTGCACCAAACCACTGAATACCAGGGACTGTTTAAAGCACCAAACCACTGAACACCAGGGACTGTTTAGAGCACCAAATCACTGAACACCAGGGACTGTTTAGAGCACCAAAACACTGAACACCAGGAACAGCACACCAAACCACTAAACACCAAGGACTGTTTAGGGCACCAAGCCAATGAACACCAGGAACAGTTTAGAGCATCAAACCACTGAACACTAGGTACAGTTTAGAGCACCAAACCACTCAACACCAGGGACTGTTTAGTGCACCAAACCAATGAACACCAGGAACAGTTTAGAGCATCTGTGAGGAAGGAACAGCCACCATCTTGGATATGGCCTGCTCCAGCCCCCATGTTGTCTGAATTCACAGATTCACAGCAGCTAACTGCTGTAATTCCCTATGGCTTCTGGACATATTCGATACAATAGGGTTTGGTCTTTGAAAAGATCTATTAGTATGCTGAGTAGATTCGACTCAAGACAGGATTTCAGGCCCAATGTTGAATAGCCAAACCTGTTAGTATGCTAAGTAGGCCAGGCCCAAACAGTACTTCAAAGCTGGAGGCTTCAATTAGATTATACCTGCCAGCTAGACACAGAAAACACATCTATTGTGTCTCTCAGCCATGACAGCTCCGTTCTAGGATTATGAATTATGAGCACATCTTTCTAGGTACAAACTCATAAAAAATATCTGCATGATCCTGCGGACCTCGGGCATCTGATGGTGCAACTCCCGAGTCGGTGATGGCTCGGGGGTCTGAGATATAGAGATTGGCTCTCCACAGAGACCCAATCGGGCCAGGTTTCATCTCCATGCGACAGGCAAAACATACTGCATCCGCTGGTACCTCTTGTGTCCTGATCCGATCTTCCTGGAGAAAGTTAACCCCTTTATTAGGTATTGGAAATAAATTCTGCAGGGGGCTAAGGGTGGAGATTATCATCCCACCCTCGGACACCGAGGGGAGGGACCTAGCAGGTTT
Organism: Oophaga sylvatica; assembly: GCA_033576555.1. Taxonomy (NCBI): domain Eukaryota; kingdom Metazoa; phylum Chordata; class Amphibia; order Anura; family Dendrobatidae; genus Oophaga; species Oophaga sylvatica. The sequence goes on along the minus strand of JARQOD010000003.1, from coordinate 67,275,396 downwards.
AAGAACTGTGAGCTATGGGCAGACTGGATCCATTCTCACAGCAGCAAGACCATGGAGAACTAAGGACCCCCACCACCCCTATCATTGCCCATTCCACCACCTCCATCATTTCCTCCTCACCACACCATTATTGCCATTTCGATCACCACCATTATTGCCATTTCGATCACCACCATCATTGCCTTCTCTGTCACCTCCATCATTGCCTTCTCCCCCACCCACCCCATCATTGCCTTTTCCATCCCTCCCATCATCCCCATCATTGCCTTTTCCATCACTCTCATCACTTCCTTCACCATCACTCCCATCACTGCCTTCTCCATCACTCCCATCATCCCCATCACTGCCTTCTCCATCACTCTCATCACTGCCTTCTCCATCACTCCCATCATCCCTTCTCCATCACTCCCATCATCCCCATCATGGCCTTCTCCATCCCTCCCATCATGGCCTTCTACATCACTCCAATCATTGTCTTTTCCATCACCCCCATCATTGCCTTTTCCATCACTCCAATCATTGCCTTCTCCATCACTCCCATCATTGCCTTCTCCATCACTCCATCATCCTCATCATTGCCTTCTCCATCCCTCCCATCATGGCCTTCTCCTTCACTCCCATCATTGTCTTTTCCATCACTCCCATCATTGCCTTTTCCATCACTCCCATCATTGCCTTTTCCATCACTCCCATCATTGCCTTCTCCAACACTCCCATCATCCCCATCATTGCCTTTTCCATCACTCCCATCATTGCCTTCTCCATCACTCCCATCATCCCCTTCTCCATCACTCCCATCATCCCCATTATTGCCTTTTCCATCACTCCCATCATTGCCTTCTCCATCACTGCCATTATCCCCATTTTTGCCTTCTCCATCCCTCCCATCACTGCCTTCTCCATCACTCCCATCATCCCCTTCTCCATCACTCCCATCATCCCATCATTGCCTTCTCCATCCATCCCATCATGGCCTTCTCCATCACTCCCATCATTGCCTTTTCCATCACTCCCATCATTGCCTTTTCCATCAGTCCAATCATTGCCTTCTCCATCACTCCCATCATTGCCTTCTCCATCACTCCCATCATCCCCATCATTGCCTTCTCCATCCCTCCCATCATGGCCTTCTCCATCACTCCCATCATTGCCTTTTCCATCACTCCCATCATTGCCTTTTCATCACTCCCATCATTGCCTTCTCCATCACTCCCATCATCCCCTTCTCCATCACTCCCATCATCCTCATTATTGCCTTTTCCATCACTCCCATCATCCCCTTCTCCATCCCTCCCATCATCCCCATTTTTGCCTTCTCCATCACACCCATCATCCCCTTCTCCATCACTCCCATCATCCGCATCATTGCCTTTTCCATCACTCCCATCGTTGCCCTCCCTATCACTCCCATAATTGCCTTCTCCATCACTCCCATCACACACACACACTTCTCCATTACTCCCATCTGCACACACCTCACCGCTGCTCTCCACTGCTCTGAGCTGTCCGGCACTGGTAGCGTACTCCCGCGCTTCCTCCTCTTCTCCCGCGCTTCCTCTCACTGGTCCACAGCGGCGCAGAGCTGAATGATGATGTCATCCAGCCGCGCCGCTGAATGCCCTGTGAGGAAGGACAGAGCAGGTTAGGGCCGGCGATGACGCGTGCCAGCAGAAAGGGCTCTGAGTGCCCTCTCTGGAACGCGTGCTGGTTCGCCATCGCTGTTCTAGGGGGGGCAGCTGCCCCCCTGCCCCACGGTGGGTACGCCCATGACCAGGGACTGTTTAGTGCACCAAACCATTCAACACCAGGGACTGTTTAGAGCACCAAACCACTGAACACCAGGGATTGTTTAGAGCATCAAACCACTGAACACTAAGGACAGTTTAGAACATCAAACTACTGAACACCAGGGATTGTTTGGAGCACCAAACCACTGAACACCAGGGACAGTTTAGAGCACCAAACCACTGAACACCAGGGATTGTTTAGAGCATCAAACCACTGAACACTAAGGACAGTTTAGAGCATCAAACTACTGAACACCAGGGATTGTTTGGAGCACCAAACCATTGAACAATAGGGACTGTTAAATCACTAAACCACTGATCACCAGGGACCGTTTAGTACACCAAAACACTGAACACCAGGGACAGTTTAGAGCACCAAACTACTCAACATCAGGGACTGTTTAGAGCACAAACTACTGAACACCAGGGACAGTTTAGAGCACCAAACTACTCAACATCAGGGACTGTTTAGAGCACAAACCACTGAACACCAGGGACAGTTTAGAGCACCAAACTACTCAACATCAGGGACTGTTTAGAGCACAAACTACTGAACACCAGGGACTGTTTATAGCACCAAACCACTGAACACCAGGGATTGGTTGGAAAAGGCACTGGGTGGCCCAACTTTGGGTGAAAATCACTGTTTTTGTAAGGGTGTCACGAGGTAACTCTCTATGACAAGAGACAATTTCTGGAAACTTAGCTTTTGTCAAGGATAGGGATCCCATTCTTATCTTGTGCCCTCTGCGTTCATGATCACCCCTGGTTTCCTATATCCTTGTGCATGCTATGTTTAGAACCTATGACTATGTATAGTAACAATAACCATCAAAAGGAATTTGCCTGACAGATAAATCTGAAACAAAGAGAGACGTTTTGCAGCTGGAGATCAAAGCCATTTAGGGGTCAGCAGTTCACAATGCTTTAGGAAACAGACTTGAATGTGGATTCTTTGACATCCTATAGGTACTCGAGGATCCAGATTCATTGTGAGATTTGCCCCATTTGGATTCGGAGGGGGCAGGATGTTAGAACAGATTTTAGGATGGGGAAAATGGCCAGACAGAGGGGCTTCTGTCCTAGTGATTTACTAAGTCACAGCTGCCCATTATAAGACTACTTACTCCCCGATGGTATGTATTGTGGAGGAAAGAAAAACAGCAACACCCTCCAAAGTTACACTCATCATTTTCCAATGAGTGGAGTTGTATTCTGCTTTATTTTCATCTCATACAGTCTTTAGGAGACTTTCCACCTATCATGAATGGCACATATTTTATGCAGTTACATTCTCATCCTCTCTCTTCTAATGTTCAAGTGTAATTTTACTTATTCACATCCATGCAGTTACTAAAAAATGAGGCAAGCAGAGGTAGGAGGAAGAAGGGGAGATGCAGCTGCAGTTTATGCTGTGAGAGGGGAAAAGGGAGCAGCAGAAGAACAAACCTGATCTAAAATACAGTACATCTGAAGCTGTTTTTGGTAATGATAATGTTGTGTCTCATCTGGTGAGGTGGATCCTCAAAGCCCTTAGTCTAGATGAGCAGTTGTAATGCAGCAGGATAGATGACGCTGATGCAGCAGAGTGGTCAGCTTGAAACAACTTCGGCTGTAGAGACTGGACAGCAATTGAAGGAGTGAGTCCATTGGGAAGTCCAAGGCTCAGCATAAGGAGATTGATAAGACAGAATCAAAGTAGTGGAACAACAAAGTTGCTGTAGTCTAGTGATAATTCAGAGAAGACCATGTCATGGAGTCCTGTGCGGAATTGTGATAAGCAGAAAAGCAGAGCCTACCAATGAAGCAGGGCTTGGTGAGCTGGAAAGCTCAATGGATAGATGAAAAGCAGAGCTCAGGGGTGGGATTCAAATTTTTAACAACAGGTTCTGTGTTTGTGCGTCGGAAAACCACACCCATTTTAAGCCACACACATTTTAAGCCACACCCATTTTTAAAGCCACGCCCATTTTTAAAGCCACACCCATTCACACACACACCTTTTCCTCAAACATATAAGTAGGGGCGCAGTCAGTTGAAAAACAATAAATTGGAATGAGATCAGAACAGTGCACATTCTGGCCAGCGGCTCTCCTGACCCGAGTGTGACAGCTGCATATATTTCTATATTTATATTTCTATGCCGCTGTCTCACCTGACTGACCGGCTGGCCAGGCTGTGCACTACATTCTGATTAAGAAGTCTCTTTCTAGTCTCATACTGAACTGAAGATTAAGCTATAGTATTATGTAGCTGGGACTTACAGTTCTACCTTCTATCCAGAAATACAATATACAATAATTAGTGATGAGTGAACGTACTCGGAAAAGGTGTTATCTGAGCATGCTCGGGTTCTAACCGAATGTCTTCTGCATGCTCGAAAAATATGTTCCAGTCCCCGCGGTTGCATGTCTCATGGCTGTTCGACACCGCAACACATGCAGGGATTGCCTAACAAACAAGCACATTTGCTCATCAATAATAATAATAATAATGTATTTATTTCTCTAAGGATAGGGTCACACGACCGTATTTTGTCTCATCCGAGAAAATCGTTCCGATTAAGCTAATCACACTCTGATCGGAGTTTGATCAGAGTGTGCTCACAGCGTGCTCCGATTTTCGCGGATGTGGAGAAGGTGGAAATAAAAAGTTCCCCATCTTCTTCATTCTGTAAAGCTGTGAAAATCAGACTGCACTCAGATGTCATCCGAGTGCAGTCTGATTTTTTTTTCACGGACTCACTGATTTGCTTGGCTGAGTGCGATCCCATAGTCGGATGCAACTCGTGCGTGCTGCCATTTTTTCTTCTGACCAAAAATACGATTGTTTGGATCAGCCTAAAGTCGATACTACATAATATCTGAATAATAAACGTGTGTCTAATATCTAGACAAATGGGGAGATGCTGGGACTTATACTAGTGATTGTAATAATAGAACATATTTATTGTATTACCTGCAGTAATCTCTATAGATCAGATGCCAATATGCAATGCTGGGACTTACAGTTCCCCCACCACCACTGCATGTACAGTACCTAAGGTACGATATAGGTATTACTGTCATCTTTATAAAGTAGACCGTATAAAAAGCCGCAGGATGTAAATGTGACTCTATACACCTGGGTACATACAAGTGGATTGCAAGCTTCTCGGTAATAATGTCTAAGAAGGCACCAGGATCTGGGAGCTGGTGGTCTGTCTCCAGCTGGGTGGCTTTCTGCAGCTGTGCCCTACAGACAGCTCTGAGCATAGACCTCAAGCTCTCCAGAGAAGAAGACAACGCAGGGGGCTAGAAGAACTGCTCTTCCATGGAGGCCTTACTACTCTGACCGGCGTCTATCTATCATAGATAGACGCCGGTCAGACCACCTCACTCCACACAGACACACTCCTCCAGCTCCACTCCAGGGCCCAGGCAGCGCCACAGCTCAGCTCACACAGTACCTCTCTCCTCTCCGGCTCCGCCTCGTGACTAAAGAAGATGGCCGCGGCGCTACCCAATCGCCGCACTGCAGAGATCAGTCCGCGGGGGCCGGGGCTGGCGGTGTGTTGCGGCGCTGCAAGCTGGCTGCAAAATAGTACCGGACATGGGCGTACCCAGGATCAAAACTAGGGGGGGGGCAAGCCAATGTCGCATCTTATACAAGTTACATCATATACACTGGACATTATCCTGCATATTAGGTATGGAGCATTAGAACTGTTGTATATTGTATAATACAGCAGTGTATGTGACACTACGCTGTATATACCATATATTATACATGGCAGTCGCGCTCATGTCAGAAGCGGTACCAGCAAGTCCGAGGATTGCAGTGCGATCCTCGCATGAGTTATACGGCCGTCTGTCTGTGCCCTTGTTATAATAATACTAAAATATTAATCTATTATTAAAGTATTAAGGAACTCACAAGTAAAAAAAAGCCCCCTACCTCCCCTGTCCCCCACCCACACCCCAACAGCCCATCGTCTCACATGCACCCCTTAGTGTTCTGTCCCACTGACCCCACAATACCCCCATCCTCTCACATGCACCCCTCAGTGCTCTGTTGCCCCTCCCCACTTCAGTCCCCACAATACCCCCATCCTCTTACATTCAACCCCAGTGACCTGTCCACCCTCCCTCACAATACCCCATCCTCTCACATCAACCCCTGTGCGCCAGCCCCCACAATATCCCCATCCTCTCACATTAACCCCCCAGTGCCCTAGCCCCACAATACCCCCATCCTCTTACATTCAACCCCAGTGACCTGTCCACCCTCCCTCACAATACCCCATCCTCTCACATCAACCTCTGTGTGCCAGCCCCCATAATATCCCCATCCTCTCACATTAACCCCCCCAGTGCCCTAGCCCCCACAATACCCCATCCTCTCACATTCACCCACAGTGACCATGACATGCCTGAGCAGAATGAATTTAATAAATTCCATCCCCTCTTACCATGAAGCTTGCAGGCAGTGGCTGAAGCAGAAGCAGGAAGTGTCCAGTGTCTGCACACAGAGGGCACTAGGACCCAGTGTGGCTGAGACAACCAGAGCCTGCAGGGCAGAAAGTGAAACTACAGCTGCTGCAGCCAGGAAGGAAGGAAGGAGGGAGCTCCTCTGGTGAGACAGCAGCTCCATGCACTGCGCACACAGACAGGCACTGTAACCTGCGGCAGAGGGAGTCGGCATTGTGCTGCTCTCTCCGCTCTCTGTCATTGTGTGCCCCTGCTTCTAGGGAGGGGCAGCTGCACCACGGTGGGTACGCCCAAGGTACCGGATCGCCGCTCTGATTCTCCCCGGTTCGGGAACCGGCTGCTTTTTGAACAACCGGTTCCATCGAACCGGGGAGAACGGCTGAATCCCACCCCTGGGCCAGAGCTAAGCAATATAGGAGATCCAAGTGATATAGAAGTACTGTGTATGTCAGATGGAGCGATGTGGCGATGTAGCAGAGCCCAGTAATATAGCAGAGTTGAGTAGGTCGGTAAACTTAATATGGCGATGCAGCAGAGTCCAGTTATGTAGCATAGTTAAGTTGGCCAGGAAACATAATGAGGCGATGTTGTGGAGCTGGGTATGTTAGGTGGCTCAATATGGTGATGATGTAGAGCCCAGCAATGTAGCAAAGTTGAGTTGGTTGGGAGACTTGTTGTACCAATGTAGCAGAGTCGTGTATGTCAAGTGGATCAATGTGATAATGAAACAGAGCCCAGTGATGTATAACAGCTGCCTATGTCAGGTGGCACTAAGTAGATCTGATCTTCAGTAGATGTTTCTAGTAGGGTTGAGAAGGCCAACTACTTGAATACTCAGGCAGCGACCTGCCACCTTAGCCAGCCTATAAGACCACAGAGAATGTAATCAGAGGTGTGCAAAGGCAATTATATGCCCCCAGGGACAGACAATGCCTGTGGCAGGAGGAAGAAGAAGTAGCACATGATTCTGGATACAGGATAAGTGAGTAACAGATATGTATGTCATAACTCTGAAATGAGCTAATTCTGAAAATGTATTCATGCCTGACATCATTCCTTAGGCTGAAGTTTATATTATATGTGTAAAACACATGCATACAGTCATGGCCAAAAGTTTTGAGAATGACACAAATATTATATTTTCACATGATCTGCTGCCCTCTGGTTTTTATGTGTGTTTGACAGATGTTTTTATCACAGACAGAAATATAATAATTGCAAACATATGAGTAACAAAAGCTTATATTGACAGTTAGAATGAGTTAATGCAGCAAGTCAATATTTGCAGTGCTGACCCTTCTTCTTCAGGACCTCTGCAATTCTCCCTGGCATGCTCTCAATCAACTTCTGGACCAAATCCTGACTGATAGCAGTCCTTTCTTGCCCAATCAATGCTTTCATTTTGTCAGAATTTTTAGGTTTTTGTTTGTCCACCCGTCTCTTGATGATTGACCACAAGTTCTCAATGGGATTAAGATCTGGGGAGATTCCAGGCCATGGACCCAAAATCTCTATGTTTTGTTCCCTGAGCCATTTAGTTATCACCTTTGCTTTATGGCAAGGTGCTCCATCATGCTGGAAAAGGCATTGTTGATCGCCAAACTGCTCTTGGAGGGTTGGGAGAAGTTGCTCTTGGAGGACATTCTGGTACCATTCTTTATTCATGGCTGTGTTTTTAGGCAAGACTGTGAGAGAGCCGATTCCCTTGGCTGAGAAGCAACCCCACACATGAATGGTTTCAGGATGCTTAACAGTTGGCAAGAGACAAGACTGGTGGTAGTGCTCACATTGTCTTCTCCGAATGAGGCGTTTTCCTGATGTCCCAAACAATCGAAAAGGGGATTCATCAGAGAAAATAACTTTACCCTAGTCCTCAGCAGTCCACTGCCTGTACCTTTTGCAGAATATCAGTCTGTCCATGATGTTTTTTCTGGAGAGAAGTGGCTTCTTTGCTGCCCTCCTTGAGACCAGGCCTTGCTCCAAGAGTCTCCGCCTCACAGTGCGTGCAGATGCACTCACACCTGCCTGCTGCTATTCCTGAGCAAGCTCTACACTGCTGGTAGCCCGATCCCACAGCTGAAACACTTTTAAGAGACGGTCCTGGCGCTTGCTGGTCTTTCTTGGGTGCCTTGAAGCCTTTTTGGCAACAATGGAACCTCTCTCCTTGAAGTTCTTGATGATGCGATAGATTGTTGACTGAGGTGCAATCTTTCTAGCTGCGATACTCTTCCCTGTTAGGCCATTTTTGTGCATTGCAATGATGACTGCACATGTTTCTTTAGAGATAACCATGGTTAACAGAAGAGAAACAATGATGCCAAGCACCAGCCTCCTTTTAAAGTGTCCAGTGGTGTCATTCTTACTTAATCATGACAGATTGATCTCCAGCCATGTCCTCATCAACACCCACACCTGTGTTAATGGAGCAATCACTGAAAAGAGGTTAGCTGGTCCTTTTAAGGCAGGGCTGCAATGATGTTGAAATGTGTTTTGGGGGATAAAGTTCATTTTCTAGCCAAATATTGACTTTGCAAGTAATTGCTGTTAAGCTGATCACTCTTTATAACATTCTGGAGTATATGCAAATTGCCATTAGAAAAAGTGAAGCAGTAGACTTTGTAAAAATTAATATTTGTGTCATTCTCAAAACTTTTGGCCATGACTGTATGTATAATCTGCGCTTAAAGACCATAGGTGGTATACTGAGCAAGATATCGATGCCATCTACTGCATACTCTGAACGCCTTTGATCTTCTAAAAGTAAACCAGTATTTCTGACAATCATCTACTCAGGTAATCGAACACTTCAAGTGTTCCTCCCCCCTTATTTTCATTCCTATTGCTTCATATCACACAATATATACTATATTCATTGACATCGATATCTTGCTCAGTATGGTCTTTAAGTGCAGATTATACATATACATGCGTTTTACATTATTTAATGCTTGACAAACTAAGTGGGTCTGTCCTTTATATTTGCAGCTAAAGACCTATTGTGTTTTGCGCCCAGGCTTTTTTTTATACTCTTTTATATTATATGTGTGTCATCCTAAAACTCCTCAGTGTTATGAACGCCTGCATATTTTGGAGAAGGCTAATGTGATTGCTCAAGGAATAATTTTATTAGATGCAAGTGACATCACTAAAGCTCAGGTATGGTGACTTGTCACAGATGATACATGGATGTTCCTACTTATGTCAATCTATGCTAGTGAGATTTGAAAACATTTCTTATAGGCAGTGACATAACTAGAGTCCGATGGGCAAAATTTGGTCCTCGGCCCCCACCTGCTTGTTGCTCAGATGTATGGGCCCTTGAAGCATTCTAGGTCTTATAAAGACATGCATGTTTGCCCCCATGTCATAATGTCCCCTGTCCTTGTCGTTACCTTTATCTTCCCCATCGTGGCCCCCACCCTGTAATAATGTCTCTAATCCTAGGGTCTTTCCTGGTATGATGTCCCCCATCCTTTGCCCCTTCATGTTATAATATCTTCTGTCCCGGGCCCCTTGCTGGTATAATGTCCCCCTTAGTGGTATAAAGTCCCCCATCATGGGCCCCTTCATAGTATAATGTCTCCCATCCTATAACATTGTCCACCATTCTGGGCACCTTCCTGGTATAATGTCCCCCATCATTTAACAATATCCCCCATCCTGGTATACTGTCCCCCATACTGGGACCCTTCCTGGTATAATGACCCTCATCCTGGGCCCCATTCTGATATAATGACCACCATCATGGGCCCCTTCCTGGTGTAATGTCCTCAATCCTGGGCCACTACTTGGTATATTGCCCCATCCTGGGCCCCTACCTTGTATTACGCTCTCCATCCTGAGCCAATTCCTTGTATAATGTTCCCCATCCTGGACCGCTTCTTTGTGTACTTGTAAAAAATTGGACCAGACCGGGGGTACCTCTTTCACGCCGGGTCCGGAACTGTCGGGGCTGTCTCCCTGTTGTCCGGGAGAAAGCTTAAAGAACCAGACCGACCTTTGCACTTGCCAGCGGGGGGTGTAGCTAAGCTAAAAAAGGCTGAGCGCACGCGGAAACAGCGAGACTTGGTTGGAAGAGACAGCGCGGGGCAGAGAGAAGGCAGTGCTCCGGCTCTTGAGCACCGCCACAGAGCAGGCCCGCGCAGCAGCGCACACGTGACCACTTATGGGGACTGTGACCAGAGCCTGGTAGATTGTCCGGTGACTCCCGCAAAGCAAAGTGCCAAATGCCCCGGGACCGTGAGTACCATGTGCAGAACGCCTAAGTTAGATTGGGGTTGTTACCGTGAACTGTATCCTGCTCCCGTGGTCCATATCTGTCATGCTACGTTGAGCCCCGGCAAGGTCTTGAACTGTGACCCTCTTCTTGTGCTTCATACCGGATCAAGGACACCACTGCAGACCTCAGAGACTCACCGTTGCCAGCTGGACGCTTCTCATCCACTTCCACAGGACTATACAGGATCAAAGACCCCGCTGCAGACTTCAGAGACTCCCAACTGCCGTCAGGACGCGGCCCATCTTCCTCCCCGGGACTCTACCTGAACCACTACTCGCTTACCTTAGTTGGCACCATCTTCTGCCTTGTAGACATGTGGTATTCGCAGGTACGCGGGATGCAGTGACGAGTCAGAGACGGAGCAAACTTTAACGGAACCTTTATATGGGGGTTATGGGAGTACCTAGTAAGCTGACAGTAATTCTCCTCGCAGGGAAAGCATACAACAATACACAATTAACTGAACAAACGGCTATTAGGCAGGTGCCAATGACTATAGGGCCGCGAAAGGGCCGTCTAGATGTCCTAGAACTATAACTAACAGGTAACAGAGTGTCACTTATCCTTCTCTGACGTCCGGCAGAGCTGTGGTCCGGAAGGTGTCCGTTCGGTGTCTCAGCCGCTGGGCCCAGCCAACGAGGAACTGTTGTAGGCTTCGGGCGTTCCTACACCCAGGTGCAGCTGGGGCGCAACAGGCCCTGGAGGAATTCCTTGGCATTGGGACCGGCCCTCTCGGAGGCGAGATGCCGACAGCTGCGGTCCACGACGCTGGAGAGGGACAGTAGCGGCCGCGGATGGCGGAGCACGGGCTGCAACCGTGGGCTGGCGTGAAGCAGAAGCGGTCCCAGCTGGAGGCAGACAGGCCGCAACCGCGGGCTGGAGTGGGGCAGTGGCAGTCGTGGCTGGAGGCGGACAGGCTGCAACCGTGGGCTGGAGTGGGGCAGTGGCGGTCTCGGCTGGAGGCGGATAGGCCACAACCGCGGGCTTTAGTGGGGCAGTGGCGGCCGAGAATGGCAGAGTTCTGCTTCTTCGCTCCGCTCGGGATCATTCTCTCCCTGAGTCACGTGAGTCTCTGCAATCCCTGTCAGGTTTCTCCTTCTTGCCTCTCATCTGCCTCTGCGTCAAGTGCCCCCTGCTGGTCTCCTGTCCTTCTTTTATAGTCGCCCCGCCCCCGTACCTTCCAGAACAGTCTCCGGTTCGTCTTGCAGTCTCTTCCCCCAGGAACCTTCCCCCTAGTAACTTAAGTGACAGCCCCCTTGGTTCCGGCCCGGCCACACAGCAGCGGGGCCTCTCTCTCCTACAGACATTTCAGTCCGAAGGACGTCTGGACCGGATAAGTTAAATCTAAAAACTGTTTAGTTTTGCCCTCCTTTTACCTGCATTTTACCCCCAAACTGCATATCTATTACCCCTCATTAACGCATTACTCCTGTTTACCATACATCTCCCTGCATGGAGTAACTACTTGTTAATAGTAAATATGTTAACCCTTGCTCTGCCTTCCATCCATTACTGCATCCTGCAACCTGCTCACATACTGTTCCCCATCCTGGGCTCCTTCCTGGTATAATGAACCTCATCTTAGGCCCTATTCTGATATAATGACCACCATTCTGAGCCCTTCCTAGTGTAATGTACTCCATCCTGGGCCATTTTGTGGTATAATGCTCTCCATTCTGAGCCCCTTCCTTGTGTAATGACCCATTATCCTGGGCCCCTTCCTTGTATAATGTTTCCCATCCTGGGCCCCTTCCTTGTATAATGCTACCCATCCTGAGCCCCTTATTTGAATACTGTCCCCCATTCTACGCCCCTTCCTGGTGTAACTCCTGCATCCTGGGCCACTTCCTGGTTTGCTACTCCATTGTGGACCCCTACCATGAATAATGCTCTCTGTCTTGAGCCCCTTCCTTGTATAATGACCTATTATTTTGGGACCCTTCCTTAAATAATGCTCCCCATCCTGGGTACCTTCCTGGTATAATGTTCTGATGCTCTTTTCCTTCCTCCACTCCCACGATGTGTGGTGTCCTCTTCAGTAGATGATTTCAGTGTGCCGGCTTGGGCAGCACATAATGTCACTGCCATGTGCCGCTTATGACTGGCAAACCGACGTCAGCTGCTGGCCTCTGATTGGCCGGTGACGTGTATTGCAGCGCAGGGAGCCACTTCAGCTGAATGTGCTGCCTGTAGACTGGGGGCAATGCTTCTAGCTGCTGCTGATGTCATCAGTGATATGGACTGAATGATGGCTGATCTCTGGGAAAATTAGGGAACGCCACCTGTAATTAACCTTATGACAAATGTAATACACATTGAATATGATGTCAGCTGGAGCTTTATATCTAAAGAATACAGAAAATGCTTTATCATTATTATTAGATAAACCCAAAACATCAGTTTACAGCTACAATATATGGGGCACAAGTGACATGATGTCAGCTGAATATCTGGAGCCCAACAGAGGAGGCCTCGGATTGAATTTATTTAGAAGGTCTGGGGTGTGTATTACATATAAGGGATCTATTGTGGGGGCTCTATTTATTTAAGGAGTCTGGTCCGGGGGGGGCCTACATTTATTTAGGATGCCTGTATTTGTATTTATTTGGGGGTCCAGAACAGTATTTAAGGGTCCCATCTTTATTAGTTTAGGGGCCTAGATCTGTAATTTATTTATAGGGTCTGGTGTGTGGTTTGCATATATTTACAAGATCTGTTCAGGGGTCTGTATTGAAAGGAGGTGGGGTTATTTATAAATTTAGGAAACTGGGCTGGGGTCTGCATTTATTTAAAGGGGATCAATTAATACAATAGTGGCCAGAATATCTAGAAAATGGCACTTCAAACAAATGACTCAACCTAATTTTTGACTAACATGAAATCACAGCCGAACGAAGAGGACCATTAATAACACAGATCATGGCTGATGCGTACAGCCGGCAGCTGCTGGATTGTCACCTGTATGGGGATGCTAGTGTCTTATAGCTCAGGACAGTAAAAAGACGTATTGGCGGTCATTAAGGGGTTAAAGTTTTTTTCATATCGTATTCAGTAAAGATCTGAGTTATTAATGGTCCTCTTCGGTCGGCTGTGATTTCATGTTAGTCTGAAATTGGGTTGAGTCATTTATTTAAAAGGGGTCTGTGCTTTGTATTTTTTTAGCTGGTCTTGCCTGGGGTCTGTATTTATTTGAAGGGGGTCAGAGTTTGTTTTAATATTAATGGGTGTGGTTTAGGGGATGTACGTAGGGGTTTATATTTATGAGGCTTGTATATTTTAGAGGGTCTCTTTGGGGGTCTATATTTACTTAGGGGGATATTTTATTTCATTGCATGAGTTTGGTCTGGGATTTATTTAGGGGTTCTGGTTTAGGGGCTATTAATTTTGGGGTCTTTATTTAGATATGGTTTCTGGTTTGGGGTCTATGCTACTTCAGTGAAACTAGGTTTGTCTGTGTTACTTTAAGGGATCTATTCTGCGGTATGTATTAGTTGAAGGGTCTGATAAGGGATCAGTATTCAGTTAAGGGCTCCATAATCGAGTTTGTAATAGTTTTGGGAGTCCGGGATAAGGTCGTTATTATATTTAGGGATATGAAGAAGGAGGTTACATGCAATACTTGTCATGTAAATGCCTTCAGCTTGGCCATGTCCTATATAAATGAGCTGGGCATATGGTAAAATATGTTCCTTCCCGCTTAATATATCTCGAGGTACGGCAGTTTTGATCATATAACTGGAAGAACGCTTTGAGCAGAGCTTCTCCTGTTCTACAAATCCGCACATGACTTTTCTTATTTTCTGAGTCAATTTTCTAGACTCAGCCTATAGATCTTCCAAAAACCTTAAAGTGCACCGCTTCTGCTTTGTGAACATCTCCACAGGAGCCTCTTTCCAAGTCTGTGCACTTAGAACATAACAGCTGTTATAATAACGGCACATTTTGTTTTCAGCCTTCATTGGATTATTCCTTTTGCAGACAATGTGATATTAAAGATCTCTGAATGGTCACAACAGGTGTAGATTTACCAGTATATCTGCTCAGTTATCACAGGCCAATATGTATGGAGAGAATCTGATCAGTATGGCTTTAACTGTTTGGTGACTGGATCTGCAGAATATTTCTTTCTCTGCCACATCGTTTGCAAGATATGGGGCAGAGAAAGGGGGCGGTTTTTGTCAGAAGGTAGATAAAACCACAGGCAGGGCGGTGAAACGCGCGTCGAGGTGTGCAGCAGCCCTCTCTTTTGAACTGTTATTCAGTTATTAAAGCATTACACTGGTGGTTTTGAGGTCATATGCATAGGTGTCTGGGAGACTATTATAGTCATGAATTCTTTTGTGAAATTCTTTTTTAACCTTGGCCAGATGTGTGCCTTGCCACAATTCTGTCTCTGAGCTCCTTGAGGCACCACCACCCAGGAAATGGATATAGGGTTAAAAAAAGAAACCCCCAAGCAGGAGACTAATGACAGAAAATATCCTAAATAAAATTGAGAAATGTAGATGTAAAACCAAATCGTCTTTATTAGTAATTGCACAAAATCGAATGACAAAAAACACTTTATGTGTAATAAAACAAATGTAATGCAAAAAAATATATTTTTACTCAATAAAAATTTTTTTATAATAAAAAAGGAAGCAAAACAGCCAGACAATAAGTATATATAGCTTATATATTGACATAAAGATACACTTAATCAATGCTACTAGTATATCGCTATAATAATATGTCACTACAATACTAAAAGGCTCCAATAATGATCACCAGGTGTTGTCCAAAAATGAGTGAAAATAGTAAAAAGCAAATCACCACGTGGTCTGCACTGTGAACATACTGTGTATTGGCCAGAATAACACAGCAAAAATTATATAAAGTGCAAAGAATAAATATATATATATATATATATATACATACTAAGTGCAGTAAACCAAATATACATGTGCTATTGAACACAAATAAGCAACAATAGTGCACTGCCAAAAATCAGAACCAATCTGTGCCAATAGGACAACGAACCTGGGAGCCAAAATGGTGACTGATTGCCTCTCTGCACTCGCCCCGACGCGCGTTTCGGATTGTAACTCCTTCGTCATCCCCCTGACATCAGGGGCGCGTGCAGAGAGGCAATCAGTCACCATTTTGGCTCCAGGTTCGTTGTCCTATTGGCACAGATTGGTTCTGATTTTTGGCAGTGCACTATTGTTGCTTATTTGTGTTCAATAGCACATGTATATTTGGTTTACTGCACTTAGTATATATATATATATTTATTCTTTGCACTTTATATAATTTTTTCTGTGTTATTCTGGCCAATACACAGTATGTTCACAGTGCAGACCACGTGGTGATTTGCTTTTTACTATTTTCACTCATTTTTGGACAACACCTGGTGATCATTATTGGAGCCTTTTAGTATTGTAGTGACATATTATTATAGCGATATACTAGTAGCATTGATTAAGTGTATCTTTATGTCAATATATAAGCTATATATACTTATTGTCTGGCTGTTTTGCTTCCTTTTTTATTATAAAAAAATTTTTATTGAGTAAAAATATATTTTTTGCATTACATTTGTTTTATTACACATAAAGTGTTTTTTTGTCATTCGATTTTGTGCAATTACTAATAAAGACGATTTGGTTTTACATCTACATTTCTCAATTTTATTTAGAATATTTTCTGTCATTAGTCTCCTGCTTGGTGGTTTCTTTTTTATCCCTATATCCATTTCCTGGGTGGTGGTGCCTCTAGCCTCCGAATGGTCTGCCATTCAGTTTATAAGGTTATACTGTAACACGTGATATCATTTCATTACGTATATAATTTCTTCTTTGTTGATATACATATAAAAATTTTTTTTTCTAATTATTGTGTTTCACACATTTCCTTATTTCTTTGCTCTGAGCTCCTTGGCCAGATCCTTTGACCTCATGATTCTCAGTTGGTCTGACATGCACTGTGAGCTGTGAGGTCTTATATAGACAGGTGTGTGCCTTTACAAATCAAGTCCTATCAGTTTAATTAAACACAGCTGGACTCCAATGAAGGAGTATGTAACGGGTCTGGGAGGCGGAACCTCTGAGCTACTATACAAAGGGGCGGACCTTGTAAGGGATCGGGTGGCGACCAGGGTGGACGGGCAGGTAGTCACAGCAGATAACCGGGGTAGTCTCTGGATGAACGGGCAGGAAGTCGCAGCAAGTGACCGAGGCAGTCTCTGGATGAGCGGGCAGGGAGTCACGGCAAGTGACCGGGGCAGTCTCTGGATGAGTGGGCAGGAGGTCACGGCAAGTGACCGGGGCAGTCTCTGGATGAGTGGGCAGAAGGTCACGGCAAGTGACCGGGGCAGTCTCTGGATGAGTGGGCAGGAGGTCACGGCAAGTGACCGGGGCAGTCTCTGGATGAGTGGGCAGGAGGTCACGGCAAGTGACCGGGGCAGTCTCTGGAAGAAGGTAGATACGACCTGTGATGGCTGAGCCTCCCGGTAGGCTAGCAGGAAGATAGAAGATGAGCGCTCCCAGGTGAGCGAGAGTCACTGGAATAGCAGAAGATCACAACCCGTGACGGCAGAGCCTCCAGGTAGGCTAACAGGCAGGTAACAGAGGAACGCTCCCAGGTGAGCGGGCGAGAGTCACTGGAATAGCAGAAGATCACGGTACGTGACGGCAGAGCCTCCAGGTAGGCTAACAGGCAGGTAACAGAGGAGCGCTCCCAGGTGAGCGGGCGAGAGTCACTGGAATAGCAGAAGATCACGGTACGTGACGGCAGAGCCTCCAGGTAGGCTAGCAGGCAGGTAACAGATGAGCGCTCCCAGGTGTGCTAGCAGGCAGGTAACAGATGAGCGCTCCCAGGTGAGCGGGCGAGAGCCACAGGAATAGCGGAAGATCACGGTACGTGACGGTAGAGCCTCCAGGTAGGCTAGCAGGCAGGTAACAGACAGCAACCTGGCAGGAATCAGACAGGTATCTGGCAAGGACCCTGAGGACTGAAGCAGAGTAGTGAACAGTGCAACAACATTGCTCGGGCACCTCCATTTTGGAGGAGGGGCCTTATATAAGGTGAAGTCCTCCGGCCATTGGCCGGGGACTCCTTAGGACGACACGCGCGGCCCCTTTAAGAGGGAGGGCAGCGCACGCGCGCGTGCCCTAAGCACAGTGGCAGGAAAGGAGCGCGCGCCGCCAGCAGAGCGGGAGGAGGACGCCGGACCTGGAGCAGAGAGGTGAGGGGAACAGCGTCCCTGCCTGGCAGAGGGCAGGGACGCCGGCGCTACAGTACCCCCCCTTTAGGCCCCCCCTTTTTTAGGCCAGAGAGAAATTTAGCTAGGATGAGAGGGGCATGGATGTTCTCCCGAGGCTCCCACGTTCTCTCCTCAGGACCAAACCCCTTCCAATCCACCAAAAAATAGGTCTTCTTTCTTACCCTTTTGGTGGCCAAAATGTTCTCTACCTCAAATTCGTTTTCAGCTGAAACCGGAGCAGGAGGCATACCTGTAGACTTGGAAAGACAGTTAAGTACCACCGGTTTGAGGAGAGATACATGGAAGGAGTTAGGGATCCGCAAGTTGGCCGGAAGTTTCAATTTATAGGCCACTGGGTTGATCTGACTGATGACCTCCAAAGGACCAATGAATCGAGGCCCTAACTTATAGGAAGGAATCTTGAGCCGGACATACTTGGACGAGAGCCAGACCTTATCCCCAAGACGGAATTGAGGAGGATCCAGACGTTTTTTGTCAGCATGTCTTTTCATACGCTCGGATGACAGAAGGAGTGCGGACCGGGTACTCTCCCATATGGAGGAAAATTTGTTAACAAGAGATTCCACAGCCGGATTGTCCACTGAGATGGAGACGGGAAATGGGATCCGAGGATGCTGACCGAAGACTACAAAAAACGGGGATTTGGAGGAAGATTCGCTCTCGTGATTGTTGTAAGAAAATTCGGCCCATGGCAGGAGATCCACCCAGTCAGAATGGTGGACATTAACGAAGTGCCGGAGGTAACTGGTCAGGATCTGATTGACCCGCTCCACTTGACCATTGGACTGTGGGTGGTAGGCGGAGGAGAAGTCCAAGGTGACATCTAGCAATTTACAAGTGGCTCTCCAGAAACGTGAGGTGAACTGTACCCCTCGATCCGACACGATGTGACGGGGCAGGCCATGAAGACGGAAGATGTGGCGGATAAAGTCTTTAGCCAGCTTGGGTGCAGACGGGAGGCCTGGCAGGGGAATAAAGTGAGCCATCTTGGAAAAGCGGTCAACAACCACCCAAATGACCGTACAACCGGCAGAAACGGGGAGGTCCGTTATGAAGTCCATGGCTATATACTGCCAGGGAGCAGCGGGTACAGGAAGCGGAAGGAGGCGACCGGCAGGCAGGTGTCTCGGAACCTTGTTGCGGCCACATGAGGCACAGGCAGAAACAAAGTCTATTACGTCCTTGTGCAG
This sequence comes from Oophaga sylvatica, assembly GCA_033576555.1. Taxonomy (NCBI): domain Eukaryota; kingdom Metazoa; phylum Chordata; class Amphibia; order Anura; family Dendrobatidae; genus Oophaga; species Oophaga sylvatica. The sequence continues at coordinate 67,256,407 of JARQOD010000003.1, read as the reverse complement.
GGTAGGCCACCAGTAATGCCGGGTAATAAGCTGGAGGGTCTTTTTTTGACCGGCGTGGCCAGCTAATTTAGACGAATGACCCCAGTGTAGGATTCTCTCCCGATCAGGTACCGATACGAACGTCTTACCGGGAGGGAGACGATTTAGACTCACGGGAGCCACCTGCATTACTCTGGCGGGATCGATGATATGTTTAGGTTCCTCCTCGAGATCCGACACCAGGAAGGATCGGGACAAGGCGTCCGCCTTGATGTTCTTGTCTGCCGGGCGAAAATGTAGAACAAAATCAAAACGAGCAAAAAACAAGGACCACCGGGCCTGGCGCGGGTTAAGTCTCTGGGCATGCTGAAGGTAAGCCAAGTTTTTGTGGTCAGTGTAAATAATTACCGGATGAAGAGCCCCCTCAGGTAGGTAACGCCACTCCTCCAATGCCAGCTTGATGGCCAATAACTCTCGGTCTCCTATGGAATAATTGCGCTCAGAAGAGGAGAAGAGTTTGGAGAAGAAGCCGCAAGTTACCATCCTCCCGGAAGATGATTTTTGAGTAAGTACCGCTCCGGCTCCAGAGGAGGAAGCGTCAACCTCCATGAAGAACTGCTTGTTGCCGTCCGGGCGATGCAGCACCGAGGCGGAAGAGAAGGCCTGCTTTAAGGAAAGAAAGGCCTCCTCTGCTTCGGGCGTCCACTCTTTGGGGTTAGTGCCCTTACGAGTGAGTGCGGAAATTGGGGCAGTCCGGGAAGAGAAGTGCGGTATGAAGAGGCGATAGTAGTTGGCGAAGCCCAGGAACCGCTGAATGGCCTTCAATCCCTCCGGTCGGGGCCATTTCTCGATGGCAGACAGTTTCTCTGGATCCATTCGTAGGCCGGTCTGAGAAATAACGTAGCCCAAAAACGGCAGCGAGGTCTGCTCAAAGAGGCACTTCTCATATTTAGCGAAGAGGTGATTCTGCCTGAGCCTGAGCAGAACCTGACGAACGTCCCTCCGGTGAGTCTGGAGATCCGGAGAGAAGACCAAGATGTCGTCCAGGTACACCACTACGCAGGAGTAGAGAAGGTCCTGGAAGATGTCATTGACCAACTCTTGAAAGACGGCAGGAGCATTACAGAGACCAAAGGGCATCACTAGATATTCATAGTGGCCGTCCCGGGTGTTGAATGCAGTCTTCCATTCATCCCCTTGACGGATACGGACCAGGTTGTACGCCCCACGGAGATCCAGTTTGGTGAAGATTCTAGCCCCCCTCAGACGATCAAATAATTCTGGAATGAGCGGAAGGGGGTACTTATTCTTCACCGTGATCTGGTTAAGGCCTCTATAGTCTATACAGGGGCGGAGAGAGCCGTCCTTCTTTTTACGAAAAAGAAGCCTGCTCCTGCCGGGGAGGTAGATTTCCGGATGAATCCCCTGGCCAAATTCTCCTCGATATATTCGGACATCGACCGGGTCTCAGCAGCGGATAATGGGTAAATACGCCCACGAGGAGGCGTAGTACCAGGTAACAGGTCGATAGGACAATCGTATGGTCTGTGAGGAGGTAATGTCTCTGCCTCTCTTTTATTAAAGACATCAGCAAATGACCAATAGGGAATCGGAAGTCCAGGTAGATTAGTTGGGGTAGGAGAAGGACAGACAGGATGAACAGGAACCAAACACGTCTTATGACAATCCTGTCCCCAGCGAAGAACCTCTCCGGTCTGCCAGTCAAGCACGGGTCCATGTCTCTGGAGCCAAGGTAGCCCTAGTAAGAGGGCGTGAGAGAGTCCAGGCAGAACATGAAAAGAGATGCTCTCAGAATGCAGCATTCCCACTTGCAGAGTTATGGGTTCGGTGATGAGTTGGATGGGGTGTGGTAAAAGACCCCCGTCCACAGCAGCGACTGATAATGGTACAACCAGAGGTTTGGTGGGAATGCGGTATTTTTCTACCAGGGACTGTGACATAAGATTCCCGGCTGCTCCAGAGTCAAGTTTGGCTAGTTCAAAATAACGATTGTCCCACAGAGAATTGAGACTGACAGCAGCAGAGATGGAGAGGCTTTCTCCTTGTCTAGGTCGACCTCTCTGAGCGAACCTAGACACAGGCGTTTCCCGACCTCTCCGGACAGGTACGAATCCGATGCTCCTTACTGCCACAGTAGAAGCAACTCCCCTCGGCACGGCGTAAGTCCTGACGGGTTTTGACCATCTTGGTCTGGTCGACCTGCATAGGCTCAGGAGAGTGTAATTGGGGAGAAACGGAGGGAGTGACGGGTTTCTGAAACGTAGGAGCTAGACGTGGAAACCTCCTCTCACGGGTGACCTCTTTGGCCCGCTCCTGGAACCGTAGGTCAATCCGGGTGGCGAGAGTTATAAGGTCATCGAGAGTGGTAGGAATGTCCCGACCGGCGAGTTCATCTTTAATACGGCCGGACAAACCCTCCCAGAAAACGGATACCAGAGCGTCGTTGTCCCAGGCCAGCTCCGATGCAAGGGTACGAAACCGTATGGCATATTGGCCCACGGTGTAATGTATGTAGTACAGTTCATATAGCGTCTTGTGCTTGGGTGCGATGAACATACATGAGACACAGGTTTGATATAGAAAGTCCTGTATTACTTCATACAAGTTGGCAAAATATAGTCACACAGTTTGCGGACACAGAAGCAGGAGACACAGCAGGCCAGAGTAATCTAAGCTCAGCAATCACTCTCACAATAGATTCAGGATCTTCTTCTCTGTTACCGTGAGTCCATGCAAACGTGGGTCTTTCAAAGAGCAGGGTTCAGAGTCCACAAGTGCTTCAGAGTTCCTCAGTAGGAATAGCTGGAGTACAAGGTCCAAGGCTTACAGGAGTCAAGTCAAGTCACAGGTTCACTGCAGGCTAGATTCTGAAGCACTGATTGCTCAGCTGTGGCTGCTTAAGAAGCAAAAGGAGAGAATCAGGGCGGGAACATGCAAGCTGAAAACTCCATTTTGACTGAGGGCAAGATAGCTGCAGCAAGACAGAAAGTAAAATGGCTGACGAACAAACTGAGTTTCAGAAACATATACACAGAACCTTACATTACTCCCCCCTTAGGGACAACCTCCGGATGACCTCAGATCAGGCTTGTGTGGGTACCTCTGATGAAACTGACGGAGCAAGCGAGGAGCATTAACGTTATTGACTGGTTCCCATGAGTTGTCCTCCACTGGGTAGCCCTGCCATTTAATCAGATATTGTAACTGATTTCTATACAACCTGGAATCTAAAATCCTTTCCACCACAAATTCTTCCTGACCATCGACTAGCACTGGGTCAGGGCAAGGAGAAGAACGTCCAGGAAACGTATTGGGTGTCGCAGCCTTTAGTAGGGATACATGAAAGACAGGGTGGATTCTCATAGTTCTGGGCAGTTGAAGACGACAAGCAACGGCACTTATAATTTTACTGATTTTATAGGGTCCAATGTACTTATGTCCCAACTTAGACGATGGAATCCTTAACTTAAGATTTCTGGTTGACAGCCAGACCAAGTCTCCTACCTTGAAAGCTGGTGCAGGTTTACGAAATTTATCTGCTGCTTTCTTATACCTTTCCTGAGCCGATTCCAGATTTTCCTTTAGAAGATCCATATTCTTCTGTAAAGACGTGATTCTTTCAGCCACTGCTGGTAAAGGCGTTTCTATGGGAAATCGTGGTAGAATGTTAGGATGATAACCTAGATTAGAGTAAAAAGGAGACTGTTTAGTGGAGGCACTCTGAGAGTTGTTATACGAGAACTCAGCTAATGGAAGTAGATCCACCCAATCATCCTGTAGGTGGCAGATAAAGCAGCGGAGATACTGCTCCAGGGTTTGATTGGTTCGTTCGGTCTGTCCATTAGTCTGGGGATGAAAAGCAGAAGAAAGGTTTACTTTAATGTCCAATGCTGCACAGAAATTTTGCCAAAACCTAGAAGTGAATTGCACCCCTCGATCCGAAATAACCTCATCCGGTACTCCATGTAAGCGAAACACATCTTTAATCATCAAATCTGATGTCTGTTTTGCAGTGGGTAAGCCGACACAAGGGATAAAATGAGCTGCCTTTGTTAGACGGTCAACCACCACTAGAATGGTGTTCTTCCCCTGAGAGGTTGGTAACTCCACAATGAAGTCCATAGAAATGGATCCCCACGGGCGGGACGGGGTGGGAAGAGGCTGTAACAGACCAGTTGGTGAGGAGCGAGGTGTTTTGCATCTTGCACAGACTTCACATGAAGTGACATAGTTTAAAACATCCTTCCTGCAAGTGGGCCACCAAAAGAAACGAGAAAGAAATTCCTGTGTCTTAAGAATTCCTCTATGCCCAGCTATCTTGGAATCGTGAATGAGTTGCAATACTCTCAATCTGACTGTTTCAGGAATATACAGGCGTTGTCCCTGAATCCACACACCATTCTTAAAGACAAGACTTACGTCCCTTGGGGGTTGTGCCAAAAAGGAATCCGCATGGTATGCTTCCTTGATGTCCTTAAGTAGGTCTTGATTATGAATTACTCCTAGGAATCTAGAGTCAGGAAGAATAGTCTTAGGAGGAGTAATTGGACGTGTCTCTGCTGAGTAAATCCTAGAGAGTGCATCAGCCTTTCCATTGCGCGATCCTGGTCTATAAGAAATGATAAAATTAAATTGGTTTAAGAAAAGATTCCAGCGAGCCTGGCGAGGAGTCAGGCACTTAGCCGACCTGATAAACTCAAGGTTACGATGGTCTGTCAGGACGACTATTTGCTGTGCAGCACCCTGAAGAAGGTGTCTCCATTCTTTGAAGGCGGCAATAATGGCCAACAACTCTCTATTGCCCACATCGTAGTTCCTCTCAGCCGAAGACAACTGCTGGGAAAAGAAGGCACAGGGATGCAAGACATTCTTCTCACCTGTTCTCTGAGAGAGTATAGCTCCAACGGCACAGTCTGAAGCATCCACCTCTATTATGAAGGCAAGCTCGGGGTTGGGATGTACTAGGATAGGTGCAGTGGTAAATTTATCTTTTAGACGGAGAATGCTTCCTGGGCTTGGGGAGTCCAGGAGAACTTAGACTCTTTCCGGGTAAGTTGGGTGATAGGTGACACTACCTCAGAGAAATTTCTAATGAAACGTCTATAGAAGTTGGCAAACCCGATGAAGCGCTGTACCTCCTTCACATTTCTAGGACTTGGCCAATCCTTGATGGCTTGGGTTTTGCTTCCATCCATACTAATTCCTTGTGTAGACAGTACATACCCCAGAAATTGAATTTCGGTCCTATGGAATTCACACTTTTCAAGTTTGATGTAAAGATGATTTTGTCTTAGACGTTCCAAGACCATTCTCACATGTCCATGATGTTCCTCTGTGGAGTTAGAAAAAATTAGAATATCATCCAAATAAATTACCACGAATGTATCTAGGAGATCCCTGAAGATGTCATTCACCAAGTGTTGGAAAGTGGCTGGGGCGGTACTCAGACCAAAAGGCATAACTAGATATTCAAAGTGTCCATAGCGTGACCTGAATGCAGTCTTCCATTCATCCCCAGGTCTAATACGGACTAAGTTATAGGCCCCACGAAGATCTAGTTTAGAAAAAATTTTGGCATGTCGCACTCTCTCCAATAACTCAGGGATTAAAGGCAAAGGATAACGGTTTCTAATAGTAACCTTATTGAGTTCCCTATAGTCTACGCATGGTCTCAGAGATCCATCTTTCTTCTTTACAAAGAAGATGGGTGCACCTGCAGGAGATGAAGAGGGGCGTATGAAGCCCTTGGCTAGATTTTCGTCTATGTAATCCTTTAAAGCCTTTAACTCGGGCCCCGCCAGGGGGTAGATCTTACCAAAAGGTATCTCTGCTCCAGGCAATAATTCAATTGGACAATCATATGGACGGTGAGGAGGAAGCTGGTCAGCGTTCTTCTTGTCACATAAATCCACATAGTCCTGGTATACAGCTGGTAGTTCAGGGACTGACATGGTTCCTTTAGGAACAGAGCAAGCTGAAACTTTTGGACTCATCTGTTTCTCTGGAAAGTGTAATTCCTTGGTCTCCCAGTTAATGGTAGGATTCTGAGCCTGCAGCCATGGTAGCCCTAGAATAATGGGAAAGTGGGGAGAAGAGATAAGCATAAAGGACAGTTTCTCTTGATGATCTTTACCCATAAGAACCTTCAAAGGCTCTGTTTCCTGATCCACTGGTCCAGAGGTCAGCAGGGAGCCATCCACAGTTTCCATCTGTACTGGAGTAGCCTTCTTCACTGAACGTATCCCCTGTTTCAGAGCAAAGGAGACATCCATAAAATTTCCACTTGCCCCTGAGTCGATCATAGCAGAGCTAGACACCCAAGCTGAGTCAACCCAGAGTTTGATGGAAAGAAAGCAATGAGAATTGTTTTTCTTACAACTCAGCTGGGACACCGCTGAGGAAACTTGAAAAATGGCAGCGTTTACACAGTCAACGTCCTCAGAGGTAACGGAGTTTAAGTCCGAGAAATCAAGATCTGTTGCTGCAGATCTCTCTGGAGCCTGAGGCTCGGACCTGACAGATCCCCTCTCGCAACACTCACAATGAATGAGTGCTGCAGTAGTCTTACGAGAACGGCTGGGGCAGTTTATAATGAAGTGCCCTGACTTACCACAATAGAAACATAGATTCTCCTTAAAACGATGTTCCTTGTGTGCATCACTAACCCGTCGTTGTAAAGAGTCTACCTGCATGGGTTCAGGTTCAGGTTCCCGTGTAATCCTACTCAAAGGTTCCTTAGCTGGAGAGGAAGGTAGGAAAAGGTTAGTGCGATTGCTTTCGAACCATCTCTCTTGCCTGCGTTCAGTCAGACGAGTATCAATACGGATGCAGTAGTTAATAAAGTCACCTAACGCAGTGGGAGGGTCGGCACGAGCAAGTTCATCCTTAATCAGTGGAGATAACCCTTTCGAAAAATAGATTTTTTGGCGGAACTGTCCCAGGTGGTATCAAGGGCCCATCTCCTGAAATCCAAGGCATATTCAGCTACCGAGTGCTTACCTTGGCGCAAAGCTAACATGGCTGCTTCAGCTGTTGCACCTCGATTGGGGTCATCAAACACCTGCCCCATGGCTGAAATAAAATCATCAAGGTGATTCAAACAATCATCCTCAGTCTCAATCAGAGGGTTTGCCCACATCAAAGCCTTGTTGGTAAGCAACATAATTATAGTAAGCACCTTAGATCGTTCAGTGGGAAATTGTGAAGCATGTGCAGAAAAAAAAAGATTGCATTGATTAATAAATCCCTGAATTTCTCACGTTCACCGCCAAAACGAAAAGGGGGCAACTTGGGAATCCCAGAACTCGGGGCTACGGCAGGAGCCTGGACTCCCCCCTCTAGAACCTCAATCCTGGCTCGCAAATCCTGGGTAGTCTGTCCAACCACTTGCAAATTGTGATTATTGAGGTCCTGTAGATTTGTAAAACGGGTCTTTATATTCTGCAAATCTGCAAGGATATTATCAGTCACTCCGCAAAGTTCCTTTATGCGGGCCTCCATTTTCCAGATCTTTTAAGACAGGATTACTGGAAAAAGAGGAGAAAAAAAAACAAAACAATAGTGTTTACCTGTGGTAACACTTGCAGAGAAAAAAAAAAAATTAAGGGAACTGCTCACCTGGAATGGTTGTGAGAAGTCACAACCACTATCATCACAGAAAGTTCAACCAGACATCTGATATCCAGAGTTACAGAAGACAAAAAAGAGAAAAGAAAGAAAAAAAAAACAATAGTGTTTACCTGTGGTAACACTTGCAGAAAGAAAAAACTTAAGGGAATTGCTCACCTGGAATGGTTGTGAGAAGTCACAACCACTGTCATCACAGAGAGTACAACCGGACGTCTGATATCCATAGTTACAGCAGACACAGCCTTTCCAGACCCAGCAGACACTAACGTTTGGCTTCAGAATCTTGTAATGTATGTAGTACAGTTCATATAGCGTCTTGTGCTTGGGTGCGATGAACATACATGAGACACAGGTTTGATATAGAAAGTCCTGTATTACTTCATACAAGTTGGCAAAATATAGTCACACAGTTTGCGGACACAGAAGCAGGAGACACAGCAGGCCAGAGTAATCTAAGCTCAGCAATCACTCTCACAATAGATTCAGGATCTTCTTCTCTGTTACCGTGAGTCCATGCAAACGTGGGTCTTTCAAAGAGCAGGGTTCAGAGTCCACAAGTGCTTCAGAGTTCCTCAGTAGGAATAGCTGGAGTACAAGGTCCAAGGCTTACAGGAGTCAAGTCAAGTCACAGGTTCACTGCAGGCTAGATTCTGAAGCACTGATTGCTCAGCTGTGGCTGCTTAAGAAGCAAAAGGAGAGAATCAGGGCGGGAACATGCAAGCTGAAAACTCCATTTTGACTGAGGGCAAGATAGCTGCAGCAAGACAGAAAGTAAAATGGCTGACGAACAAACTGAGTTTCAGAAACATATACACAGAACCTTACACACGGTGAGATTTCCCTGACGGAGGCATAGCAGAGATGATGCGGATGAGATCTTTTGTCCGGGTTCGTCAAAGACTTTCCGAAAAGCCGCGAGAAAGGCAGACAGGTCGGACACCAGAGGATCTCCTCTCTCCCAAAGAGGATTCAGCCAGGCCAGGGCCTCCCCGGTGAGATGGGACATGATGAAGGCAATTTTGGCCCGGTCGGAGTTAAACTGGTGGGAGAGGAGTTCAAAGTTCAGAGTGCACTGATTAATGAAGCCCCGAGCCTGAGCAGGGTCGCCTCCGAAGCGAGGAGGTGCAGAGAGCCGGGGTCCGTGACAGGAGCCCATGGTATTGGGGAGCAGGGGGGCTGCCGTATTACGAGTCATGGCACCAGCGGTGGTTGCTGGTGGAGCTGTCAGAGTGTCCAGGCGAGAATTGACATTCCGCAGGTGACCCAGGATGGACTCCTGTTGGGACTTCTGACGGGACAGTTCATGACACAGGTCCGAGATGGAGGGAACTTGGGCGCCACCGGGTTCCATGGCCGAGCAAACTGTAACGGGTCTGGGAGGCGGAACCTCTGAGCTACTATACAAAGGGGCGGACCTTGTAAGGGAGCGGGTGGCGACCAGGGTGGACGGGCAGGTAGTCACAGCAGATAACCGGGGTAGTCTCTGGATGAACGGGCAGGAAGTCGCAGCAAGTGACCGAGGCAGTCTCTGGATGAGCGGGCAGGAGGTCACGGCAAGTGACCAGGGCAGTCTCTAGATGAGTGGGCAGGAGGTCACGGCAAGTGACCGGGGCAGTCTCTGGATGAGTGGGCAGAAGGTCACGGCAAGTGACCGGGGCAGTCTCTGGATGAGTGGGCAGAAGGTCACGGCAAGTGACCGGGGCAGTCTCTGGATGAGTGGGCAGGAGATCACGGCAAGTGACCGGGGCAGTCTCTGGATGAGTGGGCAGGAGGTCACGGCAAGTGACCGGGGCAGTCTCTGGAAGAAGGTAGATACGACCTGTGATGGCTGAGCCTCCCGGTAGGCTAGCAGGAAGATAGAAGATGAGCGCTCCCAGGTGAGCGAGAGTCACTGGAATAGCAGAAGATCACAACCCGTGACGGCAGAGCCTCCAGGTAGGCTAACAGGCAGGTAACAGAGGAACGCTCCCAGGTGAGCGGGCGAGAGTCACTGGAATAGCAGAAGATCACGGTACGTGACGGCAGAGCCTCCAGGTAGGCTAGCAGGCAGGTAACAGATGAGCGCTCCCAGGTGTGCTAGCAGGCAGGTAACAGATGAGCGCTCCCAGGTGAGCGGGCGAGAGCCACAGGAATAGCGGAAGATCACGGTATGTGACGGTAGAGCCTCCAGGTAGGCTAGCAGGCAGGTAACAGACAGCAACCTGGCAGGAATCAGACAGGTATCTGGCAAGGACCCTGAGGACTGAAGCAGAGTAGTGAACAGTGCAACAACATTGCTCGGGCACCTCCATTTTGGAGGAGGGGCCTTATATAAGGTGAAGTCCTCCGGCCATTGGCCGGGGACTCCTTAGGATGACGCGCGCGGCCCCTTTAAGAGGGAGGGCAGCGCACGCGCGCGTGCCCTAAGCACAGTGGCAGGAAAGGAGCGCGCGCCGCCAGCAGAGCGGGAGGAGGACGCCAGACCTGGAGCAGAGAGGTGAGGGGAACAGCGTCCCTGCCTGGCAGAGGGCAGGGACGCCGACACCGGCGCTACAGAGTAGAACCATCTCAAGGAGGATCACAAGGAAATGGACAGCATATGACGTAAATATGAGTGTCTGAGCAAATGGTCTGAATACTTATGACCATGTGATATTTCAGGTTTTCTTTTTTAATAAATTTGCAAAAATTTCAAAAAATTTTTTTTCAGTAAAGATGGGGTTCAGAGTGTACATTAATGAGAAAAAAATGAACTTGTTTTAAATTTACCAAATGGCTGCAATGAAACAAAGAGTGAAAAATTTAAAGGGGTCTGAATACTTTCCGCACCCACTGTGTGTATGGTCTATAGTGTACATAAGCTATGATGTTTTATATTTATTGAGGTACATGTTTGGGTCCATAGATTATCTTCCCAACAACCCTTATCAAATTTAACTCTGTGTTGTCTTCATAGGCATACTAGTTACATAGACCTTATATCTATACCTATTACTTTTTATGAAGATTCTAGGGTGCACTACTTTTCTTATGCTTCTGTTTAATATCCACTATTATTCATCTGTATATACTGAGTTGACCTTTTTGAGGGTCACCAATTTTTGTTTGCATTTATGTGATTTTGTATCTAAATAAAACATGATATTTTTTTTTAGATATTTGTTCCCATTGCTTCTATTTCTGATACTCTGTAGCTTTCATCTACAGTACACTGTATAAGGGCTGGAATACAGATATTTCTCTATTTATATTATAAAACATATAAAATTTTTATAATACATATAAAAATGTCTAATAATAATAATAATAATTAATATTCTGGAATCTAGATAGTACTCTACCTAAGGGCTGGGCACTGTATTATAGTGCTTTATACATGAGCTGGAACCCAAATAGTGATCTATATACAGTGGATATAAAAGTATACACACCGCTGTTAAAATGCCATGTTTTGTTATGGAAAAAAATAATTTCAGAACTTTGTCTACCATTAATGTACACTTTGAATTTAGGACAGCATTCAGTCTTTTTGGGTACGAGACTATCGATATGGCACATCTAGAATTTGCCCACTCTTCCAAGCAGTAGTGCTTCAAAACTGTAAGATTGCGAGGGCAACTCCTGTGTATAGAGCCCTCTTCGACTTACCCACAGATGTGTTACTTTGTTCTTGCTGAAAAGTGAAATTCATCTTCAGATTTTTGGCAGAGATCTGAATCTTTTGTTGCAAAATTTACTGATATTTGGAGCTGCTCTACTGAAAAACAGCTTGAAAGCATAATGCTGCCTCCACCATGCTTCACTGTGGGTATGGTGTTATTTTGGTGATGAGCAGTGCTGACTTTGTGCCAAACATGCCTTTTGGAATGTTAGTCTCATCAGAACATAACATGTTTTCCCACATGCTTTTGGCAGGCTTGATGTAGGTTTTGGCAAAACATAGATGGGCTTGGATGTTTTTCTTAGTAAGAAAAGGATTCCTTCTTGTCACTGTACCTTACAGGCCAGACATATGAACAACATGGGAGATTGCTGTCATATGCAGTATGCAATCAGTACTTGGTAGAAGTTCCTGCAGCTCCTTTAATGTTGCTGTAGGTCTCTTGGCAGCCTATTGGACCAATTTTCTTCTTGCCTTTTTATCAATTTTGGAGAGACATATGTTTTAGGTAATGTCACTGTTGTGCCAAATTTAAGCCACTTCTTGATGACGCCTTCACAGTGTTTCATGGTTTATCTAAACCCTTGGACATTAGAACCCTTTTCCTGACTGATAAGTTTTAATAATGAGATCCCTTTGCTGTGTTGTAAGCTGTTTAAAGACCAAGGCTTTTACTGTAAAATGCAACTAAGAAAATGTCAGGAAAATCCTACTGCTGTTAGTGTTGCTCTTCTAGTAGAATTTTACTGACATTTTCTTTGTTGCATTTTACCGCAAAAGTCATAGTCTGTAAACAATGTATAACACATGAAATGGGACTCATTGTAGAAAGTTATAATAGCCATACTGTATATAGGGTAAATCAGAATATCTGTAAATGATGGCGGCTGTGTCCTGACTACTATACATGAGTATAAATGTGATTGGCTAATTCTGAACACAACCACATCTCCAATTACAAAAGAGTGTTCACACTTTTGCAACCAAATTATATTAGTTTTATTTCCCCTTAAAATGATTTGCCTGTTTTCAATTTAATTGTACATATTATGGGTGACATTAAAGGTGGAAATATTCTGAAATCATTCTTCTTAGTATTATTTTTTTTATGACAAAACCTGGCATTCTAACAGGGGTCTGAAGGCTTTTTATATCCACTGTAAGGTCTGGAACCCCCATAGAGATCCACCTAAGGGCTGGACATCAGGTATTGCTCTACATATAAAATGAAACCCAGATAATTCTCTAGCTATGGGCTGGATTCTGGATATAGATTGCACACCATATAGCACAATTCCTGATTGCTTCCATTATCTGTAACTCTACTCTGGGGGTGTGATCAGCACACTTGAGAAGTTCTGTGCTTCCTTTCAAGTTTTAGGATGAGATTGACTCTTCGGACTTCACAGCATCCAATCAAATGAGAGTTGAAATCTTGTTTTCCTGCCAGTTACTTTGTGTTCTTTATCACTTTTTAGGAGCTTCTGGTAAACAATTTTCTCTGCACACTCTGCCAATATCTACGAGTCTGGAGCCGTGTCAATGAATCGTCATTTCTTGGCAGGTCATCAGTCTGATTCAACATAACAGTCTAAAGTGTATTTTACACTGGAGGATACAAATGTTTATATGTGCAACAGTTTCACACGGTCAGTATGTAATCCGAGTCTAATAAAATAGGATATCCACTCTAAAAATCCCCACCTCCAGTATAAACTGTGAAACCCTGAAGAAGAAGATCTATTAAGTATCTTAAATCTGATGAACAATGAGTTAATGTAACACCTGGCTGCAGGCATGACCCCACAGACCCTAAAATATCCTTAATTTCATCGTAGATCTTTTCCATTCTACTTGTTCTTCATGAAGGCCATTAACTCCAAACAGTCCACCTTGACACCCTTGTGGACTGAGGTCTCCCACAGCCCTAGAAGACTCCTCAAGACTGTCCTGTCTAATGCCTAAGACTACCCCAGTCCTAAAACTCTAAAGCGACAATGATTATTCCACCCATCTCCCCTTCTGCTTTTGAGTAGCGTCTTCCAGGCTTTGCTCGGCATTATTCACCTCTCCTTTAAGAGCAGTCAAGGTGAACGACCATTAAGTATTTTCACAGGTCAGATGTCCTTCACTCCACTTCTCTCTTGTGAGAACAAGCTTCTCCAGCTGAAGGAATCAACAAATCAACAAATTCAGGTCTACCTATAGTTGCAAACCAATCATAGGTTTCCCTCACACCATGTGCAGACCATTTAAACCCAGGTCTTTGGACCCAAACCATTCCCTTTCATAAGTTCCTCCCAGTCTCTCCTATCCTTATACAATGCTCCAGTGTCACATCCAATACTCTCATGCCCAAATCACTCTTTTTCTTGGTTTTAGTCTTTGCCATAAACTTTGAAAAGAAGGACTTCACACATCATCTACAGGGGCTTCTCATAAAATTAGAATATCATCAAAAAGTTAATTTATTTCAGTTCTTCAATACAAAAAGTGAAACTCATATATTTATATAGAGTCATTACAAACAGAGTGATCTATTTCAAGTGTTTATTTCTGTTAATGTTGATGATTATGGCTTACAGCCAATGAAAACCCAGAAGTCATTATCTCAGTAAATTAGAATAATTAACAAAAACACCTGCAAAGGCTTCCTAAGTGTTTAAAAAGGTCCCTTAGTCTGTTCCAGTAGGCTCCACAAGTCATGGGAAAGACTGCTGACTTGACAGATGTCCAGAAGGCAGTCATTGACACACTCCACAAGGAGGGTAGCCACAAAAGGTGGCTGTTCACATAGTGCTGTATCCAAGCATATTAATGGAAAGTTGAGTGTAAGGAAAAAGTGTGGTAGAAATAGGTGCAAAAGCATCCGGGATAACCGCAGCCTTGAAAGGATTGTTAAGAAAAGGCCATTCAAAAATTTGGGGGATATTCACAAAGAGTGGACTGCTGCTGGAGTCATTGCTTCAAGAGCCACCACACACAGACGTATCCAGTACATGGGCAACAAGCGTCACATTCCTTGTGTCAAGCCACTCATGACCAATAGACAATGCCAGAAGCATCTTACCTGGGCCAAGGAGAAAAAGAACTGGACTGTTGCTCAGTGGTCCAAGGTGTTGTTTTCAGATTATTATTATTATTATTATTATTATTTATATAGCACCATTGATTCCATGGTGCTTTACATGAGAAAAGGTTACATACAAATTACAGATATCACTTACACTAAGCATACTAACAATGCAGCAGCTCCGGTGTTGGTGAGGCGGTAGCTCCGGTAGTGGTGAGGAGGCAGTGGGGTCATTGCAGGCTGTAAGCTTTCTTGAAGAGATGGGTTTTCAGGTTCCGTCTGAAGGATCCGAATGTGGTTGACAGTCGGACGTGTTGGGGCACAGAATTCCAGAGGATGGGGGATATTCGGGAGAAGTCTTGGAGGCGATTAGGTGAGGAGCGAATAAGTGTGGAGGAAAGAAGGAGGTCTTGGGAGGAACGGAGATTACGTGAGGAGTGGTGGTGAAAGTAAATTTTGCACTTCATTTGGAAATTATCATCCCAGAGTCTGGTGGAAGAATGGAGAGCCACACAATCCAAGCTGCTTGAGGTCTAGTGTGAAGTTTCCACAAACAGCGATGGTTTGGGGAACCATGTCATCTGCTGGTGTAGGTCCATTATGTTTTATCAAGACCAAAGTCAGGGCAGCCGTTCTACCAGGAAATTTTAGAGCACTTCATGCTTCCCTCTGCCAACAAGCTTTTTGGAGATGGGAAATTTAATTCTCCAGCAGTTCTTGGCGCAAGTCCACACTGCCAAAAGTACCAATACCTGTTTTTAAAACAACAGTATCACTGTGCTTGATTGGCCAGCAAACTCGCCTGACCTTAACTCCATAGAGAATCTATGGGGTATTGTCAAGAGGTAGATGAGACACCAGACCCAGATGAGCAGATGAGCTGAAGGCTGCTATCAAAGCAACCTGGGCTTTCCATAACACCTCAGCAGTGCCACAGGCTGATCACCTCCATGCTACGCCGCATTGATGCAGTAATTGATGCAAATGGAGCCCTGACCAAGTATTGAGTGCATTTACTGAACATGCATTTCAGTAGGCCAACAATTTACTGAGATAATGACTTTTGGGTTTTCATTGGCTGTAAGCTATAATCATCAACATTAACAGAAATAAACACGTGAAATAGATCACTCTGTTAGCATTGACTCTATAAAATATATGAGTTTCACTTTTTGTAGTGAAGAACTAAAATAAATGAACTTTTTGATGATATTATAATTTTGTGAGATGCACCTTTACCTGGATGAATAGTCATTGTTAGATCGATGTAAGTAACCCTGCTGAGAACTCTACTAGTTGCCAGAATGAAAGCATTTTGTCTGAATGGCTGAATTGTAAAGGCTGGGTCTCACATAGCGATACACCAGCGATCCCGACAACGATCAGGATCGCTGGTGTATCGCTACATTATCGCTGCTGAGCTGCCAAACAGGTAGCTCAGGCAGCGATCAGTACAAGGGACACTGCGGGTAACATCGCTTAGTTACCCGCAGTGTACCTTGTATACCAGCGCCCTGATGCAGGGAGCTGGTATCCAAGGTACACAGCGGGTTTCTAGGCACAGCCCCGCGCCTGGAAACCCGCTGTGTACCTTGGTTACCAGCGGATCGCTGGTCTCCCGCCTGTCACACGCAGCGATGCGTGCCTGTCAGCGGGAGATCAGCGATCAAAAAATGTCCTGACATTTCAGCGACGATCAGCGATACCCAGCAGGGGGGCTGATCGTCGCTGAATGTCACACACAGCGATATCGCTGGTGAGCTCGGTGCTGCGTCACAAAACTAGTGACTCAGCACCGATCTCGCTAGCGATATCGCTATGTGAGATGGGGGCTTAAGACTAGGGTTGTCTTATGTCCCTTATACACATTAAACTAATGTTGGCCAAACTCACCAATATTGACAGGTTTGGCTGACTAATGTATGATAATGACTCTTGGGGGAGATAAGGATCCAGCAAGTCTGATTTCAGACTGCCAATCCTTTTGTTCTCCCTCTTTCACACATCAGTTTTTTTTTACAGTCAGTCGCAATCCGTCAAAATGTGAAAAAAACGGATCCTGTGCAGATTGTAAAAAACTGATGCGACGGATCAGTTTTTCTGACGGATCCGTTGGTGCAGCTGAGGTTTCTTGTGGTATACTTTGTCCCTTGTGGGGAAGAGAGAGAGAGAGAAAGAGAAATAGAGAGAGAAAGAAAGAGAGAAAGAGAGAGAAAGAGAGGGAAAGAAAGAGAAAGAGAGAGATTTTTATGTGCCTGAATGGCAAACTGCACATACCCTTAAAAAAATGGAATCCGTCGCTGGATTCGGTCTATTGATGGACAGCGTCGGATCCTGCGCCCATGGGCTTCCATTGTAGCCAACGACGGATGGCGCTGGATCCTTCGGTGTCCGACTTTTCGACGTACACAAAAAACGTTCCTATGTCCATTGTCTCCGTCCAATGGACAATGAATTTCCGACGGATCCATCAAAAAACAGATGAAATGTGAGGCCATCCATCGCAATCACAAGTCTATGAGAAAAAAACGGATCCAACACTGGATCCGTTTTTTTAAAAAAATGACGGATTGTGACTGTTGGCAAAAAATGGATGTGTGAAAGAGGCCTAAGAGATAAGCCACCGCTGCAGCTCTCCTTGAGGACATAGCAGAGGAGAACTCCTGTGTATGGGAGAGTCAAGTAGATAGGTGTAGGCCAAATGCTCAGCCAAATAATCATTCAGACAGCAGCTATCTAAAGCGTATTGGTTGCATTAACTACAGACACAGCTTGCAGACCTCTGTGGGGTCCGTCACCAGATCAGTGTGGACTGAGTATTGTCTGCCTTGGGATGGGTCAGTTCTGGGGCAGTGGGAGACATTAGTGATGAAGGGGGAAAAAAACTGCAAGACTGTGACCGGGAGGAATTTTATAGAGTGTCTGATGTTACTCCAATCTAAGTCTATGGCACTAAATATATAAAAATAGCAGTGCATACAGTTGCTATCTTTGCCATTGCCATAGACAGAAGTGAAGGAAATTCCCCAATAGCTGCTGCATTCACCCATCATCTATCCATTTCAAGCTCTTTTCTAGGATGAGAAAAACATGCTGCTTTCTTCTGAACCCAGTGCCAGAGGTTGTGTCTGATACCGCCGTTCAGCTCCATTAAAGTGAATGGGGCTAAGCTGCGAAATTATACACACTCTGTAGACAGGTGTGTTACTGTTTTTGAAAGAAAGCAACCATGTAGTCTAATCCGGCCAACCCCTTTAAAGAGTCTGAATTCTGTAACTGACCAAAGTGCATTTTAATATGGCCTTGCTGTTTCCAACTCACTGTAGGGGGTAAGCCATCCCCCATCCAACATGCCTTTACAATTGCGCACTGTGTATCACTGAACATCTGTTCGGACTAAGTGTGTTGGAGTGGTCTTAATCCACGGGAACTCATCAACTCGTGAAGCCAACTGGTGAATATTGCCAAAGAGCAGTGTCCACATTCAGCTGCAAAGTCCAAAAACCAAGCATGGAATTCCCACTCCTGATTCCTGGGCCGTTATTTGGCAACTGCAAAGCTATTTGGACGCAAGTGAACTTTATGGCAACGTGACCCAGTCTGATGGAAAAATGATCCTGTTGTGTCCAAGACTACAATGAGAGTACCCATTCTCTACACAAGGATAGGTCATTAGCGTTATGAAAGCTAATATTCAGGGGAGAACTGGCATCATTTTTGGCTTTGGATGCCAGCTTGATAGTCTCATAGACAGCAGCAACACATGTTACACTCAATAATAGGGTAAAAACAACGGTGGCCGCAGCCTCATCTCTTTCTGTAATAATTCAGATTTCCATTCTTTGCTTTCCTGTGTGCACCAATGCCATGTACATAAGCAGATGGAAGAATACATTGAAGAAAACTAAGATAGCCCATGCCTGATATAATTTGTCTACCCAATCTGATCCTGATTCTTGTCCAATAGTTTTGATCTTGTAGTATTCAATCATGCAATATTTTTGGGAAGATGAACACAAAGTATCACTCTCCTCACAATAAGCCTAAGGGTAAACCTTCTAGGAATCTATTGGCACCCTATATACAGTGGGGGAAATAAGTATTTGATCCCTTGCTGATTTTGTAAATTTTCCCACTGACAAAGACATGAACAGTCTATAATTTTAAGGGTAGGTTAATTTTAACATTGAGAGATAGAATATCAAAAAGAAAATACAGAAAATAACATTGTATAAATTATATAAATTTATTTGCATTTGGCAGTGAGAAATAAGTATTTGATCCCTCTGGCAAACAAGACTTAATACTTGGTGGCAAAACCCTTGTTGGCAAGCACAGCAGTAAGATGCTTTTTGTAGTTGATGATGAGGTTTGCGCACATGTCAGGAGGAATTTTGGTCCACTCCTCTTTGCAGATCATCTCTAAATCATTAAGATTTTGAGGCTGTCACTTGGCAACTCGGAGCTTCAACTCCGTCCATAGGTTTTCTATGGGATTAAGGTCTGGAGACTGGCTAATCCACTCCATGACCTTAATGTGCTTCTTGTCTTGCTGGAAGACCCAGCCACGACCCATTTTTAATGTCCTGGTGGAGGGAAGGAGGTTGTCACTCAAGATTTTACAGTATGTAAGCAGGTGCTGGAATGCAGTAGGCAGAGATCGCAGAGCAATGCGGTATAACAGTATTATTTAATTTTAGATTAATGCGACAGTCTGAGGTTTAAACAGCACTTATCGTGAGTCCCGCTGGTCCTGCTTGATATAGTCTGATGGAGGTTGTAGTAACAGTAACGGCCGGTGACGAGTCCTGATTGGGTCCTCCGTCAACGGTCCATTTTCAGGCAGCAGCGGGCGATCTCCGGTTTTACCAGTTGAGCCCCTAGTCCATAAGCATGTGCAGCCAAAGTGATGGAAGCTGCAGGAGTCTCTGTATCACCAGTTGGCTGATGCACGCTGGTCAGCAGAGAAAAACGCACCACAGTGTCCTGTAGCCGGCCAGCGCTCCCCTGTAGCCAGCCCACGATCCCCCGTACGAGCGCTGCCCGAAGTTTATCTGCAGCATGTGGGTAAGCCTGATCGTGGCCTGTCTCGGCTCTGCTGCGCTGGATGCGGAGCGCGCTGCTCACCCTGCTGTACTCGACTTGACGGTGGGAAAACTTCCGCCACTTCGCACGCTTTCAGTTCTTTTTTTGGCTTAAACACGCCACCTCTTCACGAGTCATGGGACCTGTCCGGTCCCCTATTCCTGCCCCGGACAACATGGGACGCAGCCTCGACAGTTCCGGACACGGCTCAATGCAGGTACCCGCAGCCCGGTCTTCCTTCTTACACTCCCTCTCACCTTTAGCCTGCCATTCCACAGGTGAGAGTTCCTTCATCAGACGTTCACACTCTTCCATTTCTTGAACAATTCGCTCCCAAATAAACTGGTCTTGTTCATAACAAGTGGGGGCTATTCCAGCTGTCGTCTGCTCAGTACGGCAAGGTTCAGGTTGAGTGGTAGAGTCAGGTTGAGGGGTAGAAGACGGAAGCACATCCGGGTCCAAAAAATCAGCCATCTTTGGAATTTTAGGCCTAAGCACTTCTCTCGGACTGACGGGCGGCAGACTTTCCAAGTCTGAGAGTAAAGCAAGTGCTTCTTACGCATCACAGTCGGAGACCATGGGGGTGAGCTTTTTGGTGGCACCTGGCACTCTCTTCTCTTCTTCGGGATTCCATGACAGGCAAGGACGCTACATGCAATGGTGGACTATTCGGATAGGCACCCCTTCTTCCCCTTCTGGTTGAACTTCATATACTGGCCCACCGGATCCAACTCGGTATTTCACCCGATACGGAGTCTTTTCCCATTGATGTTCTAACTTGCCCCGAGGCCGCTTATCTCGGACCAACACTTGATCTCCAGCCTTGAGAGCTGTCCCTTGAATAGGCGTCGCTTCATGGTGTTGGAGTTCCTGGAACTTAGTCTGCACCTGCCGGTGAAGAGTCTGCAGCCGATGTCGATATTCTCGGACCCAGGAAGACACCCCGTCCGTGGGTAGTCTTCTTTAGATCCAGCTCCAGCTCTGTGATTTCCAGTAGGGTATACGGAGTGTATCCTGTTGTACTGTGCACTCGGTTGTTATACACCCAGACTAATTCAGCCACGTATGCAGGCCACTATATTTTCCGATCTTCCTCCAATGTTTGGAGCATCTGAATCAGGGTCTGGTTGAAGCGTTCACAGGCTCCATTCCCCTGAGGATGATAGGGCATCATCCTTGACTTCTCGATCTGGTACCGGCGATGCAACTCTTCCATCACTCGACCTTGAAAATAAGTGCCTTGGTCGGAATGGATCCTCTTCAGGCAACTGTACACCCGGATGAAGTCTCGGTAGATAGCCTGCGCCGCTGACTCAGCAGTCTGATCCCAAGTTGCAGTCACCACAACGAACTTGGTGAAGTGGTCGGTCATCACCAATGTTCATACCTGAGATGAGCCAGGCCCATAGTCAAGCAGTCGATCGTCACCAGTTCTAAGGGGGCAGAAGTCACGATGGTCTGCGTTGGGGTTCTCTGCTCTGGAGGTTTGGCTAGTTCACAGCTCCGACATGGCTGGCAGGCCTCCTCTACTGCAGCATTCAATCGAGGGTGATATACCAGCTTCTGCAACCACTTTAATATCTTCTCCAGACCAAAGTGAGCCCTTCTCTCATGGGCTTCCGTAGCCACTACTTGGATCAACTTCTCTGGGAGCACCACCTGCCAGGTGACCCCCAACTCGCGCACCAACTGCACTCTTCTATACAGAAAACCATCTTCCAACTGGAGTCTTTCCCACTGCCTTAGAATCTGCAGAGTTCCTGGGGACAGAGCGTCTCTTTCGCACCAGCTGGGTAAGTAATTTCAGGGCCACCCACTGTGTCAGCTGAGCCAGTTCCTTATATTCCTGATGGAGTCGCACCCAGTTATCCCAGGGTCGCCCCTGCACCTGCTCCCCAGACGCCCCTCTGATCTGTCCCAGCGTCACCGCCAATGACCTGGCGAGTACCGGAAACCAGGAATCTCTTTGTCTCGGTTGCATCTAGGTTGCTCATGGGTCACTCTCAACAGAGCATCAGCATCCGTATTCTCAGCTCCGGCTCGATATGCGATCTTGTACAGGTACTTTGCCCATGCAGGCTACCCATCATTGCTCTAAGGCCCCCAGTTTCGCATTTTCCAGGTGGGCTAGGGGATTGTTGTCAGTACGCACCAAGACTTTCGATCCGGACAGGTACTCGGCGAACTTCTCGTCATCGCCCACACTAACGCCAGCAGTTCCAGCTTAGAGGAGCTGTAATTGTCCGGGTTCTGTTCCAAGTCGTGGAGGGACCGGCTCACGTAGGCGATCACTCATTCTTTCCCGTCCTGCATCTGCTCAGCACGGCCCCAGTCCATGTAGACTCCCATCGGTGTGAAGAATAAAGGGCTGTGAGAAGTCCGCGTAGGCCTCAATCAAGGCCATTTTCAAGGCTCGAAAGGCTTTCCCACTGGATAATCGATTCTTCGAACCAGACGGCTCTCCCTTTAGTAGTTCCAGCAGTGGATTAGCGATTCAGGTAAAATTCTTCACGAACCTCTGGTAGTACCCAGTCAGCCCCAGAAAGGCCCTAATGTCCTTCACTGTCTTCGAGGTAGGCCAGTCCTGTACCACCGCTATCTTCTCACGAACAGGTCTCACTCCTTCAGCGGATACGATGTGGCCCAGGTACTCGATATGCTAACGGAAAAGGTGACATTTTTGGGGCTTCACCTTCAGGCCGTGCTTCTATAGTCGACTCAACGCTTGCCTCAGCCACCGGAGGTGCTCTTCAAAGGTGGCTGCATAGACAATGATATCGTCTAGATAGATAATTGTTGCTTCGAAGTTCAGATCCCCCAGGCACCTTTCCATCAATTGCTGGAACGTCCCAGGACTGTTAGTCAGGCCGAAGGGCATCCGATTAAATTCAAACAATCCCATGGGCAGTATGAACGCTGTCATCGGCTGGTCATGTTCGGCCATGGGCACCTGCCAGTATCCGCTGACCAGATCCAGGGATGAGAAATACTTTGCCTTTCCCAAGGCCGATAGCAACTCCTCAATTCTGGGAAAAGGGTAAGAATCCCGCACCATACAGGCAGTCGCCTATAGTCGACACAAAAACGCAGGGTCCCGTCTTTCTTCCAAACTAGGACAATGGGAGATGCCCACAAGCTCTGGCTCTCCTGTATGACTCCACTCTGCAGCATATGTGCCAATACTTCTTTCACGTCCTGGTACATCTGAGGCGTTACCTGCTGGTATCTCTCCCGGATCTGTGTGGCACTTCATGTGGATATTTCATGAGTTATGGCTGTAGTGCAAACGAAGTCATCTTCACGATGGGCAAAGACATCCTGGTAACGCTCCAGTACCGCTTCCACCTGTTGCACCTGTTGTGGTGAGAGTCCTGTCAATTCAGCCCGCATTTGCTCCACGATTACTCCGGGGTCATTGTAATGGCTACAGTCCATGGATATCCTTGTTTTACTGCCAGCTGGATGCATCAATTCTTCCGGCATTCCCAGTACCTGCGCTACGTCACTCTTATTATTATTTATTATTATAGCTCCATTTATTTCATGGCTCTTTACATGTGAGGAGGGGTATACATAATAAATACAAGTACAGTAATCTTAAACAATACAAGTCACGACTGGTACAGGAGGAGAGAGGACCCTGCCAGCGAGGGCTCACAATCTACACGCTTGGGCGGGAGAATAAGATTATCCTCTCCCAGGTTGACGCACTGCACCACAACGTTGCCATCGTGGACGACGGTTAATGTCCGAGCAATAAGGAGTCCCTAGGGTATTTGGTCCATTGGTTCTATCTGGATTTCCACTCCTTCAAGGGGTGTACAAGCTCATATGGGCAGCGTGAGCACAGTCTGGCCAGGCAGGAGGACGAGTTTAGCAGCTGCAGGGACTAACACTTTTTCTAGAACTTTCCCTTCACTCGATGTTTCCTGGGCCTGGGCCACCCGTATCAATTGTTGAAACACCTTGCTTTGGGGAGCTCGTGGGCTCCACGGGTCCAAAAAAGCACCTGGGGACTTGCTGATCAAGAGGATCCCGAGTTCTTTCAACACATTCATCCCCAAAGTCACTGGAGGGCCGTTGCTATTCTCTCTGGCTGTCAACACGACTCCTTTCCGGCCCACATCTTGGCCGCACACTGTAATTTGCATCCAGACCACCCCTGCGACCAGGATGGTCAACTGATTAGCTGCCATCAGCTTGATTACTGGGCCCCACTTCGGCCGCATCACCTCAGGAAAACGACATCTGAAATATGCTTCCAGCATGGTGGTCACCTGTGAACCGTATCAACTAGGCAGCGGACGGCTCGACCATTCATTTCAGCCCATACGAGGGGACTTAAGGTACTGCCACACTAAACTATCCCGCTAGCGATCACGATAACGACGCATACTAATGCGATCGCTAGCGGGATAGTTTCAATATCGCTAGTAGCGGCTTAACTTAGCGATGTCGTTAAGGACGCTATCGCGGTTAGCGATCTCCTTAACGACTTTAGCGGTATAAAATACCTCTAAATCGCTAACAAAAAGGTGCCACACTCAGCGATATATACTTACCAGTGGGACGCCAACGATAAAAATAGGGTCCGGAACGATGAGAACGACGAACGAGATCACAGCAGGATCTCAGCAGGGGCCACGTCGTTGCTACATGCCACACAGAACAACGTCACTAACGAGATCGCTAAATAGTGACGTTTTTTAGCGATCTCGTTAGCGACGCTGTTTAGTGTGGCATACCCTTTACAGAAATTAAACTTTCTGGACTTCCTTCTCTCTTCTTTGGCCTATCAGGCTTGACCTTCCTTCACTCTTAAAGGGAAACTGTCGCACCCCCAGAACCTTTTTAAGTAAAAGAGACACCTTCAGCAGCACTAAGGTGGCTCTTATGTTTCTGGTCGCTAGGAATGTTGAAATATACACTTTTATAATCTGTCCGACATACCTCTATTGTGTCAGGGAGGTATGTCTTCTCGCCCTGTGTCCGCGGCATCAGCGGTGTCAATCATCCCCCTCTTGTTTCCGGCCCCCGCCTCCTCTCCTTGCGATGTCACCGGTGGCCCCAGATGCCGCCCCGCAGTGTGTTATGATGTTTTCTCACTGCGGGGCTGGGAATCTGGAGCCTGCGCAGTGAGGAAAGCGGCTGAGGTAGATGAGGGACAGGTGCAGAGATCCTCACTGTGCAGGTGCCAGATTCCCAGCCTCTCAGTGTGAATACATAATAACACACTGCTGGGCGGGATCTGGGGCTGCCGATACACGAAGCGCTGCCGGTGACGTCGCAAGGAGAGGACGCGGGTGCCAGAAACAAGAGGGGGATGATTGACACCACTGATACAGGGCAAGAAGACATACCTCCCTGACACAATAGAGATATGTCAGACAGATTATAAAAGTGTATATTTCAGCATTCCTAGCGATCAGAAACATAAGAGCCACCTTCACAGAATGTAGCCTTAGTTCTGCTGAAGGTGGCTCTTTTAATTAAAAAGGCCCTGGCCAAAGATGGATTTGTAAATTGGAAGTGGAGTCTGGCAATGGCCCATTATATTAAACATGTCAACTTGGCCGAGCCAAGAGTACATTCTATGGTGAAGTTGGAAGTAGGAATAATTTTATGAATATGGCCAACATTTGCATATGTGTAAGGAGGTGAACAGGAACAGTGTTGTCGGATCGAGAAACGCTCTGGAGCCGAACTATCGGGGCCGTCATCACTGTTGCAGGGGGACGACTTATCGGTGTGGGGAGGGCCAGAGCACCTGACAGAAGGGGCATGGGGGACATAAAAGGGGCTTAGCGCGGGAATGCGAGAGACTTGGCGGGAAGGCGACTACAGAGTAGGACGAAGGTTGACTCCCTCTCAACTCCGATTTCTACCGCCACTGACGCCAGCTCTTTACAGACTGAACCCCCCCCTTACATCCATTAACGAGTGCACCTCCATCAACCCGACCCATACCCTGTAGTGCAGCAGACTTTCCGTCTTTTCCTGAACTTTCTGATTCCGTGCAAGGCCTTGTCACTCCTGCAGCCTGTACGGCATTGTGCTCCCGGTGTACTGCGTCACTGTTGAGGACCCAACAGAAGGAACTGTATCCACACATCAACGGACCCAAGACCAACGGACACAGGATCAACAGACCCCGATACATCGGCACGGTCAGGAGACAGTGCATCTTGTTACTACGCAGCAGAGCCAGAGACTTTGTTCATGGACTACGACGCCGTCGGGAGTTGTTCCAACCATTCCCCAACAAGAACTCCAATCGATAAGTCATTACTCTCATTTCCCCTTCTCACTTCGTTTATTGCGTATATGTATATGTGAGTTCATTCCTTTATTTGGTGTGCTATTTTGCCGAATCATCTCCCTGCGTGGAGGTTTCCCTGAATTCTTGCACAGAAACTGTTTAAGTAAATTCTTGTTAACCCCTTCTCTGCCTCCAGCTCTTTACTGCATCTGACGAACCTTTACATGACATACAAAGCCATCCACAACCTTTCTCCTCCATACATCTGTGACATGGTCTCCCGCTACCTACCCACACGCAACCTTCGATCCTCTCAAGATCTCCTTTTCGACTCCCCCTCATCTCTTCTTCCCACAACCGCATACAAGACTTCTCCCAGGCTTCCCCCATACTCTGGAACTCTCTGCCGCAAAACATCAGACTTTCACCAACAACGGAGACCTTCAAGAAAAACCTGAAGACCCACCTGTTCCGACAAGCCTACAACCTGCAATGATCCTCAGTGTACTGAACCATCGCACAACCAGCTCTACCCTCTCCTAGTGTATTCTCACCCATCCCTGTAGACTGTGAGCCCTCGCGGGCAGGGTCCTCTCTCCTTCTGTACTTATGCGTCCCTTGTCTAGCACATGTTTATTGTATCTGT
The DNA here is from genome assembly GCA_033576555.1 of Oophaga sylvatica. NCBI lineage: Eukaryota > Metazoa > Chordata > Amphibia > Anura > Dendrobatidae > Oophaga > Oophaga sylvatica. The sequence continues at coordinate 67,230,075 of JARQOD010000003.1, read as the reverse complement.
CTATATTTTTCCCCTTTTCATATGTAAAGCGCCATGGAATAAATGGCGCTATATAAATATATAATAATAATAATAATAATAATGTGTTCACTTGTGCATTTCTGCTGCCGACAATTCACCAGAGAGGAGGACTCGGGGCTTCAAAGATGTAGTCATTCCTTGGAGTCCATCCTTTTTCCTTCCATTCATGAACCACTTTGGTTCAGGTCCCCAACCAAACCAATATAGGACTTCAGGAGCGGGCGGCTGCACATCTTGTGACCCACAATAATGAGATACAGGACGTATGGAACCCATCGCATGCTTGAATATCAGCTGCCCAGGAAGCAATTTATCCTACAGACTGCACCAGTGGGATTTCTGGACATTTGGATGTTGGTTACTACCACTTCATATCATCAGATCTAAGAAGTATTTTCCTTTCATATGTTCACCACCACTGTTTTTTCCCACTGTGGAGCCATTTAACAGAGTCGTCGATTTTGAATCTTCATGCGTAAACAGGAAAATATCTTTAGTAAAAAATTTTGTCAAAATCTGAATAAGACAGTTACTCATCCGTTGTGCAAGTCTGTGTGCGCTCTCTATTTTTTCCTCGGACAGTTCAAGGACCCATACAGTTTCATTGATCCATACACACATCTGCATGCCCGGTACTATCATCCATTTTGCAGATCAGACCAGTACACTAAAGTCACTGAAAAATGTAGGATTTTTTTTTTTTTACTGCAGGCTTCTACCTTTATTTCATCCCTTTATAACTGTCCAATTGCCAAGAGTCAGTTTATACCGCCTTCAATTTTTAAAACATTATAAAAAAAATCAAAATTGATGTACGCATGAGAGAAAAATGGTCCATTTATCATGAATGTAAAAGCTGAAGCTAATGTTTGAATGTAGCCGTGAAGAGGACCGTTCATCAGTTTGAGCTTGTTAAACTAGTCACATCATGGAATAATAGCTACACAGCTGATTAAAATGTAGGTTTTTTTTTTGAATTTCTCCTCTTTGCTGTGGAGATATTAGCAAGGATAATTTAGGTTAGAATTTAATATACGGTAAGCCAAACTAGGCAACAACAAAGATTTTTCACTCTGGGCATGTAGTTATTCCACTGTTTGAGGTTGACCAATCAAAAGCAGGAAATGGGAAAAATTAAAAAAGAACACTCCCCAAAATGGCTTAGTGAGACCAGTGAAGAGTGAAGAGTGCAGGGATATCTATTACATGTCTCACACGAGAGAAAGTCTGTTCTAAGCTGCTAAACTATTGTGGGTGGGTGTTTGTTTTACCCCTGTATGTTGCTTCCTGCTTATGATTGGTCAAAAACATACGGGGCAGAAGTATAAATCTCTGGTAACTATCCCTTGGACTTATCAAATTAAAATCTGAACTTTACAAGTCAATATCAGTGCAACAGAGAAGACAAATTATAAAAGAAAAACTACATTTCACTCAACTCTGCAGCCACTATTCCAAGATATGGCCAGTTTAGCATGCTCAAACTAGTAAAGGATCCTCTTTAAGCTTGTGTCAAAAATAAACATAACAAAGTGATTAGAGGCCAAAACTTATTAAATGGAGAGTTTCTTAAAACTTTATGCTGCTATTATATAAAGTTGTTTTTTTGTGTTTATGCAGTGTTAACCAATGGGGATTAAAATATTGCATCCATGCACAAGCATCTTCTAAGATATTGGCAAAGAGTTTTAGCAGAAAATACATTTTTTTCCCCACTGAGCCTTTTTGCTGAAAATTGTGTGCAATTAAATAAAATTATATATGCCTAAATAAATAGTAATTTTATGTATATATGGAATGAAGTATGAGTATGAAGGGGGCTGACTGGCTGCTCATTTACATAGTCAAGCCAGCCCCCTTCTTTGACTATGTGTCTTCCGTGAAAGAGAAAGAAGCTGGCTTAGCTAGAGAAAGAAGCAGTAAGCCAGTCGCCTGTACATACTTGCTAGGGTCACATTACATACTTGCTTGGGTCACATGCTGAAAAAGGAAGCGCAGTCCAGCATGGATCCGGAAATAGAGTTCCTAAACTTTGACTGGCATGTATAACTGAAGATTGGGGCATCTGAGAAAAAGAACCATATTTGTAAATTGTGTCATTTTCTATTTAAAGAACACTCATCATTTTGTTCATCTGGACACTCCCTTTAAATGTGAAAGTATACGAAACATCATATGAAACTCATGTGGTAGGTCAGGGCAAAGTACTGACACTTTCCTCTATAGTACCCAAAAAAGAAATACGAGGCCACACTTCATTTATATAATATATATTTATAGAATATTTTCCTTTTTTTTATTCCATCGGACCATATTGACATTCCCAATACATTTTCTTTAACTTTTTTTTCCTTAAAAAATGTCTTAAACAACACAAAAAAAATATTTCAGACAATCTATATACATATTTCCAGGAATTTGGTGTTCTTTTAACAATAAAAGCATTTAAATGTGACTTTTTTATTTTAGATATTTCTCATTGCCCCATCCCCCCTTCAAGTCCCCAAGTGCTTTTATTCTCTGTAGCCCCTATTATAATTACAAATTATACAGAATTCCTAATATTCCCAGCCTTGCCAAAGGACACAGTGCATAATTTATATTTCAGCGACAGCAAAATAAAAGGGGGAATTTTTTTTTTATTTTTCTTTTCCATTGAGTTGAAATTTATTTATGTTTTTAAAGGATTTTTTTTGTAGTTTTCATTTTGTTAATAAAAACTTTCCAAAAGAAATTTAGTATTTACACAGTGAATAAATAGAATATTTTTACACCTGATCCTGCCTTTCAGGAAGAAAAGCTGTTAAGAGGTACTGGGGAGAATATGGCTTAAAACTTGAGGCTGTTGACCATAAATTAGGAATAATACAAATAAAAAACACACACAAAAAAAGTTACAAAAAAAAATTAAAATTATTTTTTTTACAAAAATTACAAAAAAACTGATTGTAAAATGGATGGAGCAGTTTGGCTAGGAAATTTTTAGTTTGATACTTGCTTTTCGAAATTCTGAAATAAAAATGACGATCGGGGTGATTGTTATTGGATTCACAGCAGTTTATATGCTACGCGCGTCTACGCTGTAGCAAATATTGGGGGGCCGGAGAACAGAGCGTTTTTTTTGCCTGAAACGATTTCTGCCTAGCACCTTGTATTATTACAGGCTTTTCATACATTTTCTGTAGTGTTTGAAGTGCTGCGTTGAGGTTTGAATTAGACATCTGATAGTGTAAAGCCTTAGAAGAGCAGATATTTCTCGGGCAGGTATCAAATTAAAGACTTCCTAGCATGGCCGTACATAGCCCTTCTGCAATCAGTAGGTCTGTATTATATTATGATATCAGGTGTTACAGTGTGTTCACAAACTTCTTAAGTGGGGTGGGAACGATCTATATCATGACCGATGCTTGACATCCAAAATTTTGAGCCACAATTTGCCCAAGTTTGAAGCCCATGTGGACCGGTGTTTGGTCAAACTCGATACACCAGGGTATAATGGCTGAACAATGATGTCATCAAAGTGGCAAAAAATACCATAAAAGTGGCATGGGACCACTTTGAATGAGACCTAAGAACTTTCATTGACCTCCTAGGCTCTTAAAGGTGGTCCATGAAATTTGGCCTTTCCACCACATCTTCAAAGCGTCCCAATATTTGGTGGAGTCTGTCCAGCAGTAAATGTGAGAATCAAGGTGCCGTAGGTTAAATGGAACAAAAACAAGACATAGAAAAAAAATACAAAAAGGGAAGAGTAGCTCCAATTTTACCAGTCAGAGCTCTCCTTTAGTGTTGAATGCCCCAAGTGCCTTGGGCATCATCTAGGCATATTTTAATTTTTGAGAAATGTATCAACCAGGTCCTTTCTTTAGGAGAAAGATCTACTGATTTCAGAAGCAGTCAACTTACATGAGACAGAGGTGCATCGGAGACTGGCGTCTCATATTAGTGTAACACAACAATGTGCCGACGCACACTCTGCATGTTGTTTGGGTGGCTAGGACTTGTGCGTATCAGTTTGCCATGACTACGTCTGATGTGTGAAGTTTAGTGTACAGATTTCCAGACTTGTCCATGCTACCTGTTTTAATGTAAGAAGAAGTGCTGTATAGTTAAGTGGTACCCTCTTCCCCCAGTTAACTCCCATCGTGGCATATCAGCACAGCACTGGCACACCCTCTGCGGTCACCAGCCGCCCAGTTCCTGGGTCATAAGTTCCTGCCAGGTAGTAGAGGTTCTGCCGATCTTGGTAGCGCTTGCTGTGACTCATCTTGTCGTACTGCTGGCGGCTCACCACCTGGCACTTGTGTGAGATTGTCTGTACGTCATTCTCATCCTCATGGGATGACTGGTACAACGCGTTCTACAGAAAGAAGGAAGGAAATTCACAATTAATGTTGTCAACTTTATACCATAGAAGGCATTAACTTATCAACTATGGATACATGTCTATCACAGATTACCATGAGGACCATTCCATACAGTTCTCAAACAGTGGTTTTGCTAGAACCTAGAGTCAGGGAACTTGTGTGTTAGGTCTCTTAGCACCAGTTATTAGCATATTCGATAATATATACATCTTCCCGTTCGATAAGTGCCCCATGGTGCCTAAGGTATTTTCAGAGCCTACCAGAATGCCATCATGGTGTTACTGTTGAAGACTTGTCTGTATTCAATAGTGTAACCCTCTTGATGAAAGGTCCACCTGACCCCAAAATGCATTGGATAGCTAAATAAATGTGCCATTCTAAAAATCCAGACAAGTCTCCATTAGCAGGATGCTACAGTAATTTTTTTCTTGGTTCCCCTTCCTTGCATCTATCATACAGGTCTATTGATGTTCCAGAACAGTTGATTATTACCACCTTCATGTTCATCAATAGCATTGAACCTAACAAGGACAACACAATTAGGTTAGCACCTGTCCAATTCGTGATACTGTGTCCTCTCATCGTCCAGACACATTCCCATATAGAGTATTGTTTTTTTTCCCTAGTACTACACTTAATTTACTGAAGGATATTTTTCAGCTAGACCTGACGCAGGTCTAGCTCTCGGGACGCTTGGAGCTAGCCCCAGGTCTAGCTCTTGTGACTCTTGGGAGTTTGCAGTGGGTCTTATCCTGTGGAACACCCAGCAAGGTGATTTTACTGAAGGAAGTCTAGAGATATGTAGCATTACATAGTGACCATTCAAATGAATGACCATCCATGATGTAACAAATGGATGCCTCAGGTTCACCAGATTGGGAGCTGCTCTTAAAGAGTGCCTTTCCGTTATTGTTCAAAAGCATCTATGTGGCTTTTTAGTATCTATGGACAAGTCCTTCATAACGTCAACAAATTTAGGCCAAAAATAAAACTTAGGACCATGTTAACTACTCAACCAGACCCTGTATGTCACTCCTTAGTAACCTGACGCTCAAAATTCTTAAAACGTATTTTATTTATGCATTCACTATTAGTCATACAGACGGTTAATTTCTGACGTTTCGGCCGAAACGTCAGAAATTAACCGTCTGTATGACTAATAGTGAATGCATAAATAAAATACGTTTTAAGAATTTTGAGCGTCAGGTTACTCATGTGATATGCTTCGTTTCCTGATGAAAGTGGCTATCCTTTCCCATATTTTTACACTACTGTCACTCCTTAGTGTCTCACCTTTCCATCGCTGTGCCTTTTGCCCAGTTTAGTCTCTTCTGGATGGTAAAACCACTTGACTTTAACCACCATATTGCCACCCCATGACTCCCACATGCTTTCAATACGTCCTATATAGGGCAGATTTGGACGTCCAGCTGACAGGAAAACTGCGCATTCCCCAACGTGCAGAGTCTCCTTTCCCCGCACTATGGACTTGTAGAACAGTTTTCTGGCTTTCCCTTTCATTCCTCGCCTCTAGAGATAGAAAAAAATAATATTATTTTAGCGGTCAGGACACGAGATCTCCAAATTCCAAGTCAATGTTTTTTTCCAGTGCAGTTTTCAATACTGAAGTCAGCACTGGTTAATGCCTAGAATCTACAATGGTGGCACATGTACTCCAGATGGTCTTCGCCAGTGATACAGCATAGTGAAGACCTATGGTCTTGGGAAGAATATTAACCAGGGGGTACTTGACTTAGGAACATTCAGAAACACTGGTTTAAAAGGTTCACTTGATTCAGAAATTATAATTCTTCTTTTCTATCCCGTTTCCAGTTTTTGGGATGCTTGGAGCCAGCCCGGCTCTGGCTCTTGGGGCCAGCCACGGCTCTGGCTCTTGGGGTGTTTGGAGCCAGCCACGGCTCTGGCTCTTGGGGTGCTTGGAGCCAGCCACGGCTCTGGCTCTTGGGGCGCTTGGAGCCAGCCACGGCTCTGGCTCTTGGGGCGCTTGGAGCCAGCAACGGCTCTGGCTCTTGGGGCGCTTGGAGCCAGCCACGGCTCCAGCTCTTGGGGCGCTTGGAGCCAGCCACGGCTCTGGCTCTTGGAGCCAGTCACAGCTCTAGCTCTTGGGGCGCTTGGAGCCAGCCATGGCTCTAGCTCTTGGGGCGCTTGGAGCCAGCCATGGCTCTAGCTCTCGGGATGCTTGGAGCTGGCCACGGGTCATGCTCTCGGGACACTTGGAGCTGGCCACCGGTCATGCTCTCGGGACGCTTGGAGCTGGCCACGGGTCATGCTCTCGGGACGCTTGGAGCTGGCCACGGGTCAATGGATTAGCAGATGTGTTACCAATTGGCAAGGATGTACCAATCTGAAGGAGTACTTGCTACTAAAAGACCACAGATCTAAATAAATTTAGCTATTTATTTAGCTCTTGGGACACTTGGAGCCGGCCACGGCTCCAGCACTTGGGACGCTTGGAGCCGGCCACAGGTCTAGCTCTTAGGATGCTTGGAGATGGGTCATGCTCTTAAAGGATTAGCTTTTGTGTCACCAATTCACAATGATGTACAAATCTGGTGGAGTACTTGCTACTAAAGGGCCACAAAATACGGATTTTTGTGTTACTCACCGTAAAATCCTTTTCTCCGAGACGCTCATTGGGGGACACAGGACTGTGGGTGTATGCTACTGCCACTAGGAGGCTGACACTAAGTAAACATAAAAAAAGGTTAGCTCCTCCTCCGCCGTATACACCTCAGCACTGGCCGCAGGCAAACCCAGTTTAGTGCAAAAAGCAGTAGGAGGCTAAAACAAAAATCAGTGTTAATACAGGTACAATATATCCAGAAGTAAATCTACTGATATAGACCCAAGCAAACAAAATTAGCTTAGAAAGCAAAGCCATCCGGCTATAAGGGAGGGTGCTGTGTCCCCCAATGAGCGTCTCGGAGAAAAGGATTTTACGGTGAGTAACACAAAAATCCGTATTTCTCCTTCGTCTCATTGGGGGACACAGGACTGTGGGACGTCCCAAAGCAGTCCACTTGGGTGGGAAACTGACTCCACAGTGCAATTATACATAGGCATTGCTCATAGGTGCGCTACCGCGCCCTGAAGAATCCTTCTACCCAGGCTAGCATCCGCTGACGCCTGAGTATGGACATTATAATGTTTTGAAAAAGTATGCAAACTGGACCAGGTTGCCGCCTTACAAACCTGTTCCGCCGAAGCCTGATGCCGAAGAGCCCAGGAAGCACCCACTGCTCTGGTGGAGTGAGCCCTGATTCCTGCGGGAACCACCGCGCCTCTGATGCGGTAGGCCTCTTGAATGGTTACCCGTATCCATCTAGCTAAAGTTGACCTAGACGCAGCGAGTCCCTTCCTGCGACCCTCAGGGAGGATAAACAGCGTGTCCGTCTGCCTAAAGGATGCCGTCCGAGATACATATCTCCTGAGTGCTCTCACCAGATCCAGCGTATGGAGAGCTTTTTCTACCCGGTGCGTCGGAGCTGGGCAAAATGAGGGCAAAACAATGTCCTCATTGATGTGAAATGAGGACACGACTTTAGGCAAAAAAGGAGGTGCTGGCCTAAGCACTACCTTATCACGGTGGAAAAGTAAGTACGGAGCTCGGCAGGATAGTGCTGCCAGCTCCGAAACCCGCCTTATGGATGTTATGGCCACTAAAAATACCACCTTCCAGGAAAGGTATGTCAGGGAAACCTCCTGAAGAGGCTCAAAAGGAGATTCTTGCAGAACTCCCAGAACAAGATTGAGATCCCAAACATCTAAGGGAGCCTTGTAGGGGGGCACTATATGGACAACCCCCTGAATAAAGGTCTTGACCTGTAAATTAGATGCGATCCTTCGCTGAAAAAAGAACCGACAAGCCCGATATTTGACGCCTAAGAGTACTTGGTGCTAAGCCTGAATCTAAGCCTGCTTGGAGAAAAGACAGAATGTTGGGGATTGAAAAGTGAAGTGGGGAATAACCATGTTCCCTGCACCATGTAAAAAAGACCTTCCAAGTACCGTGGTAGATACGAGCCGAGGTGGGTTTTCTGGCGCTAGCCATTGTGGCGGCGACCTTTTTGGAGAATCCAGCCCTAGTCAGAATCCAAGATTCAACGGCCAGGCCGTCAAACACAGGACCGCTAAGTTCTGGTGGTAAACTGGGCCCTGGGAGAGAAGATCCACGCGTTCTGGCAGACGCCAGGGTGCGTCGCTGAGCAGCTTTACCAGCTCTGCGTACCATGAGCGACGCGGCCAATCCGGAGCGATCAATATCGCTGGTACCCCCTCTAACCTGATCTTCCTGATCACCCTTGGGAGCAGAGCCATTGGTGGAAACAAGTATAGAAGATGAAACTGATTCCATGGTAGAACCAGGGCATCCACTGCAATTGCCTGCGGATCTCGGTACCGGGAGACAAAGTTGGGCACCTTGGCGTTTATCCTGGAGGCCATCAGGTCCACATCTGGGGTTCCCCAACGTAGGCATATCTGCTGGAATACCTCGGGATGTAGCGACCATTCCCCTGACGCTATCCCCTGACGGCTGAGAAAATCCGCTGCCCAGTTCTCCTCGCCTGGAATGTGGACCGCTGATATCACAGAGTGATTTCTTTCTGCCCAGGATAGAATGTGTCCTACCTCGCGCATGGCTGCCCTGCTGCGGGTACCCCCCTGATGATTTATGTATGCCACCGCTGTGGCATTGTCCGATTGTATTCGGACAGGGCGGCCCGCCAAATGATGGTGAAAACGCCTCAGAGCCAGCCGAACAGCTCGGATCTCCAAAATATTGATTGGGAGGGTCGCTTCCTGCCGACACCAAGTCCCCTGAGCTGTATAGTGACAAAACACTGCTCCCCATCCGAGAAGGCTGGCGTCCGTTGTGACTATCAGCCAATGGACTGGAGGAAAATATCGCCCCTGGCGAAGAGTGATGTCCCTTGTCCACCACGAAAGCGTCTGTCTGACCTGCCGGGAAAGACGGCACTGAAAATTGAGCGAGTAAGGGCTCCCGTTCCATACTGCCAAGAGAGCATGCTGAAGGGAGCGGAGATGGAACTGGGCAAATGGAATGGCTTCGATCGCTGCCACCATCCTTCCTAGGACCCTCATACAAAACCGGATGGTGTGAGGTATTGGTTGGCGAAGGATCCGTACCTCCTGACGGAGAACTAGAGCCTTCTCCTGAGGAAGAGTTATCAACCCTTGAGCAGTGTTGAAAATCATTCCTAAAAAGGTGATCCTTTGAGATGGCACGGGAGACGATTTCTTTAGATTCACCAGCCACCCCAGGCGAGCAAGGGTGTCTAGCGTAATGCTGACACTCTTCTCGCAAGCCTGATAGGACGGACCCTTGATGAGAAGATCGTCCAAATATGGCAAAATGACTATCCCCGGGAGTGCAGAATGGACACAACGGCAGCCATAACCTTTGTGAACACCCTGGGGGCTGTGGCTAGTCCGAACGGCAAGGCTGTGAACTGGAAGTGAAGGTTGCCGATGGCAAACTGAAGAAACCTCTGATGAGGAGGAAATATGGGGATGTGGAGATAGGCATCCTGAATGTCTATTGATGCTAGAAATTCCCCTTTTCCATGGCTGCAATAACCGATCGGAGAGACTCCATTCGAAACCGTCGAATTCTGACAAATTGATTTAGTCGTTTTAGGTCCAAAATGGGTCTGACAGAGCCGTCCTTCTTGGGTACTATGAACAGATTGGAGTAAAACCCCTGACCCCTTTCGACCTCTGGAACAGGAACAATGACCCCGCTGCGCCGAAGAGATTCGACTGCCTTGAATAAGGCGTGAACACGGGATTCTTTTCTGGGAAGACGCGAAGGAAAAAATCGATTTGACGGACGATTGATGAATTCTATTTTGTACCCGAGGAAACTAACTCCCTGACCCACTTGTCGTGAGTAATTGATAGCCAAGTGGGGCGAAACCAGAGTAAGCGGCCGCCTACTCTGGATAAATTGACCGGATTCTGCCTCCAGTCATTTATCCGAATATCTTTGGGATTTAGACCCTCTAGATCTTGGCTGTTGAGATCGCATTCTTCCCAAAGGGTTGGTCTTGTAGGAGACTTGGCGATCTCTGGCCTGATTAGGTCGACCTGAGCCGCTGGAGGTGGCTGGCACGGCCCAACCTGGGTTACGAAAGGCCCTAAAGCGAGGCTGAAGCTGTCGGCGAAAAGGCTGTCTAATCCTCTGCTGAGGAAGGAAACTGCTCTTTCCTCCCGTCGCATCAGATATGAGCTGATCCAACTTCTCGCCAAATAATCGGCCGCTCTGATAGGGTAAGGACGTAAGTGATTTCTTTGAGGTTGAATCCGCTCGCCAAGTTCTCAACCACAAAGCTCTCCTGATAGCAATCGCATTAGCTGCAGCTAATGCCGCGCAATTTGCCGCATCCATAGAAGCGTTGATTAAAAAATCTCCTGCAAGAGCTATCTGATTGGAGATTTCCGTTACCTCAGAAGGCACCTCTATACCGTGAAGGGCTCTATTTAGAGACTCCGACCAAGATATCATGGCCTTAGCAACCCAAGTCGCTGCAAAAGAAGGAGAGAGTGCAGAGCCTGATGCCTCAAACACTGAGCGGGCCAAACTTTCAACCAGACGATCCGTTGGATCCTTGATCGAGGAACCGTTAGGAAGGGAGAGAAGCGTTTTAGACGCTAAACGCGATACAGGAGGATCGACTGTAGGAGATTCTGCTCACACTTTCAGAAGTTCGGGAGCAAAAGGATATCTGGTATTAAGGGCCTTTTGTCCTGCAAAGCGCTTGTCCGGTTTTTCTCGGTGGCGCTGCACCAGCTCCTCAAACTCAGGATGAGCACCAAAAACCTTATGAGTTTGTCTGGCTCGTTTGAAAGACACCTTATGACCAGAGGCCAAGGTGGATTCATCCTCTATCCCCAGGGATTGATGACAGCTTCAATCAGACTGTCAATTGTCTCCTGACAATACGGTGCCTCTAGATTGAGGGACCCTTCAGAATCAGAATCTGAATACTGATCACTTGCCTCCAAAGGAGAGGGAGAGCGAGAAACTGAGCTAAAGGATGCCGAGGCCCCGGACGGCATAGGCGACGCAGTATGGGTTCGCTTCCCATGCGTCTGCCTGGTAAGAGCGCGGCCCCTGCAGGCCGGAGGTTCCTGAGGCGTAGTGAAGCGGGTGAACCACTGTCCCTGCTCCTATCGGGAGCTTGAAGGGACTCGATTGCTCTGGTTAATGACGCCACAGATTGAGAAAGAGACAAGGCCCATTCCGGAGGACCTGACGCACTAGGCTCGGTTATAGGTAAGGACTCCTGAGCCCGTTCGGAGTCACAGGCTTCGCAGACCCGATTAGTCTGGGCGTGCGGAAAAGGGGATCTACAGGCAATGCATGCAGTATAAAACACCGTGTGGGTCTTAGCCCTTCTGGACATACTGGATCTGTCACAGATTTCCTCCTGTCAGAATAATTTGGATGTGGCGGTGCGGGTAGTAGCGGTGCGGAGCGCAGCAAAAAACGGAGCAACCAGGCTGGAGGTAGTAGCACTTACCCCAGTCCTGTTCCCCGAACGTCCTTTAATGATTTTTCACCTCACTTGCTGGACCGTGTGGCGTAAAAAGGAAGACGGAAGCTCCAGACTTCCAAAAAACGCGCTCCCCTTTCAGGGAGGCGTTCCTAAATAGCCGAGCCCTAGGGGGAGGGGTCGCAGGGCGCGGCCTAGCGCCGGCAGAAGCCGGGGACCTGATTTCCAGCCGCGGCCTAGTCTCCGGCCGAAGCCGGGGGCTAAATTTCAGGCCGCGGCCTAGCGCTGGCCGAAGCCGCGGCCTAAATTTTCGGCGGCGGCCGCTCGGGATCAGGGGGGCGGGCCCGCCGGAAGTGCCGCTGCTGGGGGGAGGAGCCCGAGAACGCGCTCCTCCCGAATTACCCCTCGCGTTGCCTGACCCTCGGCAAAAGCCGGGGGCTAGATTTCCGCCCGCGGCCTAGCGCCGGCATGAAGCCGGGAGGTAAATTTTTGGCGGCCGCCGCCCCTGTGTCGGAGAGCAGGCCGCCGGATACGGGGGGAGGGGTATGGGGAACTCAGCCATGGACTTGCCCGCTTTTGCCTTGGAGCTGCTCCTGAAAACACCGGACCGCTTTCCCTTTGCTCCAACTCTTCCACGACCGACGATCCTGGATTAAAGGTGGGTTCCCAGCCGTGATCCACTGGAGCATATGTAGGCTTTTCTCCCAAAAAAGGTCCCAGCGTCTCTCAGCCGCAGTGGTTAGAGAGGGGCTTCCCAGAAAAAAAAGGGGGTGAGGATGGTGCAGGCACCCTAACTCCATCACCCCTTCAGGGGGTGAGGAGAGGGACCATCCGCCTCCTTGCAGCACCGCGGTCTTGCCTTGGTGGTGCAGTGGGGGCCGCACGGACTATTTTCTGCCTCTGTACAGCCTAGGGTTTCAATACCTTAGGGTGGTCAGGGCTGAGTCCGGCATTCGTGTCCCACGTCGCGGGAGAGGATACGTGGAGGCTTTACTCCACGTGCTCGCCCGTTGGTGGTTTGGGGAGATTGGACCCCTTCAAAAGGGTCCGTCGCCCCTGTCAAATCTTCGTGGGAAAATAGAGAGAGAAAAAAAAAAAAAAAAATGGTCTGGAAGAAACCAGACGTGTGCCTCCATCAGACACTAAGCATGAACTGGGTTTGCCTGCGGCCAGTGCTGAGGTGTATACGGCGGAGGAGGAGCTAACCTTTTTTTATGTTTACTTAGTGTCAGCCTCCTAGTGGCAGTAGCATACACCCACAGTCCTGTGTCCCCAATGAGACGAAGGAGAAAACTAATTTTAAAATGAGTCTTACCTGGGTAGGTTCTCCAGACCATTTCCATAGTTGGCGTGCAGGCAGAAAGGCAGAAATCTTTGGCCGGTTTTCTACAGAGGGCAGGCGTTGCTGTCTAGGTAGGGGCTCTTTGGTTTTAGGGAAGTTTGAAGGGGTCCCTTTCCTCCTCTGTTTGGCTTTTTGTCCTGAGACAAAGCAGCCCTGGGAGCCTTGCCCACCATCTTCTGTGTGCTGTGCCAGCAAGGTAGGCACGGGGTGGGTGAGGCAGGGCTGCAGGAGCACTGTAGAGTCGGCTTCATCTGAACTCTCTGATGAATCCTCATTGTCTGTAGAGCAAATGCTGGAGCTGGACATGGAGCCAGAGCTAGAAGATGAAGAGGACCCAGAGGATGAGGATGAAACGGCTAGTCCTGCAAGAAATCTCGATGGAACTCTTGCCCGCAAACCCCCTGGTTCTCCTCCTCATCCTGGTCAGAGTATGAACAGTCACTGTCACAGTTCACCCCATACTCTGTCTGCCCAGTGTACTTTCCAAGAGCCAAGCCCATGGATAGTTGGTCATGAAGAGGTGGCTTCCTTTTCTTGTCCTTGGTCAGTCCTGATGCAGAACTGTAGCCCTGTCGAATATGAAGCCCAAAGTCTTTATCGTAGAGTAGGAGAGCTTTGCCATTTTTAGTTTTGGGGGACATTACACCCTCATGATCTAGTTTCACCAAAAACTCATTACCTGTCTTTCTTTTACCACCTTTCCCTTGTCCTCCTCTTCTGGTCTCTCTCCTTTTTTTGTCCGTATAGGCTTCTGCCCAGTTGTAATCCCAGTGTTGGCACTACTCCCGAAAGGACTGTACGAGTTAGCCAAACTGCTGAAGGAATCCGCTCCGAACCCATTACCAAACACATGAGGCTGTTCTCTGCACTTCTGTTTCTTGCCATTACCCTGTGATTGAAAAGGGTCATGCAGCCCAGTGTTAGTCTTGTTGCTGGCTTTGCGCTTTCCTTGAGAAGGCCAGCTCATCAGGTCCACACTCGTCGAGCGACTTAAAAAGTTGTTGGTGGCAGAAGGTAATGGAGTCTTTGCTCCTGAATTGAACACATCCATTTTATCTGTAAAATCAAAGTGTGAAAGGAGTCAGCTCCAAAAGTGTGTGTCACCACATTATTTTAGTCATACTTGTGATTTTCAATGTTAGCAAACGTTTCGCACTTTTGTCATGCGGGGTCTAAAAATGTCAGATAAAAAAAAATGTTCCTTTGAGAAAGTTTCTCAGCATTTATCCTGGTGATGCAATGGAATTTCAAGCAAGAACTGGCTTTGTCGCAAATGCATATTCTAGGATGTTATAAGATTTTCCTCCACAATTTAGAAAACACAAACTTTAAATAGCCTGGTCCGATCACTGGCCAAAAGGCAACTTGGCAAAACTAAGGAAGGTGACTTGGCTCAACTGGACACAGTGGCGCAGGATGGGGCGGATGATGGCCTTGAGCTTAAAATTCTATGGGTTGAAAAATGTATCCTTAACCCTCACTGTTAAACTATCCAGGAGGACCAGCAATGTAGAATATTTGCTGCACTGAACAAGCACCAGCAACATCACTTCTCCTTTTCTGTACAGTACTAGTCAATGGTGTAGGTTCCTATGCAGAGCGCAGCAATTGAGTTGAGTTTGTCATAGGCTGCTATTCTCCGCATAAGCAGCAACTAAGATAACAAAGGCTGAGCAGCTAATTAATGAAGACCATATTGAATTGAGTGCACTGACAGAAGAGGCAGATCTGGGAGAGCTGTACAAAAAAAGGTAATAAAAAAATATATTTTGAAAACATCTCCCACCCCCACCTCCCCATCAACAACAGAACAACATTATAGCAAATTTTAAATTTTTACACTCTATTTCTGACAAAGTAGGGTTAGGGATAAGGTTATGAATTTATGGGCTAGGGCAATAAAATAGTTGCTTACAAAAAAAAAAAAAAAAACGTGTACAATGTAGGTAGGGTATGCAAAACCTTCCTTTGCCACAGGCACACCCACACTGTGCCTCTGACTTGATCCACCAAAACCACACACAACAAAAGGCCTAACAGAAATTTTTCTCAAGGTTCTCCTTGGTGTCACTGCTAATCCCATTTTCTTTTCTACTCACCCGTTTTCCCCTTGTTGATCACCTTCTTTCCATTATTTCTTGACACCTCCGCTGACTCTCGGTTGTCTGATGATTGGTTCTGAGAGGTTTCAGAAGTCGAGGTGGTATTACTGGCAAAGCGCTTTGTTCTTCGACTCTCTGCCGACAACAACAACGCAGGAGACGGTTCTGTACCTGCGAAGGGAAGATCTATGCTATATCAGAAGGCCATTGTCAATCCCTTTATCGTCCATGACATCTGCAGACCTAATATCGTAGTGATCTTCTACAGGGGTAGTCTTGTTTATGATGGTGGCTAGTGGGTATAATATAAAATTTATGACAGAATGTTTAGTATTGGTATGGTAAAATGAGGGGTCTTCTTCAAGAAATGGTCTTTGGGAGGAAATGAGCAAATACATTTGCAGGACCCTTGTGGTCAAGTGGCCAGGCTAGTATTTAATGGCCAATGGAAATGATCCTTGGAGACCTTCTACCTGCAAGCATTCGCTGGAATGGCACGACACTGTGTATGCATTACGCCACAATAATTTGGTCACACAGACCGGCTAACCATAAGAAGAGCCAGTGATGACTAAACGAAGGAGATTTTCATTGCTCCTGTCCAGGTTCCACAGAGTACTGATTTAGCCATTGGACCAAGGATCTGCAAATTATTAGCTCATTTATACTGTATACCTGTTATGTTTGTGCACTCACACTGGATGGTAAAATCAGGAGGCAGTAAGCGAATGTTGTTCAGGGTGATTCGTCCACGATCTCCATCATCAAACGCAACCGTCACGGAGTCTGACTCTCCTTCGTCACTTGAGGAACCTAGAAGAATAAAATAAAGATTAAAATTAGACCCAAGATTTTCTAACCATTTGACCAGTGCGTAGTTTTTGGTGCATATATTACTCTCTCTAGAGGTAATGACATGTCGTCACGTGAAAAATATAGCAGTAATGATGCTACTTTTGGCTCATGACCGATTGTCAAAGTGTTCTGAAATGGAATATAAGAGAACCCACAAAACCCAGGAATTCCGAATGCCTGAAATTATGAACCTCGAGGTATTATGACTCCCCTACTGTGAAGTTAAAAGGGTATTAGAAGTCACCTGTACAATTTGCCTGCCCCCTCATGTGTTAATATGGTGGCATAGCTCCTTACTGAATACTCATATCATGCATTAAACAGCTGGGGGTATATTATTCCAGTTATTGCCATTACCCTCATGTATGAATTTGGCACAAGTACAGAGAGAATAATTTTACTCTTAGATATGAATTTATTTTAGCTTTCAAAATTTTTGAAAAATAAAAATCAAAAAAATAAATTAAAAAAAAATGTAGAGACATTAAAGGTCTTGGCTTAAAATATAAAAATATGGGAATGTGCCCAAATTTGCAAAACACATTTGTGTTTTTTTTTTTTTTTACAGTTCATTCTGAAAATTGAAGAAAAAAAATGACTGACAACATGAAACCGTGTTTCAACAAGTCTATAAAATATAGGTGCTCACTGTTTCTCATTAAATCGAGAAATCAATTCAAAATTCTATAAAGATCACGTGACTGGCCGGCCAGTGGCGCAGGTTGCTAGGCAACGTCCCCTCTGACAGCAAGTGTCAATTACTATATTGAGCGGGAATGGGTGCTTGAGATTGTACAGCAAGGAAGCAACTGCAACATCTGAGGATGATGAATGTGCTAGAATACAGGACGGCATGTTGTCCATGATGTATCATTTCTTATTTGGGAAGAAAAAAAAATTTTTTTTTTGCAAATAAAATTTACTGCTCATATTATTGCCTGTTGTACCACCATAAATTTTACACCCCTGCCTGTACAGAAAGAGAAGGCGCAGGTTTTATAAATAGGTGGCCTGCAAATAATGGCTGATTAAAGAAAGCATCATTTTATGGAGTGCAGGGGAATTAATGACATAGAATAGGAAAATAGGATTACGGTACTTATTTAAATATATGAACCAAACTGGTAAAATCAGTTTGGAAATTTTTTTTTTTTAATTACAAAAAAGAAACAAATTATACTAGATACATATGGTACAGACACATATTTTATACAGTGTGGCTCAAAATTAGATGTACAGGTGAGTCAATGAAATTGATCACAATAGATTGTAAATATATAGACAGCAAAAGATATGTATATAAAAGATATGCATCTAAATATAGAAAAGATTTGAGATTCTCATATATATATACATACACATACATATATATATATATATACACATACACACACACACCCTATATCCATTGCTATATACAAATATATATAATTAGCAATATAATTAATTTGGGCAACTTCGTACCTCTCACCACATTTCCTGGGTACAGACAGCGTGACTTTTGACTCCAGTAGGCACAGACACGAGTCCCATGGGGAAGGGAACGTGTAGATTGAGGTTTCACATCCACGACCTGCAAGGATGCAGAATTTATTAGAATTGACAAGACAGAAACCATTATGAGAAAATATTACATAAACACACACAGACAGACACACACATTATTACTTTTTTAAAAAATGTAATAAAATATTTGTATTATTCTTTTTTGCTAAATATTTAGCATGTTTTAATATATACACATTTAACCATTTCCCTTTGACCTACTCCATATTCTGTATAGAGGAAGTTCTAGAATTTCCTGTCACAGTAGACACACACTAGGAACTTACAGCTTCCTGTAGAAGTTGCTCTTGGGAGTAAATGCGAGGCCGATTTCCTCTCTCTCCCTCTATCACAACACTGTATCTGTGTCAAATAAATACAAAAAATAATAGTATAATCATGAAGGATTCTTGAAAGCTTTGGTATACTATGTTAAAACCATTATTAGTCACTGGTGTACAACAAGACAAGGACCAATATTGAGGTTGTGGTCACCTACATGTCAGGGGGCTGTAGACTGCGAATACTGGCCGCGTACAGTAAGTTGTCCTCCTTGGGTATTAGAACCTGTAACCCTTCTCTCAAGTCTGTCTTAGCGAGTGAGCAGATGTGAGCTGGAACAAGACAATTACACCACAAAATCACTTCCTATTCCTTGCATAGGAATGATTATGAATAAAATGGAAATAGACCATAACATAGGACTTGCAATTGATCATCTCACCTTTGTTCTTGGCTGTCGAGCTTGTTTCTTCTTCCCCTTCTGAAAAACTGCTGTTATCATCAAACTGGAAGTCATCTTCTACTGCAAAACTTTGCAAGAGTCGACTGACTGCCCGACCTCTTTCCTGCAGGTGGAGGAAGGATTAACTTGTCAAAACCTGGGGTTGATGACTTTGAGATCAAGATAGCATTGGATCTCAATGGTGGAACAAAGCATTGGAAAATTACCTATTTTTAATATCATAAGACTCTCAAAAAGTACCCTTAAGACACATGCATAGTGTTTTATTTATAGGTTAAGTACCAACTGACCGACTGATGGACACCCATCGTTGTTCTCTTGTATTAGGACTTAATACCAAGATGTAGAGCTCTTCCTACACGCAAAAAAAGCAAAAAAAAAGTTTCATACCTGTTTAGACTTCATTCTTCCCATCTTCATCTCTTCTTTCATGAGGTTCTTGGGGGATCGAGAGGTCACGGAGAGACTCAATATACCATTTTTTCTCTATAGGAATATAAAAAGAAAATAGATTTAACAAGAGTGAAGATTTTTTTAAAGATGTGGATATATTATACATAATTCTTGGCAAACCTACTTGGATGTTTTTGATCTTTTTGTCTTTTTTGAGTCCCTGGCTAGTAGAACAAAACAGAGTCTTGCTGGGAGTCAGAGCCCGAGAGTCAGACTGTAGTCTACGCCGCATATTTCCCTCTGGTTTCCCCTCATGACTTAAAGACTTTTTCTTAAGAGGCTTATTAGGGTGGCTTCGAGATTCCAGCTTGGCAGAACGTTTGCGGATCTTGACTTCGCTCTCGGGGCTGGTAATACAGCATGAACCTGGAAATAGAGAAGAGTTACCATATAACAAATATAAAGTATATAATAAAGGATGGGGGGCTAAAGATGGAGTTTAGGTACCATCCCAAACATTGGCTGTGGTTCCATGTTCCTTACCTAGTAGTCCCTGTCTTTCAATTTTCTTTTTTGCTTTTTGATTGGCTTCCATTTTTACCACCGCAGAAGCAGAAGGACCCACCAGGGAGGAGTTACCAGGAGTATTAAGGGACAAGCTTGCATCATGGTTGGACAGCCCAGGGAGATCCTGCTCTCCGTCATCACTGTCAGAGTCTTCATCGTTGTCCTGATCTGTAGTAAAAACACATTTTTATAGACCGTTTCGATAGATCTACTGAAGCTCCTTAAAATAAAGAAGTGAAAACCAAAAAGTTTTAAGGGCTCACCAAAAAAGTTCTAAAGGAGTCAACTAACCAAAAAACAGTAAAGAACTAACAAAAAAAAAAAATAAAAAAGTTCTAATGACTCACTACTACCTAACACCTAGCTGTACACAACATCTAAATAAATAAATCTCGATTGACAACCCCAGTTGGCTACTCTGTATGGAGGGTTTAACATAACTCTCCTCACCTGCTGCCCCAGCTCCCTCTGGCCTCTGTCTCTCCTGACCTTTCCTTTCACCTCCTTCTTTGACCTTTAAACATGACCCTTTGTGTGGAGGCATTTTCTTCTGCATTTTACTAGTTGGAAGAACTTCCTTACGGTGAAAAGGGCTTGTACCAGATGCTAAGGCTTTGCTCTTCATTTGCGAGACCTTCCGTGCCAGTTTGGATGCCAACTTGTTTTGAGGGCACACATTTTTACAGTGCATCTTGGCCTAAAAAAGAGAACGTTATGTAAGAAAGCTAACCTACGAAGGTCCTTTTTTTGCCAATTTTGATCTCTTATTTAGAACTTACGGTCTTCTGTGAGTGATCTTGATCACTGTAACTCTCCTCTGATATTTTACTTTTCTTTTTCTTGGGCTCCCATCATTTCGAAGCTCTGCACACAAGAGACTTAAACTTCTGCTCAAAGGCCTGGAAAAAGAAAAAAGAAATATCCATACTTAGAATTCATCTACCACACCATCTACAGTAAGGTTTCTATTGATGCCAAGAAATGTCAAAAATAATTCATCCAGTCATGAGATTTCTTTTAAATCCACCAAGCAAACTTTAAAGGAGTCTATAATGAGGAGGCCAGAAATTATCTAAAGAAGTCAAGGAAGCCATCATCTGTTCCATCGTGGGTATATATAGGGTGCTCCTCTATCTACCTTGGCATTTTTGCAAGAACATATGTAGTGTATGCCAGGAACGTCCTCAAGACTGACGTATGCATAAGCGGGTACATGATCGTAAACTGCTTTTCCTTCCGGGCACAGTAGGGATTAAATGAATGGCCTATCTGAAACTTGTCACTTCTCAACACACTTCAGCACAGCACAGAGATGTGTCTGCAGCCAGGAAGAGCGAGGTTCCCCCTGCCCGCTGTTAACCTCACCTCCATGTGCCAAATTCCATGTAACTGCAAACGGGGAGGGAGACGGGGAATTCCCCATTGCAAAGCACTCAGCACACATATCCGTCTAATTTATTCCAACCAATTCATGCTCTCCAGACCCTACTGTAAACACACTACAGTGGACGCGATTGTCACCTCCTATGAAACATTGCTGGCTCCGAATATTGTAAGCGGGTTGTAGGTTAGACCGATTAGAAGCAACGGTAGTCACCACATCGAAGAACAAGAATAGAGTCTAAGTTACTCCATAGGCTGATCACATAAAATATAGACAGAAATATTTTTGGAGGCTTTTTAGTGTGTCCACTGGAGCTCATGTATGTTGGAATTGATTCCAGTGGAGAAACATCTCTGAAGTTGCACTTACATCGTCCGATAACCCATCAGATTCTTGCAATAACAATGCACATTCAGGATAATTGTGTAAATTGAATGGGTTGAGCAACTGAACGAGGTGTCCAAAAATGTTCATCTTGCATGAAATCGTTTAGGTAAGCAAAAAGAATTATTGATCTTCTTTCAAAAATGTTTTTGCTTCGTTCATTCAATTACAATTTCGTACAGTTTCAATGGAAATTTGTGTCCAATGTTTTATGAATTCATGCATTTGTAATAAATAGCATCACTATTGGGATGTTAATGTTCAACACAACTACACTTCAGATTTTCCCTGTGAAAACGGTGACCGATGTTCGATGTTACAACATTTCGTTCACAATTTTT
This sequence comes from Oophaga sylvatica, assembly GCA_033576555.1. NCBI lineage: Eukaryota > Metazoa > Chordata > Amphibia > Anura > Dendrobatidae > Oophaga > Oophaga sylvatica. The sequence continues at coordinate 67,208,491 of JARQOD010000003.1, read as the reverse complement.
GTCATGTGGAAATACTTGTCTGACATCGTTTGCCAGTTTTAAGTTACGATCACATCATTCATTGTTTAAACGATTATCTGACCCTCAGAGTGGTTGCACAATTTTCCCAACCACTTCTTGAGTCTCCTTTGTTTGACTCTCTGATATTTCTAGCGTGCAATACAAAAAAGTGCACAAGAACGCCATCACAAGCCCTCTCAAAGACAAAAAATTCAATCCCTCTAGACCAGAAAGGCCACAACATGGGCTACAACTGCCAAAGCTTAATGAGAGCTTATTGTACTCCTGGCTTCCACCTGCTTAGTTGTTACCCTAATGTACAAACTTCTTGTGGACCTCCATAGGCAAACTTATGATCTTTCTCGTCTTAATCATGGGCCACCAAACTCTAGTGGAGACATCCAGCTGGTGTAGGGAGACGTAAAGGCCAGGCAATGCTTCTTGGAAAAAACATGCAAATTAACTCTTTTCAAGAAGGAAAGCTGACTAACACCACCATTAGGAATCCTGCCACTGCCCTTGACAATGGGAGCGATCAGCTCATCTGATCAGACCCTTAAAATACAAATATAAATGAAAAATGAAACAAAACCCATATCCGTCGGGTTTCATAAGCACTTATAGTACCTTAAGCTACTATCACAAATTGACAGGGTACATGGACAGAATGGACAAGCATAAAGAGTTGGACTTCATGGTTGGGGGACACAAAAAGGTAGATTGGAGGTCAGCCTGACCATGGGGGACTTCTTTCCCGAGTGCGGTTCTTACAGAGCGGATTTTAGCCAGCTTTTTAAATCTGTAGTAAAAGCATCTCCCGCAGGCAGATCCATCAAAGCCTCTTAAATCCGCTCTGGAATCTCAGCTGGAACGATTTAACCCTTAAAGCACCCAAATCTACACCAAGGGCTGGAGAGCTCATGAAATATTTAGACGTGACGCAAGGGGCACTTTGCGAGTTGTGTCATCTCAGGCACTCACACAACCTTCGTAAAGTGGCGCATACATTACTGGTGAGACATTAATAAGTGACGGATACATGAATAATGCACAGCGGGCTTGAGAACGTATCCTTGTGCATTTATACACATATGTAATTTAAGGCCGAGCCCGAAAATGGAGAAAGGGGCCCCTCTTTTCAAAGATGGCTGCCAAACAGAAGCTTTATGGGTTAGGATGAAAGGTTTGTGCAATGCCATCACCTTATTTTCAATCTTCTACATATCACACTGAGTCCAAATTCAGCAAACAGCAGGGTAGAGCTTAGGGGAGGAAGCGGGGGTTGCTAGGCAACTATCTCCGCTCTCGGCCCCTGGATGTATAGCCTGCGTCCATGCAGACCGGAGATTGCTACCGCTTTATCATGTAGGGCCTGTATGGAATGAGTGCGTGAATAGAGTACCACCATCAACAACTGGGGGAAGATGTACTGTTCTTACATAAACCACAACATAAGTGACTGTGAAGAAATATTTTAAGCAATGCCTTTCACAACCCTCATCTTCCATGAGTAATGCTGAAAACTTACAGATGAACCTGAATAGAAAGAATCTGTTCGGTCATACTGAGGTTATCAGGTTGGGCATCTTCACCGTAACCCTCCACTGTAGGCCACAGTCATGAACAGCACCAAGTACAACTTACTGGTGTGAATCATGGCTCCATAGTTGTCAGATTCGCCAGGACTTTTTAGATTTTTTTTGTTCTACTAAAAACAATACCAATAAGTTTGGGAATGTCTTGGGACAAAAATAGCAGGGAAAGACATACTATCGGTGCAACTGCACAGGGGCCCAACAGATAAGGGCCCCTGTGTAGGAGGAATCAGTTTAGGTGGGACTTGCATTTACTATTTTGTCAACAGTGTCTAATAATATAATCAGAAGTCAAATCATTGCAATAAGTGTGTATGTGTATGTATGAGAGTGTGCATATGTATACATGGGTGTGAGTGTATAAATATGAATATCTTCAATTTTGAGTGTGTATGAGTTTGTATGTACAGTATACGTGTGAGAGCGTACGTATGCGAATATACACAATTTTGAGTGTGTATGTATTCATGTCTGAGTGCGTATGCATATGTATACATTTGTGAGTGCACATGAATATGTATGCATTTATGAGTGTGTATGCTTGTATGTATACATGTATGCATGTGTTTGTATACATGTGTGAGTGTATGAACCTGTGTGCATATGTATACATTTGTGAGTATGTATGAGTGTGTGGGCCACATGTGTATATATATATATATATATATATATACACATATATATATGTGTATATATATATATATATATATATATATATATATATGTGTGAGTGTTTTTGTAGATTGTAAGCTCTTACAAGCAGGGTCATCATTATTTTTGCTTTAATTATAGTATTATCTTTAACTATGTTACTTATGACAGTTGTATATGAACCTCTGAATTGTAAAGCACTGCAGAATATGTTGGCGCCATATAAATAAAAATTATTATATTATTATTGTATATGTGTGTAAGAGTGTATGAGACTGTGTGCGTATATATACATATGTGTGTGCATTTGTATGTGTATGTATACATGTGTGCATGTGTGTGTATACACGCGAGAGTGTTGATGAGACTGTGCGTGCGTTTGTATAAGGATAGGTGCGTGCGGGAGTGTATACGTGTGGATTTTAGAGTATACATGTGTGTGTAAGCATGTGTGCATGTATATTTTTGGTGTATCTTCATGTGTGTGTAAGTGAATGTTTATATGAGTGAGTGCATGTTCGTGCATATGAGTGTGACGGTGTGCATGTACACATATATTGGAGGGAGCAGCTTTGTTCGAAAGTACCACAAACTTAAAAGACGTTCTCCAAGCTGGCATAAAGCGGTACTACTCAGGCGACAACCACTTTGAATGCCAGTTGGTGGTGCCCGGATCAGTCGCTATTTCCCTTCCCAGGAACCGGTATCTTTCAGGATGAACTACCTAAAGTAAGGGAAATTGACACTTTCTTAAAGGAAATATTGCCAAAGAGGTTGGAGGTGGTGGACTCGCGTAACCTTCAATACTTTGTTTGGTTGCAGTATTGGGACAAAGCACTTGAAATCAAATATTCGATTCCTACTGGACCACCAGGGGTCATACACAGCTTTACCTTATTGGACAACTCCCCCACTCTAAGCCACCACTTCTTCTCATTTGACACAAAAGAGAGTCCCACCTGCACCAGTGTCCCCTGTGGTCAGTGCCTGCCCTTACCCACGGATGCCGTGTAGTCACTTGACAATGGGCGACTATCACATTTGTCAGTCTTAATGAATACACAGAGGTGCCACTTTAAAAAGGGCAGAGGTAGGCAAGATGCCGCTACTCAGATTATTATTTTTTTAAATACTAATGACTCAGCCGCCTCTTGTGCCCACAGTCTGTAAAACAGCTGCTTGTGCGATAGGGAGGAGGGAAAAGCTGAAAACCGAGGGGAAGTCGGGCAGCCAGCATTAATCCAGACACTTGCAAGTCCCTTAATAGCAGCTCAGTTAAAAACCTGCTAGCCCCCTCGCTATGGTCAGGAGGCATAAGCTGCCCCTTGCCCTAGTGGCACAGCCAAGCAAAACACGCCATCTTTTTGTAAACTCTCTCCCTTTCCTCCAAGCATGCAACGTTTGCTAATGTTTTCTGACATAAAACTCTGACATTTATTTTTTTTTTCCCTGTGTCTTAATTGAGGGAGTCATTTAGTAGAGATTTAACTATTATTACCAAATCATAGAGCTTGATGCATTGCATACACTCTCCAATCGTGTTTGGACTAGCTTGGAGGATTTATGCAAATGGCCCTGCCGGGAGAGGCAATTTGTAGCAGAGAAGGACAATTATACAGGGCCCGCGAGTGCGAGAATAGCTGCACCAGGCGGTTAATGGGTAATAGCAGAGCGCTGGAACCAGTGAGCGGCACCGTAATATGACCAGAGGCGGTTACATGGCACAGGCAGGGGTTGCTATGCTGTGTTGTGTGCCACTTTTGTGGGAGAACCTACCCCTCCCTTTGACAAGACGTATCTACGGGGAGATCATCAAGAGGTGGGAAGGGACTGGAGTGAAAACGAGGAAAAGTCCCGATTGTTTAGTTTGTAGAAATTGCAAAAAAAATAGGTTTTAAAAAATTCAGATGGTTTTACACCAAATTTTAATTTGGTCTTATACAGGGTGCAGCGAAAGCAGTACGACAAGGTTCAGGGTAGATGAGGGCATGAAGATCCAAGAGCTTCAAGTCACACCGCTGGTCTTATAGGAGGGAGTAATATCTCCTATGGCGGTGTCCCTTTTCATGGGGCTTGAACTAAAAAAAAAAAAAGAAAAAAAAGAGCTTTCCCACCTAATGCCTGAAAGTCATCAATGAATAAACTTAGTAAAAGAGTTCATTCTGCTTTTTCTCAGTTCAATCAATCAATCAATCTGAAAGAACTGGGTGACTACCACTATGGCTACCAGTGTAGCCGGTTTGGTGGTAGTCCAATTTTCTTAAAGTTCTGAATCACAAATCTGTCACCTTATACATTTTCTAAGCCAGGTGAAGGGTGGACCATTTATGGATGGAGTAATCATTCAGCAGATGGAGAAAGCACAATGACCACCATATGATCGTGCCCATTTTGTGTGTAGCTCATTAAAGAGATCTGTCAGTATGTAATTTTACTTTTATTTGTTGTAAATTCCACTGTTCTCCTGAATCCTGCGATGTTTTTCTTTTGTTCCAGCGTCTCTACGTTCCTGAGATATGGCCTCCTCTTCCCTATGTACAAATCTATTCTTTTTAGCCAATTGGGCATGACCTTCAAGAAAACTCCCACAGAGAAGAGTTTAGAATCACGCCTAGTTGGATAAACAGGCTAGATGTACATGTAGGAAAGAGAGGAGCAGGAGCAAAAGAAATACAATGCTGGATTCAGGAGAACAGCGGCATTTATAATTGATACAAAAAATATATATTTATCTCAAGTTATGTATTTTGTTTAAAGAAACACGTCCTAGATGTCCAGAGTTTGGTTGAACAACCTCACTATTACTCAAATGCTAGAATATTTGCAAATTAGCACCAAAGAGGACATTTTATGGGCATTCCCATGTAAATGTCCTGATATGGGGGATTTTAAATTCTAATAAAAAAGGTAAAGTTAAAGGGAATCTGTCACCCCAAAATTGCCATATCAGATAAAGATATGGCTGAATAGTGCGTCCCATAACAAAGCTAACGGTGGGTATCATATATCATGATACCCCCTTTTTTATATCAAAATACCTTTGTAAAGTTGGTTATTTTCGGTGTCAATCACGGTGGTCAGTTCAGGAGGGCGGCGTTTTCTCTCCTCTCCCCCCCGCTGCTCGTCATCAGTTGCGTATCGCCGTCTGTGAATCCCAGACGGCGTTCGGCTTCCCGCAATTGCGCAATTCAAAATCCAGCCCGGCGCATGCGCAGTGTGCTTTGCCCAACAGTGGGCAAAGCATAAAATCAGTACAGCGCATGCGCTACTCTTTCCTTGCCCGGAAGTCGTCCAAGGCAAGCAGTCATTTCCGGGGCAAGGAAAGAGTAGCGCAAGCGCTGTACTGATTTTATGCTTTGCCCACTGTTGGGCAAAGCACACTGCGCATGCGCCAGGCCGGATTTTGAATTGCGCAATTGCGGGAAGCCGAACGCCATCTGTCGGATTCACAAACGGCGATACACAACTGATGACGAGGAGCGGGGGAGGACATGAAAACCGCCGCCCTCCTGACCTGACCGCTCTGATTGACACCAAAAATAACCAACTTTACAAAGGTATTTTGATATGAAAACGGGGGTATCAGGATATATGACACCTACCGTTAGCTTTGTTATGGGACGCACTATTCAGCCATATCTTTATCTGATATGGCAATTTTGGGGTGACAGATTCCCTTTAAAGGGAACCCATCAGGTCCCCCATGCCTTCCAACCCAGCAGCATTCTCTTATGTATTTATTTTACTCACAATCTAAATTCCCTATCAGTATGTCTTTGGAGTGTGGGAGGAAACCGGAGAACCTGGCGGAAACCCGCGCAAACGTGGGGAGAACATACAAACTCCTTGTAGATGTTGTCCTTGGTGGGATGAGTAAATTCCATGCCTAACCATCCCTGTATAACATATTTCGGTAAAGATTAGGTTTAAAAAAGCATTTATATTGTCCCCGTTTCCTATGCTAATTAGGGCTTTGACTAAGGCCTGTTTCAGACATCCGGTGTGCGCCTGACGGCGCCCCCGGCATTTAACCGCAGCGCCGGGCATCAGAAACCATCCGGCAAAAAAACGCATGCGGCGCATCAGGTTTTCTGATGCGGCGCTGCGGCTAAATGCCGGGGGTGCCGTCAGGCGCACACCGGATGTATGAAACAGGCCTAATCGATGGGGCACTAGTTTCTGGGTGTATGCTTCCCGACTTCAGAGGCGCAGTGCGCATGACAGGAACTTCAGGAGCTGGCTTCTGCACTTCCGGTCATAAGCACTGCGCATCTGAAGTCGGGAAGCATTCACCCGGCTACAGGGGCAGTGACGCTTCTGAACTTCCGATCATGCGCACTGCGCCTCTGAAGCCAGGAAGCGTAGACACGGCTACAAAGACGCAGTGATGCTGCCGAAATGTGCGGTGCGTGAGATTTGAAGAAACTGGCGATGACGTCAGCTCCTGCAAATTATGTTCTCATGCCCTCCGGGGCGTGATAACATGGAAAGATGGCTGACTAGTCTGGAAAAACTAACGCCCCATCGATTAATCAAATCCCTAATTAGCATAGGAAACGGGGACAATATAAATGCTTTTTAAACCTAATTTTTACCGACAAATGTTATACAGAGCTTGTTAGGCAGGGAGTTTAACCATGCATAGGTGAATGCTGCTGGTTTGGAGGGCATGCGGGACCTGACAGGTTCCTTTTAAAAAAAATTACTAAAAATTTTACAGAGAAAGATGATTTATAGTCTTTATAGGATTTAACAGTGTTTTTTTGTGGGATAGACATGTCCATTAAGAAACAGCAATGACGTAGATTGGGGTTGAATTTTAAAAAACTGCATGAAAAGTCACCCTTGAAATTAAAAAGATCTGAAGAAGTAATTTCTTATTAAAGTCTATTGTTTTAGTAAAAAAAAACCTGTACTCAAATCAAACAGTGAAACGGCCGAGCTGCCATGGGTGTCAAGTGCAGGTTAATGAATAAAGGCAATATTTGCATTGTAGAATTGAGCTGACTGGAACACATTCCTCTTGGTCTTAATGAGTGTACACAGGACCTGTGCTTGGACGTGAAGGACCAAGAAGCAGGTTTAGACAAGACCACTGCCTTAAGATAAATAGAAGGGGCAGAAAGAAGTGTAGACAGATCCATCCATAGAACATTGACATTACAGTCCTCAGGGACTTCACATCATCTTGGTGGCCATTTCCAAGCAATGAATCTAAGAGGGCATAAAGAAGTCTCCTGTTAACTTACTTGGTCTTCTTATTCTCGTACAGCCGGTGTGATGAGGGAGCTCGACAGTGTGGGCGTTTTCTTGGCCTCCCTGGACCCCGTCGGACTGGACTTCGGGAACTCTCATCCCTACTGTAAATGGAGTGACGAGTCAGATTTAAAATTGTCCTATCTGACTGTGGGACCCCAAAAACCTCCACCAAGATTGTTTCGTACCATCAGGTTTGGCAGATCTCTAGAAACATTTACTTACTCATGGTCATGTCTCCTCTGCAATTTCACAAACTCCCTTTGCTTCTCTTTATATCGCCTCTGAATTTCTGCCAATTTCATCCGCATGTCAACCTCCTCAGTGTCCAGGTGGTCAATGGCAGCCTTCAGTGGACAGACCTAAGGACAAATCAGAAACAATGGTCCAAATACAAAGCAAACTTGCCAAAAGTCTTGATTTTGTCGATACAATCCCATGAGCTGAATCATTAAAAGGGGTGGTGTATACATAAACCCCGCCCATGAGGATCATTTTGTGATTGTTTCCTGGGAACAGGGTGTACTAACATCAAGGTTATGAAATGGGTGGGACATAAATCAATTGTAATCAGTATAAAAATGGATCTATGTCACTCACTGGCTTTGTTTTAGGTGTCCAGCTATACGTCCGGCGTGATAGGCGGACACGAGGTGTTTGTTTCGGACAGCAGGTATGGTGACATGTTGGTTTAGCACCTTCTAGGCTATCAGCCTCGGCTAGAGACCATGCAGCAGCGATGGTGGCAAAAACTTGAAGATCAGAGACTACTAAATCATCTTCACTAGCTAAAAAAATAATTGAACAAAAAAAATAGATGCATTGAAAAAGGAAACATTTCAAAAGTCCATAAAATAAAAATTTCAGTTAAAAACACCTATTACATGTAGATAGTAGTCAAATATTGTACAATAATTTGAAAGAAAAATTAAATGAAATTCATTGCATTTTTGGAAGGTACGATAAATTGTTTGCAAGAAATAAAATAAATAAATGGAATATTATTATTATTTTGCAACTACCATTAAATATATTTCGATATATAAATATTTCTATGACCATCCGCCCTTGCCTTGCCGTAATACGAAGATCTAAATCTTTAATTCTAGATGGCAAAACTTTTTTCCTCTTCTTGTATTAAGAAAATAAATTCTCCCGTTTCAGCTACAATAAAGTCGAGCCATTAAACCGCCCAGCACAGAATGCAATGATTCTATCAAACAAACAGGTGTAAGAAGAGGTGTTGCAACTCCCCGTGGACCACGCAAGTTGCCAATTATTGCCACTACTCCCCGTAAAGATGCCCACGCGAGTGTGTTTAGAGAACCATCTTCCAGACACCAGACGGTTGATGTGGTTGCATTTCCGTGCATTACCTTATCCACAATGGCAAAAAACAATCGATACTAAAAGCTACTTGGGAGAACATTGCCCTATTTAAGTATGGCTTCCTGTGCAATATCGCAGCCCAGCACATGTGCCCATCTGTCTTCTAACTGACAACACACTTCCGATGGGTCCCATGACAGACACACAAAAGGGGCTGGTCTGCAATATGCAGCTAATTATCACTGCCATTATACTACATGGTTTATAATTCATCAGCCATGGAAAAGCTTTGCCCACAGCTTAATAGAGAAGGTTCATTATACAGGGACTTGATGGTTGCTGAGAGGGTTAAGACTTTTAGAACGTCTACCAAGTCCTTCAACATAGGAGAGAAAATGTAAAGACATTAATATAGTAACTAATTGGCATTTAACCAAGTAATTACGCGACTTTTACCTGTCTCGATTTACAAAAATTACTATTTGTTATAGGTATTTTCGTAAATTTTTAGATATTCATAGTGACGTGTTGACTTGGGATAAACAACGACCCAATAATCGGTCAATGAGTGGACCATGAATGGTCACAATAAGGAGAGTCTGACATCAGCTCTTGGATTCTGCCCATCTTCAGACCTTGTGAGTCTCGGCCTCTCCAACTCTTATACACCATTATTGGGCTAGAAAATTGGGTAATCAGATACAGAAACCCGTCACTATTGTCAATATTTTAAAGATATTCCATGGACCCGTCCGAAAAAAAAACAGTCTTGGACGATAACGTACTTTAAGACCCCAAATATTTGTATTATATGTGTAGATCTAGTTTTTACAAGATACAATGAACCCCTCTGGGTCACATCAGAGGCTTCATGAGTTATAATGACCTGAAATTTATATCTTATACCAAAACTATTAATAATAAAAGGATTTCACAAAATTAAAAAGTTGCAAACTTGACCCAAAAATTGGGTAAATCAAAAGCCTATTTCATTCTTGAGAAAGGTTTAATATTAAACATCAGTGACCTTGTTATCAGCTTGATAAAGACTAAAACCCCCACCCAGCTCTTCAAAAAAAAAAAAAACAGCCGCCATGCCCCAGGCGGCACATTGGCCAGTAAGAGATGGGAGCACGATGGCACTATATCGCCGCACACTTCTACGCTGCAGTGTGTTTATTTGCTGAACTAGGAAATCAAATCCTCCCTCTTAATGGCTGCTCTAAAAAAGTGACTTTGGAGGGGAAGGTCGGGGGCTCGGGGTCCCTGTGGAGTGTAAGAGTCTGTGATTAACTAGCACACTGCTCTTAGAGGCCTGGGCTGCAGTGTTTGGGTTTAATAATCTCTCAGGAGATGACAATACTGAGCTTGCAGGGAAATTAAGTGCATACGATCCCGGGCTTTTAACTGCTCTTAGTATAGAAAACCCTTCCCTTATTTTCCCTACAGACTTCTGGAAGAGCTTCAAAGGGTATCTATTAACCCTATCCACACCTTATTATAAATAATTAGTGCATGCTGTAGACTTCAGTAGTGAGATGTGCATCTTACAAGCCAAGTGATCTCGTGTTTAGCAGGCAGCAACTACTGAAGGCGGCGGCCAATGAGGCCAAGACATTTTTAAAAATGTATAGATTATATACAGTACAGACCAAAATTTTGGACACACCTACTCATTCAAAGATTTTTCTGTATTTTCATGACTATGAAAATTGTAGAATCACACTAAAGGCATCAAAACTATGAGTTAACACATGTGGAATTATACATTACACTTTACAAAAAAGTGTGAAACAACTGAAAATATGTCTTATATTCTAGGTTCTTCAAAGTAGCCACCTTTTGCTTTGATTACTGCTTTGCATGCAGAAAAGGTGAACGGATGGACTCTACATGCCTGGTTCCCACCGTGAAGCATGGAGGAGGTGGTGTGATGGTGTGGGGGTGCTTTGCTGGTGACACTGTTGGGGATTATTCAAAATTGAAGCGGTGAGCGGTCCAGCTCACCCCAAACCATCTCGATTAGGTTCAGGTCTGGTGACTGTGGAGGCCAGGTCATCTGGCGTAGCACCCCAACACTCTCCTTCTTGGTCAAATAGCCCTTACACAGCCTGGAGGTGTGTTTGGGGTCATTGCCCTGTTGAAAAATAAATGATGGTCCAACTAAACGCAAACCGGATGGAATAGCATGCTGCTGCAAGATGCTGTGGTAGCCATGCTGGTTCACTATGCCTTCAATTTTGAATAAATCCCCAACAGTGTCACCAGCAAAGCACCCCCACACATCACACCTCCTCCATGCTTCACGGTGGGAACCAGGCATGTAGAGTCCATCCGTTCACCTTTTCTGCGAGCAAAGCAGTAATCAAAGCAAAAGGTGGCTACTATGAAGAACCTAGAATATAAGAGATATTTTCAGTTGTTTCACACTTTTTTGTAAAGTGTAATGTATAATTCCACATGTGTTAATTCATAGTTTTGATGCCTTCAGTGTGATTCTACAATTTTCACAGTCATGAAAATACAGAAAAATCGTTGAATGAGAAGGTGTGTCCAAACTTTTGGTCTGTACTGTATATTTTAACTAGTTATTGCCTGTGAAGTTGTATTTACTACACAGAAGTAAATTTAATCTATCTGTAAAAGCGAATGGTGGAATGGTGAGCCTAAGCAGATACATAGAAGCCAATCCGACCTAGACAATGTTAAGTGTAAAACAATGGGGAGGGATAAAGAAGCAACATGATGATTTAAGGGGGTGTCACATGAAGACAACCCCCTCCCACATACTCTATTAGTGTATATGGAGATCAAACAGAAAGTCTGCCACTAAGGACCTTCCGTTATAAGGCAGAACGTAGAGTCGCTCGACAGATCCCGTTTCTGGTGGATTCACTCCGTTTTTGTGTTACTTCAATGATTATATATCTAGGTAGCCAACATGCAATCCTATATTTTCACTGCAACGGAGATGCCCTACTAGCTACAGCTAACTCCCAAGTAAAATATGCTTCTTACTAGAGGGCAATAGTGATTAGCTGTAGAGTCAACATTTCGAAAGGGATCGTTTCGAACCCATTTTAAAAGGGCCTATCACCATTGACCAGTTTGCTCTTCTTTTATTCCTTCTACTCCTGTAAATATTTTTTATTTTTAAATCAACTTTTTAATTCAGTGCTAATTTGTTGGGGGCATGGCTCACATTATCCTCTGGGGCATGTCTTTAGGCTGTTTTGCATTAGTATTCTGTTAGCAATGCCCCATTGTAAAGACCAAAAAACAGCATTAAATATAAAAACGCCTGTATCTCTAAAACCACATAAGAAAAAAATGAATACTCGGGAGAAATGCAGGAATTTAAGAAAAAAAAAGGGGGGGCATAAAAACTGCCCACTTTTGACCTGGTGACCTGGTGATTTCAGAATACCTCAAATCCCCTTTAAACAATGCAGTTAAGCGGTACCTTATTAGACCAAAACACAAAGGGTGCCTAGTGGGGGGGTTTTAGTAATAACAAAATGTAATGGTTACTTACCTTTTGTATCATGCAGCTGATCTTGCAGAGCCAGATCTGCCAACTCGCTGAGCAGAGCAATCCCATGAATACCTGAGCTTGTAGGGAAGAATGAAGAGTCGGCAGCTGAGAAGTTCTCTTCTTCCTGATCGGAAGGGAGCTCTCCTAAGGAGATACTGGCAGCTATTAGTGTATCTAGACTATAGAAGAAGTCATTATGGTCTGGATCAGCTGGCGAGCAAGGTGGTGAAGGAGTCAAATGCTCATCGTCTGGTGCCTGTACATCACCAGAGTCCAGGTCGTTATTGACCTCTTGTAACAAAGTCTGATCAACATCACTAATAGCCTTGTCGTCAGATTCCTCCACAATCACTGAAACCTCAGGTGGCTCCTGAGAAATGTTTGGCAACTCTTCAGCCGATGTGCCCTCAGTGTTACAACAATCACTTTGTTCCTTTTCTTCATTTGTGTCAAAACTTTGACACTTTACAAGTTCCTTCTCTTCCACATTAGTCTCGGGCTCATCCAAACTCCCACTAGCCATGTTTTCTTCGCACTCCTGGGACTTAGTGACCTGGGGTTCTTGGCTACAAATTTCACTTAGATCTGTTTCACCCAAGCGAGGCAATTCCTGGCTGTCCTCCAAAGAGTCCCCTGCAACTGGGGCATGACATGGTGAATTTTTTGAAGGGGTAAACGTCCTGGACTGCTCAGGTTCTGCTGCAGATGATGCAGTTTGCATAGTTTCAGGATCAGCAGGGTCCGCAGAGTGCACATGATGGGGAGTTGGAGAGGTATAGGATTGGACAACCTCTGGGTAGGTATATCCAGGAGGCAGATCTGTGGAACAGAAAATTCATGAAAATAACAAAAATACACCAAGCCTTTAAAAAAAAAGAAAAATCACAACATTTAGGAGAAATAGTTTTGACTTAATGGATATGTAGAAACCTTAAATTGTAATGTTGGTTCATGATCAATCTTATCACCAAGAGGACATTTCTGGGTTTCTAATTGGACCCCTAAGCATGTATAGTTTATGAGCAAAAGGCTTGACAACCTACATATGAAAAGCAAAAAAAGAAAAAAAAAAAGAAAGAATCTCCTGCTCGGATCGTCCGATAATTTTTGGAGGTCTCTAAAAATGTTTAGATCTTAGCAAATTATTTCTTCATTTCCTATTTTGGGCAATTCATCTTCCACTTCCTACAATGGAGCTGAATTATTTTCGGATTTAGGTGATGTTGGCCAAGATAAGCAAAAAAAAAACAGCTTCCGATGATCACTAGCAAAATTATTTTTAGGAACAATTGGCCAAAGATTAGTTAAAATATATCTGTTGCCAGGATCAGGAACGTGAAGCCAAAAAACGTCAATTAACTAAAGAGTCAGAAATTGGTGACTACCGTTCTAAGTTGGTGCAGATCACGATATAAATGGTTGTCTGCATCACTGCTGCGCACTCATAATTGGTTAAAGAAGACCTTCCTTAAATATGTAATATTTTTACTTTGTGTAAATGCCGCTGTTCTTAGTTCGAAGTTACTTTTCTTTTGATCCTGCGATTCTCCAATCCTGAGATATTGCCCCCTCTTCCAGGTATGTAAATGTAATATTTTTAGTTAAATGGGTGAGATCCACAGCACTTCTATTGAGGTGCCTTGAAGACCACACCAACGTGGCTAAAAGACTATATTTATATACAGGGGCTATATCTCAAAAACGGAATAGTGCAGGAACAAAAGAAAAACCGCCGGATTCAGAAGAACAGCGGCAGTTACATAAGGTAAGAAAATTACACATTTACAGCAAGTGATAGTTCCTCTTGAACAGTATGTTGGGCAGCTCATGAAAGAAACTTAAAATTAATCTTTTCTACAGGGTTCATCATCCTCTATGTACACAACTAAGTTCAATCATCCAACGTAGCCATGAAGGATGACCTTATAAAAAAGGAGTAGTCTCTCAAGAAAAGTGACAATGAATTAAAAATATATCGTAGATGGTCTTTTCAAAAAGGTGATTTTATGGACGTGTATGGTACATGGATCACAGTTTATTAGGATTGCGACAAAACCGTGAGAACAAGAGACTGGATTATCAAACACTTAGTGCGTGAGTCAGTGAAACAGGAAGCACCAGTGTGTCTAGCCAACCTTCATTAGCGGATATACTCTTTAAGGGTGACCTTCCACTAAATTTTTTTATATATACTGAGTACCTCCTCCAATTGGTGATGATCCACTGGTTCTGGAACAGTTTTTCTTTTTCTTCTGGGCCCTCCGTTCCAAAGTTATGCGTGTATGGGAGAACTTCTTTGTGGATATTTGCTTCTTATCCTCTAATGCTGGCCAATCACAACATGGCCACACCTACAGAGAAGCTTTGTGGCATATGCCCAGTTGGTTGAAGTGAAAGTTTGAACCAATTCTGAGGGGCATATCTTTGTAACGGAGAGGCACAGAAGAAAAAGTAAAAACTGTTCAAGAATCTGTGGAGCAGCGCCAATAGGAGGTTCTTCATTTAAATAAAAAAAATCCAGTGAAAGGTACCCTTTAAAGAATAACTGAAAATCAAAATATGGTAAAGCATTAACTAGTTGATCCTTGAATCTGTTTGGAATGCATAAGAATGACACATATGACGCATACAGACTGGTTTGTGGAGCAAAATTGCTGACTCTGCAAGCCTAGTGCAAAAAAAATCAAGCTTTAAGAAAAATAAATTTGAAAATGCAATAAGGCGAAGGTGACAATAAGGAACAGAAAGGAATAATTTGAAAATTTGATGACATGAAAGCTCTTGATCCTTTCCTTGTTGCTAGACCACCGGACAGAGGCACCATTCAGGAGGACGTGGGAGGTGTAAAAGAAAGGGGCGACAATGAGAAATGGAGTGGAAGATGCAAGCGTGAGAAAAAAAAAAGAGAGGAATGATGGAAGGAGAGAAGAGTAGAGACATGACCAGACCGAGCATTAGATGGATGAAGTGAGAGACTGCATAAAAGGGGAGGGTGAATGATTGAAAGCAGAGGAGATAGATGGACATGGTGGGTGGGGGGTGGATTAGACAGGTTTAGAAGATGGATGAAGCCAGCAGGACTCATTACCCGGGCTGTTTTCTGGGTGTTTATGCAGCTGACACAGACTGAGGACTAGGAAATAAATGTTATTACTCCATCTTGAAAAGGCTCTGAAGGTGCCCGAAGTTGGCAATGCCCCCCCCACCTCTGCTCTTCGTCATTGGGTTATTAATGGTGTCCTTCCACCCTCCTGACAGTATGGCCAGATGAGCAGAATATCACACTACCAGCTTACTTCCCTCACGCAAGAACAGTTCAAGGAGACATTCGTGACTCATAACCCCAAGGTTAAGATTCAGCCCTGTCTTTAAAATAGGACTGTAATATTCTGTGATCCCAAGCCAATGAGGATTCAGGACCAAGAAGGCAAAGCTCTTCCCAGAAAATGGATAGTGGGACTTTAGGACTTCTAATTTTAACTTCATAAGTGTTTGATTGTGCCTGGAATACACTGCAATGATTCAGGCATGGAGCTGCCAGAACCTAGTGGAGGGGAGCAGATTTCCAACCATACGCAGAGGAGAAGTGGTGACAAATGGGCCTTGTGGTATGCAAATATGTTTTTAATTTAAAAGGCAATCAATAGAACTGCATTTCATTTAACGGGATGCGTGGATCCCTACCTCCCATTCAGCCTTAGATTTTTTTTTCCCTTCGATCTACTTTTAACCTCTTTATTGCCAACAAAAGCCATCGTACATGTGAATTTACCTGGTTCCAGTGATTTGGGATAGTCTCTAGGGGGTTGCCCTTCCCCTCTTCGATCATCTCCTTCTTTCCCCTTGGAGTTTTGAACGGGCACAGGGCTTACAGCTGGTGAGCTGGGCACCAAGATGGAGCTGCCATCAGGGCAGGCCGGTAAAGTGCATGGGGCCAGTGGCCGGGGCGTTGGGCATTTGGACGGAGGCCGTAGAGCAGGTGAATGGGAGCAGGGTGAAAGCTTAGGTTGTGCCGGGGCAGAGGGTGGTGGAAGCAGCAGGTTGGGAGGTGGATGGATCTTGGAAGTGTTTAAGGCTTCTGCTTTACTATGGGGCCTTGCAGCCTTTTCTGGTGGGTCATCAGATTCTGGCAGATGATCTTCGGTTTTACGCTATAGAAAGAACTGAGATGTTAGACGAGAACCACATGTGGAATCGAGGCAAATCATTAAAACATAAGAACTTGAAGTCTGACATACTTGAAGATGGCTCTGCCTCTGAAGCTCCAGAGCCTGTGCTGCCCTTTGCTGTTGCAGGGCATAAAGCTCCTGTTGCCGTAGAAACTGTGACCGCGAATAGACCGGGAGCTGTCCCGGGTGCTGGAGGTGAGAGGTGGGTCCTCTGCCAGGGTACATTGGAGGCCACAAAGAAGCCTGATCCATGACATCAGCTGGAGAAGGGGGAGAAGACCACAAATTAGCATAACGAGTACCAGTAAAGCCACTTTAAAAAAAAAATTGTATTAATTTCAGAATTGATCCTATAAAATAAAAAAATAGGTTGTATGTAACTTTAATCTTAGATTTCCAGCTCTTTGGTTGCCATCAGTCAGACTTTGCTGTTATCCCAAACATGTATGACTACTAAGTTTATTTATGGCAAAATGTTGTAAATTAGAAAGCAATTTTTCCAGACGATCAGTCCACTAGGTGGCGCTGTTGCACCCAAACCTAGTAGAGAACAACACATTATTTGTTATGTTAGTAGCCCTTTACCTTGGCACATACTTTCAAACTTACCAAGAGTGTGTGGAGCAGTGTGGGGAGAGGGCTCCGGAGGTAGAATGACCAGTTGGGCAGGAGGTTCCTGTGATAGGGGGAACACTGGTTGCATGGCACTAGGCATAGATGGGGGGAATCCTGGGGGCAGGTTCTGATGCAAAGCTGGGTGACTAATACCTGGTGGCAGATAGATTAGCTACAGTTAAATCCTTGCAAGTGCCAGGGCAAGGGAGCACTTCTGAATAGCATTGAGTGCCAAGTTACTCAACACCATTTTATTTGTCTTAACACAGGAAGACCGGTTTCCTTCGAGCGCCTACGTCTTGGACAAGTTCACGCCTGCACACAAGTGCAGCATCAGCTTTGCACGCTTGGATTACGCTTAGTTCTGCTTTAGCCGTGCAATGTTCTTAGGGCAAACAACCCATGTAGCCCGACCCAGCGTCAAGAATTTAGCATACTCACTGTACGAAGGGCCACCCATCCATATGGAGGGACTCCTTGTTCTGGGCAGCCAGTGGGGATGGCTTGGGTGCGCATGTGGCGTAGGGTCAGCTCCTAATTGGCTGGCTTGGGAGAGAGAACCGCTTGCTATCATAAGATGAGGCGTCAGATCACCAGGGCAACCGCTGGAAGGATGGATTCTTGCAAACTCCACCAGGTCCTTGTTTTCTCTAAAATGAATGGGACATGAAAGGTGTGAAACAGGATTAGGAGTTCACATTCCTGGGATATAGCTGCCCTAAGAGCTGGAAGCGAGGAACCTGTTGTATAGACTTGACAGCTACTCACTGCATTAAAAGGTCTCTGCCAGGGATCCCCAGCCTCTCATCACAAAGACGGTTTCTCTCCTCTTCTGCATCCAGGTCAATAACATGCATGGACCGACTAGAGCCTACACAAAAAGAATGGCAGGGGTCAGCGTAAACACAAAAAGGCTATTCATGTAGACCAAAGCACATTTTCTATGGAGAAGGTGTTGACTTCTATGGAGAAAGAGGAATTTACCCATGCAAAGACCATTCATGGTAAGCATGATCTTCAGAATGTCGACACCACCAAGCTATCAACTAGACATGAAGACCATAAAGACTAGGTCAGTTGATTAATACATATCAATAGAATATAATATTTTGAGAACATGGCTATGACAATTTAGAAGAGACCAGAAGTAAGGGTTTTGGATAAATATCATCCTCTTGTACAGCTGGTGGGCCAAGGAGTAGTTGATGCATTAGAAAAAAAAAGTTTTCTTCCATCTAGGTGAGAACTCATTTGCATACTTTTTCACAGAAGGCATTATTTGGAGTGTATAGGCACTGTCACACTTAGCGATCGCACTAGCGATCACGACAACGACACGACCTGGCGAGATCGTTGGTGCGATCGCTATGTGATCGCTAGTTAGCTTCCAAACACAAAGATCTCATCAGAGATCAGCGATCTGTATAACGACCTCTGCGGTCGTTGGGAAAACCTAGTCCCACCTGCGACCCTGGTAAAGTCGTTCATAAAGGGTGTCACACTCAGCGATTCAGGCTCACCAGCAGGACACCAACGACCAAAAAACGGCTCAGAACGTTCATGAGCAATCAGCGACATCTCAGCAGGGGCCACATCGCTGCTACATGTCACACACAGCTGCGTCGCTAGCGAGATCGCTACTGCATCATAAATCGGTGACTCTTTAGCAATCTCGCTGTGTGACAGTACACCAAAATATTAAATCTCCATAACAAGAAACAGCACCCCATGAGAAGAAGATAAGATACCATTAAAACTGAGAAATGGCAATTGTAATTTCTTTAGTCCACTAAGATGTGAGGTCATGTAGAGGTTAAAATCTTAATTCTGATGGTCTTACCAACTGACTAAACAACTCTCTACTGGAAGTTGTGTCTCATCGGGAGAATGGTCCATAGGCCAGATAATTAAAGCAATGTGTTCTAAGCAAGCCAAGGGCTTCTGGTAACCCTGGATATTATTTTTCTGCCAGCACCCTAAAGCCTCCCTTTCAGTTGGTCCCCCGAAACCACATGGTGACATCACTCTCATCACATCACACATCAGACAGGAACCTCTTATGCCTCCCACTCACAAAATGCTTCCTCTCAGTGGAATCAACTGTACAAATCCTGATTTAGCAGGTTTCTTAACTTAGCCACTGACTCCTGGCACAAAGTAAAGGTTTGGGTGTCCGTTGCTCCACGTGTTAATAGCAGTGCCATTCATCTGACACCACTATAGTTTTAGATTAGCTTCTAAACTGAAGATCTTAGGGGCATGAGTCATACCTCCAGAGCGGCAAAAGATTCAGTCATGTACTAGTTAACAGTCTGAACTCTTGCACATGTGTCCACATCATATACTTTTACTTTCCATTAAGGAATACACTGATTGCAATGCTTCACGTGTAGACCATCCTCTCCCACACAGTGCCCAAATCACTGGGGGAGGCACTGGAGTCAGATTTGGGGGTATTTCAATCACGACGTCGATATAAATCTATAGGCCATGATTATAATGGTAGAAAATTGGGCTAATTCAAAACTAAATATTGGCAACGCAGTGGGTTATCCAATAAACTTACATCACAATTGGGATGCCAACAAATATTTGGGTCATCGTTGCCTCAGGTAGAACATGGCTATGATAAAGTTGTCCACACAAACTTTTTTTTTTCTAATCGTACACACCTTTCTGAGACACGTTATTCCTGCTCTGTCGACTTGAACCTGAACCATAAGCTGACTCATGGCGGCTGCTGGTATCTTTTTGTCGTGCCACCGCCACAGCAATGCCAACAGGAGGCTGCCTGACCTCTCCTTCTCCATGAGAGGAGTCGTTCTCTCTACTTCGGGCACAGTCCATTCTCTCTTGTTCTGGCTGGCACTTGTTGTTTCCGTGGAATTTAATTTCTTGATGGGAACAGCTGGTCTTCATGTTCCCCAACCCCACGAATGGGGTCCTTTGACCCACAATAAGTGCTTGATTGCTGTATTTAAGCAGGTTTTTCATGGCAGACACCTCATCGGTGGGGCCTTGTATTTCCTGGCTTAGAGGAGGGCCTGGAGTCATCAGTGCAGCCTGTTGTAAACTTGTGCTAAAGGGGTCAAGGTAAGAGTTCTTTCTGTCCTCACCGATACACATGGGAGGTTCTGTCCATGGGCCCAAATGAGGCCCATTGTAGCCCAAGGAGCTTAGTTCTATGGTTTTTCTTTTCCCATCTTGGCCAGTTAGCGTTTGCTCCATTTCTGTTGGCCTGTGCTGCTGGTGCCGTATCCTTGCAACTTTTTGAGAACTACTGTGCACCTGGGAGTCCTTAGCAGACCGGTCTAAAGTGCAGCAGGACTGGCTGGTTTTTATACAATGTGCATCCTGGTTATTAGGACGGGGACAGTCTTGTGGTGCAGGCATGTCAAAGTATGAAGCCTTATCCATGCCTCTCTGCATAACAGTCTCTGAATTTCCACTGTTTGAAAAGTCCAAGTTTTTGATCCTTGCGGCTGTGTTCGGCGGCCACTCCGACCTCCTATCCCCTTTAGACTCTGCTTTTAAATGGGAGAATGTATTAATGTAAGACCCAGGAGGGTGGGAGTCAGAATTCATGTTGTGGCTCTTGTCTTTTCCATCTCCTCCTCTGTCCATATGGCAGTTATCCTGGGTCACCTGAAAAGGCCGGCTTTTGTCGGTGAAGTGCCCCACAGAAGGCACTAACGTGGGCCTGCCCATCTTTAGATCCCTGCCAGACTTGTCTTGCAATGAGCATACAACGTCCGAGTTGGAATGAAGTTGTAGACAGGGGAATGAGCCAGTGGAGGTGTTAAGTGGAGCAGGAATGCTGGGGAGACTAGATGGGACAGTGTATGACACAGAGTGGTGGAGCATTTGCCTCCGCTCTAGGCACTCGCTGTAAGGTTGTTGGGGCTCATGCTGGGCATATGACCGGTCAGATCTCATGTCTTTGGCACATCGATTCTGGCTACTTTGACGAGGCATCCCTGCTCCAACAGTGCAGCTGGACAGCAATGCCTTACTGGGGTCCCCATTGAGCACCTTTGAGGTCATTAGGCAAGAGTTCAGATGCTTGGTCCGGTTATCACACGATCCTCTCTGGTGCATGTCCTCCTTACAATGACTATCCATAGACATGGGCAACACCAATTTCTGCCTCTCCTTGCCATCGTCCTCCAAGTGCCTATCCTTCAGTTCCCCTTTACCCATTTTTTCCTTGTTCAACTCGGTGCCCCCCAGATAACGGTCATTGTCCTTAGAAGATTTCTGTATGTGGCTGTTCTCTCTGTCCCGACTACATGAGCCAATGGGATGACCAGGAGCTGCTCGTGCAATACTTGGAAAATTGTGGTTAGCTGACAACAGGGTCGGTTGGGCAGGAAGGTTCCGCAAATAGAAATTATCTGGAAGAAGAGAAGACACTATTTTAGACACTATTAGAAACCAATTATCCAACATGATACAAGTACAAGGTATTCTTTAACACAACATGACATTTACGAAAACTGGTCAAGAAAATAAAAAACACCACTAATTTGATTGGCTACCCCTTTAAGAGCCATAGTAATTAGCATTCCTACAACTGTAGTTAAAGATGATGTCCAGGATATGAAAAAGATAGACTCTGTTCCAAAAACAGAGCCACACCTGACCACTAGTTGTTTTTTTGGTATTGTAGTTCAGGCTTGTTCACTTCAATAGATGCAATAGACGCAGCCAACCCAATACACCCCATGAACATTTGAGGTGCTGACTCTGGAAGAAAGCAGGTGTAACGAGATAGAAATACTGTCCACGTTCCTCTATGAAGACAAATGTATTGTTGCAAAAATATTTTATTATGTAATGTGTATTGTGACATGCGTTATAGTGATAGTGTTGTGTTCTGCCTGACAGTAGGGAGAGTTAATAGTTCATGTTTGGGACTAGCCCAGAATGGTAAACCATAAGGTGAAGGCACAGAGACAGTTTCCTGTCAGGATGTCAGATAGGGCCCATCATGCCACAAAAGCAGGCCCAAGGTCTGACTAGTGAGCAGACCCATGAGACTGAGGCAGTGGATAGCGGAGGACAGAGTAATCAACG
Source organism: Oophaga sylvatica (assembly GCA_033576555.1). NCBI lineage: Eukaryota > Metazoa > Chordata > Amphibia > Anura > Dendrobatidae > Oophaga > Oophaga sylvatica. Next base: position 67,186,265 of record JARQOD010000003.1, on the reverse strand, counting down.
GGACATAGGTCCTGGGACAGGACACCTAGCAGTACAGCCCCGAGTTTATAACTCAGAGAGGTAACGGACCAGGACAGAACAGAGAACTTGAGATGAAGAGAGGGCACTGGGCAGGAGTTCCAAGGCATCAGCAGCAGAGAAGCTAAGTACTGGCCATATTGGTAAACTAGTTTCCTTAGTGAAGAGAACGTGGAACATGGGTTGAGAATAGGACTCACACTAACTGGACTGTAGTAGCATGCTGGGGTGTGGTGAAGGAAACGGGACAATCCACTACTGTACATAGTTCCCACCAAGTGGTTGCTTAGTAGAAGACTGTTCAACATCCAGTCCTGGCCAGCCGAAGTCACCGGCATCATGCTGCCTGCAAGGGTGTAGTGCCCCTTTAGACAAAGCCCACACTCCTAACCAGGACCCCCACCTTCATGCAATATGCTGGGGCATAAGAAACTAGTACCTCACCCATGACTACTTCCCCATGCCTTGTTACACAGGCATGTTGTTCTAAACCGTTAAAGAGTACCTTTCAACAGGTCAAAATTGGTCAGTTTTTGCTCCTAGTTTATTCTCTTTATTCTTTTTTAAATCTGCCATACCGATTCAGAGAAACAAGCTTTTTTAATTTAGTGCTAAATTGTATGGTCTTTACCAAGGAGGTGTGGCTTCCAGTATTCTCTGGGGCGTGTCTTTACGCTCTTCTACATTAGCATGTAAGCCATGTCTTTTGCTAAAGATCATAAAAAAATAGCACTAACAAAAAGTCCCATATCTATTAAACTGTATGGTGGATTTAAACAGATGAAAAAAATAAAAACAGAAACCGGTATACTATAGGGGAGCAACGGAAATAAAATAATGTTTAAAAGCTGGACAATTGACCTGGTGACAGGTCCACGTAAACACATCTAGGAGAAACTAAACAAATTTATCCCTCAGGAAACGTAGGATGTGACTCTACATTTCCACATTAGTTTTTCTTTTTTCAAAAACATTTCCAGCTTTTTTTCTTTTTGTTGCCAGACTCATTCATTCCATGAGACTACAAACAGATACAAAATACATTGTCTCGCTATTTCTCCAGATTAGGGGATAACAACAATATTGTGAAAGGTGAGCTCCGATTAGGAGATGCTTCTGTCAGCACAAGAAAGAGGTTCAGGGTCTGGATATTCCTGAAATCAGCAAGATTGGGCCCCCAAAGGGCTTGGGTTACACTCCAGCGACATCTCTCCACCTGTTTCTGGACAGTCAAAATACAAGTTTAATGGAGACAAATTGTAAGCCCGAGGCAGAAAAGAGACACCATGGCATTCAGCTGGCACCGATGCAGGAAACAAGAGTTCTAGTTTATAACCAAGAGGGAATAAATCTTTCCCCTACCCCGCTGAGAAACGACCGGGCCGCTATATATGGCCACAGTATCACTGTACATTTTCGATTATTCAAACCTTAAAGGTCAGATTTCCAGTTCGCCTAATGTATGTCTGGCAGACCACATTCCTACTTTGACAACCGACTCGAAATCCAGAATCTGCTCAGCGGGGGTCGCAGAGACACGGACAGTTATTTTTGAAATCTTGTCATATATATATATATATATTACCCCCCAAAAGGTTCTTAAAGTGTTTTCTCCATCTAAATGTACATCTAAATTTGGTCTGAGTAATCAGAGAGACTGATTGCTAAGGTTGTGACACATAGCAACAAGAGGCCTCCACCACCAAACACCCACCCAGGCTGTTCTTCCTAACTAGTTTATTAGGTGCTAGGAAGCCTGTGGTGCCCTTCAAGTCCTACATTACCATACGCCTCGTGGGCAGCAGGCTAGGCCAAGCTTGAGGCCTTTCATGTATCCTCTTTCTTGCTAGTCACTATTTATATAGGGAGTAGATAGATTGCTCTTTGGGACCTAAACATTTTAAGAAAACAGGGTAATCTGATGACCAGTTGGCGATCCCATTAGATTGTGAAGTGATGAGGCTATGCTGGCATAGACATTTTTGTCATGCCCATAGACTTATGGGTCACACACAGCCACCACTTCTATACGTCCATGTCATAGGGTCAGGTTTAGTCTCCACCAACGTTCATCCGGTCACACAGTACAACCCTACCAAATTCACTGTAGTTGTATGGCAAAGCATCCATAGCAACCAAACTGTCCACTGACATGGGAGACACTGATGCCAGTCATATGCTGCCATTCTCCAATTCAATCTGTAGTATTAATCAGATTTTTCATTGCGTTATCCCCTAGAAAGGATGAACAACAATCATAAGTGCCAACTGTAATGAATTTCTGGGAAACCAGGGTAAAAATTAGCCTGAGTGTATGTCAACACTTGCCCAAAACTGGGCCGTCTTGGTCACGATGGACATGATGAGAACCCATCCTGTCTGGTACTCATGGCAGTACACACAAGATACACATTAGATAAAGGACTACAGTCATGGCCAAAAGTTTTGAGAATGACACAAATATTATATTTTCACATGATCTGCTGCCCCCTGGTTTTTATGTGTGTTTGACAGATGTTTTTATCACAGACAGAAATATAATAATTGCAAACATATGAGTAACAAAAGCTTATATTGACAGTTAGAATGAGTTAATGCAGCAAGTCAATATTTGCAGTGTTGACCCTTCTTCTTCAGGACCTCTGCAATTCTCCCTGGCATGCTCTCAATCAACTTCTGGACCAAATCCTGACTGATAGCAGTCCATTCTTGCACAATCAATGCTTTCATTTTGTCAGAATTTTTAGGTTTTTGTTTGTCCACCCGTCTCTTGATGATTGACCACAAGTTCTCAATGGGATTAAGATCTGGGGAGTTTCCAGGCCATGGACCCAAAATCTCTATGTTTTGTTCCCTGAGCCATTTAGTTATCACCTTTGCTTTATGGCAAGGTGCTCCATCATGCTGGAAAAGGCATTGTTGATCGCCAAACTGCTATTGGAAGGTTGGGAGAAGTTGCTCTTGGAGGACATTCTGGTACTATTCTTTATTCATGGCTGTGTTTTTAGGCAAGACTGTAAGAGAGCCGATTCCCTTGGCTGAGAAGCAACCCCACACATGAATGGTTTCGGGATGCTTAACAGTTGGCATGAGACAAGACTGGTGGTAGCGCTCACCTTGTCTTCTCCGAATGAGGCGTTTTCCTGATGTCCCAAACAATCGAAAAGGGGATTCATCAGAGAAAATAACTTTACCTCAGTCCTCAGCAGTCCACTGCCTGTACCTTTTGCAGAATATCAGTCTGTCCATGATGTTTTTTCTGGAGAGAAGTGGCCTCTTTGCTGCCCTCCTTGAGACCAGGCCTTGCTCCAAGAGTCTCCGCCTCACAGTGCGTGCAGATGCACTCACACCTGCCTGCTGCCATTCCTGAGCAAGCTCTGCACTGCTGGTAGCCCGATCCCGCAGCTGAAACACTTTTAAGAGACAGTCCTGGCGCTTGCTGGTCTTTCTTGGGCGCCCTGAAGCCTTTTTGGCAACAATGGAACCTCTCTCCTTGAAGTTCTTGATGATGCGATAGATTGTTGACTGAGGTGCAATCTTTCTAGCAGCGATACTCTTCCCTGTTAGGCCATTTTTGTGCATTGCAATGATGACTGCACGTGTTTCTTTAGAGATAACCATGGTTAACAGAAGAGAAACAATGATGCCAAGCACCAGCCTCCTTTTAAAGTGTCCAGTGGTGTCATTCTTACTTAATCATAACAGATTGATCTCCAGCCATGTCCTCATCAACACCCACACCTGTGTTAATGGAGCAATCACTGAAAAGAGGTTAGCTGGTCTTTTTAAGGCAGGGCTGCAATGATGTTGAAATGTGTTTTGGGGGATAAAGTTCATTTTCTAGCCAAATATTGACTTTGCAAGTAATTGCTGTTAAGCTGATCACTCTTTATAACATTCTGGAGTATATGCAAATTGCCATTAGAAAAAGTGAAGCAGTAGACTTTGTAAAAATTAATATTTGTGTCATTCTCAAAACTTTTGGCCATGACTGTATTCGGGATCGGAAAAAAGTAGCTGCTTTCTTCCTGAAACAGCACCTCTCCCATCCATGGTCATGTCTGGTATTGCAATTCAGCTAGACTGAAGTAAATTTAGCTGAGTTGCAAAACCATGCATAACCTGTGGAAAGAAATGGTACTGTTTTTTTTTTTGCGAAAGAAAGAAGAAAAGTCCTTTAGAATCCTAGACAATCCCTTTAAACTGAATCCCCAATTTTTTTCAGTGCACTTTGTAAAAAAACAAAATATCAAATAATAAAATAATTATCCTGATAATCTAAAATGTGAAGTGCTGCAGAATATGTTGGCGCTAAAGAAATAAAATTATTATAATAATATTATTAAAGGTCCGATATTAACATTTAGGATCGCTACTTCCAATAGATGGCACTAGAGTTCCTGCCCTCTTCCTCTCTGAATAGGCTACTTCCATATTTAAATTCTCAGCGGAACATTGCACGAACTATTAATCTGTCTATGCCAAGGTGATTCTCTCCACAAGAAAAAACCTTAGACCTTAGAAAGGAAAATTGATTGTTTAAATCATTTTTTAAAAATGTTTCATACCATGAAAAATAAAAAAAAATAAAATCGAAATTTCACAATTTTCACATTGGCCACTAAGCCCAATACTAGACAAATACTAGCGCTATGAAGGAAGTGCGAGTCTAGTATTAAGACTTAATAGCCAGGGTAAAAACAATCCATTATTGATTTATTTTTATTTATTTTTTTATGGTGGTATGAAATTTTGTTTAGAATTTAATTAGAATATTCTTGTATTTAGATTATCATGATTATATTTTGTATTGTTATTGATGATCAAAGCTGCAAAAATTGTGCAAATTTCATATTCCGAAGCTAAAAACAAGGGGTCTATAAAGATCTGTATTTCACCCTAATACTAGAGGATCAAAGTTAAGCAATAGGGAATTAAACCTTCAGCTAAACAATTTTTTGCCCACCTCTAATAATTACAGCCAAAGCTTTCTGAGCAGATTGAGGCCACTTACCTGCCAGCGGCATACGCAGGGTTTTTTTTTCCCAGCAGATGCTGGCTAGCCTCATTTTTGATCCCGGTGGCTACAGACTATACCAGAAGATAAAACATATCCCGGTCTGCCATTCCCCCCACCTCCCATCTTTCTTTATTTTGCCTCCTAATCTTAATATTGTCACCAGACCGCCACTTGCTATTCCTGCTGGCTCTTCAGCCTCAGAAATGCAACGAAGGACAGATTAGTGGGGGATTACCGGAGGAATTTCATGCGGCAAGTAATACAGAACGTTGAGAAGGTTAAGTAAACGCAGGTCATAAAAAATTCAAGTCCAGTCCTGTTATTTCAGCTTAGTTATAACTTTGCAAAGGGAAAAAAAAAATCAAGAGCGTGAAGGCTTGTGGGAATGCTGAATTTCTGCATGCATGCCTGTCTGCTGCCAAATGAGGTAGCAAAACTTCTGCATGACATGGCAGCGGGCAGGTGGACGGCGCAAGCTTCCAGTGTACAGACGGGACTGGAAGTTTGGGTTTTATTTTCTTACTTTATCTTTATTTTCGGACATATTCTATAAATATTATAATCTTATTATTTATTGTACATTTTTTTTACAGATATATATATAATAAAAGTAATATAAATTACAATATATTTGTAAAAATTTAAAAAAATATATATTATAGTATATGTGTGTGTATATATATATATATATATATATATATATAGTGCAGACCAAAAGTTTGGACACACCTACTCATTCAAAGATTTTTCTGCATTCACACTGAAGGCATCAAAACTATGAATTAACACATGTGGAATTATATACTTAACAAAAAAGTGTTAAACTACTGAAAATATGTCTTATATTCTAGGTTCTTCAAAGTAGCCACCTTTTGCTTTTATGACTGCTTTGCACACTCTTGGCATTCTCTTGATGAGCTTCAAGAGGTAGTCACCGGAAATGGTCTTCCAACAATCTTGAAGGAGTTCCCAGAGATGATTAGCACTTGTTGGCTCTTTTGCCTTCACTCTGCGGTCCAGCTCACCCCAAACCATCTCGATTGGGTTCAGGTCTGGTGACTGTGGAGGCCAGGTCATCTGGCGTAGCACCCCATCACTCTCCTTCTTGGTCAAATAGCCCTTACACAGCCTGGAGGTGTGTTTGGGGTCATTGTCCTGTTGAAAAAAAATGATGGTCCAACTAAACGCAAACCGGATGGAATAGCATGCCGCTGCAAGATGCTGTGGTAGCCATGCTGGTTCAGTATGCCTTCAATTTTGAATAAATCCCAAACAGTGTCACCAGAAAAGCACCCCCACACATCACACCTCCTCCTCCATGCTTCACGGTGGGAACCAGGCATGTAGAGTCCATCCGTTCACCTTTTCTGCGTCGCACAAAGACACGGTGGTTGGAACCAAAGATCTCAAATTTGGACTCATCAGACCAAAGAACAGATTTCCACTGGTCTAATGTCCATTCCTTGTGTTCTTTAGCCCAAACAAGTTTCTTCTGCTTGTTGCCTGTCCTTAGCAGTGGTTTCCTAGCAGCTATTTTACCATGAAGGTCTGCTGCACAAAGTCTCCTCTTGACAGTTGTTGTAGAGATGTGTCTGCTGCTAGAAGTCTGTGTGGCATTGACCTGGTCTCTAATCTGAGCTGCTGTAAACCTGCGATTTCTGAGGCTGGTGACTCAGATAAACTTATCCTCAGAAGCAGAGGTGACTCTTGGTCTTCCTTTCCTGGGGCGGTCCTCATGTGAGCCAGTTTCTTTGTAGCACTTTATGGTTTTTGCAACTGCACTTGGGGACACTTTCAAAGTTTTCCCAATTTTTCGGACTGACTGACCATCATTTCTTAAAGTAATGATGGTCACTCGTTTTCTTTACTTAGCTGCTTTTTTCTTGCCATAATACAAATTCTAACAGTCTATTCAGTAGGACTATCAGCTGTGTATCCACCAGACTTCTGCACAACACAACTGATGGTCCCAACCCCATTTATAAGGCCAGAAATCCCACTTATTAAACCTGACAGGGCACACCTGTGAAGTGAAAACCATTTCCGGTGACTACCTCTTGAAGCTCATCAAGAGAATGCCAAGAGTGTGCAAAGCAGTCATCAAAGCAAAAGGTGGCTACTTTGAAGAACCTAGAATATAAGACATATTTTCAGTTGTTTCACACTTTTTTGTAAAGTGTAATGTATAATTCCACATGTGTTAATTCCTAGTTTTGATGCCTTCAGTGTGAATGTATAATTTTCATAGTCATGAAAATACAGAAAAATCCTTGAATGAGAAGGTGTGTCCAAACTTTTGGTCTGTACTGTATATATATATATATTTATATATATATATATACACACATACACACACAAAAATATCCACATGCATAAATACGCACACACATATAAAATATATTTTAACTAATATTACATTATTTTTTTTTTTTTTAAATGGTGGTACACGGTGAACCAGATTCATTAATTAAGTTTATCAATCAACTATAGGATTGCACTAGACCTAGGAATGAGCCTGATGATGCCTCTAGTGGTTGGTGATGAGACCACAAGTTCAACCTTTTGACAAATTATACAGATGTTCTCGGCTTTGCTTGGGTTTACTTCACTTTTACCCAATTTTCCCACTGGGGACACGTATACATGGGACATGGGGGTATCTTTACAGTAAGTAATCTAAATATCCAAGTGACTGGTTCAATACTATGTTAAGTGTCGCATTCTAATCAACCCTTGTTTGTGGCAGTCTGCGTTTAGGTGAAGAAAAATCAGGTTTTTTTTTTCTAGATATAGCGCCACTCTTGTCTAGTGGCCATGGCTGGTATTGCAGCACAGCCTCATACAATAAATAGGGCAAGTCCGCAATACCATATACTACCCATGGAGAAGAGTGGAGCTGTTTTCTGTGAAAAAAATATCAATTCTACAGCTAACCTCCCCTATAAAAGGAGCACAAAGAAACTTTTATGCCATAAACATGTTTTCATTCCAAATTTGCCCTGAGCTCATACATAATGACATCATACATACTGATGGATCTAAACCACAACTTAAGCTTTTGTATTATTCATTTCACACCTCTTAAAGGATGACTGAGCGGCCATAAATGAATTATAGAGGGGAGGAGGAATAATGAACATTCACACAAGGCAATGTACCATAAACATGATTGGTTACAGTAACAGAGGGATAAATAGTTGGGGATGGGTAAAACATAAAAGGAGTTGGAGTCCTATAAAAGGAAACCGGAAGGATCTGGCCTATAGGGTTATTAGAATAAAAAAATTAAAATAAATAATAGTGGCAACCAGCGTAATTCGCATGACCACTAGGGGCACCGTTTCTACACTTAGTACAACCATTACCTTTTTGGGACTCATAGAAGCGATGTTGTCCATACAGAACATTGCTGTTTCCGTGGTCCAAGTGGCTCATGGGTAAAAAAGTGGAAAAACGAGGATAACCTGAAAAACAGAATATGACAGAATTTTTATTTATTTTAACGAAAACAAAAAAAACATTCAACACATACAGAAATGTGTCATCACTGTCACCGACTAATTCAAAGTGATTACATAACTATCTGTCTAAACATTGACTGTCCCTTAAACAAAGATTAGCTTCTCTTGATCAGGCCTAGATTGTTCTTTTTTATCTTTAAAGGCGCATTTACAGCAGTCGATGTGCCATGTTATAGACCGCCAATTGGCTACATATTTGCCTGTCAGCGGTGATTTACTAGCCCCGTTTAGACAGGCAGACCACGGATGATCAGTAAGGGCCCCGTCTCACATAGCAAGATCGCTACCGAGATCGCAGCTAAACAGCGATCTCAGCAGAGATCTCGCTATGTCTGACACGTACCAGCGATCAGGCCCCTGCTGTGAATCGCTGGTCCTGTCAGAAATGCCAGGACCTTTTTTTGATCGCTGGTCTCCCGCTGGCCAGCATGCATCGCTGCGTGTGACAGGCAGGAGACCAGCGATCTATTGGTAACCAAGGTACACATCGGGTTTCCAAGCGCGGGGCTGTGCCTGGAAGCCCGATGTGTACATTGGATACCAGCGCGCTGCTGCAGGGGAGCTGGTAACCAAGGTACACTGCGGGTAACTAGGCGACGTTACCCGCAGTGTCGCTGTCCTGATCGCTGCCTGGTCTGCCTGTTTGGCAGCTCAGCAGTGATCATGTAGCGACACACCAGCGATCCTGATCGTTGTCGGGATCGCTGGTGTATCGCTATGTGAGAAGGGGCCCTAACAGATCTTTCTGTCTGCACAGGCTGCCATTGTTCTCGGCAGCACACAAACAGGATGTGCTGATTATCTGGGAAATCCAAAAGATCATTTCACCTAACGAACATTGAGTTTTTCTTATTCATCGAGGGATCGGAAGCTTTTTTCTACTGAACAGTTATTGGGAATTGAGCAATTATTATTGGGAATCAAGAAGGATATTCCTGAAACTAACAGTCTTGTATAAATCTTGCAGAGAACAAGCTAATCTGCTCCATTTCAGGTTGGGGACTGGCTTGCACAGAGGGTAAAAGGGGAGAGGCTCCTGCTGCAGCCAGTTGTCTCATAGCTAAATACAGGATACTGGGAAGGAGGAAAGGAGGGGGGACATAGCTGATCTCCTGAGACACATAGAGAAGATTTATAGACACAGGGAAGAGCTTTACGTAATTCATTTTTAAATTAAACATATAAAAAAAATCATAATAATAATAATAAGGAAAGGGAGATATGATTATTTAAAACACACACAAATCCAACATTTGTAGATATTGGATCTTTTTTACTATGATTTTTAGATCTCATCGCATTCACCGGTAAAACTAGTACAGAAAAAGTTGGCAAGACACCAAAAATTAGCCAGAATCAGTTAAACAACCCATTACTTGAGCCACAGGCGAGATCATTTTATGTAGTTGGAATCCATGGGAAACTAATACCCATCATATTGAAAATGATTTTAACATAAAATGGAAAAGGCTTGGCCAGCTGCTGCCTGGCATTGACCGCTATAAACATTTTCGTTGTACAATTTTTACATCAACAGCTCTTTAGTACTTTCCTATGATGGCACTTCTCTAATCCATGGGGTTTTGCTTATATTTTAGCATTGAAATAGATTGGGCTAAATGGTAATACCAGGCACGGCACATGGTCGGGAGTGGCACATTTTCTGCAAAAAAATAATGTAAAAACATGCACAGTAAATAGTTACTTCTGGTTACCAACTACGCCATGATAGTCGGCACATTCCTTGTTTAGACCTTTGGCCAAACAAGATAGCATATCATAATCTCATAGTGTGTGGCGGCCATTCTTCCTGAGTTATCCTGCTGTGCCCTCGAGACTTGAACTGTCTGTTCGAATGGTTATCTCATGCAGGAAACCAGTGATATATGGCCCTGCCTTACACAACAACTGATGCAATAATGATGGAGGATGATTCCTCTTCTCCACCTGCTCTTCTCGGAAATAAAATTGACAACTCTGTTTAAGAAAAATCCTCCAGAGTAGTGGTCACTTCCCTTCCAGCACAGGGATGAAGGCGAATTTAGTTTCTCTAGTCTAGGTAGGACTTTGTCTCGAATGAGCAGGCCAAGCTTGGACGTGGTCTCCACTGGTCTCAAAATCCAAGACTATAAAAATATTTTTTTTCCCTACAATGTGTCCAGTGCTCCATGTATATATGGAGCAAGCCCATAAAATATTCTACTGTAGATCTGTAAAGATGGAAAAGCCCTTCAAGCATTTCTTCATCTGAAAGACTCAAGAGTGGTTTCCATTAGGGGTTAACCTGATAATTCAGGTATACGATTTAGCTCAAGATGGGCTCAATCAGCAAAAATTTTACATATCCAGCCACCCACTGGGACAGTATTCTTTAATATCCACTCTCGATCACTTATTATTACACACAGTGAGCCTCACTCACCGAGTAATTGCAGCAAACAGCAAGAACATGTTCCGGGCTTTATTACCACACACAATAAGCCAACTTTATCTCTTGTCAGACATGATTTATGCCGCAAATCTGAGCCACTCTATAGAAAGCAGGAGTTAAGAGAACCCCAAAATGACTACTAAAAGTCAACAATGGTGCTGAGATTACGGTAGCTCAGTGGTCACCTAGCAGGCCATGGAGATGACTACACACTGAGGGCAATGTCCTCAGAACTCGGATGTTCTCCTGTAACCCATATGGGTTTCCGTAGGGTTCTCCAGTTTCTCCCCATGTGCCATAAACCTATTAAAACAGTAATTTCCTTTTTTATAACGTCAGTCCAAGAGCAAGATAGAAAAATTGGATTGGAGGGCCCCTCAGGAACTTGGCCTAACATAAATTATTTTAGAAGTTGTTGACTTCAGGGGGACTACTTTTAGCCACAAGTCCTGAGATCTTTAAACTTTAAAGTCTCTGAAACACACACACAAAAATATCCAGCTTCTCATTTAAAGGGATTGCAAAGGATTATAAAACAATGAATGCTTTTTTCCCCAAAACAGTGCCACACCTGTCCGCAGGATGTGCGTGGTATAGCAGCTCTGTTTTAGTCCAATGTCCAGATCCCATGCACCAGTGGTAGATTCTGTGATTGTTTGGTATGGTCTCCTACTAATCAGAGAACAATGAAATATCCAGAAATGCTGACGCACTGGAGGATAACCCTTAAAAAAAATTGATCTTTATTCCATATTAAAAAAAAACAAAATCACAACAATTAGAGAACAAGGCAACGTTTTGCCCAAATCTGGCTTTTTTCAAGCCTAAAATTACAGCCAATACGTAATTTTGTTTTCTTCTGGGTTTTAATCTTGGGATCTTTTGGAGAGGGCGACTGATTGTCCTTAAAGGGGATCTGTCACTTGATTCATGATTTGGGCAACATGATTCGGAGCTTGACTACACGATTGACGTCAGGTATATTTTTCTTTGAACACTCCGACATTTGAGAAAATATAGCTTGAAGATCTGACAGGAGACCGTAGCGGGAGACCAGACTAGTCCACTGCCGTCCCCAGATGGCTTTTTCCAACACTGCTAGCTAGTGGTGATTAACACATCTCTCACTAAGGAAGAGACCTGTCAAATCTCTAGCAGTGCTGTGAGAAGTCATATGATGGTGGTCTACATAACACAAAGTATGTGACCGTGGTAATAGTTTTCTATGGCCAGACAAATGCCAAAATGGACCCTTTCTTCCCATCTATGGTGCCACCATCTCGGCCAACAATCATAAGACTGTACAATGGTGAAATGAGGATTCTCTCCTCTACACTCTCAGAACTAATATACAATTTATCTGGGAAAGCTGCTCACGCGCAGCCACCTCTCCGTTCCCGGAGGTGTGTGTCAGGGCCTGTTCTTGAGATGTGGATCATAGTGGTGGGATCGCATATATCAGGCATTTAAGACACAGCCTGCCAACTCCAATAAATATCCAAAATTGGACAACTGCTTTTAAGAATGAGCCAGGATGCTCTGAGCCAAAATTTCTCTGGTCCACAGCAGCGTGTACCTTACTGCAATGAAACAGTCAAATTTCCTTGACCTGCAGTGGAAAGATTTCAGTCTATGGAGGAGGACTGGGAAAGAAGACTTCCAAGCTTTCGACATTCTTGCAGCTGTCACTTTTAATTGCCTCTTGTTAAAAGACTTTTACTAGCTTTCATTTAAGTAAACAGCAGTCAGTAAATTCCTCTACCACAGATGCCCATTCCCACGTGTAACCTTCCACTGACCCCTAGACTCATCCACCGCCTCCCAGTACTTACATATGGAGTTAGTGAAGAATATTATAGGTGAACATCTGTTCTCCTCCCACAGTGACATCTTTCTAACCTGTTCTAACAAAGAATAGGACTTGTATCTTGGGGGTAGGAATCAGAGTTGTGTCTCAGTGCCGCAGAATGTTCATTACTGCAAATGTCATATTTCATGTAACATCAGTTTGCATTAATGCATCATGGTAGTCGACCTCACCCGCAAGTAAGGAAGCGAGTCTTCAGATAGAGGATGAGTGGATACAAAGTGGGCCACAAGGCAGTTTTAGCAAAAGAAAGCAAAAATATGTTGGGAATAAGCACAGAAAAATATGGGTATTGAAAAAGTCATATTGGGTCCAAATCCCAAAAATGAAGATCATGTGTAACCTAGTCTCCAGAAGAAAGAAAACTGTCCCGAGCATCACCTATTGACGGTGAAATAGATTTGCAGGATCGGATCCATCTGCCGGGTCAGTAATCTGTGGCCTCTGGTCGGGAACACAGAACTACCTGTCAACATCTGTGGCTCTTTTTTTGGCTAGCCGGCCTGGTATGATCTCTTTACTGCGTTGTGCCGCACATATGAGATTGTGCCATGCCAGCTAATCAAAAAAGTCGTGGATGATGTCAAGTAAGAGGCAGTTTTCAGGGCTATCAGCCGCAGATTTCTGACCTGACTCATGGACTGGGTTCTACGAATCGAGTAACTCAAACTCTTGTAGCTACCGTATAAATTGGTGATCGACCCGAATGTAGAAAGGAGTTTTAGAGTTCTTGCCCCTCATTAATGTAAAATGGGGTGCTTTTGGTACGTTGACCCTCATAAGAACAGAGCAAAGCGTAGATTGGCATCTTTTGGAGAAGACCCTGGTTTGACCAATATCTTTAGTCATTGTGCAATTTTCATTAAAAGGTATGACATTAATTATCGAATAGCTACCAAAAATAGATGACAAGAAACAGTGTGTCGCATCTTGAGGAGGAGCTATTTTTCATATTGTTCCACACCCCCTGGGAACATTGTTTAGCCTATTCCAGCTGATGGTCTCCAAAAGGAGAACCAGTATTCCCTGAAAACTACAATAAAAACTACGGAATAAACATTTATTTTTGGTTTTCTCCATACCGTACACTCTTCGAGACAGGAATGGTTTTCTTAGGTTTACGCTACCCTTTCCATAAGCTGGAGACAGGCAAGGTTTGTGTGCTAAAACGCTAAGTGAGGGGAAAACCTAGTTATGACTGCTTTCTTGCTTGCAGACCGGAAGGATTAGTCCTTTGCAAAAAGGAAGTGGCCAAAAGAGTTTGGAGACCTTTCTCTGTAGACAAATCATAAAAAGATGTTAGCCAATGTATTAACCACATTGCAGTCTCCATCTAAACAATGCAAAATCAAAAACATATCATTGGCCAACTCTCATATGACTTGAAGGCACATTCAAGATGATCTTGCATGCTTTGGTTTTGAAGGTATGGAGATGTCTAGGGAAGTTTATGTCAAGTATGGCAAAGAAAAAGCAGGCTCTTAAAAGCCAAATCAAAGATCATTCTCAGGTAAAGAAGGGGTAGGTAATCTGACACTCAACTACAGGAATGTTATAGTAAAAAATATAACTTTATTCAATCCAAATCAGGGTAAAAACATCCTCCTGATTAAAAACAGGACATCCTGGCAAAACAAAATCCTAACATTGGCCTTTGTATTTTGAACTGGTGTGTCTGAATGGTTGAATGGCATAACGAAGAAACGTTCAGACTCACCGGTTCAAAAACCATAGACCAATGATAGTTTTTTGTTGTTTTTTTCATGTTTTCCAGGTTGTCACGTTTTTACCCTGATATGCATTGAATAAAGTTACATTTTTTAATATACCATTCTGGAATTTGAGCGCCGCACTACCTACCCTTTGTTTCCTTGGGAATAATCCTTGTGCTTATCAGAGTCCAACGATGAGGTTTTATTATCCAATCATCATTTGTGGTTCTATCAGTCTGCCATGGAGCAGTGTAAGAGGTGAGCTGAACATACATATATTTTTGTGAAAAGCTAAATTCTAGAACAAATTTTTCACAATCTAAGGATTATGGTTTCTTAACTCCATTCCTGGCAGATTTTGAAGTATTTTCCTTTAAGTCCCCCATACACATTGGTCAGTCAGACAGACTGCTGTTCATCCATGCTATAAAAAAAAATCTAAGATCACATCAGCCATGTTAGGTTTTTCAGCTGTCGATGAAATTTGGTAACAATAATTTGTTAGTCGGGAATCGGATGGTAAAAATCATTTGTTTAACCAAAATGGTCAACAATCTACCAATATGGTCAAAATCAGCAATTTTGGCTTGCATATGTGAGGGGAGTGGAGACTTTTGGCTTATCCTGTCTTCTCCTTTTTGTAGATATGAAGGGTAAGTTCTAGACAGGTTCAAATCTCCCAAGATGATCTTGTAAACATTTGGGACTCCCCACCACAAAGACCCAAAGGATATAGGCATCCAGCACGGTGGCTCAGTGGTTAGCACTGCAGCCTTGCAGCGCTGGGGTCCTGGGTTCAAATCTCAACAAGGACAACATCCGCAAGAAGTTTATATGTTCTCCCCGTGTTTGTGTGGGTTTCCTCCCACACTCTGAAGACATACTGATTGGGGCTCACAATCTAGATTCCCTATGGGGTCATTGATGATAATGGTGATGTCTGTAAAATGTTGTGGAATTATTAGTGCTATAAAACAGAGTTAAATAAATACATTGTAATAAAGCCCAACCAAACACCCATATGGTGCAGTCTACCATTTGGGAAGGAAAAAACTAAATGTCAAAAGTAGACCATTTCCTTCTCAATCCAAGTTCCTACAGATCTTAGGCCAATGCCTATATACAGAAACAAGTTGTAATGCACTGTGGACCATGTTGGCCCTATATATATGTGTATAAATGGAGGATAATAAATGCCATAGCAGATGCTTTCTTTAATATGTGCATATCTTAGCAGAAGTTTGCTTGATCTGTCCAACAAATCCATTCCCTGGGATCAATAGACCCTATAAATTTACAGTTGGTGTGAACCGAAATCTTTAATGGTACCACTTGATGAATTCCGATCATGCTTCGTCTTCCTGACACATGGAAAGACTTATGAGATATAGCAAGGCCATATGAATTTACATCTGGAAAGACATGTCCAGTGTGTAACCCAGTTAAGCAGACAGCTCCCTCAGCAGGAGATAAGGCTTCTTTGAGCTTAGGAAGCCTATTGACTATTGAAGAGAGTACTTTGAGTGCTGTGAATCATAACAGCTGCCCCTTTGGAAAAAAAAAAGTTGCATTTCAGCCCCCAGCCCTAGGAACAGAGCTGGCAATTCTGAGCCCCACAGAATGAAGTTCCGTGCAGCTGTGCTTAAGGAATTCCCAGGACGAAGGGGCAGAGATGCCCGGGTACAAAATGTGCAGCCTGCTTTGAAGCCTGGAGCCTACGCCAAGGCCTGAAGTGGCTTCATTCAAGGACACATACAGACAACAAGTCTTTGTGTGTTGCACCAGTTATGAGATAAACGGGCTAGGGAGGATGGAGAACGCCAGAAAAGATGAGCCGCAGCTGACAGTGAAAAAAATAAAAGTAAATTAAATTTTATATTAAAAATAAGTAAGAATGTACCAAAAAAGTAAGAATGGCAAAAATGGCTGCAACATAAGAGCACATGTTCACAGTGGTATTCTGCCACCTGTAGCCCAAATTCTGGCATTACTACTGCACCATCAAGGCTTATAGCTGTAGAGAAAACACTTGCCCCAGCTACAAAAATATCCATCCTGATGCACAGTGGCGCCCGTCCCCCTACACATTAGTAATGTCATAGTCATGTTGACGTTTGCGGCTACACAAAAAGGGATCTATGAAGGAAATCCAGTGTCTACCCATACTAGGTGCAGGGTAGGCAGCAGATTTCCCATACCGTCTAGATTAATGCACGACACTTTGTTTTCATTTCCAGCAAGGTCTGTGTGATAATGTTTAGAAGCATGTGTCCAGAGCCTTGAAACGCGTGTCGTCTCCATGCCAATCCAGCGAGGAAAGGGTTGACCTCGGAATATTGTAGGAATTCCATTTGCAAGTTTAATTACGGTACTTTTTTTTTTTTATTTCCAATGCCTGAAGACACGAGGGGGAGGAGGGGAAACGGAGAGACATGAAAGATGGAAGGAGGAGGACTTTAACAATGTGGTGATGAGTGAATATGAGGTTTAGCAAACACAAAAAGGTGGATTTTTCTCTTTATGGCACCAGAAGCATCTACCATCGAAGTACCTTATGGAGTGGGGTGGACGATTACCTGGCGTAAGTCGAAGAATGAGAGTAATATCAAGTGTTTTGTTAGTACAATTCCACTTCAAATTTATTTATTTTTTTATTAAAAAATTTTATTTTGTTTTTAGAGATTCTATGAAGTAACAGAAATTGTCAATTTTATAATAAATATATATATTTTTTGTTTTGTCATTATTATGACATTTAAGGAAAAAAATCAATACTAGTAATCTAAAACAAAAATAAACTTTTGAGATGGAAATTCATAAAAATGTAAAAAACAAAACAAAACACAATTTTCCATAAAATTTTATAAAAAAGTTACAAATTTGTTTTAGCTGGTTTACCCTCATTTTAACAGAATACTTGTTTTAGGTTGATTTCCACGTGTGTCCCCCACCCACCCCGAACCTGCGGTTTCTTAACTGTTGGACACCACTGCACCCACCCTGACAGTTGCAGTTACAGCTGGTAAGGACTCAGGAGCAGTTTACCCACATCTATCCCAACTGTGCGTAACCCTCACTGATGGAAGGAATTTCAATTTTTATTATTTTTTGTTTTGTTTTAATCCAGCAGAGAGACTGTTAACAGTAAGACTCATGCAAGAGATGTTCTACAACTTACGCAGCATAGTTATGGCTGAAGAATACAAAGCAAGCCCTTGAAAAACTGCCGGCTGTTTTGGCAGCTACATTAAAGGTAACGCCAGGTATTTCCTTGACACCCAACCCTACAGGAGATCCCAAGAGGAGTAGGAGGAGGGAGAGGGGGTGTGGAGTGCCGCTAAAGCATTCTTGATTTATAAATATACATACCAGGTGACTGGGAAGTCGTACGGAGAGTTGGCACAGACTCACTAAGTCTCTAGGACACCTTAGCTGCCAAAAAGTGCATGGCATGGTCTGGGTCACGAGCATGGAATGAAATTTAGTTTTTATTAAATTTACAAAAATTTTATTTAGATATGTAAATTATAGCTGAATATTTTTAGGCATATAGTTATAAAATTTTCAATTTTTACAAAAATAAAGAATTATAAGAGAGTTTAAAAATTTGTATAGTGAACCAAAAATGAAAAACAGATAAGAGTATTTTAAATATATATATATATATATATATATATATATATATATATATATATGTATAAATATATATAGGTAATATTTTGAATGAAGAATAGATTTTTTAAACCCACCCATGTGTAGAACACAACTTTATATACTTTGAAGGAGGTCAGTGCCCAATCCTGTCACAGATGACCGAACCATAGATTAGTTATTGGAGAAAACAGGCTGTAAGATAGGACCAAGACCCAACCCGGTCACAGATGACCAAACCATGGATTAGTTATCGAGAGACCAGGCTGTATGTCAATAACATCTGTTCGTGGGCTCATTAACATCTGCCCGCTCATCATTCCCCATTGGCGTAGACACACCCGATCCTACTTGCATCTGTTGCATCCGGTAACCCATTAACCCATGTTTTTCTGTAATGATAAAAAGAATAATGTAGATTCATTCATTGCTCATTTACTATGCCCCTTTAGTTCATTCTAAATTAACATTTGAGGTTGATGTCCCACACAAGCGCAACTCATTCCTCTACCGCAGGAAAGGTAATACCCACACACATAGGGTGTACTATCCTCACTCATAGGAGGTTGAGCAGATAATTTTTCCTATGAAATGGTACCTGCAAGGTATTCCCTGCAATAGTTGAATCTTCGCAAAGAGAGCAAGAACCCCTTGAGAACCAAAATGTGACATGCAACCTATGAACACTAGTTGGATAGCTAGATATCTTCGAGCAGAACCAGTACTCCTGCAAAGGCATTATAGGCATCTCACCCAACTAATCAGTATTGATGAGGAGCAAGGACTCTGAAACAGCTGTCTACAGATGGGTGTCTCCGGTAAAAGTCACTTTAAATAGGTCAGACACCTATTCGTGGCACTAGAGGTTTTTCTTTATTTAGAGCAGAGCTAATATGCATATTTTTTCCCAGGTAACACTTGCTATAAAGACCAACATTGGCCAAACTCACAGATGTCGATGGGTTTGGCCAACAGTCTAGTGTGTATGGGGGCCTAGTCAAATGATTACCAATTGAGATAAAGATCTGCATGTCAGATTTTGGACTGTCAATCCCTTTCTTTTCAGAGATAAGCAGCCAAGAGAACACAAGAGTGGGTCCTTCCCCCACCACCGTCAGAAACCTAGTCCCTCGTTGTCACCTAGTCCCTCGTTGTCACCTATTACTGCCCTGGCTAGTGCACTGGCCGGCAAGGGGCGCTAGCCTCACCACTGCAGATAATACCACACAGGGGACAGTGACAAACACCAGAAGGACAAGGAGAAAATACAGCATTTAGCTTCCAGACACCGCTGCTAAGCTCCACACTGCAGATAGCAGAGCAACAGGACTCCAAACACCAGAAGTGGCTGACACCAGAGCTGCTCTATCACCAACAGTCAGCTGATGCATCAGGTGACCTTTTAAAGGATGGTGGAAGTGGTCACCAGCGCCACCATCATGGCATTACTGCCCTTACTGCTGCTCCAAGTGCTGTGCGCTGCGGCCGGGCCTGTGGCGCGCACATCAGCAGAGCCGCCACAGCGGCCGACATCAGAGAGCTACACGAAGTGGAAGAGCTGAAGGACCTGTGGTGACTTCATCATTATCACAGGCCTTTGCCAGTTATCAGCTCCTCCCCTGATCACATGACGATGACGTCAACACAGGTCCTTCAGCTCACACAGCAGCAGCTGCATCTTCACCGCAGGAGCAAGGCCAGGTAAGAAAGCTTTTTTTTTTATTTTATTTTATTATAGAAAGCGGCAATATGTTTCCCTGGCAGGATGGAGACACACAGGGGCAGAATGGAGACACAAGGGCCGGATGGAGACAAGGGGCAAAATGGAGACACACGGGGCAGAATGGAGACACACAGGGCAGAATGGAGACAAGGGGCAGAATGGAGACACACATGGGTAGAATGGAGACACGGGGGCAGGATGGAGACACACAGAGGCAGAATGGAGACACACAGGGGCAGGATGGAGACAAGGGGCAGATTGGAGACACAGGGGCAGGATGGAGACACACAGGGGCAGAATGGAGACACAGGCGCAGAATGGAGATACACAGGGGCAGAATGGAGACATACAGGGGCAGAATGGAGACATGGGGCAGAATAGAGACACACAGGGGCAGGATGGGAGACAAGGGGCAGGATGGGAGACAAAGGGAAGAATGGAGACACATGGGGCAGAATGGAGACACACGGGGGCAGAATGGAGACACATGGGGCAGAATGGAGACACATGGGGCAGAATGGAGACACACGGGGGCAGAATGGAGACACACGGGGGGCAGAATGGAGACACACAGGGGCAGAATGGAGACAGACGGAGGCAGAATGGAGACACGAGGGCAGGATTGGAGACACACGGGGCAGAATGGAGACACGGGGACAGAATGGAGACATGGGGCAGAATGAGAGACAAGGGGAAGAATGGGAGACAAGGGGCAGAATGGGAGACAAGGGGCAAGATGGGAGACAAGGGGCAGGATGGGAGACAAGGGGCAGGATGGGAGAAAAGGGGCAGGATGGAGACAAGGGGCAGGATGGAGACAAGGGACAGGATGGAGATAAGGGGCAGGATGGGAGACACTGGGGCAGGATGGTAGACACAGGGGCCAGTATCATGGTGCAGGATCATGGGGCAAGATGGAAACACATGGTCCAGGATCATGGGGCAGGATGGATACGATGGAGACAGATGGGGCAAAATCATGGGATAGATGGGACAGGATCGGGAGATCATATGGGGCAGGATGGGACATCACATGGGGCAGAATGGATAATCATGAGGGCAGGATGGGAGAACATATGGCTGGAGTCAGGAATGAGACACACGGGGGCCAGGATGGGGATATTATTACCATAAGGGCTAATTAAGGGATATTATTACTGCAGTGATTTTATTTTATTTTTTGAGGATACTATTTTAAATGGGGGGGCGGTTCTGTTACTGTTCAGAGCGACACTTTGTCGCCTTTTTTTCTGGATGAAACATGAAAAGCGAATATGAAGGACTTCACCTAGAGATGTCACTGGTGAGTCAGTGCATTAACTGTACACTGACACTATACACTGTATACTTTATACAGCAGTCCTGTGTACAATGTCACCAGTGATCACTGCATTAAAATGTACACTGACACTATATACAGAGCTCCTGTGTATAATGTCACTGGTGATCACTGTATAACCTGTACACAGACACTGCATACTAAGTACAGATCTGTGTATAATGACACTTATGGTGATATTAGTATCGTTTTTTTTATTTATTTTTTTTTATTAATGATCAGTATTGTAGTATTCAGTCTCTATGTGGTGGTAATATGTTGTCCGGCAATGGTGTGGCGGTATTTGTTCCTTGTATGTACTATTATTCGGTCACCATGTGGTGGTAATATGTGGTCTGGTCATGGTGCGGTGGTATTTGTTCCTTGTATGTGATATTATTCGGTCACTGTGGTGGTAATATGTGGTCTGGCCATGGTGTGGCGGTATTTGTCCCTTGTATGTGGTATTATAGGTCACTATGTGGTGGTAATATGGTGTCAGGTCATGGTGCGGTGGTATTTGTTCCTTGTATGTGATATTATTGGTCATTTTAAAAATTGAAAAATAAATAAAAATATACCGTATATACTCGTGTATAAGCCGAGATTTTCAGCACCTTTTTTTGTGCTGAAAATGCCCCCTCGGCTTATACACGAGTCATAGGGCAGAAACCAGCAGGGGAGGGGATGCGGCGGCAGGAGCCGGTGGCTGGGACATCATACTCACCCTCCCCGTGCCATTGCTAAACGTCCCTGCAATCCTGCGTTCTCCCCGGCTTCCTGCAGCTCTCCAGCACTGAGCGGTGACGTAATACCCGCTCATTAAGGTCATGTAATATGGATGCGACACCACTCCCATGGACGTGGCCTCCATATTCATGGCCTTAATGAGCGGTATTACGTCACCGCTCAGCGCTGGAGAGCTGCTTGAAGCCGGGGAGAACGCAGGATTGCAGGGACGTTCAGCGATGGCACGGGGAGGGTGAGTATGATGGAGGAGGATGGGGGGAGCATGGAGGAGGTCAAGGAGCACGGAGTAGGACGGGGGGGAGGACGGAGAGCACGGAGCAGAACGGGGGGAGAGCGGAGAGCACGGAGCAGGACGGGGGTGGGCACAGAGGAGAACGGGGGAGTGCAGAGCTGGATGGGGGAGCACGGAGCAGGACGGGGGTGGGCACAGAGGAGAATGGGGGAGTGCAGAGCTGGATGGGGGAGCACGGAGCAGGACGGGGGAGGATGGAAAGCACGGAGCAGGACAGGATAATGGAGCAGGAGCAGGGGAGCACAGAGGAGAATGGGGGCGCACAGAGCTGGATGGGGGAGCACAGAGCAGGACGGCAACTTATACACCCGGCTTATACGCGAGTCAATACGTTTTCCAAGTTTTTTGTGGCAAAATTAGAGGGGTCGGCTTATACACGGGTCGACTTATACATGAGTATATACGGTACCTAAATTGTATTGGATATTTTAACAAATGAATAATAGGATAGAGTAGAGTAGAGCTCGGCCAAAAGAGTCTACCTTGTCGTGGTGGCCGCTTAAAAAATCTTTTGGTCAAAGCAAAAGCTGCTGACTATATGTGTGATCTGGTGATTGGAACTGTTAATGTGTGATTGGTGAGAAGTGGAGTTTTTCCAAGAGAGAGCGGTGGATCGTGACAGAGTGCTCCTGTGCATGGGAATATCAGCCAAGATAGCTACTGGCGAAACATCGTTTGGTTGACGGCTATCAAGAAGTGTATGTGGGGAGCTTAAGACTCAGTAAAACAGATAGGTCTCCTCAAGGGGAACCATTTCACCTCAAGTATCAATAGGAAAGATTCCATCTAGACCATTTTAGGGCACATATGTTGCATTTTGCTATATTTGAGACTCATTATCAACATCATTGAAGCCAAATATGATGATGGAAGAGCAGCAAATGCCAATAAAGCCATGCCATATTTTCACTATGTACACTCTGCCCATTCATAAGACCCCTGAGGACAAGTCCTGGAAATCAAAAAAATAAATTCAGTCTAAAGACATCTAAAAAATGCAAAAATAAAATGAGTATTGTACTAAAATGAGTGCTGGTGGCAAACAGGAAACTGGTAGCCACACTGGTCATGATGCAACACTAATCTGGCACATGCATAGGACATTGCGAAAGAGGTTCTTTTACGCTGCCCTTTAATTATACAGCTGGCACAAGAACTAGACGGGGTTAAAAAGAAAAAAAAAAGCAATTTTTCTGCCAATCTTGTGCAGCTCTTGGTGGTGAGGAAGGCCTGGTGCAGGAAGCTCTTGCTGAGATGGGATAAGCAGCAGATGTTAGCGCTGTTGTATTGCTCTGTGAGCTGAGGAAGGGTGTGTGAAAGATGTGGGAGTAGGGAACTGCTTCAGGATATAAAGCCCAAAAACAAATCACTCAACCTTACCAAATAGAAATGTTATGTTCTCAATTACTTGGCAGGTTATGACGCACTGGACCGACATGGGCACAGAACTCCAGTGCCACTGCGCAGGTGCCAAGGAGAGTTCGCTTTTTCTTTAGGCCATTAACTCAAGAAGGACCTAAAACCAAACTTGGCACTAAACTGTTGCAACATTGGGTAAACTTTTTGGGATAAAAAGTCTGGGCAGAAGTGTTTATCGGACAATATGTAGGTTACGTTCATGAAGTTGTTTTTTTTTTAACATGGTCTATGAAAAATAGGAGCAATATACCATCACATTAATAGATATATTCACAACCCCAAATGTATAAGTTGGGGAAAAAGGAGGCTCAATTGCAAAAAATAAAAGCACAGGCGAAACAGCGGCGTTGGGGTGGTAGTGCGCTGCACATACCAGTAAGGCACCAGTCACTTTGTAAGTACTACCTTTATGTGTCACCTATGCTCCATGAGCTTATTGACTCTTCTTGCCCCCTTCTCACATATTGAATGGTGATGTTATAGAACATGAACTACTAAAGGATTCATTAAGACTGCCTTATCCAGACCTTAAAATGTTTTCCTTGTGGGTCAGGTTTCCACTTTGTAATTTATGCACTTGCACTTTGCAAACCGATTACGTGGAGTCTTGTATTTACATATGAAATTCTGCACTTTATTTGTTACATCTGAATAAACTGAATATGCTTTGGATAACATAGTCTTATTACAGTTTATTGGGCTCTTATCATATAATAGATGACACCGATTTCAATTTTGTGATTGTTGCTAGTATTAATACAACATTTATTTACTTGGTTATAATGTCAGCGCACCATGTCTGTTCTTTTTGCTTGAATTTTTTACATTTTTTAATATTTGACCCATTAAAAATTAAATTTTTTAAATACCTATGCAATTGAACCTCCTTTTTCAGAGATTATCAGTGGTCTTGTACGTCTTCCATTTTCTTACTATTGCTCTTACAGTTGATCTCATCACACCAAGCTGCTTGCCTATTGCAGATTCCATCTTCCCAGCCTGGTGCAGGGCTACAATTTTGTTTCTGTCCTTCGACAGCTCTTTGGTCTTCACCATAGTGAGTTTGGAGTGTGACTGTTTGATGTTGTGAACAGTTGTCTTTTATACTGATAACAAGTTCAAACAGGTGCCATTACTACAGGTAATGAGTGGAGGCCAGAGGAGCCTCTTAAAGAAGAAGTTACAGGTCTGTGAGAGCCAGAAATCTTGAATGTTTTTAGGTGACCAAATACTTATTTTACACCATAATTTGCAAAATAAATCTTGACAAATCAGACAAGGTGATTTTCTGGATTTGTTTTCTCATTTTGACTCTCATAGTTGTGCTCTACCTATGCTTTCAATTACAGGACTCTCTCATCTTCTTAAGTGGGAGAACTTGCACAATTGGTGGCTGACTAAATACTTTTTCCCCCACTGTACATAGGATGAAAAAAAGACCTAGGTCCTGAGGTCCATCAAGTTGAATCTTTCTCCACCAATTGTACGTTATTTCTTTATTGGTGTAATAGGTCCTTTATTTTTCCATAAAATTTCTTCCATTCCTGGTTTATGACATTTTTTGGAGGGCAAATATGGCCACATGGTGCACTGGCCACAATATTATATAGGAACAAAACAAACAAAAAGGATTGTCCTAGCGTTGAGTTGGTTGATTTTTGGGGGTAGATTCTAGACTTCAAAGCCTCTGCCACATTAATCCTCAAATTATATATATGCGCCAGTTTTCCGTCACACAGAGATTGATTCTCTGGCCCTTATGTATTTTAGGTTCTTTAATGTTTGCCTTCAACAGAATTTCGTCCAGCACTTGCGGTCTACAGACTAAATTAAGACCAGACAAACAGTTCATAATTGCTTTGGAATAGCGTGCTGAATCTTGTAGTTCCACAACGGCTTGGTAGCCGCAGACTGTCCAAGTCTGCTGTAGATTTCATCTTGCAGCCCTAAGAAAATCATTTCACTAAAGTGAAAAATGAGTGATGCCGCGTCTTCAAGTACTTAAGAGTCTTTGAGTTTGGAAACTGAAAACACATCACACCCCTCATGCACACGCCATGCTATATAGTATCAACCCTTTCGTAACTAAACATTATCATCAATGCCAGACTTGGTCAGATTTCACATGGTGAGAAATTGCCATCAAATGGTTAAGGGCAAGGCCATCTTCTCGCCACACCCCGATTTCTCCCAAATTAGTTCAGTCACAGAGAGACAGAAACACGCAGAGTTAAAGAAAGTGAGAGCGGGAGGTGGTATTGGCGATGGGCCCTGGCATCATGCCCGGCTGCTAGTCTGAAAAGATGCCAGCTGGCTTGTTCCACATCAGAACTACACCCCCCACCCCCTCCCCGTCCAAACTTCCCCTCCCTTCTTCAGGCTTCATATTCAAAAGAGAGGAAGAGCGAACAACCAGTGCAAGGAAACATACAAAGAGAATGAGTAGACCACTGATACAAGAAGCAAACACAAAGAGACAGGGGTCAAAACACAAGTAGCAGCTACACAATGCCAACCGAAATCCAAACAGACCCCCCCTCCAAAAAAAAAAAAAAGGTGAAATTCCAACTGGTATTTTATCGTAATTTAGATTGGATGATAAGGTTAGCAAATCCGAAAAGTTTCCTTTGCTCAAATAAGTTCATTGGGACAATCTACTTAATCAAGACAGGCTCGTTAAAAGAATGGACTTGAAGAGAAGCCATCTCCAATAGGTGGCACAAGAAATCAAGCTTTCTTTTTCTTGATTGAAAGCCAATTTCTATACATTTTTCCCAATGAGCAATACAATGATTATCCTTACGCCAGCTGAGGGTCTCCAGAAGGAGAAACTGAACTGACTACAAATGGATAAAGTTGGTTGCGCACCACGGCTTATGGTAGTGTAGGATCTTCTCATAAGGTTTATGGACTAGATATAGGTTAATACAGCCAGTACATGTCAATGTGACCCTACCTACAGTGGGGAAAATAAGTATTTGATACACTGCCGATTTTGCAATTTTTCCCACCTACAAAGAATGGAGAGGTCTGTAATTGCAAATTAATTATGTAAAAATCATACAATGTGATTTTATGGATTTTTTATTTATTCTGTCTCTCACAGTTGAAGTGCACCTACGATAAAAATTAGAGACCTCTCCATTCTTTGTAGGTGGCATAACTTGCAAAATCGGCAACTTTATGAAATACTTATTTTCCCCATTGTATTAGACTAAGATTTGGAGCTACCCTGCTCTTTACAGACTAGCCAGAGGAAAGAAGGATAGCACATGTGGAACTTCAACATGCCGGATCCTTTGCTCCCACAGAAGAAAGCAAGTATACATGTTTATTAGTTACACAGGAGAAATAATTTTAAGCAACCTTTTACCCTGAAATGGGAAAGTAACAATACATTAGGGGTATCATAGTGGTTTGCCAGAAGTGGTTTCCTCCACTCAGTTTGACCTTCCATTCCTTCTGCTTCCAAGTTCACACATTGATAAATCTAAACCATACCTCCCCATGCCTACAGCATCTGAAAATCAGGGAAGAGATGATCTAGATTTTGCTTTGTGTTCGCCATGTCATTGAGGTGGCCATCTTGAATGCAGAAGGAACATAAAGCCAACAGAGAAGGAGACTGCTGGAGACAGTCCAAGTACACCAGGTAGGGTGACTATACATAAGAGTAACCGTTTTAGTGCCAGCATAAAGAGTAAATTTAATATGTATGGTCATCCTCAGAGATTAAGCATCAGCAGTCCATTATACTTATCCAGCAATACTCTACAAGATGACATTTTAACCTCCAATGAGGAACCAACTGGCCATTTTTTGAAGAACTTATAGATCAAAAGCACTTTTATTAGTAGCGATCATGCCACAATGCAAAGGGATGTAATAGTTATTAATCCAGTTGTCCTAAACAACCAACGGGTCAACATAGCAATACAGAATTATCTCCCAACGCTGCATCAACACAGTAACATACCTTGACATGCTTGAAGCAGCTTAAAATACAGGCTGCTCCACCCTAAGAACCTCACGGCTAAAACAGTTTGTCTTCATTTTCATTCACCCACAAGCAAAACGGACTCTCAACATCTTGATGACAAAAAAAAGAAAAAAAAATCCATCTCATAGGACAGTCCCTAAGGGGGCGCTTCATTCACTTAAATCATGAATCAAGCCAAGCTTGTCCCACAATGTTGAAAGGTATAGATGCAAATAATCTATGCGCCCAAGGGCTAGCAACATACCAGGTCTTGATGTTATTCCCATTGTTAAACAGGGGAGTCACCTGTTAGGTGACTATTGAATTCTAAATAATAATTTTAAGCCAATTATGGGTGAGGGCATTGCTTAATGGGTGATCTGTTACATGGTACGACAACTTTAAATGGCAGTTTTGGCCCAAGGGACAAAATTGGCCATAAATACATCTCTGTATACTTTTGAGGCCGAAAAACCTGTTGAGTGATTCCCTCCCCGCCATGCGTGTATGGACTTGCTTGGATTCAACTCATTAATCTATACACGAATATATTCACGTAACATATAACCTTTAAAATTAGAAGGAATGTTTAGATATTTGGGTGGGTATGTGTTATAATATGTCAAGAGATGTGAATACTATGATTATACTGTGAAAATGAAGGTGCATGTAAACCATCATTACATTTGCCCCCTACACACATGTACACTCAATTTGGCCAATCATGCATGTATTCTGAATGGGAAAAGGGACGTAAGCTGCTGAGAATGGATTTTATTCCATGGGAATAAAAAGATGGTCATGTTGAAATTCAACATGCCCAATTCTTCTTCTCCTCAAATAGTAGTGGCCCAAACGCAGAAGTTATACGTTCCTGCCAAAAGTGGCATGTCCTTCAAACTTTGCTGTAAAGTATATGGACACGTTCAAGCCTCCCCACCTACATAGACCTTAGACTGTCAGCCAAGATTGTATGGCCCTGCCAAGATTAGTCTAATGTGTATTTGTGCCTCTTAACTCTCCCTCGACATATGGAGAGAAGGATTCGGCACATTGGATTTCCAATGGCCGAACCTTTTGTTCTCTGGGAGCCACTTGACCGAGCGTTCCTGTTTATGGGAGAGTCGGGAGAGGTAGCCATCCGACAAACGATGGCCGACAACTAGCTAGTCCAAGCAAGATGTGAAGGTCCCCTAGACCTCTACTAGAGAACAATATATTTTACACCACATTGTAATACAGATTCGCACACCAACTAATTTGAGTAGCACAATGTCCAGCACAATGTAGGAAAGGATTAAAAAGAGTAAAGATTAATACAATGAAGAGGGCACAGTCATTCCTAAGGTGCTCAGTTGGTCAAGGGTTATCTAGTCAAAGCTCTCTGGATGCTGATGACATGAAGTTCCTGCTTGCAGGTGTCTGGAGACAATGCCGCTAAGCAGGTTTTGATGAGGAGGAGATGAGGGCCTTGGAGTGCAAGACTTAAGTTTAGACAGGCTTTGTTGTGGAAATTTCATACAAGAGAGGTGAGAAGAGACAAGATGATGATAGTATACTTGAGGAAGGTGTAAATACTCTTTTTTTAGGGTAGGGGGCATGTATGCATCAGAACTGGTGGTAGAAGAAAAGTGCCCAGGTTGCAAACAACCATAATAGCATACTTTTTAATATTGCAATATCTATTAGAAGAAAAAAAAACAAATCAAAACAGATCCAAAATGATAATTCAGCAATAGATCGAGAATCTAGATCAATACTCTAAAAAAGGACCAAAAAAGAAGCTTAGTTTACTCAAAACATACCATATTACTTGTCTCAACACGATCCGACCGCAATACAATTCTATTTTGAAACATACATAGAGGTACTGACCTTCATGGGAGTGAGAAAACCAGATCTGGGAGGCTGCAGCCCCATGGGGGCCCCTGTAGGTGGTTTCTGATGGAGATGAGGATGCTCCTGCTGGGTGTGTCGAAGCTGCTGCAGAGCCCAGGCTACCACCCAGAAAACCGCCCATGAAAGAGGGGGAAGAGTTCGCCATCAAACCAGTGCTTGCTGAAAAACAAAAGACAAAAGCTGTCACAGACCAGTTTATCAACTCCCTTAAAAAATTTGATAATTAATATACTGGTATAGTATATACACACAAACATCACCATGGGACTTAATGGTTGGCATTAATCAGCAAGACCAGAACTAGACATAGACTTTTAATCAAATTTCTCAATTGCATAGAATGACAACGTTTGACATAGAGCAACTAAGACAAAAAGAAAAAAAAACTGTTGTCCACTCAATTTCTAAGTTATTGCTATATCACAGACTCCGGTCACTAGAATACGACAACTCGCAAGTCAAAAAGTTGTGTTGCAGTCATCTAGGCAGAAAGAAAAGAAATTATCCCAAAATTTAAAAAAATATAATAATTTAATGAAACCTCTACAAAAGACCAACTATTTGAAAAGATCCCTTGTCTACCTCCATCCAGACCTTTGATTGAGAGGACTACTTTGCCAGATTTTTTTGGTGATCATCTAGAGTGTTAACTCTGCAAAAAAAATTTGGGACTTTCAGAACAAAACAAATAACAAATGTACAGCGAAGTTGGAGGTTTCAAGACTGTTGGCTATGGTCGTAAATAGATGGTGAAAAATGATCAAGTTTTATCCATCGAGGTTACTTCCATACCATCGAAAACAAGAAACACCAGGATCTTATGCTGCCTCGATGGCAGCCAAGACCAGTTTTACCTATTGGATAAAGAGCAACCCTATAAAAGTTTGTTGTTAGGCAAGGAAACATTTATTTTTGCCGTTGGAACCGTATAAATTCCTTTGGGATCCTGAAAACCCACTCCCAACTCTAATCTCAGTTTTATGCCGGAGATGAGTAATTCTCAACCATAAAAAGAAGGAAGCGAACGTCAGGGGGAGGTGACCTTCTTGGTTGACCCATGTCTCGATTACAATATCCAAAGTTTACGTGATGGTCAGAAGAAACAAAAGCTGTACATGGGAAATCATGTCTTTATTACTGGATCACTCATGCACTAAACCATTTAGTGTAGATCTCCTGGGCCTTGCTAAAAAAAAAAAAAAGCTGTCCTTGTTGGCACAATTGGTGTACTAGGGTTCAGTTGTGACTCCAAGCTCCACAGCCAAAACCAGAAAATATTCTGCATTGTAGCTACATGACCTTACTCTGACTTACAGCCCTCATGGTTTCATAAGAACTTTATTGACTTAATGTTTTGACTATTATGGGATTAAAATTAAGGTGAAAAAAGGGGAAAGAAGAAACAAAAAAAAAAAAAAACCACTCGTAAACGTAAGCGTAATCCAGAAGTTGGAAAGAAAAAAAAAAGGAGTAATTAATGGAAGTCATGTGCAATAGCCGAACAGTGTACAGGGTGTGTACTGTATCACTGGATGATCAATTCCCTTCCCTCCCAGCCTTCGGGGCACTGTTAAAATCTCACATCTTCTACCAAGCCTCATATGACTCCCACCCCCCTTTCCGAACTTCCTCCAGCTGCTTCTGTCACCTGACAAGGAGTGATTTCCAGATGTGAGATTCCCTAAGAGCTGTCAGAAGTGTCTTTCCAGATTACGCCTCATACACACACACATAGACCTCAGCCAAGACCTCCCTTGCTCAAGGCTAGGTTTAAGCAATCAATGGACCTCAGAACCACAAGCTCCAGCATGCTCCATCATAACAACTGGAAAGTCATCGGTTGCCAGCCTATTGCGCCAATCTGTAGGTGTGCCACCCTATGGAGAACCTACCAAGAAAAACACAGATGCTCTATAGAGTTTACAATACAAGAATCTTCACATTTGCCACCCCCAAAAGAACTTTATCATGAACCTAAACCAGTTCCTTCAAGGGTCTATTTTTAAATGCTCATCGTCATTATATTGTTCCCAGTTGTATCAGCACAGTGCCAGTTCACACACAGCTGTTAAAAGAAGAAATGGACCACATTCAACTCTGACCTAAGGGAGCAGCGCAGTATTCTCAAAGTATTGGCTTGCCTTCCCTTCCAAAACTGTTCCCAAGAAAACTAAAGGAAAAGGCAGAGTACGAGAGCCACATCCTAAACCACACCCTGACTCACACCCACGGTACTTTGACAGGGGATTTCCATTCACTGCTGGTCATCTCCAAAGGATCTGATTGACTTCTCAAACACAAACTGTCACAGTTATCAATACGTTATGAGCGATAGGACAATATACATTTTTGAGGAAATTTCGGCATTCAAAAATGAACTTCAGACCAACACCATGTTTGTGAGGTGCTTACTGACCTCATTCCTTATTACAAAATGATAAGATCTGACTAGCTCCATGTAAAAATGATAGGACACTCGGGAGGCTATATGGCACAGACTGATGCCAAAAACACCAGTTCCAATTTGTAGAAATGGTCATACAGGTGCATGCACCCTAGTATAGACATTTATATTTTGGGGTGCAGATGGATTTCAAATAAAAAGAACCATTACACTCTCATCACCCAACGCAACTACTGGAACCTTCCAGATATTGGTCAGCATGTAGATGACCAGTCGTTAAGAACCATGTGGCACATGCTGTTGAATTTCTCAGGGAACAATCCAACCCATAGGGTAAAAAATCCAAATAAATTCCAGAGCAAAATCTTCTTATAATGTTGTGGGAACAACATTTTTTTCAGCTCAGCCCTTAACTCACCATTCACTTTTACCGTCAAAGCTTAAAATAATAAAAAAAAAAAGTGACAACCCACCAAGAGACCCCCAGTCCCATTGACTTACCCCAGAAGAACATAATCTTCAAGATTAGTAGGAACGGTCGTAATAATGATCTCTCTGTACTGGTTTATCACATACCCCATAAGGGTCCAATAAATAGCTTCACGATGAGGAAGCGAAGGGAGAAACAGGACCTGCCAACCCAACAGCAGCCGTTCACAGGAGAAAATAGCAAGGGAAACAGTTACACGGATCGTAAAAAAGAAAACTTTTATTGTGAGATCATATGGCGGGGATCTCTCCTGGGATAACAGTCCTGGAAACACGGATACAGTAACCCTACTGTGTCCAGATGGGAGCATTGCAATGTAATGTGTCCCATATTATTTAGCTGCTCTTGGCAGCAAAGGGGTTATCCAATATGCAGCCTACATTTGCAATTTTTTTTTTAACCCTCCCATCCTTTGTGCTGCATGTGTTTCTAAATGTAGGATCCAAAGTAAAAAAAAAAAAGAAAAATACACAAAGTAATTTGCCTCTGATAGAAAACAGGTCCTAGCTGTTGGTGACGGGAGGAGAATTGTCGGAGGGGGTCGTCCCACGCTGCCAAACTGCTCCCGCCTAGATACTTTGGAAATGAGTGTCCCAAGTGTGGTTTTAACATGGGAGGGGGCTGTTTCTTCCCATTTAACCCTGTCAATACTGTCTTCTCTCTAATGGATTCTACTAAAAGTGACTATCCTAGACATTTTTTGGAAATGGGGGTCATAATCAATATTGCCCACCTTAAGGGATGCAGTACACCAGTATTCTAAATTCGAAGGAGTGGGATTCTTGTAATTCTTGGGACCGAATGCAAAATCTATACGTTACACTACTGCCACTAGTAAAGTTCAAGCAAAACCTGCCCATTTGGCAAATCTTTCAAGTTCGTCAGACAGTTGGGTTTTGGGACAATCATCAACAGATCTACGCATTGTGGAGGCTTTTCGAGAATCCAATTTGACTACAAAAATATCTGACTAGGAAAGATTATCCTTCAGTAAAACAGAATCTACCCACAATGTATGCCAATCAATAAAATAAGATGATTGGAGCTCATTTAAGGTCTACACTGGCCGAATTAGAAAGAATTATTTTTCATGGAGAACCTCATGACAAATTGCCTATCCATCAAATCAAGCTACCTGTAGAATAACAGACCACTAATATATTTAATGTACTCCTTAAATTCTATTAGAGGGAAAGGCATCCCAAATTTAGCTAGTTTTCCCCCAAAAAAATTGAAAAATAAATTGTGGGCAGAAGTTTTTCATGGGGTGCTTGGAGGACTTAAAACCTTGTACACATTTCCAATTTCAGAAGGACCTAACAACTGTAAGGAAGCATCACAACTGTCCCCAATAGATGATGTTGAGTGAAGAAAATTCTTTTGTTCTCAGTAGAGATATGTCACCATTTGAGGTTCGTGGCACCAATTACTCTCATAAACTCCTTGAAAACACATGCACGTGCAGGCTAGCCAGAAGCTGAATCAGTGTTTGGTCGACAGCTACTAAATGTGTATGGACACCTTTAGACCAATTGTAGTGGGATCACTTGGCTGCTGGGACATCATGTCTTAAGTAGAGACCAGCTTCGATAAGGTGTGCATGGATGTGGAACATGGACCCAATTCACAATTTGTTCAAGTTTTACATGGTCTGAAAGAAATGGTTCCTTTAAAAAAAAAAGGTGTGACGGCAAATTTGCCTCATCAGATGAGTTCCAAGTAGAAGCTAATAAGGAAGGAATTAACTCAAAGACACTTCTACATTACGAAGAGCAGGGATCAAAGCCTGGCAGACCAAATCCAGTCATGACACCGCCTGGCGCTGCTGGATGTTTCCTAGGGCATAACAGGTGTGAGAGCTGGCAGTTGCGATTACCACTTTTAGGACTGACTGACGACATTTTGCATTATGTATGTCTAGCCACAAGCAGCAAGACACCAGATCTAGATAAATTTCTACAATGTCTGGAGGAGAGGGCATCCAGAACATTGTGATAATGAGGCCATAAAATGAATGACTACAAGCCTTGTGTTGGCCACACTGCTAAGGGAATGTCACAAGTGGCAAGTTGTACCAGTATGTCATATGATCATATTTTGGTCACATAGAATTTTCCTCAAGATGTGGACAATTGTTAAATATCAGATCAGAACCTCTTTTTCCAATTAATACCCTCAAAATATCTCTATTAAGTAACAATGAGGAGACGAGGCATAGTAAGCCAGGTTCATAAAAACTTAAGGAAACATCCATACGCCTAACTGAAGGCCCAAAAACCTTAGAATCTTCTAACTCTGGTCCTCCTACGATCAGACCCAGATTGCCCCCAAAAAGTGAACATAGATAATTGAGATTTCAGCCTAATTGGATGGAGCATTGGGATCTGTGCTATAAAGGTGCAGAACGCTCCAGCCACGTCTACCCCTGAGGCGTGTAGATTGGCAAATTGTCAAAAGCTCTGTCTGGACCAACGACCCAGCTGGTATCAATGTGTGGAGTAGACACAAACACAGCTCCTTTGGAGAACAGATGTGTGGAGGATACAAAATAATAGAAAGAGTATGTACAAAAAAAAAGGCAGCATCCATCATGGAGTATATAGAAGATTCCCTAAATCTGGCATGTGATAGTCCAGCACATTATTTTGGGGGGGTTATTTTAAGACCAGAATCTAAGGAGAACACATTATATTGATCTTATCGTTCTTTAATAAATGCCCATAGTTTCATAACCCCTTGGGACACGTATGCCAAGAAGTTCCTAGAGGTCATAGAAAATGTCAAACTGTGGCCTCTAGCTTCAACACCCAATTATCAGAGAGCCGAAGTTCCCAAGTTTTGCACCAGATACCCATGCAAGATCTGATAGGAGAATAAGATGTTAAAAGGGACAAAGGTACCCAAGATATGCCTGCTTGTTGGCCACATGTTTTCCGAGGTCACGTCACCCAATATTTTTATCCCTTTGAGTAGAATTTTTTTTTTTTTAAGTATGACACTGATCTTACCCAGAAATGTCAACTTGGTCCTCCAGAGGGACAATCTTGGGGGAAAAAAAGGAAATATTGGGAGTTATATGCATATACTATGGGATAAGTTACTTATAGGACTCTCTCATTACTTCAGTAAGAGAAATATTACAGTTGTCCCAGATTTCCCACAACTTCAAGGCCAAAAGGTAGCTGGGTATACAGTATGTAAACTCCACCCCAAAAGCGGTCACTTTGGCGAGTTGAGGGCGTTCACAGAGGGGCTGTTGTGGTCACGAGAGGCAGGATTGGGGGTCCAGACTTAAACAACTCCAGAGTGTGTGAGGGACAAATGATTATTAAAGGAAGTCATATTTGTTGTCAGCTTAAAGGGGTTAATCATCAAGACAACCATTTTATTTTTACCATTATTCAAAAATCCCCCTTTAAGGATCTCTCTATGAGCCACTCTATAGAAGCAGCTCCAGTTTTGGTTAGCTCAAGCCGTCCAGTCATCATATTAGCTACAGTTCTCCTGTAGGGAAAATCCTTAAAGGCGTTGTTCACCTATGAGGAAAGTTTTTTTTTACTCAAATTTCAATATTTGAGATGAAAAATTATTGTTGTAAATGGGTTTCATTAACAATTGTACACATTTTGCCTTCTTTTAAGCTTGAGTTAACTGAAAATCCAAGAGTGAGCCCATTTTGACAAGCCAATAGAAGAGTTTTTAACTCTTATATGTCTTTTTTTTTAGCTCTTCTCTGCTGATTTATGACCACAGACCACATGTATTTAAAAATAAAAATGTCCCGAAATGTGGATAACCCCTTGAAGTTATTACGAGTGGGACCCAGGGGAATTAAACTGGTCAGGGTCTCATTTTGAAAGTGATTACATCATGAGTCCTTGGATTCGTATCCCCCCCCCAATTTAGTTTTTTGAGCGAAGGGCCCTCTATAGGATATAATTACAATATTCGGCATATTTGAAATTCCTCAATAAAATCTTTGTACAGTCCTGAACTATTGAAGTTCTCGGAGAGGCAGGATGAATTCCAGTCTGGTCTGTCCGGATTCTGTCCCCAGGCCCCCTCCTTCCCACTTTGGTTTCAGCACTACAACTGGTGTCATGGCCTACTCTGTTTTCATATGATGCTTATCTGGCTGGGCACAGTGCCTGACCACACGGCGCACTCACAAGACTGAACACTTCTAGTGTCTCACACACAAACAGTCCTTCTAGTGACAGTCCGCCACCCGGACACACACGCCCTAGCACCCTGGCGTCATGCATCCCAACAGCTGACACAATTACGACTGACCAAATGTGACAAGGATTAGGACAAAACTTATGCCAGTTTTATTATAGACAGCGGGAAAGGTGGCTTCCTTCCAAAAAAAAAACAGCGCCACCCTCGGTCTCAGGTTGTGTGTGGTATTGCAGCTCAGTTCCATTCACTATAATGGAGTGGGCACAACATGTGGACAGATGGGGCACAGTTTCTGGACGAAAACAGCAATAATAAATGTTTTGGGGTATATTTTTTTAACCCTTTCAGGAAAATAATTGCAATAAGAGCATTTTTAAACAAAAAAAAAATCATGTATAAAAAAAAAAAAAATACTGCTGCCTTCTTCCAAAATAAAAAAACAGCACCACAATTGTCCACAGGTTATACAGCTCCACTCTATAAGAGGTGAGTGGCATTGAGCTGCAATACTAGACACAACCTGAACACAGAAGTGGCACTGTTTTTTGAATCCTAGCCAACGCCTTTTAAAGAGAAACTTCCTACGGTACTATGTCCATTTGCTACTTAAACTCACACAGCAATTGTCATTTAGAATGCTTAAAGAGGGGTTTTCCAGGATGAGAAAAATATATAGTTGCTTTCGTCTAAAAAAAAAAAATATAGCACCCCTCAGGTTGTGTGTGGTACTTCAGCTCCATTCTATTAGCTTTAAAAATGAGATGACTAAGTAGATATGCCATCGCAACAGGCAGGAAAGCTGGGTGACTACCTGTAGATCCTCGCACAAAGAGGCTAAGTCAGAATTTGGGTAGAGGTGTTACTCTGGAATCAGGGAAAGGTGGGCGAGGACTCCTGTGGGGGCTATAGCAGCCGTTATCATTCTCATCAGCTTTACATTTATAACTGACACTTTTGGAATTTTTCAAATTTGAATTTCATTTACATTTATAACTGACACTTGTATTTGAAATTTGAATTTGAAAAATTCTAAAAGTGTCAGTTATAAAGGTAAAGCTGATAAGAATTATAGCGGAAGCTGATAAGAATTATAGCAGCTATATATTTTACTCAAAGGGGCAATGTCCTTTAAACCAACACTATTCTCCCCCCACTCCACCCCCATTCTTATATTATATGTAGACATGTGTCCCACCAGTGATATTCACATCTTAAGACTCTGGCAGACACACGAGCACAAAAATCTGGGAGATGCACACAACCATATTTCCCACACATGTTTAATAATCACCCCCCTCTTTTATGGTAAGGCCCACCCACCTGCTATAAGAACCAAGCCAAATTCTATAGAGGGACACAGGACACACGTATGGTCAAGAGGATCGGACTGGAGGACATATGGAGACAGGGTGATGGGAGTAGCGCCCCTAATGCCGCCCCAGAGCAGGATGGGAAACAGACCCAACATTTGCTTTCATTTAGAAAAGTGAGAGGGAGCAGCGTTGAAGGAAGCAGCAGTGGGATCCTGAGAACGAAGCTGCAGTTGTAGGATCCCACACCCCCTTCGTCTCTTAAAGGGCTAGTCCCAGAGGTGCAGTCGCTCAGCCCGGACTAGCGATCCAGGTTCCCAGGCTTCATCCGCTAGGTTCACACACATGCACAACACATCGCGCTGCCCCTTCACACGACCCGTTCCCCTGCACGAGTGGCTTTGGCCAGAAACATAATCAGAAGATCCTGAGGTTACATCATCATTGTTTTCTATAAAGTGTAATAAATCATACACGAGCATTGCCCACAGACTGCCAGCACAAGCCTCCGCCAGGGCACAGGCGTGGAGAGGTGCCAGACCGTTTCCGCAAAACAGCACCACTCAAGTCTAGTGGTTGTATTTGGTATTGCAGCTCAGCTGCAAGTCATCGGCAACTGTCCTTCTCGACTTGCTGTCAGTGAATGCAAACATCCTTCCTGCATGGATTACAGCAGAGCTGTCAGTGTAATAAAAAAGGATTAGAATGGGCTTCATTGATCGCATAAGGGTTCCCATTCAATGACTGCAAGCAGAGATCATAAAAGCCTGGAGCTTTAATAACATGAAGGGCTCAGTGGCTTTTATTTCCCGAGACCATAAATTGTAATTGTTACATCTAAGGCACCAAAAGGAGTTTTCTTTTTCTTTTATTATACAGAAACATCGCCACCCTTGCCTTAGGTCATGTCCGGTATTGCAGCTCAACCCAATTTTTTTTTTTTTACAACTTACAGATTTCAAAAATTGTATAGTCAGCAGTTTTCTAAAATGTATTTTGTGTATCAATTTTTCACCATTTCAGGATTTCTGCTTGCCATCAGGGAATGGAAATATTTCAGTTACAGTCCGAGAAGTCTAGTTACAATGTTTTAGAGTTTTTAAATGAGCCGTGCAACTATATTGCGACAGTTTTATACCCTCTGGGGGTATAATCACATTTTTTTATTCATTGACAGCAATCAAAAAGATTAAAAAAATAGAATTAAATTATTACAATTAAAACAGTATTACACTAAGTTTATTAGAATATTGTAAAATGTTCATGGGGGCAAAAGCAATAAAAAAAATGCCCTGGTTATATCCAAAGTCATCAGGGAGCTCTGAGTTTTGCACTAGATTAAAACAGGAAGGTTTCCATTCACTGATGGCAAGCAGCGATCTTGAGAATGGTTAAGAATCACTACAAAAAGTATATTAATAAGCTGCAGACATTTTCCACGGGAAGATTAAAAAAACATCAATTTTTCAATTTTACAAGAACTGCCGGCAAATTCCTAGCTTTATCCCAGTATTTACATAGGACTGCTATTGCATTAAAGAAACCCAAAATATACAATATATAATCAGCTCTGTTACATCCGCGCCCACAGCATCCAATGTGTTCATCCAGCGTGGTGAGGCTTTAACCCTTTCCCATTCATGGCACTAAGATTCCTGCGCTACCAGCCTTGTACCTTTTTTCCTTGCACGCTTACATGGGAACGGCGGTGGTACGGAGCTGTCCATAGTTGTACCCATAATAGGAAGAAAAATCTCAGAAAAAGGCGAATAAGACTAAAAATGGGCCGTGAGCGGGTGTGTCCCCTCCACAGGGGATTGCCGATCCCCCAAAAAAGGAATCCGGCTATTCTTAAAATATTGGAATCACATGTGGCTGATTCATTAATAATCTGCTTACTGACGCCCTAAGATTGATTTAACCCATAAAACGACAAATGCATGTATCTATAAGAAAAACGCCATTATAATTTACTCCCCACCAACCAATGACAGGTGACATTACTTCTTAAAGGGCCAGTACACGTAAAGTCCGCAGTTATGAAGGGGAGATTTGTGAAATTTCTGGCAGTTAGGAGGTGCAGTGGCAACAATGGATACTTTGACCTATTTCCAACTTCCTAAGTGTTTCGGTCACTATTGACAGCAGCATTTGGAAGGGGAACAGTGCTAGCGGAGTATAACACACCCAGCACCGGGCCCCCCATAGGTGTCAGGGACCTCAGGACTTGCCTGGGTTCCCCAGGTGATGGCGCTGCCCTGGTTCTGAGCACTAGATCTACAGAATATAATAATAGTATTGGTGGTGTACAGATTTTTTTGACTTCTGGTCTTTTACTTCATTTATAAAAGTCTATAAAGTCTGATAACGGAGAACAATAGACTTCAATCAAGTTTCCCACACATCATAGTAAAGTCATACAATTTTGAAGGACTGGCCAACTATCTATCGGCTCACAATGAAGGAAAAGAAAGATCGGTCATGTTGAAGTTCACATGTCCAATCATTTTATCGGCAGGGAAAATAAGCCGATGCCAGAGTTGTTTGGCAGTGACTTAGTACCCTGAGCCCATATGAAAACACATGTAACTTCAGCCTAACTGGCCATCAAAGGAGAATGATGGCATTGATGAGGGTTGTCCGCACTACTCTCAAATTAGAGGATTTTGTAGAAGGGCACTTTCAGAAATGGAAAAAAAAAAATTGGAAAAAGTGATAAAACAAGAGTGAGGGTCCAGTGTCCTGCGCCGGCCGCATGGCTCCAGACTCATGGATGTGTGTTCTGACTCCTAGATGCTAATGAATGAATGAGCTGTGATGTAACAGACATTCCTGACCATCCCGTCAGCCGGAGATTCCCTAACCTCACCGTGAGTCACCGACAATGTTAACCCTATCCCTGTTTCCCTCTCCAACAACACAAGCTCTTAAAGGGGCACCATCAATGGATTCTATTTGGGGTCTTTTAGTAGGAGCTGGGGTTAAATGAAGTGCAGAGATCACAGTCACACCCGGGCCCACCCAGTATTATAAATGGCACGTGATGGGTAAGGGCCCTGTTACAGAGGAAGAATTAAGTCCAGGAGGTGTATGATCAGGGGTGAAACCATACTAGTGGTTGACGTTGTACCTGGGCCTTTGACCCACAAACCTATACCATTAATGACCAGTGATAGTTGAGGTCTACAAGTTAAAGTTCCTACACCTCTGCAAGTTTCCCCTACAAGAAATGACATTCCCATAGCAAGTATCAGAATTGTACTGATGACCATGGGGGTCCAGGACATGACGGCTTTGTGTTCATTTCCCCTCGTGGGCAAATGCATGCTTGTTAACTTTTTCCACCAAGGATCTGGCAGAGACATCCATTTAGATGCTCTACTTTGTTAAAGGGTTGTCCAATATGTGAAAAATATGGCTTTTTCCTAAAACAGCGTTTACAGGTTGGAAGTGGTATTGCAGCTCGGCACTATTCATTTCTTAGGAGACGAAATGCAATACCAAGTACAATCCATTTTTGGAAAAAGGCGGACATGTTTTTCTAATCTGGACAACCCCTTTAAGCCAGACCTCTTTAAGCCTCCCTGAATGTAGGAGTCTTCCAGAATAGCTGTTTTTCAAAGGTTTTGGGGAGAGTAGGCCACTTTTCCTCAAGTCCAGGTGATCTCTGCTTATTCCCGGAGATTCAGCAAGTATGACAAGGGCCCTAGTGCGACCACAATGGCCTTCCACTATGGTAAGTACACCCTTTAGAAGACAATGACCCCACCCCATGGACACGACTTAAAACGTTTGTACAGAAACGTTATAGAAAAGCATAGCGCTTTCCTACAAAAACAGCGCTACACCTGTCCACAGGTTATGTGCGGCATTGCAGCTCAGCTCCATTTATTTCAATATGTGACGCCACCCGTCACAAGGGGGAAAGCCTTTTCTGGAAGAAAGCAGCCATGTTTTTCTAAGTACTGTACAATGTGTTTAACAGCAGTTAGTTCGAGCTGCCAATTTTATGTGTAGTGTCCCTTTAAGAAAGGAGGGGAGGAGAAGGAGGAAAGGGCAGGGGTACATTTGATTGCATGTGTTCCACTACAAATATTACAATCAGAGAATAAATAAATGAAAAAAGCCCAATACATTAGGCATAATAAACGGCGCGCCGCAGTCATCACTACAGATAACATTTTTGCAATGCCATTTAATCATTTAAAGGGCTGTTCGAGTCGGGAATTGCAAGCTTAAATCAGTTGGTAACACTCTGCGCTTCACAAATTCATCTCCCTGAGGGGCTTCCGGATAATTTCTGCCCTTCACGGTTAATGTGAACAAGGCTGTAGAGTCTAAAAAGAAAACACCAGGTCAGGAAGGCACAAAGAAGCATGAGCTGGCAGCGCCAGGCCGTGAGCTGGCTCGGTGAAAACGTGGCACAGAAACTCGATGCTTATAGCGTCTGTACTGTGCACTGAACAAGGGGCGATAGTCAGACGGCGGCTGGCAACGCTGGGCCTGATGGTTGGTGAAAGAACTTTCCTGTAATACAGTCGCTCGCCTGGACATGATTGATAGATAGGCCGCCTTGTGCTTATAGCGCCAACATGCACAGAAGAGGAGCATGACAACAAGGAATCCAAAGGCCGGCCAGGTAAATCTTTGTATAGATAGTTCAGTATTAAAGTATTTAAATTTATATGGGTGGTATACACCAATTTATGTTCTAGAAGTATCTGGCCCAGTCGGCCTTAGGCAATGTAGTCCATGGACAGCCTGGCACCCGCGGTTAGGGACAAACATAAATCTTATCTTAAAATTAGCATTGCAGTAACATTTATAGATTGCATCGTGCTTTTATAGCATAATATTTTCAAAGAAGCTTTAATTTGGTCACCGCATGATGGCAACAAAACGCTATGAGTCCGGCCACTGAATGCGACATGGCAATAACTGAATGCAGAGAGGTAACTTGGAGCCGCGAGGCAACAACTGAGCGCAAAGAGGTAACTTGGCGCCGCGAGGCAACAACTGAGCGCAAAGAGGTAACTTGGCGCCACGAGGCAACAACTGAGCGCAGAGAGGCAACAACTGAGCACAGAGAGGCAACAACTGAGCGCAGAGAGGTAACCTGGTGCCGCGAGGCAACAACTGAGCACAGAGAGGCAACAACTGAGCACAGAGAGGCAACAACTGAGCACAGAGAGGCAACAACTGAGCACAGAGAGGTAACTTGGCACCGCGAGGCAACAACTGAGTGCAGAGAGGCAACAACTGAGCACAGAAAGGCAACAACTGAGCACAGAGAGGTAACAACTGAGCACAGAGAGGCAACATCTGAGCACAGAGAGGCAACATCTGAGCACAGAGAGGCAACAACTGAGCACAGAGAGGTAACTTGGCGCCACGAGTCAACAACTGAGTGCAGAGAGGCAACAACTGAGCACAGAGAGGCAACAACTGAGTGCAGAGAGGCAACATCTGAGCACAGAGAGGCAACAACTGAGCACAGAGAGGTAACTTGGCGCCGAGTCAACAACTGAGTG
The DNA here is from genome assembly GCA_033576555.1 of Oophaga sylvatica. Taxonomy (NCBI): domain Eukaryota; kingdom Metazoa; phylum Chordata; class Amphibia; order Anura; family Dendrobatidae; genus Oophaga; species Oophaga sylvatica. The sequence continues at coordinate 67,142,748 of JARQOD010000003.1, read as the reverse complement.
CAGAGAGGCAACAACTGAGCACAGAGAGGCAACAACTGAGCACAGAGAGGTAACAACTGAGCACAGAGAGGCAACATCTGAGCACAGAGAGGCAACAACTGAGCACAGAGAGGTAACTTGGCGCCGCGAGGCAACAACTGAGTGCAGAGAGGCAACAACTGAGCACAGAGAGGCAAAAACTGAGCACAGAGAGGTAACTTGGTGCCGCGAGGCAACAACTGAGCGCAGAGAGGCAACAACTGAGGACAAAAAGGTAACTTGGCGCCGCGAAGCAACAACTGAGCGCAGAGAGGCAACAACTAAGCGCAGAGAGGCAACAACTGAATGCAGAGAGACAGTACTTACTATTTCTACTACATAAGGACTGTATGATGTATTATGTTTGAAGTGTATTGTGTCAGTACTGAATAGCATTGTTATTTAGGCATCCAGATGGAAGATATGGCCAATGTATGATACTGTAATTTAAAGGTATGTCGATAATTTGTAGACCACATAGGGAGGGGGTTGTTAATAGAGAATACCCCACAGGCTGCTATACAACAGCCCTAGAATTACACATTATGGTGTGCTGTGCTCTCTAATTAAGACCACAACAAGCAGGGGCTCAACAAACTTGTCCATGTTGGTTGCCCTTGCCACCATGGGGCACATTTACTAAGCTATGGGCGCCAATATTCTGGCACAATTTGCTCTTAATCTTTGATTAATTTTTTAATTTTTCTTTATTTTGTTTTTAAAACTTTAATATATTAGTTTAAAATGCTTTGATTTTATTTTCTAACACAGTTCACATTGTCTAATTATCTCCTTCTAGGTTTGTCATCCATCGAAGATTACAATGCAACCACAGAGCGTTCAACTTTCTCCTAAAAGCCTGTGAAGAGTGGGAGAATCTGGTTTTTCTGCATTTTTTTTTATTGCTGAAGACTTCATTCCTTTGTTAGCCAAGCAAGAAACCAAAAACAAAAATCAAAGCATTCTCTACAATAAATCACAATTGTATCTTCTTTTTCTTTTGAGATAACACAATAAACATCTGATCACGCAATCTGCTTCCCGGCACCTGCACATAATGGAGTCAGACATTCCTCAAAAACACAGAAATACATAGTGGTAGGATCACTCAAGACTGGTAAATCCATATTCTAGTCAATAAAGTGCAGTGGGACACATATTTCATAATATATTCTACTTATCGGACCCAGAGCTCAGTCAGGGCAGTTATTGGATTCCCTTTTCCAGATGTCCTGCTCATACAAGTTTTAATCACTAGGTGGCAACAAAGAGTAGAAAAGACAAGCGACAGCTCCTCCCATTCTTCAGAAAATATGAAATCTGTCTATCCTCGGGCAAGATGAGAGTTACACTTACATGAGAAAAAGAACATTTTCTTAAAAATGTATTTTTAACAGATGTCTCTATGTTGGACAGGTTAACATTTCCTGGACTGTTTATGGTAATATCACGTGTCTACAGACTGGTCCTTTAAGTAACCCTTGTAGACAAAAGAAAGGGCACAGGGTTAGGACTAACCCATACAAAAAGCATATGAATAACTGGTTTTGTTGGAAAAATTAGATTTCAAGTTGCATACACTCATTTATTCATGAAGCCTAAGGCAGCTCCAGCCAACTCTTCATTTAGCTTTGATGGTGCGGTATATTCTTACCCAGTATCATGTAACGTACATGCAGAATCATACATGTACTGGACAAGGGGTGATCTCAGTGTCCACGTGTTACGTTACAAGGGCTTTGATTACAAGTCGGTCTTTGTGTTTTGTTTTATTCATTACTTTAATTAAAGTGGATGAGTAGAGTCCAAACTTGTGGGGGTCCCGCCTGATGAAGCAGCAGCTCAGAAGCCTGCAAAAACATTTCCAGTCCCTGGCAAAAAGCATCTCGGGATTCTTTGTAGGAAGGATAAAAGGACCACATGAAGGTCTCATTTTTGTCTCTTGGCCTGTGGGCTCATTATAAAATGTTCCTTTTACAGATTTGCCAGGAGTCTCGATATTTTTTGCCTGAACAAGTGGATAATCGGAACCTAAAATAAGTGACGTTTCGATATAACTCATCCAAAAGTGGGCATATCTGGGGGCAGGGATTTAATGTCTTAAATGTGGTAATATGCCCTTCTGTACTGGCATCAACACAACATCTCTAGGGTTACCAGAATATGGCTTCACATCTAAAGGGGTTTAGAGGACTACCCAATTTTAATTGTGTAAGGTCATTCCTTGTCTTTATAGTAATTTCACAAAAATGTATTCATTTTTTTCCATGAAATTGACAAAAAATGTTTAAAAAGTTAATTAAAAAACAAGACAAGATTGTTTTAAAGAAATTCAATTGATCTGACATTACACATACAAAATGGGCAAGGCTTTTACTTTAAAAGAAAAAATGAACAAGGCCAAGGTAAAGCAATCACCTAAGAAGCATTGGAGTTGTAGCTCTTCTTATTTTGGAATAAGACCAATCGACATAGAGGAGGGTCCCAAAACCTAAAAAATTATGAAGGTGGATGACCATTGACTCCTTTAATTTTAATGTCAAATTTCTCACCTTCAAAAGTATGAGATGGTCCAAATGAGACCATGATGGAAGAAGAGAATCTAAGGAGGTGGCCATATCTATTGCGTTCAAGGGAAATGGGAACGATTGTAAAAGGGAGTATTTTCCATAAATGTACTGAAAGGGCTGGAAGCATTTCAACATCACATAGTAAAGAACATATCTTGGAAAGAGCAAGACTCCCCCTGACCCCTTCCCTTGCCGCTGCCTTCTCTCCCTTGTCCCTCTAAATCTCCTTCCTATCAGCAGCAAGTCTCCTCCAATCCGTTCTACCTCAGTCGTAAATCAATTTGTCCAATAAAACAGCCTGACATGCTGAAATATCGGCTAAACAGCCACTCAATCTGTTTATGCAAATGGAATAAATCTATCTGTCCTCTCTAAATATTGATTATATTCCTTAATTTATGGCAAAATAAATACAAGGATTGCATTCAAAGTTGGGGATAGAGAGAGGTAAGGAGGGGGACGTGAGAGAAGATACATGGGATGGAGGAGTTCTAGACACATGTGATGACAGATGTATTACAATGATACTATGTGACAAGTGCCATAAACTGTGGTCAGTAGGACTGTGTAATGTCGATAGCAATGTGTGTGGGCAACTCTTTTGGTTCCCCAGAGCTATACATGAACTTATGCTTTGGATATTTCACCCCCCTGAAATGATCATGGATGCATTTGCCATCATGGCTTGGACAGTATAAGTCAACAAGTAATTCAGTTATCAATGTCTTCAGTGGCTTCTCATGAAAGGGTCTTATTTGAGATCTCCTGCACACATCATCTCGGACTACGTCCTTAGTTAGGTTCTGCCATTCTTGGGTGTACGAAATAATTAGATATGAAACTGTTCTTCTTTGAAAGGCAAGCTGCTTCTAACATTTAGGTTAGGCATACTAGTCAACAAATTGATGCTACGGCACACCATTGGGATGCTTTTCGCTACAAGATATGCAGAAAAGCCACCAGATAGTGGTCTTAGAAGATCTCGTAGAAGTCAACAGGATCTTTAGGAATGGTATCACTCAATGTTCTATTCTGAATCAACTATCTTCAACTACTTAAACACTCCTCCATGAGAAGAGCCACTCATGGCATGATTCTATGAACCAATATTACCATGAATGGAAACCCAGCCACATGAAGTATATCCAAAATGTTCATACACTGATACAACAAATGCAATCCCTTGTAGACAAAGGACAGATGCTGCCAACACCTCATGGGATTCATGAATTAGACCTAATGTCAGTAAAACATTAGCAGATCTATGACCTACCTTTGATCTGGAAGCCTACAAGACTCAAAATGACGAAAAACTTAAGGACAGCATTTGTTTTTAATGACCATTTAACCTAAAAGCAATAGCTTCATTTTTTAAAACAAGAAACTTGGAAAGTAAGTTGATCTGAAAAGAAATGCATGACCAAAATAACCCAGCCAGTACAATCCTTGTGGTCTTCTAACAATAGGCAAAGGTTTCCCGCTGTTAGTGTGGACACTGGCAAGTACAAAGTAGTTCAGCAGAAGAAGGGCACTGGGTTCAACATTAGCTATTCCTAAATTCTAGGCTCTACAGCAAAGTGTACTATTAATCCAAGAATTGGACAAAAATAAAGAGGCCAAGAATGAACCAGAAAGCCACATTGATCATCTTAAATTATGTTTAAAGCACGCTAATGGACAACCGCGGCCACTTTGAGAAAGGTTCACACCACATTTGAGAGATCGTTCTTGTTTAGTATATAGACTTTAGTATCATGGCAATATATTAGTTTCCAACTGTTCTACCCAACGTAAACAAGGGCCAACGTGTGCACTTAGCCTTAGGTATGGTTTACAGAAGTGTACAATATAAGTTTTGCCTTGATGGTGCCACCACAAGAAGGTCTATAATATGAATGACACCTCCTCCCCATACTTCAGGGGATAGGAAAAGACCTAATCTTGAAATACTACAATTATGTATTCCAATTTTCATACCAATTTGGTCTCATTCTACAGAGCCAATAGCAGTAGAGTAACTTCAGGTGATATAGGTCAACAAGTCCAAAATGGCTACCAACTTTGTTCTTTCCATATTACCAATATTCAAAAATTATTATGAAAAAAATAAAATAAAAAATATTTTACAAGGTTTTTACTTATAATAGAGATATAAAAATTCCAATAATCCTTAATTTTTTTTTACTCTTTACTCGACACACAGAGCTGCCTGAAAATCCACGATAACCACGGTTAGAGATTTCAAGATTACAAAAAAAAAATCATGTTAAGATTTTATCTTTGAGATGCCCAATAGTATTAATTTGGTCTCATGCCGGAAGAGAATGTACCTTAAAATAAAATGTATTGAATTCTTCATTTCAGGATGTTCGGAGAGTGGAGTCTATCTTGCAGAGAGGCATTTGGTAATTATTTCAGCCCCCCTGCTAGGAGGAAGACTGCGCAGTCGGCAGGTAGATCCCCACAGATCATGTCAGGTAAATTATTGAGAACGTCCATAATAAGAAATCACCACAGGCTTAAAAAGGGTGTGTGATATTCCTGGCTACACTGCGTGGAATGGTGCCAGAATTCAAGCCACTTATATCTCACAGCAACACTTTCAGATTGAATTAATTAACTGCTCATTCACAGAATTATTTCTTTTATGTAACCCTTTCCTTCCCTACCAGTCCATTTATAAATATTGTTGCAAAAAATTTAATTATAATTAAAACTCATAAAATCCAAATAATTGTAAAAAAAAAAAAAAATTTAAAAAAAAAAAATATTTTTTTTTACAAAATTGGCCAAACTTCTCTAGTTTTACAATAAAACTAGAAATCACTAAACTTATGTACCCAAGTCTATGCCCTAAACAATGGGAGCCAGACATGGGTTGGCAGCTTTCTTTTGGGAGACACACAGGACATTGTTGTCGCCACTCTCCCAACTGGTAATACTCAGTGTTGGTGATTTTCATGGCACAGTTTAATCCATGCGCTAATTGTAATCCCATTATAGCACAGAGAAATTCATTAGAATTCACAGCTCATCAAGCCGGCAGCAATAACAGTTACTATGTTATTCTAAAACTGACTACCATGTGAAAAAGCAAAGCGGTAAACAAAAAAGTAGGTTAAACCCCGGTATACAGCTGGAAAGAAAAAAAATACTGGTATTATATTTTTTTTTTATTTTAAAAATCTAAAAATATTACCTAAAAATCATATAGCTCTATACATGAAGACCTAGAATCGTTCGGATGTTTATACGAGAGATGTTGGGAGGGCATGTCCCAGCCCAACGAAGCTGAAATGCGAACGTGGACTATATTTTGCGGCGAGAAATATAGCTCTTACAAAACGAAAAGGAGAGTAAATTACTTTTTTTTCCTTTTTAAAGTGTAATGTACAAAAGATCAAATTCTAAAAAAAATTCTTAAAAAAATTATATTTTTTTTGTATTCCTTTGTTTATTTTTAATTCTGGTTTGAAATTTGATCTTTTGTATTTTGCACTTGTGTGAAGTAAAAAGAAAAAAAAGAAGAGGTAAATAAGTAATATATACAATTCGTAATATCTTGACAATTTATTGGGTGCTACATTGTCATCCCCTTTACATACCTCCCCCCTCAAAACAAAGTAAAGTTCCTTTACAATAAAAAATTATATGTATTAGTATGTGGGACTAAGCTATATCAAGTAGTGGCACACATTTGTAAGAAATATTCAGTTATTTATAGTCTGTATATGACTTTCAGAATAATATGATTTCCCTCTCGGCAAACATTTGTATTATTTTATTATAATTTGTATATTGCCCACAGTTACAGACAAATTCATAATTTAATATGTGCAAAAAAGAAAAAAAGGAATTTTTTGGCTATAAAAAATACTTAAACTTCTTATTTATTGATTACATATACATTAGAAATATTAGGTAGAAAAAAAGAGTATAAGGAAGGACAAAATATTTCAATGTTTCTTTAATTTAATATGGGAACCTTTGCTCCTACACAGATCGCAATAATTACACAGTTATGAAGAAATAGTTAAATGAGTTGACCACTGCTAAGACGACCCCTTCTTGAACTAAATGTTTGGCCACAATAAAAAATTTTTTAAAAAAAGCTATACTCACTTCTCGAGTCGTCAACGTTCTTGCCATGTCGGCATTTGCTCTCCCCGAGGCTGTCGTGCGGTGTTGTGACACGTGACCCCTGTACCCAATCAGCTCTGGCAACATTGTCCCCACCTACGTACGGATTGAACATGAAGAGGAAGCCAGGGATCAGCTGCAACCTAGACTTCCTCTTCATGTTCAATCCATGTGATGCCAGCGCTGATTGGGCACTGGGGTCACGCGTCACAACACCATATGAGAGCCTGGGAAGAGCAAGAGCCGACACAGTGGGAACAGCACTGACACGGGAGAATAGTATAGGTTTTTTTACATTTTATTGGGGCCAAACATTTAGTTCAAGAAGGGGTTGTCCAAGCAGTGGACAACCCTTTTAAAGGGGATCTCCACAAACCTAACCATTGTCCCTGAGAGCTGATTCCAAAGACCACATATAAGAGTATAGTCTTAGCCATAGACTTTAGAAATGTACACAAGGACCTACCTATAACTTTTGTAAAAAAAATAAAAAATACTATTAATACATTAATTTCCCAATATAAGGAATAAAGCTAATCCCAAAACTGAAAATTTTAATTTGAAGCCTAGAATTTTGACAGATGCTGCAAAAAGGTTATATGGGAAAACCATTTCTTAAAAGGGGTTGTAAATGCATGGAATGAAAGTCTGTAGTCACCATGTGACCATACACTTCTGAATCCTGACAGTGTGCAGGATTGCCAGTATTGCCGATGTGAGCAGAAGAGCATTGCCGCATGAGATATTGTCGGTGAGAGACGACGAGCATGTCTAGTCTGAGTGTGAGCGTAAGTATGCAAACCATATACATGCAGTCACGTGTCTGAACAATGATACCGGACTATCCTGACAGTGTGCGCTTCACACACTGTCAGGAGCCTGCAGTCACATAGTCTGTTGTCACTCTGTCATCCCTTTTTGACAGCCCTTTTAAATCTCTCCCCACCTCAGATTAAAACCAAATGATAAGAGTACAGTTAAATAATGGGGCAGGGTTAGGCCTCTTTCACACATCCGGTGTGCGCCTGACGGCGCCCCCGGCATTTAGCCGCAGCGCCGCATCAGAAAACCTGATGCGCCGCTTGCGGTTTTTTTTTGCATTGACTTGCATTAGTGCCGGATGGCGCCGCATGTCAATGCGTCGTATGCGATTTTGTCCTGATGCGGCGGAAATGTACATTCCGGCGGCCGGACAAAACGCAGCATGTAACGTTTTTTTTTTTTGCCGGATTCCCCTGATGTCTCCGGGCATCAGAAACCATCCGGCAAAAAAACGCAGGCGGCGCATGCGGCGCATCAGGTTTTCTGATGCGGCGCTGCGGCTAAATGCCGGGGCGCCGACAGGTGCACACCGGATGTGTGAAAGAGGCCTTAATTTACCAATAACAGACAGCACAGAGGAGGAAGATTTCTGTTACAGAAAGCTGCCTCCTAGCCAGGTTTAAGACTAAAAGGAGAAGGAAATGACACCATTGATGCCTTCTTGGAGGACTTTTGTACTGAAAAGAGGGCAGTTAGGCACCATAGTGATTCATGGAGGTGCTCAGTTTTAGGGGGCTGGACTTCATATATCAATTGTCAAAATATATCCCCCCTCCACGCCAAGATTTTGCTCACAAATGTACTGTAATGGTATAATACCAGATGGTCAGTCCTCTGATGTTCACAGCTTCAATAAAAAAAATCTGACATCCAAAATGCAAAGAAATGGAAAGGGAACCATGGGCTAGTTCTACCATTTTTACTACCACTATGATGCCTGTACTTGCCCACAAAGCCGACGATGGCAGGATTTCTTCTCCATAGACCCTATAAGGTTGGCATTATCTACATGTGACTATATTACATTTTCAAGGAAGTCGAGGAAGTGTGTAAAGTTTAAGAAATAAATAAAACAAAAAATTAAACATTTAGAAGTAAAAAGTTGCTGGAGGGCGCCAAAAGCAATTTACAAAGATGACCAAGGCAAAGATTATTCGTCAACGCCACAGAAAGCAGATTTTGCTTCCCTTTCCTGATAATTCCTCAGTCATTTGTAAGTTTTAAACATTTTTATAAATTGTTGATACAAGTGAAAATTTGTTTACATGATTTGCGTTGAGCCCAGTTGTCAGGATAAATATACCATATGTAAAAGTCGGAAACCATATCCGAGCCTGTAGAAGAAGGCTACACGAGTAATGCTGCTGAGCAATCAGGGACGACAATTGCTGTCAGATGGGCTGTTTGGCCAACATCAAAAGATTGCAATTACTTTTATCAAGGTTCCTAGCACCATCCATCAACTTGGACTCCGATGACCCACCCCCGAGTAATGAGGGGGAAATCACAGTGTTAGAGATAATTGTGTGCTTGTGGAGGACATAACTCGTGTACATCATGAACGTGGCAGATAATGGACTCAATATGTTCTCTAATCAACAAATTAAAATATGGTTTTGTGGGAAAAAGCTTAGAAGTCCAGTGGGTGGTCTCATCGAAAATAGCAATCCCTAAGAGTCCATCCACTCATTTACTAAGTCGGGAGATGCAATTATACATGAGATACTTGGCCAACCCTGCAAAATTTTTGGGGCGGGGGGAAGGGGGCAGTTGACTTTAATGTGCACAGGATACCCATTTCCAATCACAGACATCACAAAACCTGGTCATCCAATAGAGATGAGTGAATAAATTCACAGGACCCAATCAGTATTCTACAAAGGTGGCAAAGCTCCTAACTTCTGTCATTAGTAGCTCCTGTTGAATAGCCAGCCTAGCATAATGTTACTGCACCAGGACAGATAATCCAGAGAGGAGCAATGGATGCCAGCTGTTTGGTGGCAATTCGTAGGGCTCTCATTCAGTGGCCACATAATGTTGACTTGGCAGGTGGACCAGGCTCTCTCATATCGATTCATTCAACTCTATCATCCAATGGTGGCCATTTTTATATATGTTTTAGGGGCACCAAAACTCCTTTCCCATTTCCAGCCATGACTCTTTCTCTTCAGTTATTTCCAGCTTTCCCCACACTAAAAGCAATAAAGCATTCCTTAAGATCTTACAGATATAGATCCAGGTGTGAAAATGACCAGTAACTAGGGTTGAGCATTCCGATACCGAAACCCTGTTCCGATACCTGAAATCCAATGTTAGTCTGTGGGAGCAAAATATCGGAATTAAAAATATTCCGATATTTTGTTCCATAGACTTACATTGGATTTCAGGTATCGGAACCGGGTTTCGGTATCGGAATGCTCAACCCTACCAGTAACTCAACCAGTGGACTTTATCCAGTCTCAACAATTAATGTAAATTATCAATCAGGAGGCACTTACCGGAGTGGGTTGCCATTGGGAGGGGTGAGGAAAAGTATTTGGTGGCCTGGAAGTGTCCTGGGTGCTGCACCGCACTGTGGCCCGCAGGTGGGTTCATTCGGCCGGCTCCGCGGTGACTCAAATGAGGAGGAGGAACAAACTCCCGGCCGTCCATCACTGGAGGGAGCGAAATAGAGGGCAGCTCTGTTTAGTGGGAAGTCCCGGGAATGTTGCCGGGCTCCTCTTGAAGCTCCGGTATCATTCTCTATTGGAAAAAAAGACAAAAAGGATATTAAAGATTTATATCGAAACATGTCGTAATCAGAACCTCTTAGTAGTGCAGCCTCAGGCTTTGGGCCTGTAATTTCAAGAGCTCACATCTCTGCACATGAGACTGTATAATTAAAAAACGTTTTGACATTTTTAATTAACTCTAAAGATCTGAATGACTTTATGACAAGTCATTATTATGTTTTTTGGGAATTTTTTAGATTTTAGTTTGTAAGTGGACATCCCTACTAAGTCACCAAGTTATATATCCTCCATAATGTTTCCATAGAGGCTGGGAGAGGAACATCAAAAACATCAAAAGATCAACCACCTCCTGGGCAAAAAATACATTTTCAAGGATTTAGGACCCAAAGACTGGCTCCGAGCTCTTTGAGCTAGTAATGTGAACCATAAAACTGACTCTGTCACTAATGGGAATGTGCAGACATTTAATGCAAAGAACAAGTGCATGCCATTCTTTCCATCCCCAACATGAACATGGTTTTTTTTTTAGGAGCCAAGAAATTGTAGAAGAAAATAAATCACTTATTTTTAGGGTAGACATTCTATAACATGTGTGGTAAACACTTTTATTCATTGGCGTCCACAGATAGGTGCTTCTTGATTTACAGCCTGGGCTAACTTATGTAACAAGAGTGCTCTGTATAGCATCAAAGCAGCGCACCACACACGCCACCAGGAGGAAATTTGTCATTTTACCCCCATCGCACCCCCTTAGAAATAAAAATAAAATACAATAAAAATGAAAAATTTAAAAATAAATAAAATCTGAAAATATAAAACGAATAATAATCACAAATTCCTATAGTCTGATGGTATTTCAAAATCAGAAACAACAGACTAAAAAGAAATATATTTTTGATTTTTCATTTATTTTTTTACAAATGAATATAGCTTTAATTATAATTAATAAATTTTTTCAACACATATTTATGACCTACTGATGCCAACAAATAAAAAATAATAATTTTTAGAAAATATTAATCTAATGCAACAGAAATCAACACTAATTTTCGTTTTATTTTTTATAGTAAAATTACAAGCCTAAAATGAATAACAATGGTTAAAAAAAATATATATATGGTAAGAAATAGATATAAGTAAAAAATTGATGTCAATTTTCTGAACGCTTCATGGATTAGAAACCGAAGGCCAGGAGGTCTAAAAGGTTTGGAGAAAACATAAAAGTTTTAATGAGAATTTTATTTTTATCCAAAAAGCTCCAATACTTCCAACCCAGCACAGACATAGTTAAACATCACATCCCCGAAAAATTGTGGAAAAAGGTTTGGAAAATGAGACAAAAGTGAAAAGTCCCAGTGGGGAATTTTATCTATGTTTAAGCTGAATCTTCCAATTATAAGAAAGCTACAAGAGGACGGTCACCTCTGACCCATTCATGATATGGACTGCAATTATTAGTTTAAACATAATCCACATTAACTATACTAATTATTGCAATAATTACAGGAGCACGGATATGTGAAGGGGGCCGGTGGGTGTTACTTGCAGCTGGAAACTGAGATCTTGCATGAATATCGAGCATTAACTTTGTACATGCTGGAAAGAAATGTTTATAACAATGAAATGTAGTTATAGTGACAAACACAACTAATCGGACTCTTTCCTCTTCATATGATCCTTAGATATTATTCCCAATATATACATCCCAATAATGTAACATTTCCAAATAACACCACATGTTCAGTTAAATCCACATTTTCCATTACAGTTTTGGCAGAAGACACATAAAGACTACCTTGCTTCTGAAATTCAGGGCATCTGCTTAATCTCAACTTTTGAAATTCCCATGAAGAAGTTTTCCATCATTGACCATTTCTAACACAAAAGAACACCCAAAAATTGCAATCACCAAGCCTGTCCCCACTTCACATAAATCATCTGTCAGATAATTAGCTACCCCCTGACAAAGCTTGATGCGAAACTTTGAGATAATACGTGCTCCCCTAAAAAAATTATCACCGTGTACACGTCATGCTATATTTTACTGTATTGGTATAATATATTTCACATACACATTTATTTTTTTAAAACCTTTTGACTTTTTGATAAATTTTACTGTACTCAGTATTTTATGGCTACTTGTTCTGTGTGATCTTACATATAGTAACAAATATTAGGTATGATTATTATTTTGGGATTTTTTATACCCTTTTAGAATGATGTATCTAAAAAGTAATTTTTTTTATATGCCTATTAATAATTGAGTTCTGCACGTCTCTTGCGTAGGTATCACATAATTTGATTATCGACTATAAAGGGAACACTCCAAAAATGGGGATGTGGAAGATTGATCAGGTTATTGATAAAGCCTTTCCCCCATATGTAATAAGTAAGAAATCATCCCAATGTGCCAATTTTGGCTACACAGCCTCATGATCTAATGGTGGTCTTGTGACTTTTCCCCAAACAGATGATGTTACGGAAAAGCATGTTGAATTTCAACTCCCATTCTTTTTTGGGGGGAAGATGTCACCACCAGAGGTGTTGGGCAGCGTTCTACACAGCTCTTACCATTAGATTAGGGGTTGGGAGGAAAAGTGGTTGGCAAATCAAGCATTTAGTCAACAGATATTGAAGATGTATGGGTAGATTTAGTGGTGGAATGATAAAAAAAAGAAAACAAGTCCACCAAGAGGTTAGTAGATAGTGGTAGAACCTTCTAGAAGTGATGATCAGAAATGTTGATTAGAGACTAATGCTGAAAGCCCATGTCAGGTGATCAGATGATCATTTGTCCAAAGCCAATCTAGAGGTACAGTAAACCCTTCACGCTGCCATATCATTTCGACATCTACAATAGGCATGCCAAAAATGGAAAGTATGGAAACCATGATTGATTGGTTCTAGAACCTGGAGACACAGATCAAGTTGTTATTTATCTCTTCTAAATATTCATAGAGCTAATATTATTTATCAAGATACAAATTCTCCATGTGTACTGAATTACACAAGTCATTTGAAAATTTAAAAAAAAAAGCCCTCATTCAATTAGACATGTCACATTTGACCACGTTGACGAGACATGTTGGATTTTTTTTTCCTTTCTATTCTTCCCAGGATGGAAAAAAAAAGGAGTGGGGGAAGGTTTGCTTTCACTGAATGTACAAATATTAGTTTTAGGCTTGAGTCACACACAGTATTTTGGCATATTTTTCATGGGTTTTATTTTTTACGGTTTTTATTTTTTTTTTTTAATCAGATGTTACTATAGCATTATGGGCAGTTTTTTTTTTTTCTTCTTAAAAAAAATGAACCATACTCTGGATATTTTTTTTAAGTTTTATTTTTTTCTCTTTGATTCCGATAGGTTTCAAATAAAAAAAAAATGTATCAGATTTTTACAAAATAAAAAAGCCTGCATCGAAAAAAAAATGCTGAAGTTTATGAAGTGAAAAAAACAAAACAAAACAAAAGAGTGCCTTAGGCTCCTAATATACAGATAAAGTGTTGAGATTTCTTCCTACATTGAAAGATTTCATTTTTTTTTATGGATAGCTCTCAAAAAATTAAATAAAAAAAAAAAAACAGGTTAAAATGATCAAAAACAAAATGGGCACTGTCCCGGTATCTGCCGCAGAAAACAGATACTTTTTAATAAATGTATTGTGATATGAGATTGATCCCACCCTTGTTCCCCTGAGAGGGATCGGTAACAACAATCATACACAAGAGAAGCTTAGAATTTCTTATAAGAGAAAATGTACAGTCTGGCGGTATTGTGTATTAAGCTTCAATACACGGATATCGTACTCCATTGGGGATTCTGCCTGGAGGGAAGGGTGACACCATATTGGCTATAATACCAAGATACTCAGGGAGTCTATGGTATATGATTACATCGCTGCCATTTTGGATCACAGTCGCCCAGTCACCAAATAGACACATTTTTTTAGACTTTCCATTGAAGAACACAATAGTCCACCTTTCTCAGGTCCAAAAATGTCATATCGAAGGTACCAACAGATAACATTCAGCTACACAGTAAACAGAGATAAGAGACTAAAGGTTTAGTGCCCCTTTAAGCTTAGGCCTTGGCAGACTTCCCAGGACTCTTTACCTAGCGGTGCCCCACATAGATAAATATATTGACTTTTTACTAGAATTGATTTTGTTTTCAGCGGCCATTTTATTTAATTTATCCAGGTTAAATATCTATAAATTCAATGGGCCTGATTTTGTGTTAATAGAAAGAGGTCCCCCCATTTAAAAGGGAGTACAAAAGAGACTTGGAGGACTCGGTACATCCATACATTGTAGGGACAACCTATTCATTTCAGTGGGGACTGTGTAATGCTTCATTTCTCCTGTTGGGGCGCTGCAGGAAAATGAAACACTTGCTACAGGCCAAAAAATGCAGGAGATTGCTGTGTGCAAAAGCAGAGGCACAACCAGAGCATACAAATAGGGGAACCCATTTATAAAAAAAGAACCTCAAGAGTTGATAACCCCCTTTAAAGCAGACTGATCTAACATTGATTAGTATAAGGAAAAAATAATATATTCATAAAACTAAAAATCACCACCAATGAGTTATATGGCATTTTTCGTAACAGAATGTCATTGTTTAGGGCCACATAGCGGTCAATTCATCATCACAGGGAAAATCTATGGAATTGTATAAGGATCCACCATATGTAGACCATTGAAACCGATCTCTGATCAACTTGTTGGACAAATTTGAGCAATAAAAAAAGCACATATTGACCGATCAGATTGGCGATCAATGGTTTTCAAGCCAGTTATCATTCCTTAAAAAAAAAAATCTGTCCTACTAGATTCCTATAGCCAAGCTTTATATACAGCTAAACAATGGAAGCCGTATCCACATCACCGCCCACATAGACATGACATGTAGTGTTCTTCATTGATCATAATGGATAAATGGATCCCACGAGGCCAGCACGGTTAGGAAGAACTAGCATGGATGCAGTAAATCTAATATTCATTAAAAATAAATACATTTAAATATTTTAGCATCTACCAAAATTCAATATATCTGCAATTTAAAATAAAAGAAAAAGGAACACTCCACCAGTATCAAATATGTGAAGATGTATGTTGATTTGGGTATATCGAATTCTTATAATTGGACCCGAATCTAAAACCAAAGTGCTTTTCTATATTACGGCATAAAATATAACATGTTCATGAAAAAAAAAAATTAAAAAATCTAAAAATTCAGTTATAAAATATTTTCTATTAAAAACAAACAGGCGCTGAGTACTAAAAATATTTAAAAAATATGTAAAAAGTGACCCAACATTAAACATGTTAATCAAAATTAAGTATAATATTTGTATCTATTAAATAAATATGCAATCTAACGAGATGTGATAAACATTACACAGGCATAAGAAAAAAAATTAGAGAATACCTCTAAACATGACACATATCTAATCACATTCCATTCCCATGTTAAATCACTAATCTCACATCCTTACAAGATGACACCGGGACAACAGTGAACATGGACACAATGACAGCCCAAACCAAGTGCTCAAATAATACAACACTGATGAGTGAGAGGAAAATATTGTATACATTACATGGTGTTGTCCTGTTTCCAAGCTCACTTCTTATTTATGTGCCATTTGTCCATTAGTGCCCACTTGTCAGGGGATACAGAACAATTACTGCCCTGTTTCTATGCAATATTTCAGCAGGCTGCCTCCATAACCCAGTCCTGCACCTCTCCTTCCATCCAGCCTGCCTGACTGTGGGACTGCTCCAAAAATGCACTTCTGGGACATATCCAGCTGTTTCCAATACTCATTTTTATAATCTTACCACTTACATCATTGCAAGACCAATGGGAAAATATACCCTGGATACATAAGAGAGGATGACCTTTGTATTTAGACTGAGAAAACACAAATATACATGCAACCAATAAATAGGACATAAAAACAAACAAAATATCATTTTTTTTTTAACAAATTGGATCATAATCAACATTATCCTGTAATATTTGAAAAATAACATTCAGGATTTTTTTTTCCAGTTTTTATTATTATTGTCAAGACTAATTAAAAGGGCATTTTCAATCCTCTGAATGCATATTTTCTCAATTTTTCCAATTTTTTTGTATTTTACTACTTTGATAATTTTTCATGATTTATTTTTACAACTATATAGCTATTATACCTTTTTTTTCCGGATGCTTACTGTAGTGTTACAATGTACACTAACATCATGAGAATGAGGGGTGGAAATTATTCTAAAATATATTTATATATATCTATCTATAGATATATATCTATATCTATAGATAGATAGATATCTATATCTATAGATATAGATATCTGTAGATATATATATCTATATAGATATATATCTATATAGATATATATACACACACACACACATATATATATATATATATATATATATATAATCTCTTAATGAGTTATAATTCAATTTTTAATTTTACTATTATATATATATACACATACATACATATACACACACTATATAATAACATCTAAAAAAAAACAAAGCAAAAATAAAAATTGATTTATAACTCATTAACAGATTTTCCTAACATATGAAAACCAATGATGAAATTAACTGACCACCTAAAGCTGACGCCTCGCAAAAATGAACGCTTCATATTAACCCTATTTATGCTAGAGCTGCTGCCAGCTAATAACAACCCTATCTATGGGGTGCAATACACATATTAGTATGGTAACCATACCCCAGCAGTGCAGTCACTTCATATCAATAAAAGCCATTTTTGCCCCCTTACTTTTCATATCTAGGGATAAAACAAGGCTGTGGATTAATGGAATCAGCTAAGACAAAGCTTTATTCACAGCTGGATGGGGGAATCAGTGCAGTAGTGATGGCAGTGAATAGATTGACCAGATTTGCCTTGCATGACATTTTTTTTATACTACATACATATGAGATATTTTATATATTTACAGCAGGCTGACTGTACACATATATCAGGAGGTGAGCAGAGTAGGAGACTACCAGACAATAGAAGACCAAGCAATGACAGGAGTTGTACAGTAATTATTCATTGTTATCAGCACAGGGACCAGAAGACATCATAGCATAGTATAGAAGAAGTCATCAAAAAAGACACATAGGTCCAGCACACCAGCTCTAGAGAGACCTGGCACTAGCAGGAAAGAAAAAAAATATCTGAGGACAGCACTCTGTCCACACCTTCCTATAGAAACCCAAGATGTATTATGGCTTGGTCTGTGAGTTACATTAATAATACTGATTATTACCTGCTAGATCACAGGGTCCACCTAGATCAAGGGCAAAAAAAGAAGGAAAGGATGGGGGAGGGGTGTCTTTGTAATTGTGCAAGTTGATCTAAAGTGACACTTCCCTGTCAGTGAGAATGTAATCTCTGTAGGATCCTCAAACTGCATTGTATTAATATTTAATAGTGCACAGTGGAAATAAAGAGAGTATGTCTCCCATAGACCAGGATTGTCAATGCAAAATAACACATAGATGCTGTGTGAAGATACATAGACATGCACAGGCTGCGCTAGGAAGAAAGGAGGACTGTGGAGTGATGAGATTATATTATTATAGTACAGAGATTATTACATGGTGTTTGCACCATTATTGGAGACATAGTGTAATGGATTAGCATTTGGATGTGTAGTTTAGGTGTATACATTGTGTGAGGCTAGATTATAATGTATTTGTGTGTTGTTATTATTATGTTCGGATAGCTATAGGTTTGTACCATTATAGTAGTGTGGGTTTTGTATTATGATGTATATGTTTTAAATTGTGTATTTATTATAGTATGAGTGTAATAGAATACACAACCTTGAAAATGTAATTATGTATATATGTTTCTCTCACAGGGCATTTATTATAGTATATAAAACATTCAGATACAATATAAATGATCACCTACTACCATATATAGATATAATACACTTATTATGTGCATACTAGATCACACACTTCTCAATATAATACACAATGACACCTACAGACATACTAAATATACAGAATCCAGACTCATAAAATCATGATCAAACACTACATATTTACATGCATATCATAGTAGACACATACACTACACTTTATTATATATATACATATATACACACACAGTGACATCATATGTGCAAACATATATATTCCACACATACATACACACATGCATATATACATACTGAGCACACATCATACAATGAAAACCCTATGTCTACAGTAATACAGATATTATCTAACAAAGTATGTGTACTTTGAAGTGATATGTATATCGTAGGATAGTGTGACAATGTATTTACTATTATAAATGAGTAAGTGTGATTATATATATATATATATAATATATATATATATATCCACACACACATTAATAAGCATGCATTACTAACACTACTATACCCCACATAAGTATGTATATTGAATATTTGAACACACATACTATATAACATACATTGCTATACTACACACATGTACTGTAACATACATTGTAGTCATCAGAATACAATATATAAGCTACACACTATTGAATAATACAAATATTATGTTATACAGAAATACACACCCAATACTATACATGCAACACCCAAACAGTATCAAACTATATATACACTGACATTACACAAAGACTAACTCCCTCCACACTGTTCTATATAAATACACACACATACACCCCCTTTACCATACAGTTCATACATTCTAAAAAAAAAACTACATAGTATACAAAGACATCACAATATAAAAGCCACACCCTATTTTATATACATAGTGCACATAAAGAATTCTATATATCCATATACTTAAAAACATGATAAGTCGCATTATCCTACTGTACATACCAAACCAATCACTATCCACATAAATATTGTCTTAAGTACTACTTGGATTGAAAAAAAAAAAAAGAAAGAAGAAAAAAAAAACAAAGAAAATAGTTTCACCCTTTTGTTTTACAAAAGGATTTTCCTCCACCCCTCCTTGGTCTGAAATCTTAATCTATTGTGTTCTTGCTGTTTTCCTTAAAATCCCCTGCTTTGCAATTACTGAGTATTGAAAGATCAGCTCCCCCCACTCCCACCTCCTTCCTTGCATGCATATCATGGCTGAGGCTCTCCCAGCAGTCAACCGCTTCCAGGGAAAAAAAGCAAAAAAAAGAAAAATCTGTCTGCTAAAGACAGTATAAAAGAAGGGTAATACAATAATAACAAGTACTCTACAATAGTGGCTGAGTAATACACAGATATAGAAAATTGTAATGATAGATAGATAGATAGATAGATAGATAGATAGATAGATAGATAGATAGATAGATAGATATAGATAGATATGGGATAGATAGATAGATAGATAGATAGATATGGGATAGATAGATAGATAGATAGATAGATAGATAGATAGATAGATAGATAGATAGATAGATAGATAATAGATAGATAGATGCTCATACAAATAGGTTAGATCCGCAGAGAGTACCTAAATTTGCAGTGACACCAAAATGTAGACATTCCTGCTTGCTTTCAGATGTGGATTGAGATGGTGCCAGGTTCCCTTCATTTGCAGATTAATTCTTGACTGATGAAGAAACTAGTCCCATGTAACATTGGTGCGTTTGGATTTTATTTTAGTCTACAGGTCCAAGAGCAGATGGGCAAATAATATCAAACGTGAATGTTTTTTGGGAAGAAAAAATAAAAAAAATTAAAGAAATTAAAGATGTATTTCTATGTAGTGTAAAAGATCCAAATGGAGGTTTTTCCTTCAGGCCAGAGAAGATTGAGACACTGCAGCCGTCCACTGCCGAATAGAAAAATGACATGGGTGGACCAGAAGCTGTATCCTCAAGAATATCCAAAATCCAGGGTTCTTGCAGAATTCCACCCCTTGACCACAAAGATCTCTCATTTCCCTTGCAGGACTTTATCAATAACACATCATTGATCCCTCTGAATCCATCCTTTGTGAGGAGTCCGTCGGCAGGAGACTAAAAACAAAAAAACAAACAAAAAAAAGTCCTCAAAAAATATCCCTAGAACCCTTAGTCCATGGGTGCCAAGGAAATCAACAGAACATACCAGTATCCATTATCGAAAGCAATCCTTGTGCCAAAAGGGTAGAAATATATATTATTGTTATATTAGAACCCAAGTTTACAGACACAAAAAAATAAATCTCTAAAGCAAGTCTATAGATAAGGAATATAAAAAGTAAACACACCACTGTGGATTATTTTATATTTTGGTGGTTTTTCATTTGTTTTGCATTGTAGAAGTTAAGTATAGGAATTGCATAAGGAGATTTAAACAATTGTGGAAGGGGGGAGAGAGTAGGTTACCTTTGTGAAGAGGAAGGAGGCAGAACCTTATCTAAGCCTAATCTACTACAGATACAATTATTAAAAAAGGCAGAATGAACATGGTTCATTGAGGTAGAAAAATACTAAAGTATAAAAGATATATATGTATATATTAGGGGAAAAAATAAACACGCCCCCATCCTGCCTTTACCCTAGTGCTATTGTGGCTGTGCCATATATCTAGCTCTGCTTATTCTCAGGGACACACAGAATGGAAACAGGGATTTAAAACAAAAAAAAAAAGAGACACGAAAAATACTATATCTAATTGATTAAGAGATAAAAAAAATAAAATAAAAGAAACTAGGTAAGCAAAGGGTTAATGTTTGTGAAAATAAAAAAAAAACCGTCAACGTTCTAAAATGGAACGTTGGGATTATAAACAAAAACATCAGCGCTCGCGGACGGGGGGCCTGAAGACGGTCACCTATGGGAGATCCGGCGCACAGGGGCCAGACAGGGATGGATTTTAGCGTCAGCGCGCAGCATTTCGCCCAATCTGCGCTCTGTTAACCCTTGCTATTCCTTTGTAGAGGCTCTCAGCGTCACTCTGGGCATCTGTGAAAAATGCTGTTTTATTTTTATTCCTTTTGTTCTGTTACAAGAATCCTTCCCGTGCGATCAAATTGTATTTATGACCTTTTTTATTATATTATTATAATGTAATGTATAACGAGACCTTGTACAAAATGATCGATTCCAATTTAGATCATAAGATCTTCCATGATTGCTACAGCAGTCATGTGTACATTTTTTAACGTTTATTTTATTTTATTTTTTTTGTTAAATGTGTCTAATTAGGAAATTATTTGTTATCGATGGCAATCTCTGGAGGAATGGTTATATATATCAATAGATATATCTATAGAGATATATACATATATCTATCTATATATATAGATATATATCTATATATATATATCTCTATAGAGATATATATATATATAGATATATATATCTATATATATAGATAGATATATATATATCTCTATATATATATAGATATATATATATATAGATATATATATATATATATATATATATATATAGAGAGAGAGAGAGAGATGGAAATATATATATATATATATAGAGAGAGATATATAGATATATATAGTTTAGATTTTTTTCTAAATAGGAAATACTTTCTTATTGATGGCAATCAATCTTTTGCAGATATGGTCGGAGTATTTTTTTTATTTATCTATATTTTTGGCATTTAACAAAAATCTAAATTATTATTTCTTATTGGAGGAATGGTTGGATTCTTTTTTCTTTTATGTCTGTTTTTGTATTTTTTTGTACTTTTTCTAAATAGGAAACTATTTACTTGTGGATGACAAAAGAGATCCAGACGTTCCGATAGTACACCCGCGTCCTTCTAGTAGGGGGGAATTAATGGAAGATGGGATCGATCAGGAATATTTTTGCAGTCATGGTCGCTATAAAATATATTTTTCCTTTCGGGTATTTTTCCTGGTCTTGTCCTGTGGCATGATGCGATCGCTGCCATCTGTAGCTCGTGGAATAATATTCGGTTTTCAGATTTTTTTTAGACTGATAATAAATATGTATATATATTTTTTTTTTTATTTTGTACCATGGAGGTTGGATGAGAGAAGTGCTAGTGTGGGTGATCGGGCAGGAGGGTGGCAGCGATCTGGGGTGCTGGAGGAAGGAGTGGGTACTTACTGTGAGTGCAGTGGGCGCAGTGCTCTCCCCGGGTTCTGCATGCAGTGACTGGACTGGGTGCTTCCGGCCTGAGCCTCTCTGCAGCGCCCCCTCCCCTCTCTGAAGCAGCCCCCCTCTCTCGCATACTAATGAGCCGCTGCCAATCTCATTGGCCGATGGAGAAGCAACTCGTGCAGTTCTCCTGGCGTAAACAGGCGGCGCTATTGGATAATGCAGGGAATAGGAGCTGCCAATCAAGCACTTGGGGAGGGAGCTGCCAATCAAAGGTGAAAAAGAAGGGGGGGATCTGAGCTGCCAATCATGGGTCTGGAGGGGGCAGGTCTGGCTTGTAGCACAAAGGCGCCTAATTCAAGCTTTGGGGGAGTGTGCAGAGGATGGGGGGAGGGGAGCAGAGGGGAAAGGGTCAGGGGAAGGGGTTATGTGGGGGTGAGGATCAAAAGAGCAGGAAACTTTAATAAGTGCTACTCAAATGGATGAGTGTCACTCAACAGGAGCCAGGCTCGCTCAGTGACGGGCACTGGAGGGTTAACCCACCGCACATCCCCCTGAGCTGGGAGATCAGAGGGGTCAGCAACCGGGGTCTGATGGAGTGAGGTCAAATGGGTGACATGTATAATCGCTCACCGTGATAATGAATGGGTTAAGAATGGCAGGAGGGCTGTAGGAACACAAGTCCCAGGAGACCTAGGGCAGTGTAGGAAATCCAGCTACCAGGAGACTTCCAGGAGGGTCAGTGAGGAATGGGATCTACCTGGAGAGCACTGCAACTCCCAGCAGGCAGGTGGGTCGTTGTGGAACTAGTACTACAACTCGCATCAGTGGGGGAAGATGACTACGACTGGGTTACAGTCATTCTGAAACCCGACATTCAATGAACTACAACAACCAGGATAAACTGTCAGTGTCTGAGAGTTAACTCCTAGGTGACCAGTGGAAGGGGGAAATGTAAATGGACTACAACTCTCAGGAGATGTGAAATTACAATGCCAGAACATATATGGGGAACAACTGAGGGGCAATACGTTTTAGGAATAATGCAAGATGCTCAGTCATTGAGGATCTGCTGGGACTACTAGTCCTTCTGCAATTATAAAGGGTCCTATATCTGTCTGTGGGTAGGTTCAGGGCTAGCCTTTGGGATTATTAGCAGGGGTGGGGGAATTATTAGGATTTTGTTACCCTTCTCCAGTGACAGACTGAGGTGTTTATTGATACATGTCAGTGTGGATTAGGGAATCAGAGCTGCAGATTATAGACCCTGGGGATTCCCAGGCAGGAGGGGATGGCGGCAGTATTCAATTATGTCCATGCAAGAGGAAAAGCGGGGACCCCTCTACACTATGGGGACCCCTCTACACTCTGGGGGACCCCTCTACTCTCTGGGGACCCCTCTGCACTCTGGGAGCCCCGCTACACTCTGGGGACCCCTCTACAAGCCGGGGATCTCTGCACACTCTAGGCCTGGGGGACCCCTCTACTCTCTGGGGACCCCTCTGCACTCTGGGAGCCCCGCTACACTCTGGGGACCCCTCTACAAGCCGGGGATCTCTGCACACTCTAGGCCTGGGGGACCCCTCTACTCTCTGGGGACCCCCTGCACTCTGGGAGCCCCGCTACACTCTGGGGACCCCTCTACAAGCCGGGGATCTCTGCACACTCTAGGCCTGGGGGACCCCTCTACTCTCTGGGGACCCCTCTGCACTCTGGGAGACCCTCTACAAGCCGGGGATCTCTGCACACTCTAGGCCTGGGGGACCCCTCTACTCTCTGGGGACCCCTCTGCATCTGGGAGCCCCGCTACACTCTGGGGACCCCTCTACAAGCCGGGGATCTCTGCACACTCTAGGCCTGGGGGACCCCTCTACTCTCTGGGGACCCCTCTGCACTCTGGGAGCCCCGCTACACTCTGGGGACCCCTCTACAAGCCGGGGATCTCTGCACACTCTAGGCCTGGGGGACCCCTCTACTCTCTGGGGACCCCTCTGCACTCTGGGAGCCCCGCTACACTCTGGGGACCCCTCTACAAGCCGGGGATCTCTGCACACTCTAGGCCTGGGGGACCCCTCTACTCTCTGGGGACCCCTCTGCACTCTGGGAGCCCCTCTACAAGCCGGGGATCTCTGTACACTCTAGGCCTGGGGGACCCCTCTACTCTCTGGGGACCCCTCTGCACTCTGGGAGCCCCTCTACAAGCCGGGGATCTCTGCACACTCTAGGCCTGGGGGACCCCTCTACTCTCTGGGGACCCCTCTGCACTCTGGGAGCCCCTCTACAAGCCGGGGATCTCTGTACACTCTAGGGGGACCCCTCTACTCTCTGGGGACCCCTCTGCATTCTGGGAGCCCCTCTACACTCTGGGGATCCCTGTACACTCTAGGGGGACCCCTCTACACTCTAGGGGGACCCCTCTACACTCTGGGGACCCCTCTGCACTCTGGGGGACCCCTCTGCACTCTGGGGGACCCCTCTGCACTCTGGAAACCCCTCTGCACTCTGGGGGACCCCTCTGCACTCTGGAAGCCCCTCTGCACTCTGGGGGACCCCTCTACACTCTGGGGGACCCCTTTACACTCTGGGGGCCTAAAAAAAGACATGGAAATTTCTAACCCACAATCTCAGGTATAAAATAAGGGGCCCTTCAGTGTAGGAGGGGCATGAGATCTCCATTCACTCCCAAGCAAAGTGGTTGGTGAAACTACAACTTCAAGAATGCCAGTCATCAATTGCTGGAATTTGTAGTTCCACATGTGAAGAATCAGGTTTTTAATGTCAGGGCTTGCTGGGAGTTAGTTTGACAGATATTGGGGAAAAATATTTTAAATGTCTTTATAGCGAATTATCTCTTCTTGATTGCAAAAAAAATCAGGGTGAATTCCTAGAGAAAAGAAAAGTTTCCGGTAGATGAAGAGTTACTGCCCAGTCTGCATTTCCTCCCCCTCTTTTTTTTCCTTCTTTTATCCAGCCCCCTTCCTCCGCCCCTTCCAGACGTCTATGATTGGCTGGCCCGGTGCCAGCCAGCTGTCAATCACCGATTGTAAACAAGGCGCTGATTGGCTGCTGGCCAGTCCGCACTGGGCTGCCTGAAAAAAGCAATTACTGGGCCTGGCAGTTTCCAGACTCCCCCAGCAGTTCGATGAAAGGAGATAAGCTGGAGCCGGTTTCAAGGCGCCTCTCCATAGGCAGACCCCCATGGCCCCAGAGCCAAGAAGAGAGCAAAGTGTGAGGGCTTCAAAGGGAAACGATGCATTTACTATTAGAGAAGACTAAAAATAATGCAGGGCAACACAGGGGGGTTTGTGTGCATCTCTTCTGCATAGAAAGCATGGGGAGAGCACTTTACAATGAAGGGTGGGGGAGGGGGTTGGACCCCCTTCCTCAAATTAAGTGTGCACTGGACTACTATGGCATATACAGAAGCCAAAGCAAGGACTATGGAAGCTTCTCCCTTTCCTGCTCCCAGAGAAGAGACCTAGAGGATCATTCAGGAGTCTCCCATTCAGGTATGGGGTGAGGGAGTGGGGGGCTACTGTAGGTAGACATTAGGGGGGAGTAACTGAGTGCTTAATTAGTTTTTTCTGGCTCCCCCTGGGGTGGGATTGGGAGGTTGTAGCTGCATAGTAAAAAGGGCAAGAGATTTGCTGGGTGCAATGTAAATTCCTGGAGACTGGTGAAATCTTATATGTCTAGTGTTACATTGTGTGAATTTTGGCACTCAAGCTTGTGGAGTGACTAGAGAACCTTATGCAAGGAGAGCACCAGGGGTTAATCTTTGCCAGGGACAGGAAGGAGGAGGGGGCTGTATACAAGCCTTGTAAACTGTGTGAAGAAATGATGACTTTTGTAATGATGTAATAAGTGAAAATATACAGATACATTGTGTCATTTCAATAAAGGATATTAAAAAACCCTTTGCTTTATTTTCTTGTGTAGCCTTGATGGGGAGTGGGGGGGGCTTATTTCTGCTGTTCAGATAACATCTGGGAACAAAGGACTAGAAAGTGGCCATGGGAATGTTGGGATGTGCAGCAGCAATAGCCAAGGTCTGATACAATGTGTCCATGTAATAAACCTGGTGTATAGCATGGAGGCTGTGTACAACTAGTACCGCCAAGCCTGGACGATCTTTTACCAGGAGATATAGGCAGGGGTGTAAATAACATGGCTGTAGGGGTCGTAACCGGGCCCTGGAGCCTGGGGGCCCCCAAAAGTCCATTTTGCCTCTATAAAAAGAACAATGCTATTAAAGACTTGCAATAATTGGAGCCCACGAGCTTCACGTTCCATATATAATAAGCAGGGCGCGCTTTCTATACATTTGTGCTTAGCAATATTTTGATTTTATTCTAAAAAAAAAGCCATTATCTTCAGATATAAGTGGCTATGTGACAGCTACGCTTCTTTGGAATATTTTAATAGCATGTCCAAATATGTCGCCATACAAAAGGAGAAATAGAGACCCAGTATAGGAACATGGTGAGATTCCTCAATATTCGGTAGCACAAAGTTTGGTTACAATATATTTATTTTTACACTGTAGCCCCCTGTGAGGGTCTTACACCTGTCCGCTGTTACTTTTTTCCTCTACGATCCTCTCCAGCTCCTGAATGTTTCCCGGTTCCTTTTCCCAATAGCAGAATTCACGTCTATATAAAGATTTCTATTGGCCCAAGGTCAGGACTGATTACCGACCTGTGTAAAAACAGCTTTTTTTTGTTGTTGTTTATTTCCTTCCAATTTATGTACTTTTTTTTTCTACTATAAAACCCCTCTAGTGATTTTTTTTTTTTTGCTTCGGAGCACATTTTGCTTTTTCGATTCTTTGATAATTTTCTGATTTTTATTTCACCTTTTAAGACTTGTAAGCTTGTCCCAAGGGCTTGTCCCAACATTATGGATCCTCCCCAATTTTTCCATGTAGGTAAATTTTTCTTGATAGCCTTCATTTCATTACCTATAAACATAACTCTGGTTGAGCTCTAGTTTGGCTTCATCTGTCCATAGAATATTTTCCCAGAAGCATTGTGGTCTGTCTATGTAATTTTTGTCAAAGTTTATTCACTTTTTTTTTGTTATATACCATTTATGCAGTAGAGTCCTCTTTGGCCTTATTTTGCCCCTTGTGCATTGTATTGTACTTGTTGAAACTTATTACAAATGTCTGAAGTTCTTTGGATTTTTTTACATGGTTCTGCCATGTCAAGGGCAGCATGGTGGCTCAGTGACTAGCACTGCTGCATTGCAGAGATGGGGTCCTGGGTTCGTATCCCACCAAGGACAACATCTGTGAGGAGTTTCTATGTTTTGTGTGGTTTTCCTCCAGGTACACCACACTCCAAAGACATACTGATAGGGGATTTAGATTGTGAGCCCCAATGGGGACAGTGCTGATAATGTCTGTAAAGCGCTGTGGAATATGATGGTGCTGTATAAGCAAAGCATAATAAATTTTGACCAACCTTTGTAGGGTTCTTCCATCAATTTTGCTCTTGCCACCACATGATGGAAGGTTCTAGACTGTTCCATTATTAGCAAACTTATTGACAACATTTTGAACTGTTGATGTCTGAATGCCGGAGTCTTCGGAGATTGCCTTACATTCATTAGACTGCTTGTGCTAGGTGATAATAGCATTTATCTTCTGCTTAGGCGGCTCTCATATCTTTGCCATTGTAAATAAGAAACTGGGAATAAAAGTATGGGAGCCACCATTTGTAGGCTTATTAAAGTGATGTGAGTGCTGACAAAGTGGGGACGGGTGAGTCTAATTTTTTAGTTTAATCAAAGGCTAATGTGATTTAGGCCTTAGTTTCAAACTCGACATTGTGTGCCATTAATTGTCTTTTTTTTCTTTTTTTTGCATCATATATATATTATATATTTTCCATCCAAGATGTTTTACGAACACTTTGTTTCAGGAGATATTTTACGTGGCCCACTTACTATTCAGGAGTGCCAATAATGTAGACCAATAGAATATATCACACGTCTTGAAGCTTCCTGCATGGAAATTAGACAAGTGAGCAAGTTCTTCATGGATCAAACCAGACACCTCATCTACACACTGGGTGAGAGAAGGATGTGAAGAATAAGTTTGATGAACAGGTATCAACAAAACTGCAGTCGAATTTAACGTGGGTGTCCAACGAGTGTGTCAGCACGGAAGGGCTGCACCAGCAGATGATCACTTCCATTGCTATTAAGAGTCCAAGAAAAAAGGAAAAATTCCAGTGGTCAAAAAAATGCAAAAGTTGAATTAAGCGGTGGTGGAAAACAATGCCTGGTCAGATAAATTCAGATTTCAGTGGCACCATGCTGAAGGGAGGGTCATTGGTATAAGCAGTATGAATCAGTGAGCCATTCCAGTCAACAGTCCGGGCTGGTGGGGGGTAAGCTAATAATGTGGGGAATGTTTGGCAAATCTTGGGTCCTCCAATACCTCTGGATGAAGTTTGAAACAATAGGGCTTATGTAAGCATTGTGGCGGACCGAGGTCACCTCTGCATGGCAGATGTTTACCCCATGGCAGAAGAACAGTGCCCCACGCCACAAGGGTCATATAGTCAGGGACTGGTTCCAGGAACACTACAGGGTCTTTCCCTTACTTCCCCATTCTTTACAGTCCACAGATCTTAATCCTATAGAGCACCCATGTCAAACTTTGGCCCTAAGGCCGGCGTCACACTACCGAGTTTGATGCGAGTTAGTCGCACGACTTTCTCGCATCAACACCAGGCACGGCCGCCCGCTCTCGGAGCCAAGTGTGAGGCTTCATGTATTTCTATGCCGCCGCACACTCGGGTCCGAGAGCGGACGGCCGTGCCGGGTGTTGATGCGAGAAAGTCGTGCGACTAACTCGCATCAAACTCGGCAGTGTGACGCCGGCCTAAGGGTGATTATCTTTGGCCATCACCGCCATTTGTGATTGTGCTTATTTTATTCTAAGATCTATTAATTAAAATGTAATTTGTTTGGGGGACAACCCCTTTAAGTTTGCTTTCAGAGGAAAAGGTTCATCGTTATATTTGATGATGAGGAAAAACTTCCGCAATTAGTAGACTTTTAATAACTATCAAGGTCGGCCCGTGACTTTGTCCAAGTTTTTAATCTCGGCCTTCTGTGTATTTGAGTTTGACATCGCTGCTATAAAGCATCTTTGGGACAAGGAAGATGAATCCGCTAAGAGCCATTCTTTACCTTCATCCAATTATCCTGTCCACATGGGCCAATAAGAGGATGATTTCAACACTATTCCAGCTGTTGTGAAACTACAACTCCCAGCATTCCCTGATACCCCGCAAGTGGCACGGCTTGTGGCTATGTTAGTGGTCGTAGCGTCACAACACCTAGGGGGCCATGTTAGTGGTCGTAGCGTCACAACAACTAGGGGGCCATGTTAGTGGTTGTAGCGTCACAACACCTAGGGGGCCATGTTAGTGGTCGTAGCGTCATAACAACTAGGGGGCCTTGTTAGTGGTTGTAGTGTCACAACACCTAGGGGGCCATGTTAGTGGTCATAGCGTCACAACAACTAGTGGGCCATGTTAGTGGTCGTAGCGTCACAACACCTAGGGGGCCATATTAGTGGTTGTAGCGTCACAACACCTAGGGGGCCATGTTAGTGGTCGTAACGTCACAACACCTAGGGGGCCATGTTAGTGGTCGTAGCGTCACAACAACTGGGGGCCATGTTAGTGGTTGTAGCGTCACAACACTTAGGGGGCCATGTTAGTGGTCGTAACATCACAACAACTGGGGGCCATGTTAGTGGTCGTAGCGTCATAACAACTAGGGGGCCTTGTTAGTGGTTGTAGTGTCACAACACCTAGGGGGCCATGTTAGTGGTCGTAGCGTCACAACACCTAGGGGCCATGTTAGTGGTCGTAGCGTCACAACACCTAGGGGCCATGTTAGTGCTAGTAGTGTCACAACAACTAGGGGGCCATGTTAGTGGTCGTAGCGTCACAACAACTAGGGGCCCATGTTAGTGGTCGTAGCGTCACAATAACTAGGGGGCCATGTTAGTGGTTGTAGCGTCACAACACCTAGGGGGCCATGTTAGTGGTCGTAGCGTCACAACAACTAGGGGCCATGTTAGTGGTCGTAGCGTCATAACAACTAGGGGGCCTTGTTAGTGGTTGTAGCGTCACAACACCTAGGGGGCCATGTTAGTGGTCGTAGCGTCACAACACCTAGGGGCCATGTTAGTGGTCATAGCGTCACAACAGCTAGGGGCCATGTTAGTGCTCGTAGCGTCACAACAACTAGGGGGCCATGTTAGTGGTCGTAGCGTCACAACAACTAGGGGGCCATGTTAGTGGTCGTAGCGTCACAACAACCTGGGGATATGTTAGTGGTCGTAGCATCACAACAACTGGGGGCCATGTTAGTGGTCGTAGCATCACAACAACTAGGGGGCCTTGTTAGTGGTCGTAGCATCACAAAAACTAGGGGCCTTGTTAGTGGTCGTAGCGTCACAACACCTAGGGACCATGTTATTGGTCGTAGCGTCACAACACCTAGGGGCCATGTTAGTGCTCGTAGCGTCACAACAACTAGGGGCCCATGTTAGTGGTCGTAGCGTCACAATAACTAGGGGGCCATGTTAGTGGTTGTAGCGTCACAACACCTAGGGGGCCATGTTAGTGGTCGTAGCGTCACAACAACTAGGGGGCCATGTTAGTGCTTGTAGCGTCACAACAACTAGGGGCCCATGTTAGTGGTCGTAGCGTCACAACAACTAGGGGGCCATGTTAGTGGTTGTAGCGTCACAACAACTAGGGGGCCATGTTAGTGGTCGTAGCGTCACAACACCTAGGGGGCCACAGGTAACTAGTTGGATAATATTTTATTAATATTTAAATGGACTTCCAGGTCAGTATATTACATATGATTATATATATATGAGAGAGACAATGCTGTATATGTGGTTTGTGGAGCTTACAATGTGTATTAAACCTTTGCCTTTTAAATCTGTCTATTTGTAAGTTAGTTTATTTTTATAATTTTATATTGCTTTTATATTCATTTTTATTATATTTTTTAATTCATTTATATTTTAGGTCTAATCCACATCTACTTCTTAATATTCAGCAATGCTGCTTTTAAAATGACCTAATGTTTATATAATTACAATTAATCTACTCATTCATCGTACATATAATATGACAAGGATATATAAAAAAAAAAAAAAAAAAAAGTTCTAAGGATAAAAAAAAAACTGTACGGAATGTACACATACATAATGGAAAATTAAGAAAGACAAATTTTAAAATACAAAGTGGATAAAACAAATAGTTAAAAATCCCTTATTAGTTGCATAATTCCATATTTAATAGAATTTTACCCGAGGAGGCGGTCCTGGGTAAGGTGTATATAATCATGGGCACCCACAGTGTACAGTTTGGTCTCCTTCTACACTCCTGACACCCCTCCTTGCTGCAACGTGCCCTGGCGGAGAAGAAGTGCTGCTCTGGAGGTATTGACAGCTCGACTTGGACTCGATTTTTATTCTGTAGTGTTTTAACTAAACGTCGTAAATCTCCGAGTCCATCTTCTTCTCAACGGGTTAATGTGATTTATCTACAAATACCGCTGACATTTATGAGAATTAAGGCCAAGGCAGTTGCAGTTGAACAACTTTGGTAAAGTTGGGGATTATTAAAGAGAAGAACATAATCCCCTGCTTGCATGTTCTGTGTAGTCAGGGGGATTCCATACACACACAGCGAAAAATTGATGTACAGGACTACAGTCTTCAACATAGAAATTGCACAAGGAAGGAAAAGTCATGGAATTATGGAAATCACAGGAGGGAGACACGTTACGGATATGCAGATGATGAAAAGATGGACACAATTTTCAAAACTTCGATTTATTCAGTCTGAAGTATGAGCTCCACCTGCATAAACCTCCACACTTGGAGCCTCAGCTACTAACAATGAGGTTATCGATGGTCATAAAGGAATGTCCTGCAGCGCTAAATGCACTTGGGCAAATCATCAAGATCCGCTGCTGGCAGCTCTTTTTCCATCACCGACCAATGACTTTCCAGATGTGCTCCATGAGAGACAAGTCCGGCGACACTTCAGGCCATGGTAGCACGTTTAGGCCATGCAGGCTGCACACAGAAGCACAAGCAACATGTGGCCTGGCATTGTTGTGTTGGAGAAAGGGCCCAATCACTGCTTCCATGGCCAAATCAATGTAACGCCTTCCTGTTAGTGGACCTGAACTGAAGACTAGAGTGGTCCGGCTGCTGTATATGATGCCACACCACACCATAATCCTGGGAGAGGGACTGTACACCATGATAACCTTGGAGATTGCTGGTGTGAAGTCAATGTAGCACCTGTAGCTGGACATTTGGCTCATAGCCCAATGTCATGCACGTGCCTTCTGATGGTTTGTGTAGACACTGTGTGATGCCTTTAGCTTAGCATGTGATGTCCAAGGTCAGTTTCAGAATGGATCAATCGTAGAACCAATTGTACCAACATTTCTCCAAAGCATCTCAGGAGTTGCATTGCATGTTGCTTATGCTATTGTGAGCAGCCAGTGTGGCCTACATGTGCTACCATGGCCTGTAGCTGTAGCATCTCCGGACTTGCCTCTCATCAAGCACATCTGGGACGCCACTGGTCGCCATTTGTACAGGGAGCTGCCAGCAGTGGATCTTGATGATTTGCCCAAGTGCATTTTTCAGATGACTATTAATAGCTTCACTGGCAGCAGCCGAGGCTGTAAGTGCGGAGATTTCTAGCTGTGGCGCTAATACTCCTCCATACTGGATAAATCTAAGTGTTTTGAAAATGTTGTTTCCAGTTTTCCATCATTTGCAGATCAGTAACCTGTCTCCATTCCGTGACTTCCATAATTCCACCACTTTTCCTTCTTGGTGTTGCAGTTGAGGAATTGTGGAAAATATATAACACATATCCCACGAATGGCTCCCATATATATAAGGAGGTGTAGACTTCTCCATCCATATATACTTGCAAGGGTCGCATGTAAGCGATAATATTTGTAATAGATAGATAGATATACAGATAAAATGAGAGATTATGAGAAATATCTGGGTAAAGATTATATACATAGTGCATGGACCAGTCAATAAAACTGAATTCCTCTGGCATTTCAGCAGGCATGGAAGAACAGCTCTGCCTTGTGGGCACTACGATATTAACCCTTCAAGATGGAGGCGTATTAGAGGGATGTGTTGTGTGAACATACAGCTATAATTGCACCCAACACTATAATAGTCTCCTGGGACCCAGCTGCTCCAGGAGTGACTGAAGGGTACCATGCCCATGGTCCTGCTGGAAGAAAGAGCCTTTAACCCATGCATCAATGGCTCCTTTGTTAACTATTTACCCTTGAGAAGGATGGATGAGAGTTTGGGGAGTTCTGCTGCAAAAAAACATCCGCCTGTTTGTGCATCAGTAATGACATATATCATATTTTCCATACTACATGGAGGGAACCTCCCTTCCAAGCCATTGTGCCCCTGATTCCAAGCTGCTTCCTGACAGTGCACTCCTCTGGGGGCTGGACACAGGGCTATCAGCCTGGCATCCTGTCCATTGTGCTGACTGCACTGCATATAATGGCCAGGAATCCCCCACTGGCCTGTGATACTTCCATTCCACTCACACAACAGATAATGCAGCCTTGGGTAAATATTTATTCTCTTCAGCTGAGCAGGCAGCCCCCCACCCACAATCTGGAGGCATCCCACCCTTAGATTAACCCTGAAGTGGCCAGGGTCCTGCCATGATAGCATATGACATTATCTGTCTATCCATCCCATATCTATCTAGTGTAATGCTGCAATTACAATTGTGCCTCAATCATTTATTCTGCTTTCTTATAAACCTGCCTTTAATCTTCTATGCTAAAAGATGAGAAACACTTTCCAGGGTGACACTTCCTGCACAAAGGGGTGTAAAAACCTCAAAAACAAAATGTCACAGGTAGCTAATCTATGAGTATAGCCACAATCCTATGGTCCACTGCTAGGATGTAAGATAGATAGATATATATGGGATAGATAGATAATAGATAGATATGAGATAGATAGATAGAGACATAGATCAGATTATACTGACATATACAGATATATATGATTTTTACTAGACAGCATGGACACCATACTGCCATCTCATATCCATCTATACTGTCATATGCTGTAAAATAAATCTATTATTTCTTTTTAGAGCACCATTGAGTCCACGGTGCTGTACATGTACTATTTATTTATTTCTGAAAGATGTATTGATATGAATTAGCAGGACACTTTGACACTACATTGCCATAAGCTCTATCAGTTATCTCCACCCTTCTATAATGCCACCATTGCAGCCATCCACAGTACAGCGTCCGCTTCACATCTGTATTTCATCTTCTCAGTTTATTTTATGAT
>JARQOD010000003.1:66977975-67102975 GCA_033576555.1 Oophaga sylvatica | reverse complement strand
CTTTATTTTAAACATATCTCATACCAGTATGTGCTTTAACTCTTTATCCATCTGTATCCATGTGATATTTAATCAGTTTATTTTAAACATCTAATGATCTATATATTTATTTCAAATGCATCTGCTCTTTTGTTCTGCTTCAGTCTGTGTGGTATTTATCAGTCTATTTTCAAATATCAGTCGTTCTATGTATCTATTCTAATCATCTCTAATCTATTTAGTTAGGAAAATGGACTGTATTGTATCACTGGAAGGAATATCTGAGGATCTGATCAGCCCAACTTCTCCAGCAGAGAATTAGTGAATTCCCCTGGGCCATTCATTTGCTGTCCTACTTATTCCCCCTGTCTTCATACGTTGGTGCCCACCAGGGTCTGATCCTCTGTCCTCTGGTTGTAGGGGCAGCACCCCGAGAGCCCCCCAACACCACTGCCTGAACACAAATCCTGAAATCACAGGGGAGAGAGGAAAACACAAAAGCTGAATCAGCTCTTTAATCAGGGAAGTGTCACGAGGACGTTTATTATGGCCCCTTCCCCTCCCCCAATGCCCAATTTCCTCCTCTAAAAGCAATTGGTAAAATGTGCTCAGTGGACACCGGGCTGCAGTGACACCTCGGATTGTCCCCATCCATTCAGTGCAATCACAGATGTGTGTAGTGTTAATGACCCCAATCAGATCCGGGTACAGCCCCAAACAATATGGGCTCAATGAGCGACTTCCCCAATAAATACCCTCAATGTTCCCTGGTATGGGCGCCTGATTATCCCTCAGCCATCCCTGAGTAATATTAGAGGTAGGTTCTGCCATCTGTGTAAATTCTAGATGTGCAGGGTCATTGGGGCACCACACACACCTATGGGGCACGACAATGTGGCCTGTCACCGTCCCAATCTGGGCGACTGTCACTTTAAATATTACACATTGATCCCTAGATTGTAGCAGATTTCATAATATGCAGCATTAATTTATAGCTATCAGATCACTGAATTATGTAATCCGGGGGGGACTTCATAAGACGATCAGCTGGGGGAAGGGGGATCTTCACTTCCTACGACCACCAGCCAGCTCTGCCCTGGACCATCCACATCGTGCAGAAGAAGGAAATCAGAGGCATCGCCTGCTTGTTCTAGATAATAATGTCTCCTCTGCTGTCAGGCCAGACAGGTTTACATTGGGAATGAGACTGGGAATAAGACAATAAATAGATTTCTGACAGAAAAGGAAGAATCTTCTAGGAGCAAAGTACCAGGAGTTTGATTTTACAGAGGCTGCAAATATACACTGTACTGATGTAGGAATATATATATATATATATATATATATATATATATATATATATATATATATATATATATATATATATATATATATCCCTATGTGGAGCTGATCGAAAGCCTGGATGGAAGGGCTCTATAGATACAAAGAGATATGTGCAGAAATAATCTCTAAATATTAGAAGATATATGTAAATTATATATACATTCTCATATGCATGCACACAAACTATATCTATATATCTGCATATATAAATTTAAATAGAGATAGCATCTGCACACATAATAATTAGACTATATATATATATATATATATATACACACACATACATATATACTATTGATTATATATATATTTTCAATAGAATCGGTAATAACAAAATGCATCCAAGATTATATCTAATTGTCTATCAATCATCCTCAGGGTTAAATGCAAATATAAAAAAGCATTGTAAAAATAGAATGAATAAAAAAAGTTTTCTATTTTATTTGCCTTTCTCAACATTTGTGTAACACATCTATATATTTTTTTTAGATATTGCAAGCACTATATATGTGTGTATATATATATATATATTTTTTTTTAATTGGATGACTAGATACACACCTCCATCTATGTATGTTCATCTATTTAATACACAAATATACATGTGGAATAATTGACAGCATTAGTCCTCTATTACTGGTATATACTTTCACATATTGCATCATCTCAATGTGAAGTTGTTGAATTTTATTTTCATTTTCCATTTTTTAACATCTATGCTACCTTAATACATGTCTATCTAGTCAACGTCAATAATTACATGTAGTTACAATGATGGAATTGATAGATTAAATATAAGGGATTGATAGATAGATAGATAGATAGATAGATAGATAGATAGATAGATAGATAGATAGATAGATAGATAGATAGATAGATAGATAGATAGATAGAGGCTGTACCTTGCACCTCCAGGTCTCCCCTATGTGCTGGGCCCCCTTGCAGGGATGTGAGCCCCCTCCTCTCTTTAGCACAGTTTACTTAATTCCTTGTTAAATGTAGATCCTAATTTGTGCCTAAATACAGGCAGTGTGTTCACACACGTCTCTGCGCTGGGTTGTGTGAGGTGATCACAATGGAGCCCCCATCTGTTTTGCATTATACTTTCCTTTTATTTAGCTTGTGCTGCTAATATGGAAATTATTAATAATACAGTTATAATGGCCAATAACAATAATCAGCGCATTCAGCAGGTAATTGAGAAGTCAGGGTGGCTGGCAGGGAAGAGGGGGTGCAGCAGTGATGGGAGAGGGGCAATGGATAGTAGTGCAGCTCCCCAATATATGGGAATATACACACACATATATGGGAGGCTGAAGATGTGGCACTTCGAGTTGTCGCATGTCACAGGAGCATGTTGTGATACACAGGTAATTAGTGATGTGAGGCAGCAGACTGCTCAGGCTTCCTCCTCACCACACACCCACATAGAGCCAGCCTGGGACTGATCAGTGCAGCCTGCTTGTACCAGCCATGTACATCACAGAGGAACAACACCACACGATTATAATGGAGCTGCAATGGTGGCAAGAAAGATCAGACACAGATCAGCACAGGCTGCCCCATCTATGGATCAGCACATCAAAGTATAGTCTCACATTCTGGATCTCCTATATGCAAGTGGAATATATGGCCAAGAAATATCTAAAATAATATCTATGATAAGAGAGATGGATGAAGATGAAGAAGCTAAATACATAGATGTGTGTAATTAGTTTTATATATATTTCATCATCAATATGCCATATATGTAGATGGACATATATGCAACCAACCTTGTATATCTAGCAGTCTCTCATCCATCTATCTGTCTCATTGTCAATCTATTCATATATCCATCGCATTTTAATTTTCGTGCAGCATCCGACCCACATGTATTACTGTGGCAATATATATATATATATATATACACATACATTATATATACACACACATATACACATATATATACATAGATACATACACATATATTAATATATATATATTTATATACACCCCCTATGTATATGTATCTACCTACTTCATAGCTATCCATCATCCATATACACCTATACATCTAGAATACACTAAGAATATAAACACACAGCTATGTATCTAGCTACTTCATATCCATCTCTTTTATTTTCCAGCCATCCATATACACCTATGCATATAATTTCCATTTTAATATATACACAGGCATCTGGCTACTTCATATTTATTTTTATTTAGACATTAATATACGTCATCACATATACATTAAAGTATGTTGCTGCATAAATCTATGTATATGTATCTATATATATATTACGTATAGTATATACGTGTGTGTGTATATATATATATATATATATATATATATATATATATACACACACATATACACACACACCTCTATATATCTAGCGACTTAATATTTATCCATCTCTCTTATTATCTATCGATCCATATACATCTGTGAATCTAGCTACATACAGCTATGCTTCTAATTTCCAATATATATATATATATATATATATATATATATATATATATATATATATATATATATATAACGTATCTTTACTTAGTAAATATTTAGCAATCAAACAATCCATCAATCAGTCCATATACATCCAAGTATCCAGCTACCCACATCTATGTGTAACTAAAATATATATACCCTAGAAAAGGCCATATAAAATCATGATAATACGCATAATAAGCCATCAATAGATACCAAGTAACCAATTACATAGGTTTGTGTGTGTATTTATATGTGTATATCATATATATATTAGATACATACACACACAAATCTATGTAATTGGTTGCTTCGTATATATTGATGGCTTATTAAGCGTATTATCATGATTTTATATTGCTCTTTTCCAGTCTTTCCAGCACACACACTGTATATATATATATACACACATTTTACAATAACCCCCATGTCCCTGCCATACCCTGGCCCAGTATATGAGGGTGTACCATTCAGGGATCCCCCTTCTTGCAACAATTAACGTTATGTTTAAGCTGGCGAATTAACCCCTTGCGGCCAGGTCCTATAATAAGCCTGACCCTCGAACCCTACCCATCACAGAGCCATGACAGGGAGCCTATTGTCCCCATCCAGAGGTCCAGATAAGATCAGTCCATGGGCACTGGGGGAGGGGAGGCTGCATGTGCCTGTCCAGAGAGGGAGAGGGGTTTATTACAGCCCAGTCTTGTTAGTTATTAATTATCAATGCAAACATGGACTTTGGGCAGATCAATGCTATTGAGTGCAGCTGATGGTTGGAGTCCTGGACAGCCCCTGATGGATGAGCTGCCCAGATGGGCTTGGATGGTGGAAATTCTCTTGGTGGGACTGTATAGAGTGACTGCAGTCTCCCAGGGAGAGGAGGATGGCGCTGCCCTGCTCTGCTGCGTCCTGGCGCCCCCTTATCTCCAGCTCCCAGGGACCCCCAGACCCCTCTGATCTATCCCTCCAGTTAAGTGCGCAGGGAATACACACACTCTCAGCTCTTCCCAAAAAGCTATTGAAAATTGTTCTAAAACAACACTTACATAAATTATTCAGCCCTAAAAATACCACATTAGGAATCCTACCAGCACTTATAAAGCTGCCCACAAATGCGCCTTTTTGCCTTTTTGCGCATTTTACATTGATAACCTCATAAAGGGGGGAAGATGCTCTTTCACGTCTACAATAAGATCAACCCTATGTTTATTCCC
The DNA here is from genome assembly GCA_033576555.1 of Oophaga sylvatica. Classification (NCBI taxonomy): domain Eukaryota; kingdom Metazoa; phylum Chordata; class Amphibia; order Anura; family Dendrobatidae; genus Oophaga; species Oophaga sylvatica. Next base: position 67,097,956 of record JARQOD010000003.1, on the reverse strand, counting down.
TAATTTTCCGAGCGGTTCACAAGGTGCGTCCCGACTACAGTGAGCAGGAGACAGTATCTGGTGGTTATTGCTGAAAGTCGCAAAAAGTCTCATATTGGCATTCACCCTGCCTCTGATCTGGTTAACTTAAAAAAATGTGCTCTATACTGCGCCTTTTTGTGGCATCAACACAGAAAAGCCGTTTCCTGATTTAGAAAAAATATATATATTTATATGTCTTTTTATCTGGTCGCTTGATTGAAAGTTTGTTTCCAAATCTAGATCTACAATTACAAACCAAAGTAAAAAATGAAAAGATTCGAGGAGGAAACAAAGAGTCCTTTGTAGACTCCCCACAGACAGGAACACAGGGCTCACCCGGATCACCCACACCCTGGATCCAGATCCTCGCTATAACGCCCTTTTAAATTCACTACCTAAAAAAAAAACAATTCTAAAACATCTAGTTACATCCTACAGGCACATAGGAACACAAAGAAATTCATTTTAAGGTGATTAGAACTTGCCCTTTAAATCCTATTTTTTTGCATTTCTATCAATAATGGAAATAAGTTTAAATAAAAAAAATCAGAAAAAAAGTAAAAATCTGTGAGAGTCACCAGAGATGTATAAATCGTAGAAAAAAAACAAAGTAACAAAAATATACCAGCACTAATATTTTTTTTCCTGCCTAATAAAAACCTACAAGGCATTAAAACATGATATATCTAAACAAATGAATTTTCTAAAATAATAGATTGTTAAAAATGATTGGAAAAATTATACCAAAAATTACATTAAAATGGGTAACGAAGAGGAACCAAATATAAAAAAAAGTAAAATATAAATTTTTATTTGTTTATGGCTTATGCTTTTACTATGGTGTATGTTACATAAATGAGACTATCACTACTTTAAAAAGCCTTTGAGGTTTGGATAATATATATATATATATATATATATATATATATATATACAGAAAAAATAGAGAATGAATGCACAATTATTAGGGATATATATATTTATTTATATATATATTGCTCAATTCTCCTTATTTTATTTATATATATATTGCTCAATTCTCCTTATTTTAATACATTTTGTATATATATATATATATATATATATATATATATATATATATTGTATTAAAATAAGGAGAATTAAGTCAATTTAAGCCTTAATTTCTCAAGTGGTTAATAGTGATGACTTTAAATTAAAAATCGTTACATAAAAATCTAGTTTATTTTCAGAAAAATTAGAAAAATATAGTGTTATTTTACTATGCCTATCTACAATAGGCGGTCGATGAAAAAAAAATTATATTCTGGATTTATTTATTTTTCCACTACATTTGTCTCCTATGATAAAACGAAAGAGGAAACATGAATTGTTATGTGGAAACTTTTTCTTCTCCAATTAAAAAAATAATCGATTGTGTTGCATTGCGATGAAAAGATATAAAATATAATACATTCTAATTTTAATTTATAAAATATAAAAAAAAGTGCAAAAATGGAAACTAAAAATATTTAATCTTTAAAAAAAAGTATGTAATATTGCAAAAAAATAAAGTACTAAAAAAAATGGAATTAAAAGTATGTATTACAATTTGTATCAATGTTTATCAGTTAAAAATCTATAATAACACCACATCAGTTGGTGTCTGTGTGTATTCAGCCCAAATTCTTACTTTTGGGAGCCAAGTAGTTAAATAATTGATCCTAAAATCTATAAAATGTCCTCATTTCTTTTAATACTGGGTGAACTAAAATTATTAAGAAATAAAAAAAAGGATTAAAACAATCCAAACTTAAAGAATGGCATATGTATATAGTAAAATATATGACTAAGTATTTTTTTATAAAATGGTTGGGTTTGGGAAAAATGTCATTTTGTACATAATGAAAAATTAAACATAGAAATAAGCGTCACCTACCTACAAAGAGGAGTTTGGGCTCATTCTTTTGCAATCCAAGTTAAAAAGAAACATGGAAGGGGAGAAAAAAAGGGGCGAGAAGCTCGAGATCAGCTGTGGACAAGCAGGTCGGCTGCTGATCTGGCAGATTCCTCGCTCGGATTTTACAGTCGGATCATGTTCGCCTTCATTGCGGCTCTTGGTTTTGCCTGCGTGGCCCCTGTACACACGCTCCGTTTTGCACTCGGATCCTTTCTAGCTATCTGGAAGGGAATATTTGGGGTCTCACAGCTCAGGGGTCTCTTTCCTACCTGCCTGTGCATGGAGTAAATCCATTCAATTAGAGCAGAGGCTGCTGGTAGCTGTATAATCACAAATTTATGGCCGGGTGACGTATCTCCTCTCCCACAATGGAGTCCCAGTGACATTAAACAGAAAATTGATGAGAGAGAAGCGAAATTTAATCTCTTTTCCCCCCATCCAGGCATTTAAATGTTGTTTTGCCTTCCCTGGCTTTTTAACTCTTCCCATGCCAGGGTGCCCAGCCAATGCTGCGGAGTGGCACTACAAGGGTGCACATACATATTTATTCCTGGCAGCACTCCTCCTCCTCCTCCTGCACTCACCAGTGCAATGCAAACACACGAGTGTGCAGTGACATCCAGATCTTTATTGGGGGAGATGCACTTACCTTTTGGCTTAAAGAAACAGCATTAAGTCCATAGAAATCATGCAATGCCACCCCCCCCCCCCCAATCCTGCAATGCAGCCCCCCCCACCATCCTGCAATGCAGCCCCCATCCCCCACCCTCTGTCCAGTCCTGGATGCAGATCAAGCCTTGATACATTGTATCATCAGTCAGGAAGAAGCGTAGTCGGGCCGGACTCTTCTCCGCTGGGCGCCTCCGCGTTCCGTCTACTGTCCGCAGTCTTCCGCGTTTGCTGCGTTTACCGGAGCTCTTAAAGGAGCCGCGCATTATTCCTTTGCAAGCTCCCGGGGCCGCTATTGTCCACCATGCTTTTTTTTTTTTTTTTTTTGCAAAGACACCGCCCCAGGGTGTGACGTCCTTGTCCCCTCCCTGAGGCAGAGCCGGTTTGTCTGGCTGGGGATGGGTGCATGTGTGCATCACAAGGCGGATCAGCAGCACAGCAGGCTGGGAGGACACTGGGATTCTGCTGGAAGGGACATTTGCATGGCTCTATCCAGGGCTAGGAGCTGTGCACCTCCTGTCTGCACCAGACTCCATGGAACAATCACTTCTAGCAATTTGTAGTCCAGATATTATTAGAGAAGACATTGGGTCTGCCTGGAATTTTACAAAAAATAGTAGAATTCTCCAGAATTAGATTTTTTTTGCAATTCACTTAGTATTTTTTTTAATTTATTTTACTCACTTATATAGCGCCATTAAATTAATATAAATTCAGCAATTTCAACTGGAAAATGATGGAAAAAAATGACCTGTCCCCACGCCACCGCTCACCGTTCAGAGATTATTTTACAGCCCCCATTAACAGTCCAATCAGCTGTTAGCCAATCAGTGGTTTGATTATCGACCCATTGATCAGGAACAATCGTCACTCAGCATCGGGTAGACCGACCTCAGATACAGTGGCGTAACTACAGTCCCATGGACCCCGGTACCTAATTTGGACATGGTCCCCTCCTCCATTTTGGTCAGATGTATGTTGCCTTGTAGTGTTCTATATTCTTTAAGGACATATTTGTTCTCCCTCCATGTAATGATGTCCCCATCCTGTAATAATGTCTCTCATCCTAGGCCCCCTTCTTGGTATAATGTCACCCTTCCTATCATGGGCGTACCCAGGATCAAAACTAGGGGGGGGCAAGCCAATGTCGCATCTTATACAGGTTACATCATATACACTGTACATTATCCTGCATATTAGGTATGGAGCATTAGAACTGTTGTATATTGTATAATACAGCAGTGTATGCGACACTACGCTGTATATACCATATATTATACATGGCAGTCGCGCTCATGTCAGGAGCGGTACCAGCAAGTCCGAGGATTGCAGTGCGATCCTCGCATGAGTTATACGGCCGTCTGTCTATGCCCTTGTTATAATAATACTGAAATATTAATCTATTATTAAAGTATTAAGGAGCTCACAAGTAAAAAAAAGCCCCCTACCTCCCCTGTCCCCCACCCACACCCCAACAGCCCATTGTCTCACATGCACCCCTTAATGTTCTGTCCCACTGACCCCACAATATCCCCATCCTCTCACATGCACCCCTCAGTGCTCTGTTGCCCCTCCCCACTTCAGCCCCCACAATACCCCATCCTCTCACAGTAAACCCCCAGTGCCCTAGCCCCCACAATACCCCCATCCTCTTACATTCAACCCCAGTATTCTGTCCACCCTCCCTCACAATACCCCATCCTCTCACATCAACCCCTGTGCGCCAGCCCCCACAATAACCCCATCCTCTCACATCAACCCCTGTGCGCCAGTCCCCACAATACCCCATCCTCTCACAGTAAACCCCCAGTGCCCTGTATCCCCTCCCCCACAATACCCCATCCTCTCACATCAACCCCTGTGCGCCAGCCCCCACAATATCCCCATCCTCTCACATTCACCCCCAGTGCCCTGTACCCCCTCCAACAAAATACCCCATCCTCTCACATTCACTCTCTGTGCCCTGTTGCCCCTCCCCCACTTCAGCCCCCACAATACCCCATCCTCTCACATTAACCCCCCCAGTGCCCTAGCGCCCACAATACCCCATCCTCTCACATTAACCCCCCAGTGCCCTAGCCCCCACAATACCCCATACTCTTACATTCACCCCAGTGCCCTGTACCCCTCCCCCACAATACCCCATCCTCTCACATTCACTCTCTGTGCCCTGTTGCCCCTCCCCCACTTCAGCCCCACAATACCCCCATCCTCTCACATTAAGCCCCCAGTGCCCTAGCCCCCACAATACCCCATCCTCTCACATTAACCCCCCAGTGCCCTAGCCCCCACAATACCCCATACTCTTACATTCACCCCAGTGCCCTGTACCCCTCCCCCACAATACCCCATCCTCTCACATTCACTCTCTGTGCCCTGTTGCCCCTCCCCACTTCAGCCCCACAATACCCCCATCCTCTCACATTAAGCCCCCAGTGCCCTAGCCCCCACAATACCCCATCCTCTCACATTAACCCCCCCAGTGCCCTAGCCCCCACAATACCCCATACTCTTACATTCACCCCAGTGCCCTGTACCCCTCCCCCACAATACCCCATCCTCTCACATTAACCCCTCCAGTGCCCTAGCCCCCACAATACCCCATCCTCTTACATTCACCCCCAGTGCCCTGTACCCTCTCCCCCACAATACCCCATCCTCTCACATTAACCCCCCCAGTGCCCTAGCCCCCACAATACCCCATACTCTTACATTCACCCCAGTGCCCTGTACCCCTCCCCCACAATAGCCCATCCTCTCACATTAACCCCCCGGTGCCCTAGCCCCCACAATACCCCATCCTCTTACATTCACCCCCAGTGTCCTGTACCCTCTCCCCCACAATACTCCCATCCTCTCACATTCCCCCACATTGACCATGACATGCCTGAGCAGAATGAATTTAATAAATTCCATCCCCTCTTACCATGAAGCTTGTAGGCAGTGGCTGAGGCAGGAGCAGGAAGTGTCCAGTGTCTGCACACAGAGGGCACTAGGACCCAGTGCAGCTGAGACAACCAGAGCCTGAAGGGCAGAAAGTGAAACTACAGCTGCTGCAGCCAGGAAGGAAGGAAGAAAGGAGCTCCTCTGGTGACACAGCAGCTCCGTGCACTGCGCACACAGACAGCCACTGCAACCTGGGGCAGAGGGAGCCGGCATTATGCTGTTCTCTCCGCTCTCTTTCATTGTGTGGCCCTGCTTCTAGGGGGGGGCACCTGCCCCCCCCCTGCCCCACGGTGGGTACGCCCATGCTTCCTATGCCCCTTCATGTTATAACCTCCACTCTCCTGGGTCTCTTCCTGGTATAATGTCACCATTCTGAACCCCTTCCTGGGATAATGCATCCAGAATTGCTGAACGCCGCTGGAAGAAAACGCATTCACAAGACGACTTCACTAGACTCAAACAAGCAACACCTGCATTCAAATCAGCTCTCACCTCTGCTAAACAGGCCTACTTTACATCCCTTGTATCTTCCTTATCCCACAACCCCAAACAATTGTTCAATACCTTTAACTCCCTCCTCCGACCACCACTGCCCCCTCCAACTTCCCTAATCTCTGCTGAGGACTTTGCCATGCACTTCAAAAACAAGATAGACCAAACACGGCAAGTCTTTATTATTCAACCACCACAACCCCTTTGTATACCTGACCAATGCCCAAACCCCATAACCTCCTTACCCAACATCACGGAAGGGGAGCTTGCTCATCTTCTCTCCAAATCACACCTCACCACTTGAAAAATATTTAGAGTTGAGAGTCCTCAGTGGTTGATACCTTTTAATGGCTAACTGAAAAGATGGTTTCTGTGTTTTTGTGTATAAATATGTGATTCTTCAGATTTTGTATTAGTTCAGCCTGATGAAGAGACCTGAGTAGTCTCGAAAGCTTGCAATTTGTTACCATGACTCTCAACTCTAAATATTTTTCTATCTACTGGCTAACACGGTACGAAGATATACATCTTTACTGTACCTCACCACTTGTGCACTCGACCCCATCCCACCTCCTCCCCAACCTCGCCACCATTCTTATCCTGTCACTAACCCACCTCTTCAATCTATCAATAACTTCTGGTACCTTCCCTTCTGCTTTCAAACATGCCACAATCACGCCTATCCTCAAAAAGCCAACCCTTGACCCAACCGCTATGTCCAGCTATCGCCCAATATCGCTGCTCCCACTCGCTTCCAAACTCCTGGAACAGCACGTCCACGCTGAACTTTCCTCCCATCTCTCATCTAACCTGCTCTTTGACAATCTACAATCTGGTTTCCGCCCCCATCATTCCACTGAAACAGCCCTGACCAAAATTACTAACGACCTACTCACAGCCAAAGCTAACGGACAATACTCTATACTCCTCCTTCTTGACCTGTCCTCTGCTTTCGACACAGTTGACCACTGCCTTCTACTACAGATTCTCTCCTCCTTTGGCATCAAGGACCTTGCCCTATCCTGGATCTCCTCATACCTTACCAACCGCACATTCAGCGTCTCCCACTCCCACACTACCTCCTCGTCCCACCCTCTGTCTGTTGGAGTCCCCCAAGGCTCTGTTCTAGGACCCCTACTCTTCTCAATCTATACACTTGGCCTGGGGCAACTCATAAAGTCCCATGGATTCCAGTACCACCTTTATGCTGAAGACACTCAGATCTACCTCTCTGGCCCAGACATCACCTCTCTGCTGTCCAGAATCCCTGAGTGTCTATCAGCCATATCCTCCTTCTTTTCCTCCCGCTTCCGCAAACTCAATGTGGACAAATCTGAACTCATCATCTTTCCCCCATCTCACAGATCTTCCTTACCTGACCTATCTATAACAATTGACAACACCACGCTTTCCCCCGAACCGGAGGTCCGCTGCCTCGGAGTAACCCTTGACTCTGCCCTGTCCTTCAAACCACACATCCAAGCTCTTTCTACCTCCTGTCGCCTCCAGCTCAAAAATATTTCCAGAATCCGTCCCTTCCTCAACCCTCAATCTACTAAAATGCTTGTGCATGCCCTCATCATCTCCCGCCTCAACTACTGCAACATCCTTTTCTCTGGCCTCCCTGCTAACACCCTCGCACCTTTCCAGTCCATCCTTAACTCTGCTGCCCGACTAATTCATCTCTCTCCTCGCTACTCCTCCGCATCTCCCCTCTGCAAATCTCTTCACTGGCTCCCATTCCCTCAGTGAATCCAATTCAAATTACTAATACTGATCTACAAGGCCATCTACAACCTGTCTCCCCCATATATCTCTGAACTAATCTCCCGATATCTTCCCTCACGTAAGCTCCGGTCCTCCCAAGACCTCCTTCTCTCCTCCACACTTATTCGCTCCTCACCCAACCGCCTCCAAGACTTCTCCCGAATATCCCCCATCCTCTGGAATTCTTTGCCCCAACACGTCCGACTATCAACCACTCTTGGATCCTTCAGATGTAACCTGAAAACCCATCTCTTCAGGAAAGCTTACAGCCTGCAATAACCCCGCTGCCTACTCACCACTACCGGAGATATCGCCTCAACCAACACCGGAACTGCTGCAATCCCCAACCTTGCTATCTCCGTCCCCCATCCTGTAGAATGTAAGCCCGAAAGGGCAGGGTCCTCTCCCCTCTGTACCAGTCTGTGATTGTTAGTTTGTTTACTGTAAGTGATATCTGTAATTGGTATGTAACCCCTTCTCATGTACAGCACCATGGAATCAATGGTGCTATATAAATAAATAATAATAATAATAATGTCCCCCATCCTGAGCCCCTTCCTGCTATAATGTCCTCATCCTGAGAATCTTCCAGTAACAATGTCCCCTGTCATGGGCCCTTTACTGTAATAATGTTACCCCTTCTGAGCCTCTTCCTGGGGAATGACCTCCATCCTGGGCCTCTTACTGCATAATGGCGATATAATGACTGCACCCTGGACCCCATTCTGGTATAATGGCCCTAATCTTGGTCCCTTGCTTGTATAATGTTTTACAAAAATATTAGAATTCTCCCAAATCATTTTTTTTATTCACTGTGCACAAATTCAGCAATTTCAAGCGGCTGAAGTGTATAGAGAAAAATAGTGAAAAAAAATTACCTGTCCCCATGCAGCAGCTCACCGATTAGTGATGATTTTACAGCACCATTAATGGTCTAATCAGCTGTTGGTCAATCAATGATTTAATTTAAGACCCATTTATCAGGAATGATCTTCACTCTTCACCACGTAACTAAAGTACCATGGGCCCCAGTACAAAATTTGGACCCCCACCTGCCTGTTGGTAAGATGTATGTGCCTTTGTGACCTTCTAGATCCTATAAAGACATATTTGTTCACCCTCCATGTAATAATGTCCCCATCCAGGCACCTTCCTGTAATAATGTCCTATGTTGTTGTAACAATGTCCCCCGTCTTGGCCCCTTTCTGTAATAATGTCCTCTGTCCTGGACCCTACACTATAATAATGTTCCTCATCCTAGGCCCCTTCCTGATATAATGTCCCCCTTCCTGGTGTAGCATCCCCCATCATGGTCCCCTTCTTGGTATAATGTCCCCCATCCTGACCTCCTTCCAATAATAATCTTCCCCACCCCAATGATTCCTTAGGGAGTTGTTGTGTCAGCCAATACCCTATTACCCGACCTCCATGAGGCACCATATTCTTCCCTCGAAGTAAAGCTTTTAGCATAGAATATGCACAGAGGCACAAAAAGATTCTATAAAATGTCCATATAATATAGTCATGTGCCCTAGTAGATTGGAGGACTGAGTGAAGGATCCCCATCCATGTCCTTATACAGGGATATGGACAAGGGTTCAGGGATGGTTTTAGACAAAGTCGGGCCCTGGGCAAAAGCCTCGAATGCTAACACGTTGCACCATCACACAGAAACATTTCTGTTTTATTTACATTCGCTAAGTTTAGGCTGATAAACGAGTGTGATCGACAATATTGAAGTTGTTCGACGCTTGTTTCCCGGCCTCTCTTACACCGGCTGAGGAAAAATGACGGACACAGAACAATCGCTAGTAGAACAATCTCACCATACAGTATCATGTTATCAGCAGCACATCTACAATTTTCACCAGATGATGTGCTGTTTAGAGCAACAATTTTTGTCCCGGCATAAACAATCCAATCACTCACGAATGGGCAGCATTTTGCTTGCTTAGTATAATACACTCCATAGTCCTCAACATAGTATAATGCACCCCATAGTCCTCCATATTGTATAATGCACACCCCATAGACCTCCATATACTATAACGTGTCACATATCCCTCCATATAGCATAATACACACCCCATAGTTCTCAATTTAGTATAATACACCCCATATCCTCCCTATTGTATAATGCGCTCCTCATAGTCCTCAATATAGTATAATGCATCCCATAGTCCTCCATATTGTATAATGCACCCGCGTAGTCCTCCATATAGTACAATGCACTCCTCAAAGTATAATGCATTCCCTATAGTCCTCAATACAATATAATGCAGGTCCCATATAGTACTGTACATAGTACTTGATAGAGTATAATGCTGCCCCCATATACTGTAGTATTATGCATCCCATAGTCCTCAATAGAGTACAATGCAGCCCCTCTCATAGACTATAAATTGATAATTTCAGCCATCTCATAGAGTATAATGCAGGCCCCCTCATAGAGTACAATGCAGACACACACACACTATCATGCAGTCACACAGTCCTGCAATATTCTAAAAAATAAATAAATACAATACTCTCCTCATTCCCACTTTTCCCTGGCTTCTGCAGCGCATCTCAGCAGCTCCACTGCCGGAACAATGTGGCGCACGATGAAGTAACGCTGCGTCAGAGGCAGAGGGGGAGTGATGGAAGAGGGAGCATCATCTGACGCCCTCTCCTCCATCATTGCTTTTGGAGAGCCAGCCAGGGCCGTGGGGTACCAGGTACCAAGCCGCTTTTTAAAGGGGAAGTGTCACAGCAGCAGTGTTACGGTCCGTGGCACTGGGCGTCCAAGAAAAGGGGGATGATGAAAAGGGGAAATAAAGTTTGTGATATAATGGATTAAATGTTCATAACGCTACCCGTGGTATTTGGCAAGGGACAGCCGACTCTGCAATGCAGATCCTCTGGGATGATGTTAGGGCAGCAATGATGGTTAAGCTCTCCATGGGTAGAGCTGTGTCCCAGGGCAGTTAGGATGTTAAAAGTGATGATGGTGGCTGTTGTGGTGAGTGCGGTGCAGAACAGGTGAGACGTGAATGACTCAGATCATGACACAGCAGAGTGCAGTTTCCAATGCTTTACTCACAGTTCACTTGTGCGCAGATGCCCGCTTAGGGCCATGTCCTCCAGGTGAGGGGCCCAGAAAACTCTCAGGTAGATTGGGATGCACCTTTCCAGGACTCCCTTCTGTGTGTTCCTCTTCTGGCCGTCTCACTGCACAGGCTTCCGCCCTCCTGCGCAGCACCTTCATAAACAGTGTCCCAAGCCAGCATCCGCGGACCATGTCGGGCGACGTCCTCTAAGTCCCCTTGCTCCTATATGGCTGCCTTTTCGGCGAATGATTGTGGATATGGCTGAGGTACGTACAGCTACACCAACCTCCGGCTTGCTAGCTGAGTGTTGTAGTCCTCTACTAGTCTTAGGGACCGGCTCCCCCACTGCGACCTGGTCCCTCACTTCTGGATACGGGCCCCACGGCTGGCTTTGGTACTCCCCGTGTCCCTAGGACACCTTCTTTCCTCCCGGGAGCTTCCTTTAGACTCCACTCACAACTCTCTCTGCAGCTTCTCTACTGCACTCCTTCTCCTCCGTCTGGGGACAAGCGCCTCACAGCTTGAGCGTGGTTCAAATCCTGCGCCAATTCGTGGCCGGACTGCGCTTGTCGCTGATTGGTCGCGTCTGGCCGGGCGCGAAGAATCAGTGACGCGGGATTTCTGTTACAGAGAGAGTAAAGATCCGTGTTCACAACCTCAGAATGGTTCTGAAGTAGGGGCCCAAGCCATATACAGTAAAAAAAAAACCTCTGCACTCAACTTTAGGTAAATTGCAAAGTGAAAGGATTTTAATGGCGTCCAAACAGTGTAGTACAATAGAACGTTTCGGTCACATGACCTTCATCAGCTGCTACGATGGAATAAAAAAGAAATATACAAAATGTAAGAATAAAAAGACTATAAATAATAGGACAAAAAAACAGAATAAAAAAACAAGTATATACAATATGTACCGTACAGTAAGTAAAATTAGATGATAACACAGGTACATCCAGTATTAGAGGAACAGACTCAAAAACCAGAGTTTAATGGTGAGGAATGGTGAAACCAGTATGGTGAAGTATACGGAAGTGTATAGGAAGGGAGTACACATACCCAATACATTGTACTACTCAGGAAAAACGGACAAATCCTGAAATTCGCCTTTTTGAATAGCTGTATAGCAGAATAGGAGGAGGTGTGATTTAAAATTGAAAATGCAGTGGTGCCAATATATGAAATAAGGTAACATACGTTATGTATACATGGCTCCCCTGTCCCATCCTGTATACATGGCTCCGCTCCCCCCTCCCCTCCTTGTATGCATGGCTCCGCTCCCCCCTCCCCTCCTTGTATGCATGGCTCCGCTTCACCCTCCCATCCTGTATACATGGCTCCACTCCACCCTCCCATCCTGTATACATGGCTCTGCTCCACCCTCCCATCCTTGTATGCATGGCTCCGCTCCACCCTCCCATACTGTATACATGGCTCTGCTCCACCCTCCCATCCTTGTATGCATGGCTCCGCTCCACCCTCCCATCCTGTATACATGGCTCCGCTCCCACCCTCCCATCCTGTTAATGGCTCCGCTCCACCCTCCCATCCTTGTATACATGGCTCCGCTCCACCCTCCCATCCTTGTATACATGGCTCCGCTCCCACCCTCCCATCCTGTTCATGGCTCCGCTCCACCCTCCCATCCTTGTATGCATGGCTCCGCTCCCACACTCCCATCCTGTATACATGGCTCCGCTCCCCCCTCCCATCCTTGTATGCATGGCTCCCCCCTCCCATCCTTGTATATATGGCTCCCCCCTCCCATCCTTGTATACATGGCTCCCCTGTCCCATCCTGTATACATGGCTCCGTTCCACCCTCCCATCCTTGTATGCATGGCTCCGCTCCACCCTCCCATCCTGTATACATGGCTCCGCTCCCACCCTCCCATCCTGTTCATGGCTCCGCTGCACCCTCCCATCCTTGTATGCATGGCTCCGCTCCCACACTCCCATCCTGTATACATGGCTCCGCTCCCACACTCCCATCCTGTATACATGGCTCCCCCCTCCCATCCTTGTATACATGGCACCCCTGTCCCATCCTGTATACATGGCTCCGCTCCCCCCTCCCATCCTTGTATACATGGCTCCCCTGTCCCATCCTGTATATATGGCTCCGCTCCACCCTCCCATCTTGTATACATGGCTCCTCTCCCACCCTCCCATTCTGTATACATTGCTCCTCTCCACCCTCCTGTGAGGAACTCAGTCGGCCGCCACACGGTAGCCCGGGTATCACAGCTTCTGATACCACCGCCGCTACCAAATGTGACGGACGATCCCTTTCCTCCCACGTCACCAATGGGACGTAACTCCACAGGTACAGCTCTCCAGCGCCCCCCTTTGTCTCTCAGGTCAGTAAGAGAACTGCACCTAGAGCAAATGGCCGCCGGGGAAGGTGTCCTGCTACCCACTGGGTATTCTAAGATTCGTGATCAGAGTAAAAGCATCAGCCCAAGATTAATTTTATGGTTTAATTTGCCTTAAGGGCGCACTAGATAATTACAAAAATATACAGTAAAGCTATACAACGTAATTACAATGGAATGGCAGTCAGAGTAAAAATACAACAATAATGTACAAGGCTAAAAGGTATAAGCTATGGATCAATATTACCGGGTATTATGGTCTTGGGAAGGCCTTGGCTCTGCCATTCCCAGGTACAGTTCTTCAGTTCCTGAATAGTCCCTTGGTCTTTCCTAGACCATCTTCTTGGCTTCTGTGTGAGAAATGGAATGACCAGCAGCCTGGTCATGGCTAGTTTTTTAGACCTGCTAGGCCCATCCCCATTGCTTTGAAGCACGCATATTAATTGGCCTGCAATTCATATGGAACAGGAAACAATGCCTGAGCTTGGGCTATTTACCATACGACTGAACATCTCATTCAGTCACTGGCCTAGACTAATTAGCATGTAAAGGCCTATTGATTCCTAGTGGGCATCAAAACCTGTCGTACTGGATATGCTAATAGGCAATGTGTAGCTAAAAGTCTGTGGCTGTGTGAACTGACAAAATGGAGGCTGGTACAGGCCCTATACAAAATGGCGACAACCTTTTCCTTACACCTCCCATCTTGTATACGTGGCTCCGCTCCCACCCTCCCATCCTGTATACATGGCTCCGCTCCCACCCTTCCGGTGTGGTGCGGTCATGTGGTACCGCTCATTAAGGTCAAGAATATGGACACCAAGCCTATGGGAGTGGAGTCGCATCCATATTAATGACCTTAATGAGCGTGTGACCGCACCGCACAGGATAGAAGCAGACGCGCCAGGACAGGGATGCAGGGACAGAAGGTGAGTATGTACGTGGAGATGACCCGCTGATCTCCTGGTGATAGCGGTGGCGTGCCTAGTTGAAATCCTGTGCCAATTCGCGGCCGGACTGTGCTGTTGTGAATGTGTTGGAGATGAGTTCTGAGCAGAAGCTCCCTCTGGTGGTTGCTGACAGTGCTGAACCATTTAGTGAAGATTGGCAATCAGGAGTTACAGACTGGTCCTATATAAGGGAGGTTCCCTCCCATCAGGGTTGCCGGTGATCAATTGTTCTTGTCTAACTGCTGTTGTTCCTGGTTCACTTGGAAGCCTGCTGAATCTTGCCTCTTCTCCTGCTCTCAGATAAGACATTTTCTGTTTTTATTTCTGTGCTTGCTTTTCGCATTGTTTCCTGCACTCTTGTGGAGGTCAGCCAGGTCCCCTCCGGGGGGCTTGTGCTCCTCTCAGTTTATCTGAGCCTCTGTTATTTGTTCATTTGCCTTTTCCAGTTTTTTCAGTGGCTGCGGCTTAGTTTTGTTACACCAGAGAACTAATTTAGGTGGTAGAGGTCGTGTGATCTCAGGTGTTTCTGTAATTAGTAGAGTTGGTACTTTTTAGGGTTTTTTGGGATTGCAGTAAGTGTCTTTCCTATCCTTTTCTGTCAAGGAAGATTGGGCCCCAGCGTTTGCTCATACTATTTTTTGTCTGTGTTTGTATTTCCTCTTGTCTAACCGCCATTACATGTTTGGGGGCTTCCTATGTTCTTTGGGGATCTGCTCCGGGGCAGATAGTTTTCCTCTTTCTATCTTTAGGTGTAGTTAGCTTCTCAGGCTGTGACGAGGCGTCTAGGACCAACGTAGGTACGCTCCACGGCTGCCTTTAGTTGTGGTGGTTAGTCAGGGTACTGCAATCCAGTAGATTCCAACCTCTCTGGTGTATTGCCGTTTTTGCCTGCTTTCCTCAGCTACCAAAACATAACAGTATCACCGGCCAAACTGAAAATTATATGGTACTCACAGAAGGGAAAAATAGTGTAAAAAAAAAAAAAAAAGTTGTCATAGTTGTCAGATTTTTTTTTTCTGTTTGTTGCATTTTTTTTCCCTCTGTTTCTCTGAGTGCTGAGGAGGATTTTTTTTTCTCTCAATGGAGCTTGCACAGTTGTCTGGCCGTGTGGATCAGCTTGCCACTGAAGTTCGGAGTATTGCTAGCTATCTTGCTAGGTTGCCGGTTGTGGAACCTAGGATCCCCATGCCAGATTTATTTTTGGGGGATCGAGCTAAATTTCTGAATTTCAAAAATAACTGTAAGTTGTTTTTTGCCTTAAAACCTAAGTCCTCAGGGAACGCAGCACAGCAGGTTCAAATTGTCATCTCTCTCCTGCGCGGCGATCCTCAGGATTGGGCTTTTTCCCTGACACCTGGGGACCCTGTTTTGAGTAATGTCGATGCATTTTTTCTGGCTTTGGGGTTATTGTACGATGAACCTAATGTCACTGGTCAAGCTGAAAAAACCTTGTTGGCATTAAATCAGGGGCTTGAGGACGCTGAGTTATACTGTCAGAAATTTCGTAAGTGGGCAGTCCTGACCAAATGGAATGATGATGCTTTGGCAGCCCTTTTTCGGAAGGGTCTGTCAGAGAATGTAAAAAATGTTATGGTGGGTGTCCCTGCTCCCTCTGGTCTCAATGATTCTATGTCATTAGCGATTCAAATTGACAGACGTTTGCGTGAGCGTAGAGGTATGCGTGGAATAGTGTTGCCTTGTGAACCAGCTTCTGAACCCATGCAGTGTGATAGAGTGGATTCTGGGGCACAGCGTCATGAGTTTCGAAAACGCAATGGGTTATGTTTCTACTGTGGTGACGCCTCTCATGCTATTTCAGTCTGCCCTAAGCGGGGAAGACGTTTTGCACGCTCAGTTGTCTTGGGTAGTGTTCAGACTAAATTTCTGTTGACTGTTACCCTGCTTTGCTCCCTGTCCACATTTTCTGCTCAGGCTTTTGTTGATTCGGGAGCAGCTATTAACCTGATAGATTTTGATTTTGCTAAACGTTGTGGGTTTCCCTTGATACCCCTACGGAAGTCTATTCCCCTACTGGGGATTGATTCTACCCCTTTGGCTGAGAATAAACCCCAGTTCTCTACTCAGGTGATAATGAGGGTTGAACCTGATCATCAGGAGAGTTGCAAATTTTTGGTGCTGTATAATCTGCATGACATTATTGTACTAGGTTTCCCTTGGTTACAGTCTCATAATCCTGTTTTAGATTGGAAATCTGTGTCTGTAACCAGTTGGGGCTGCCAATGTGTTAATGCCAACACTCCTGTTTTTTCTGCCTCTCCCCAGGCTCAGGATGTTCCTGACTTTTTGACTGATTTTTCTGATGTGTTTAGCGAAAGTAAATCTGCATCCTTGCCCCCCCATAGGAGCTATGACTGCGCTATTGAATTAGTGCCTGGTAGTAAATTCCCTAAAGGTCGCCTTTTTAACTTATCTGTACCTGAACATGACGCTATGCGGTCCTTATATCAAGGAGTCATTGGAGAAGGGTCATATCAGACCATCCTCTTCACCCTTGGGTGCCGGTTTTTTTCTTTGTGGTCAAAAAGGATGGTTCATTAAGGCCGTGTATTGATTATCGTCTCTTGAACGGTATCACTGTGAAATATCAATATCCGTTACCCTTGATTTCTGACCTGTTTTCCAGGGTGAAAAGTGCTACTTGGTTTACCAAGCTTGACCTCAGGGGGGCGTATAACCTTATTCGCATTAAGCACGGGGATGAATGGAAGACGGCATTCAATACCCCAGAGGGGCATTTTGAGTACCTAGTGATGCCCTTTGGGCTCACTAATGCTCCTTATGTTTTCCAGTCCTTCATGAATGACATTTTCAGGGATTTTGTGGATAAATTTCTGATTGTTTATTTGGATGATATCTTGATTTTTTCCAATGACTGGGACTCTCATGTGAAACATGTTCGGACTGTGTTCCAGATTTTGAGAGAGAATGCTCTGTATGTGAAGGGATCAAAGTGTCTTTTTGGCGTACAGAGGATCTCATTTTTGGGATTCATTTTGTCCCCATCTGTTATTGAAATGGACCCGGTCAAGGTTCAGGCCATCTGTGATTGGGTCCAACCTACTTCATTAAAGGCTCTTCAGAGATTCTTGGGTTTTGCCAATTTTTATTGTAAATTTATTGGTAATTTCTCTGTTACTGTTAAACCATTGACTGATTTGACAAAAAAGGGTTCTGATGTGGTGAATTGGCCTCCTGAGGCAGTCTCTGCGTTTCAGGAACTTAAGCAGAGATTCACTTCTGCTCCTGTTCTACGGCAGCCTGATGTTTCTCTGCCATTTCAGGTGGAGGTTGATGCCTCTGAAATTGGGGCAGGTGCCGTTTTGTCCCAAAGAGATCCAGAGACCTCTAAAAGTAACCCTTGTGCCTTTTTCTCTCGAAAATTTTCTCCAACTGAACGTAATTATGACGTGGGTAATCGGGAGTTATTGGCCATGAAGTGGGCTTTTGAAGAGTGGAGACATTGGCTGGAGGGAGCCAAACATCAGGTGGTGGTCCTCACGGACCATAAGAATCTGGTTTATCTGGAATCAGCCAAGCGACTTAATCCTAGACAGGCCAGGTGGGCCTTGTTTTTCACACGTTTTAATTTTGTGGTTTCCTTTCTTCCTGGCACTAAGAATGTTAAGGCGGATGCCCTATTGAGGAGTTTTCTTGCGGACTCTCCTGAGTTATCTGATCCTGCTGTTATTTTGAAAGAGGGTGTAGTTCTTTCCGCCATCTCGCCCAATTTGAGACTGGCTCTGGAAGGGTGTCAGGAGGATAAACCCGAGCGCTGCCCTATTGGGAAATTGTTTGTCCCACACCGGTGGAAAAAGAGTGTGATGTCTGAGATTCATTGTTCCGCGTTGGCCGGTCATCCTGGAATTTTTGGTACCAGAGACTTGGTTAGTCGGTCCTTTTGGTGGCCTACTTTGTCTCGTGACGTCAGGGAATTTGTGCAGTCCTGCGGGACTTGCTCTTGCTCCAAGCCTTGCTCTCGCTCTAGTGGTTTGTTGATGCCATTGCCTGTGCCCAAGAGACCATGAACCCATATCTCTATGGATTTCATTTCCGACCTCCCTGTTTCTCAGAGAATGACCGTTATTTGGGTGATTTGTGATAGG
Source organism: Oophaga sylvatica (assembly GCA_033576555.1). Classification (NCBI taxonomy): domain Eukaryota; kingdom Metazoa; phylum Chordata; class Amphibia; order Anura; family Dendrobatidae; genus Oophaga; species Oophaga sylvatica. Next base: position 67,079,609 of record JARQOD010000003.1, on the reverse strand, counting down.
TTTTCCAAAATGATACATCTTGTGCCATTACCTAAGTTGCCTTCCTCCTCTGAATTGGTGCCTTTGTTCCTTCAGCACGTGGTTCGGTTACACGGCATTCCTGAGAACATTGTGTCTGACAGAGGAGTCCAGTTTGTTTCCAGATTTTGGAGAACTTTTTGTTCTAAACTTGGTGTTCAATTGTCTTTCTCCTCGGCTTTTCATCCTCAGACCAATGGACAAACTGAGAGAACAAATCAGACATTGGAGACCTATCTGAGATGCTTTGTGTCTGCTGATCAGGATGACTGGGTCTCTTTTTTGCCTTTGGCTGAGTTTGCTCTTAATAATAGGGCTAGCTCTGCCACTTTGATGTCTCCATTTTTCTGCAATTTTGGGTTTCACTCTCGATTTTCTTCGGGACAGACGGAGGCTTCTGTCTGTCCGGGTGTTGACTCTGTTGTGGAGCGTATGCAGCAGATTTGGGACCAGGTAGTGGAGAGGTTGTCCCTCTCTCAGGAAAGGGCCCAGCGGTTTGCCAACCGGCATAGGACTGATGGTCCTCGGTTTGAAGTGGGGGACTTGGTCTGGTTGTCCTCAAGAAATATCCCTATGAGAGTTGCATCTCCTAAGTTTAAGCCTAGATTCATTGGACCTTATAAGATCATGGAGATTCTTAATCCTGTTTCCTTTCGTTTACTTCTTCCAGGGACATTTAAGATCCATAACGTGTTCCACAAGTCCTTATTGAAGAGGTTTGTCGAGCCAGTGGTTCCTATGGCTGCGCCTCCTGACCCTGTTTTGGTTGAGGGCAATCTGGAGTATGTGGTTGAGAAAATATTGGATTCTCGTTTTTCTAGACGGAAACTCCAGTATTTGGTTAAGTGGAGAGGTTATGGTCAGGAGGACAATTCTTGGGTGTTTGCTTCGGACATCCATGCTAGGAGACTGATCCGTGCGTATCACAGAGCTCATCCTGACCGACCTGGTTGCCCAAGTGAGGGTTCGGTGACCCCTCCTCAAGGGGGGGTACTGTTGTGAATGTGTTGGAGATGAGTTCTGAGCAGAAGCTCCCTCTGGTGGTTGCTGACATTGCTGAACCATTTAGTGAAGATTGGCAATCAGGAGTTACAGACTGGTCCTATATAAGGGAGGTTCCCTCCCATCAGGGTTGCCGGTGATCAATTGTTCTTGTCTAACTGCTGTTGTTCCTGGTTCACTTGGAAGCCTGCTGAATCTTGCCTCTTCTCCTGCTCTCAGATAAGACATTTTCTGTTTTTATTTCTGTGCTTGCTTTTTGCATTGTTTCCTGCACTCTTGTGGAGGTCAGCCAGGTCCCCTCCGGGGGGCTTGTGCTCCTCTCAGTTTATCTGAGCCTCTGTTATTTGTTCATTTGCCTTTTCCAGTTTTTTCAGTGGCTGCGGCTTAGTTTTGTTACACCAGAGAACTAATTTAGGTGGTAGAGGTCGTGTGATCTCAGGTGTTTTTGTAATTAGTAGAGTTAGTACTTTTTAGGTTTTTTTGGGATTGCAGTAAGTGTCCTTCCTATCCTTTTCTTTCTAGGAAGATTGGGCCCCAACGTTTGCTCATACTATTTTCTGTCTGTGTCTGTATTGCCTCTTGTCTAACCGCCATTACATGTTTGGGGGCTTCCTATGTTCTTTGGGGATCTGCTCCGTGGCAGATAGTTTTCCTCTTTCTATCTTTAGGTGTAGTTAGCTTCTCAGGCTGTGACGAGGCGTCTAGGACCAACGTAGGTACGCTCCACGGCTGCCTTTAGTTGTGGTGGTTAGTCAGGGTACTGCAATCCAGTAGATTCCAACCTCTCTGGTGTATTGCCATTTTTGCCTGCTCTCCTCAGCTACCAAAACATAACACTGTGCCTGTCGCTGATTAGTCGCGTCCAGCCGGGCGCGACCAATTAGTGACGCAGGATTTCCGTTACAGACGGAAGTTATAAGTTAGACAATTATATAGTAGATACTTCCTGTTGGGAGGTGTGGATGTTATATTCACTTCTCTGTTGAAGCTTGGAGCTGTAGCAGTCTGCTAGAGTTCTCTTGGAGTTTGGAGGGTGTCGGCGATAGGTGCGTAGCTATATAGGGACGTTAGGACAGACAGGGTGATGTTAGATCAGTCTTGGGGTCTCCACTTCCCCCCTTCCCTAGTGTTTGGTTCCCCTTCCCTTATCCCTTCATGTTGCACTTAGTCTGTCCTACACTGTGCGTGACAATCCTATAGACTAAACCTATTGTCCTTCTCTTATGTCTTATGCCGTTGCTAAGTCACTTAACTGTATGACCAGTACTACTCACATTATACATTATCACTTTACATCCTTATATACTGAACATTATCCTTATGTAATGTAAAAGACGCACATCACTGTTCACATTACATATAAAACCGCATGACACTGTGCACATACTGCGATTGCTGTCTTTAACAGTAGGAACGCAGCTGAACAGTCCATCACTCTTACAGTGATCCAACAATTGATGCTCGATACTTGGGTTTATTACAGGTAGATCTGATGATTCAAGGTGATCACCAGATTCTTAAAATGTTGGATGGGAGGAACAAGCAGATTCAATATCCTGTTGAGAGAAGTATCTGTAGATTACCATTGCTTCTTTGTCCAAGCAGAAGCCATAATGTGGGTTAAGCTGTTGGCAAAAGCAATGGCGGAAATGAGGAGAACTAGAGAGAACAAGCTTATTATGGATGTCATCAAAGGTCTCCAAAGTAACGGTCTTAAAAACAATTTGACCAATGCGTGTAACGTCAAAGTATAGGGCTATATGGTGACTATAAATTTGGATGTGTCTGTTGGATCTGTTTGGCTCTTGGCCTCAATGTGCTCTGGCTTTACACAGGGTTTTGGATTTCGTCCTTTACGCTTCAGCCTGATGAAAGAATTTTCCATTACTGTCTGTCAGTGATCTACCATGGCCACTTCTCTTTTACTATATATAATGAGGTCAGGTAAAATATTATTCACAGTCTCCCCTAACAAAAAGTCATGACTCGTGAGCATAGCTGAATAATCATGAACTTGCTTATTACCACTAGGCTCGGATATAAAAGTGAAAAGGGGGCAATTGTAGGGGTGGACATACCATTAGTGCAATGTATGCAGCAGCATAGGGACCCAAGAGGTAGGGGGTCACTACCATCTCCCAAGCAGGAGGAATTGTGCATTATGATGAGCTATTGGGATATTGGATATATATGATATAAATGAAAGTATCGGTCCGAGGCGCAAAAATAAGCCCTCGCAAAGCCCAATATCCTGGGAATTGAAAAATCATGGCTCTCGGAAAATGACAACACAAGCCAAATTTTTTTTTTTTTTACAAATGTCTGATTTTTTTCCACCTGTATTTATGTAAAGCAAAAACTATGCATGTTTCTTATTCGCGTAATCATACTCACCTGGAGAATCATAAAGCCAGGTAATTTTTACCGTCTCATCAATGCTGCAAATAAAAATCTAAAAAATCAATGGCAGAATTGAAATTTTTTTGCTATTTTGGCACACTTTTGTTTCCCGCTCTCTGGTACATCTTATGACAAAATGGATGATTTAATTAAAAAGTACAACTCGTCCGGCAAAGAATAAGCCCTCACACGGCTTTATCTGCGGAAAAATAAAAAAAAGTTATGACTCTTGGAATAAGGAGAGGAGGAAACAAAAGCACAAAAACTAAAAATTGCCAGGTCCTTAAGGGGTTAAATAGACTGCCAATGCCATATGTTGGAAGCAGCAATTCTGGAAGTTAATGTTGACCCTTTAAAGAGCTGTTTCTGGTTTTTTACCCCTCACCAGTGCAAAGTAGGAGACTGGTTCGCTGAGTGAAAGGCTTTTGATAAATGGTCTATTGGGTAATATTTCTCCTTAAGGAGACCATCAAGCTGGTATAGGGAGACTTAAAGGCCACTTAAAGTTCTTTGAGCTATTTAAAGAGTCAGTATTGCCTTCTAGGATTGCTGTCTCCAATAGGTGCCACTACAGACCCTGTTTGCTTCTTCTGTGATTAGAAATTTAGCAATGTATGGGACTATTACTTTCGCATTATATGGTGGAATAATTTAGGTGTGAAATATTTTGATAGTGTGGTCACTTTTGCCATTATTTGGGCACTGCTAAGCACTTATGTGTGAGCTGTTTGATAGTGTTATTAGGGCACTGCATTTTTGTGTACTGTATGGCACTGTTATATAACTTCATTGGTGGCATGGTGCACGGCACTCTTTTTAGGCACTGTATGGTGCTTTGATTTGGGTATTCTATGGCACTGACCTTTGTGAACTGTGCTCTATTTTCCATCTTCCAAAAACCGTTGCGGCAATGACTGATGCTTCATGTATATTGATATTTTATGCACTTGCTATCTGATAACATACAAGCTGCATTATGATTTGGAATAAGGGAAGATCTTTGGTTTTATGAGTGATGTAAAGTATGGATGTAACATATTCTCCACCACAAATACAGATTTTAGACTATAATAAAGGCTATATATCATTCTAATGAATGCGCGTAAGACACACAATGCTGCTTACACTAGCTCATCCTTCTGGGATATTTTAATATTTTGGACATAAATGTCTTCAGTAGATCTACTTTTATATGTTTCAGAAACGTGGAAAAGAGTTTAAAAGAAGAGAGAAGCTCACTTAAGTGAAATGCAAAGGTTAAAAAGTGTTAATTAGACAAAGAAGGGTTACAGACCCAGGACTTGGGGGAAACAAGCTGTAGCCTTATATTAACAGCCTACATATTACTGCCTCATGGTTAAACATAATATGTGAATTTCCTTCACATTGAATATCACCATACATGGCTAAAACTGGTCGCTGATGGACTTTCTAAATGTAGGGCCTCTATAGGAAACAAGGACCCTGACTAACTGTATAGATGGGGAGAAGACAATAGAAGGACAGAAACAGGAAAGGAAGAGGAAGGAAAGACCAAAACAGGAAAGGGAGTAAACATAAGAAGGAAAAAGAGGGTACAGAAAAAGGAAAGAGAGGAGACAAAAGAAGGATAAAAAGGGAACATAAATAGGAAAGGGAGGAGTCAGAAAAAGTGGCAAGAAGGAACAGAAACTGGAAAAGGAGGACATAGAAGAAAGGGAATAGGAAATTAAAGGGACAAAGGAAAGGGAAAGAGAGAACATACACAGGAAAGGAAGGAGACAGAAGAAGAGGAAAGAGGCAGCAAAAATTGGAAAGGGAGGATACAGCAGAAGGGGAAAGAAGAAACAGGAAAGGGAAGGAACAGAAGAGGGAGAAAAAGAGAACAGAATCAGGAAATATATGAGCCTAAGGAAGGAGAAAGATGGCACAGAATCAGGAAGGGGAGGAGGTGGAAAGAAGGAACAGAAACAGGAAGGGGAGGAGACAAAAGAAGGTGAAAGAGAGAACAGAAACCAGAAAAGGAGGAGACACAAGAAGTAGTGAAAAGGAACAAAAACAGGAAAGGGAAGAGACAGAAGGGAAAAGAGAGAACAGAAACGGGAAATGGATGAGACAGAAGAAGGAGAAAAAGGAAACAGAAACAGAAAAGAGAAGAGAAGAGACAGAAGAGGAAGAAAAAGGAAACAGAAACAGGGAAGATAGGAGACTGGAAGGAGAAATAAGCCATTAAGCAGGAATGGGAGGAGGCAGAAGAAAGGGAAAGAGGGAAAAGAAAGAGGAAAGGTAAGAGTCAGAAGAAAGGGAAAGAGGAAACATTTAAGGGAGGATACTGAAGGAGATGAAAGAAGGAACAGGAACAGATAAATTGTTAGACAAAAGAGGGGAAAAAGAGAACAGACAAAGGAGGAGACAGTTGAAAAGGAAAGAGGGAGCAGAAACAGAAAATGGAGGAGACAGAAGAAGGAGAAAGAGAGGAAAGCAACAGGAAAGGGAAGAGACTGAAGAGGAAGAAAAAGGGAACAGAAACAGGAAAAGTGAGAATCTGAAGAAGGAGAAAGAGGGAACAGAAGCAGGAAAAGGAGGAAGCAGAAGAAAGGGAAAGCGGGAACAGTAAAGAGAAGAATAACAAGAAGAGTTAAAGAGAGCAGAAAGAGGAAAGGGAGAAGACAGAAGAAGGGGAAAGAGGGAACAGAAATAAGGAAGGGATCAAAGAGGAATATAACAGGAAACAAAGGAGACAGAAGGACCCAAATGAAACAAAGAGGAAAGAGAAAGATTTAAAAAGGACAAGGAGAGAGTACAGACAGGAAAGAGAGAAGGCTGAAGAAGGAAATAAAGAGGTAACGGAAAGGAAAGGGAGGTGATTGAAAAGGACTAAAAGGATCAGAGACAAGAGTGGAAGAAGATTTTTGAAGTACAAATGTGTAGCCCTGGTGGTAGGCACACGCAGTACCCTGGAGAGTGTATGGCGAGCCGGCAGCTTAATGCTCAATATTCATTCACTCTACACACACTAGACACACCCTAGGGTAGTGGAGTATACTCTAGAGGGAGTGGTCAAGATAATAGGTGTTAGAGTGATTGAAGGAAGTCTAGTTCCTGTCTTTGGACAGTGAGGACGTGTGGAGTAGAGCTTAGACATCTGTGAGAAGACGTTTGGAGGGAGGAAAGAGTCTAGCCTGCTTCATCCCAGTTCATTTAGTGGAGTCTGGTATAGGTGTTTGGAATACACCTTAGTCTGGTCAGAGCTGTATCACCCTCTCAGCACCCACTGAAGAAAGGAGAAGTAATAGCACGGAAAGTCATCAGCATTCCTGTCTAGAGGACGGTATCAGGTACAGTGACGTGCTCCTGCCTGTGATAACTGAGCATCCGTGGCTAGCTTCATTGGAAGGAAAAGGAAAGAAGTGACTGCTCAACCCTTGGCTAGTAAGAGTGCTTATGTTACCAGCGTGGACAAGGCGAAAGGCAAGTGGATTATAGAATTAGTGCTACAGGATTGCAGAAGTCCAGCACGTTGCAACCGGTCACTGGGGACCGAAGAGTCACTGTTGTTTCAGGCACGGTGACAGGAAAACCAGGAATCTACCGGACCCTAGGTCGCGGCAGACAAGCCCCTTATAGTCAGTACGTAACTGGGGTCAGGGGGAGTGAAGACTTTGGCGTTCTGCAGGACAACATAAGAATTCAGCTCCTTCATAGGAAGGCTCCTAACACTAAGCTGACTGGGCAGGTACAGCTTTGGATAAGCTGGAGAATTGAGGGAACTACGCTTCATGCTAGTTGCACTCGTCATATTGGAGATAAAGGAGGCCCCTAACTTGTCCAGCTGCCGTCTCAAGATACACTCTCCTTGGATCAGCCTCCCTGGGACCTGCCTTATCATCTTGCAAGTAAAGGTATGGAAAGACGCTGACCGTGTGAGACTGTGTTCTTTAACCGCACTCGACTTCACAACTCACATAGACTTTGAGGGACCAGTCCCACCTGTAGGGGACCCGACATCTAGCTGCCTCACCATCCCCTCAGAGATCTACAGCAGCGCTGGTACTAATTACCAGAATACTACAGGTGGCGTCACGAACTGTACATAAATCAATCCCCTGTAAATATATCCCCAACATACGCCAGACCGCCCGGGCCACAGACCGAGCCACAGCTACCTGTGACAAGAATCCCCATAGACTTCCATGGGCTCGGCTCTGAGTACCCCATTGCCCTGGTAACCCACAATTGTGGTGGCGGGTCGACACAAAAATTTGGCGTCACGAACAGGATACGAAACTCGCGAAATTGCGAGCCCTGCGTGCCTAAGGACTTGTTTTTTGTAAAAAGGACTGTTTGCACTTTTGGCGCCAAAATCGCCATTTTTGTCGCCATATTCGCGCCCTCAGGCGCTGGAGAAGAAGGTGGGCGTACCTTCGTGGGCGTCTACCCCCCTGTGGCGCGAAGAAAATGCCTGCCCTCTCAAAGTGCTACTACAACATGCGGTCCTGCCCTACAGCAAAGGAGGTCCGCCTCCTCTTCACCTTCCCTGCGAGGAGGAGGAGACGCAAACCCCACCTCCACGGAAGAGACCGGATGTCTCAGAAGAAAGAAAGGATCTTCTGGAAAATGATGGAGGCAGGACGTGTGCAGCCGAGCGGGGCAGCGGAGGAAGGCAGGCCCCGTGCCCCCGCCAAGCTGCCATCGGCATCGGAGACTTATGCAATCCTGCACCTGCAACAGGCGTTGTTAGAGGTTCAGGAGGAGAACTCACGCCTAAAGAAGATGTTCCAACCTGGACTGGAGGAGATAGAGAGACGCCGATGTAACCTGCTGAAGTGGCAAATGACGAACACGGCGTCCTCTCCCCTCAACGAACCCCCACGATTCCAAAAACCGAAAAGTCTGCTGCCCAAGGCGAAGGAGCAACCGGAGGCTGCCCCCGAAAGTACCGTTCCTGACCCCACCGGTGAAGCGGTGGAAGCGGAGGAGGTTGAGGAGGTACAGCCAATCCCGGAACGCCCGCCCGGCCAGGAGGCCGCAGCAGATTATCGGTCCCCGGCAGGGACACCGGAGGGGTCCTGTCCGTCACTACCAGACATCGACTGGACGACTGGGACGAAATGGCGCGCCTGGATGACGTCGCCTACACCGCCCAGTGGGAGCAAGAATGGCAGAGTCGTGAGGAGACGAAGAGGCGCCAGCAGGAGGAAGAGCGGGAAATCCAGAGGAACCGCCAGCGACAATATGCCGAGCTGATTGCCGACAAGGAGACTGTCCGTCGCGACAAAGGTACCTTACGGGAACCGCGGCGGCGGGGGTGTGTGACTGAGTTCCAGCTCCGGAAGGGCTGGGGCTTTATCCGTGAACCGGGCCTCTACCCAGCGGTCTTCGTCAGCAGGCGTGACGTGGAATCTCACCTGCCGCAAGGTCATCCCGGGAGGGACTTAGTGAACGGAGATATAGTCACCTATACGCGACATTGGGGAATGAAGGGGTGGTATGCCCTGAACGTCGCCATCGTCCGCGACCCCGTCCCAGACGCCGGTACCGTCACCATTGCCGCAGCGTCCCCGTCTCCAGTACAAGCAGCGTCCGGCCGTGCCCCAGCATCGCCCCCTTCAAAGTCATCGCAACATGCGACCCAAAGTGCATCACGAATTAAAGTCACCTCTTCATCGCAACGTGCGACACAGTCTCGATCGCAATCCCTAACGCGGTCCATATCGCTAACAGTAATTGAGACGCAATCGGTGTCATGTGGAGAGACTGTACCAGTTGCGCCCCTGGAGGTTCGCACCAGAACTGTTGCAACCCAGACCCTGATCGCAGCACATGATTTGCTGGTCTTGGGATCAAGGGCCCATTGCGTTGTTCCAGCCCCCGGGGTGGAAAATGTAGTGGAAAAAGTATTTGCAGAAAATGAATAAATAGTAAAGAGTTGGTGAGATCCATATCGGGTCTACCATCAGTACTATAGCAGAAAGTTTAAAATGTTTTTGAAAAAGTTTTGCACAGATTAAAAATAGTGAATATATGTTTCTAATTATAGAATGCCCGGCTGGGTAAATAGTAATTGATAGATGATAAGCAGTTGCACTTTGATAATGTGGTTTGATATGATATGTCTTCCTTTAGAAATGGACTTTTGAGGTTAAGGACTATGCTAACCCCGAACTTTCTTGTACATAGTTGCGCTTCGGTGCCCTATCTTGGTTTTACAAAAACCATCCATAACTACCTCTGAAAAACAAAACCCGTGTGGTGTGGCACTGAGTGAGGTCTGCAATTGGACGTCCTGCAGCCCACCCAGGACCCACGTTGAAGGTTTGGTGCGGGTCCTTCACAAGTATCTTGTATATTTATTGAATGCTGATTGATATTTGTATTTTTCTATAATGTTTGTAACGTTCAAGATTTCCTCACCTCCCGGATGGGAAGATGTTATTGTTAAAAGTTTATTGCATAAACAAAATGTCTTTTGTATTTTACAGCCCGGGAGTGCTGTCATTTACCATGGGGGAATGTGTAGCCCTGGTGGTAGGCACACGCAGTACCCTGGAGAGTGTATGGCGAGCCGGCAGCTTAATGCTCAATATTCATTCACTCTACACACACTAGACACACCCCTAGGGTAGTGGAGTATACTCTAGAGGGAGTGGTCAAGATAATAGGTGTTAGAGTGATTGAAGGAAGTCTAGTTCCTGTCTTTGGACAGTGAGGACGTGTGGAGTAGAGCTTAGACATCTGTGAGAAGACGTTTGGAGGGAGGAAAGAGTCTAGCCTGCTTCATCCCAGTTCATTTAGTGGAGTCTGGTATAGGTGTTTGGAATACACCTTAGTCTGGTCAGAGCTGTATCACCCTCTCAGCACCCACTGAAGAAAGGAGAAGTAATAGCACGGAAAGTCATCAGCATTCCTGTCTAGAGGACGGTATCAGGTACAGTGACGTGCTCCTGCCTGTGATAACTGAGCATCCGTGGCTAGCTTCATTGGAAGGAAAAGGAAAGAAGTGACTGCTCAACCCTTGGCTAGTAAGAGTGCTTATGTTACCAGCGTGGACAAGGCGAAAGGCAAGTGGATTATAGAATTAGTGCTACAGGATTGCAGAAGTCCAGCACGTTGCAACCGGTCACTGGGGACCGAAGAGTCACTGTTGTTTCAGGCACGGTGACAGGAAAACCAGGAATCTACCGGACCCTAGGTCGCGGCAGACAAGCCCCTTATAGTCAGTACGTAACTGGGGTCAGGGGGAGTGAAGACTTTGGCGTTCTGCAGGACAACATAAGAATTCAGCTCCTTCATAGGAAGGCTCCTAACACTAAGCTGACTGGGCAGGTACAGCTTTGGATAAGCTGGAGAATTGAGGGAACTACGCTTCATGCTAGTTGCACTCGTCATATTGGAGATAAAGGAGGCCCCTAACTTGTCCAGCTGCCGTCTCAAGATACACTCTCCTTGGATCAGCCTCCCTGGGACCTGCCTTATCATCTTGCAAGTAAAGGTATGGAAAGACGCTGACCGTGTGAGACTGTGTTCTTTAACCGCACTCGACTTCACAACTCACATAGACTTTGAGGGACCAGTCCCACCTGTAGGGGACCCGACATCTAGCTGCCTCACCATCCCCTCAGAGATCTACAGCAGCGCTGGTACTAATTACCAGAATACTACAGGTGGCGTCACGAACTGTACATAAATCAATCCCCTGTAAATATATCCCCAACATACGCCAGACCGCCCGGGCCACAGACCGAGCCACAGCTACCTGTGACAAGAATCCCCATAGACTTCCATGGGCTCGGCTCTGAGTACCCCATTGCCCTGGTAACCCACAATTGTGGTGGCGGGTCGACACAAAAAAAGGGAACAAAAATGGCAGAGGGATGAAGAAGGAGAGAAAGACAACAGATATGGCAGATGGAGAAGTCAGTAAAAGAACAGTGGAGAGGGAGCAAAGAGGGTAGACATAGGAAACTGCAAATGGAAAAAGGGAACAAACAGGAAAGGAACATACTAAAGAATCAGAAAGAGGGAGAACAGACAGAAAAGTGAGGAAACAGAAGAAAGAGAGAAAAGAAACAGACAGGTGAGGAAAGAGGCAGAAGAAGGACTGAAATGAAACCAAGAAAGATGGAGGATTGATATAGGGAATGAAGGTAAAAATTGGAGAGGAAGAAAAGAACTGAGGTAGGGCAGGGAAGAGACAGGAGGAGACCAAATGAGACAAAATAAAAATATGAAGGGGATCGAGAGAAGACAGAGAGGGGACAAAGCAAGAACAGCAAGGAAACAGAGACATTAAATTGTGGAGATAAATAATAAATGAAAAAATACAAAACGATGCTTTATCGTCATACCGCCAAATAAAAAGTGTAATAAAACGTGATCAAAAAGACGAATGTAAATAAAAAAGGTATAGCTGAAACCGTCATCTGCCATACAGCTCCATCATCCAAAAAATAAAAAAGTTCTAGTTCTCAGGATAAATTAATGCAAAAATAATATTTTTTTCTATAAAATAGTTTTTTAAACGCGCCAAAACATAACAAAAATATAAATGTGGTATCGCTGTAATCGTACTGACCCTAGGAGTAAAGCTTCCTTGTCTATTTTACCACACGTGGAACGGCATAAGAAAAAATAACAATTCCTGCATTGTTGTTTTTTGTTTATTCTGCCTCACCAAAAATCAGAATAGAAAGTGATCAAAAAATGATACCAATAAAAACTTCAATTTGTCCCACAAAAAACAAGCTCACACATGACTCTATTGGCCGAAATATGGAAAATGATAGCTCTTGAAATATGACAATACAAAAGACTAGTTTTGAAAACAAAAAAAGCGTCTTTTAGTGTGACAGCATCAAAATATAACCCAATATAAATCTGTAATCGCTGTAATCATAACGACCTGAAGAATGAAGTCGTCTAATTACTTATACTGCATGAGGAACAGCGTAAAAAATAAATAAAACTAATTCTTCACGTGCTGTGATTTGTTTATTCTGCCTCCCAAAGTTTGCAGTAAGGCTTGGATCACATTTACCTTGTGCTCTATACTGAGTGCTTACATTGGGGTTTCCGTGTAAATCTCTGAAATATGGGATTTAGACGGAACCCCCAGCAGAAGATTCCCTATAATGAGGTAGTTGGAGTCACTGTGAATGCTGTCTGGCCTGTGATGTACGTCTTTTTATTAGGAGTGCATAAAAGTGCCATTAGCTACAGTTTTCTGCACTATTAAAAAGGACACTAAACAGAGTCCAGACGGAGTCCAGAGTAACTCTGCTGCCTCGTTATAGTGAGTGGTTCACTTGGGGGTTTCATCTGAATTGCGGAAACCCTGATGTAAGTGCTGAGCGTAGAGCGCTGTATAAATGTGATCCAAATTGTTATGTAAAATGTTCCCAATAAAATCTTCAACTCAATCCAGAAAAAGCAAGTCCTTTAGCGCTCCCAATAGCACTGCCAATAGTGCTCCGTCCCTCACGAATCTCGTCAAGCTAAGCAGTACTATACAGCCACATCTCTACATTCAGGAGAAATCGTGGGACAAATTTTGGTGCCATTTTTTCCAGTTTCCCAGTGTGAAAATGTAAAATCTGTGGCTAAAACAAAATTTTGGTGGTAAAAATATAATTATTATTTTCTTCATTGAAAAATAGTATAAACTTCGGTGACCCACCTGTGGTGCCAATATGATCACTGCACACCTAGATGTATTCATTGAGAGAATTAGTTTGCAAAATGGGGTCTTTTATGGGGGTGCTGGTATTCTGGCACCTCAGAGGCTCTGCCAATGTGACATGGCACTCTTCAACCAGTCCAGCAAAATGTGAACTCCAATATGGCGCTTCTTCCCTTCTGAGCTTTGCACTGTGCTTCAACAGTAGTTTTAAATCACATATGGGGTATCAGTGTACTTAGAAGAAATTGCACAACACATTTTTTGGTCCATTTTGTCCTGCTATCCTTGTGAAAATGAAAAAATTGAGCCTACAACAATATTTTTTGTGAGAAATGTATGTATTTTTTAATTTTCATAGCTCAACATTGTAAAGTTCTGTGAAGCACCTGTGAGTCCAAGGTGTTATCCACACATCTAGATAAATTCCTTGAGGTGTCTAGCTTCCAAAATGGTGCCACTTGTGTGGGTTTTCCACTGTTTAGGCACATCAGTGGCTCTCGAAATGAAACATGACACCAGCAGACCATTTCAACAAAATCTGCGTACCAAAGTGTCACTCCCTCTTTTCTGAGCCCTGCCGTGAGCCTAAACAGTATTTTTTCCTCATATATGGGGTATCTGGAGAAACTGCACAACAAATTGTATGGTGCAATTTCTCCTGTTACTCTTGCGGAAATGCAAAATTTGGGGGTAAAAACATTTTTTGGGTGAAAATGTGACTTTTTTATTTTCACGGCTCAGCGTTATAAACTTCTGTGAAGCACCTGGGGGTTCAAAGTGCTCACCACACTTCTATAAAAGTTCCCTGAGTGGGTCTAGTTTCCAAAATGGTGTCACTTGTGGGCACTTTCCACTGTTTAGGCACATTAGGGGCTCTCCAAACGCGACATGGCGTAAGCTAATTTATTCAAGCAAATTTTGCATTGAAAAAGTCAAATGGCGCTCCTCCCCTTCCAAGCCCTGCTGTGTGCCAATACAGTAGTTTTCCCCCACATATTGGGTATCGGTGTACTCATGAGAAATTGTACAACAAATTGTATGGTGCAATTTCTCCTGTTACCCTTGTGAAAATGTAAAATTTGGGGCTAAAAACATTTTTGTGGGGAAAATGTGATTTTTGTTATTTTCACGGCTCAATGTTATAAACTTCTTTGCAGCTCCTGGGAGTTTAAGGTGCTCACCACACATCTAGATAAGTTCCCTGAGGGATCTAGTTTCCAAAATGATGCCACTTGTGGGAGGTTTCCACTATTTAGGTACATCAGGGGCTCTCCAAACATGAAATAGTGTCCACTAATTATTCCAGCAAATTTTACATTTAAAAGGCAAATGGCACGCCTTTCCTTCCGAGTCTTGCCGTGCGCCCAAACAGCTGTTTTCCCCCACATATGGGGTACCGATATGCTCAGGAGAATTTGCACAACAAAATTGCAAAATTTTCAAAATTTCCACCAAATTTTCTTTTTTTTCGACAAATAAGTGTAAGTCATATTGAATAAATTTTTACCACTATCATGAAGTACAATATGTCATGAAAAAAGTCTCAGAATCAGTGGAATCTGTTGAAGCATTCCAGAGTTATGACCTCACAAAGTAACAGTGGTCAGAATTGTAAAAATTGGCCAGGCCAGGAAGGTGAAAACAGGCTTGGGGGTGAAGGGGTTAAATAACTGATCTCTGCTGGATCCGTTTTTTAACATTGAACTCTATGGAAAATGGATTTGTTAATCTGTTTTTCCATCTGTAACGGATCCGTTTTTTGCTTACTGGATCCAGCAGAGATCATTAATTTAAAAACAGGCTAAATATTTTGTTGCCACACTTTTTTGCCAGTGGATTGCTGCTGGATCCGTTCTAACAGATCACTACAAGACATGTGAACATAGCCTTACACCGTATTCTTAGGCAATTCTTTGAGTTATTACAGATATATAGTATATTTTATATGGAGCTACCCTTTAACCCCTTCCCAACCTTTAACGTACCCAGTACATTAGGGAAGGACTTCCTGACCTATGTCGTATGGGGTACATTATGGCGATTTTGCGAGCACAGCAGCTGTGTGCTCGATTGCCACTGAGTGTTCAGATAACATCATAGCTGACACCCGGCTCTCACTACCAGGAGCCGTGCCTCTCCCCTCCGAAAGCGCCTCCCGGTGACATCATTGCGAGGGCCCGATTGTTACCATGATGACCCAAGGGTGTCATGATGATCCCCAGGTCAGCAGGCTAGCAAGTTTAAAGGGACTAAGTAAGAAAATAAAAAAAAATTGTAAAGATATAAAAAAAAAATAATAAAAAGAAATATATTGTACTCATAAATTTGTATATTTATGTAAAAAAAAAATTACACGTTTGGTATCGCCGTATCCGAAACAACCCACCCCATAACACAGTCACACTAGTTAACCCCTTCAGTGAATACCACAAATATAAAAAAATAATAAACAGGGCTTTTTCATCATACCGTCGAACATAAAAATGGTATCACTGAAAACGTCATATTGTCCCGCAAAAAACAAGCTGCCATACAGCTACATCAGTGGGAAAATAAAAAGCTATAGCTTTCAGAATAAAGTGATGCAAAAATAATTATTCTTTCTGTAAAATAGTTTTTATTGTGTAAAAGCGCCAAAACATAAATCAATTATATAATTGTGGTATTGCTGTAAAAGTATTGACCCGAATAATAAAGTTGCCTTATCAATTTTACCACATGTGGAACGGTATAAAACCCAACCCCCAAAATAAGACAATTCCTGAATTCCTGTTTTTTTCATTCTGCCTCCTAAATATCGGAATAGAAAGCAATCCAAAAATGTCATGTACCTGAAAATGGTACCAATAAAAATGTCAACTACTCATGCAAAAAACAAGCCTTAAATGACTCTGTTGGCAGAATTATGGGAAAATTATGATAAAGTAGTCTAATCACATATACCACATGAGGAACAGTGTAAAAAATAAATAAAAACAATTTTTCACCTGCTCTTGATTTTTTCATTCTGCTGCCCAAAGATCGCAGTAAGGCTCGGCTCACATTTATCCTGCGTTCTACGCTGAGCGCTCACACCAGGGGCGGACACTGAGAGCTTGGGGCCCCTGTTCAAGAAATGTGTCTGGGCCCCTTCCTTTCATGGCAACAAAGCTACATATAAATTTATATATATATATATATATATATATATATATATATATATATATATATAGCCATAGGCACATACATGTATATATATTACATATATATTTATTTATATTTATTATGTATATTGCCGTCCCCTATTATACAGTGCCCAGTCTTGTTATGTCCAGCAGTCACTTACATATTGGATAATATAGAGCCCTGTTTTTTATTACATACCATCCTGTCTTGTTAGCTGTATAATGCAATGATGGCTGATGGAGCATGGGAAAGCTTCTTTTCTAATGGAGGAGCTGATGGACTGGTAGTCTGGTCAGCGGCTCCTCCATCAGCAGTCATTTTATATCTAAAAAGAGAGGGGATTATGTAATAAAAGATGGCGCTGTTAATAACAAAATTAACAAGAATACACTATGTAAGAGACAGCACTGTACATAACAGCAGAGGAAGCTATATAATAAGGGACGGCACCATATATAACTAGAGAGGATGGTACGTAATAAGGGACGGTGTTATAAATAATAAAAGATGAAACTATGTAACTAAAGATGGTCTTATACAGAATTAGTGAGTACACTATATACTAAGGGACTGTGTTAGACATAATAAGTGAGTACAGTATATACTAAGGGACTGTGTAAAGACCCCGTCTCACATAGCGAGATCGCTAGCGAGATTGCTGAAGCGTCACCGATTTTGTGACGCAACAGCGACCTAGCTAGCGATCTCGCTACACGTGACACGCAGCGACGACCGACCCCCCTGCTGGATGTCGCTGATCGTCATCGAATGGCCTGGACCATTTTTCATCATTGATCAATGATCAGCGAGCTCCCAGCGCTGTACCGCAGACGCTGGGAGCTGGCATCCAGGGTAAACATCGGGTAACTAAGCGCAGCGTGCTCGCTGGTCCTGATCGCTGGTGAGTCTGCCTATGTGACAGCTCACCAGCGATCAGCTAACGATGTCCCAGCGATCCCATCCATGTCGGATCGTTGGTGGGATCGCTGGGACATTGAAGCATGTGACGGGGCCCTTAGACATAATAAGCTATAATAATGTCTTCCTCCACCTCCCCCTGTTCCTAAGTCCATTATAAGTCCCCCATCTCCCTTCCCAATCCCCCACACCACTCATTGTCCTCCTCCCCCAAATCCCATTATTGTCCTCTCCCTCACCCCATCATTGCCCTCTTTATCACCTCCATCATTGCATTCTCCCCACCACTATCATTGCTTTCTCCCCTGCCACCCCATCATTGCCTATTCGACCACCTCCATCATTTCCTCCTCCGCACCACCCCATCAGTCTCTCCCACCACCACTCCCATCATTGTCCATTCCAACACCTCCATCATTGCATTCTCCCCACCACCTCCATCATCATTTCTTTTCCCCACCACCCCATAATTGCCCTTTCCACCACCTCCATCATTGCCTTCTCCTAAACCACCCCATCATTGCCTCCTTCCCCATCACTCCCATCATTGTCTTTTCCACTACCACCATCATTGCCCTTTTCACCACTTCCATCATTTCCTCCTCCCCCACCATCCACATCATTGCTTTCTCCCCATCACCCCCCTCATTGGCTTCCCCCTATCACCCCCATCATGGCCTTCTCCCCATCACAGCCTTCTTCAAATCACCCAATCATGGCCCTCTCCCCATCACCTCCATCATTGCCCTCTCCCAATCACCCCATCACTGCCCTCTCCCCATCACCTCCATCATTGCCCTATCCCCATCACCCCCATCATTGCCACAGCCCCATCACCCCATCATTGCCTTCTCCCCATCACCCCATCAATGCCTTCGCCCCATCACCTCCATCAATGCCTTCACCCCATCACCTCCATCAATGCCTTCTCCCCATCATTGCCTTCTTCCGATCACCCCATCAATGCCTTCTCTCCATCACCTCCAGTATGGCATTCTCCCATCACCTCCATCATGGCCTTCTCCCCATCACCTCCTGTCACGCGGTCTTATGATATGTGTACGATGTCAGTAAACTATTCTTAAAAGAACAACACTCTATACAACATATAGATTAGCAACATCAGCATGTAAATATAGAATAGATTTACCTGACACGATATCCGTTGAACTCAGGGTTAATCTTGAGGACTTGATACACTGTCACAGGAAAGAGGAGGACCGGGGGTCTAACCTGACCCTAAACTGGGGTCCTAACTAATCCCTCACCTTGGAGGTACTGATAATGGTTCAGAGGTCCAAGTCTCCAGCCTAACCCTGTCTCCTATCAGTCCCTGAACCCTGTAATCAGTCCTAAGAAGGATTCTGATTACCACCAAAGGGATATGGGCTGATCTCTGCTAAATACACAGATTAGACATATAAGACAGACTGGAGAAAACACAGACTTGCATACACACTCAAACACAGAAGGAACATAAATGATCTGGGATATTAAACTCTAAGCAAGGTGAGCTTAAAACAACTAAGGAGCTCTTTAACTTAAGTCTATACAGATACAATCCTATCTGTGGTCTGCATGAAGAATTTCACTGGCAACTCCCAACACAGACAACCAGAGATTTAAAGGAAACCAATCAACAAATAATTAATTGCAGCCGGGAGAAACTGCACCCAGTCCCAGAACTGAGCACAGACAGAATTAACTCCCTAACTGCCAAACACAAAGAAACAGCAACTCAGCTGTGAGAAGTCAGAATGTGCAACCGCGACGATCTTCGTGGCGATGCACACATGACAGTACCCCCCCTTCTACGAGGGGCCTCCGGACCCTCAGGGCCAGGTTTGCCCGGGTGAGTTCTGTGGAAGGTCCGCACCAAACGATCTGCGTTAATGTCAGACGCAGGAACCCACGTCCTCTCCTCTGGACCATACCCCTTCCAATGCACCAAGTACTGAAGGGACCGGCGATTCAGACGTGAGTCAATGATCTTTGACACTTGAAACTCCAAGTTACCATTGACCACCACTGGAGGAGGAGGTAGAGGTGATGGTATGACTGGTGCCACGTACCTCTTAAGTAATGACTTGTGGAACACATTGTGGATTTTAAACGTAGGAGGGAGGTCCAGACGAAATGCCACAGGATTAATTATGGAACTGATCCTGTACGGCCCGATGAATCTGGGGCCCAGCTTCCAGGAGGGAACTTTAAGTTTTATATTCCTGGTAGACAACCATACCAGATCGTTCACATTAAGATCTGGACCAGAAACTCTCCTCCTATCAGCCATACGTTTATAACGGTTCCCCATAGCACTCAGATTATTCAATACACCTCTCCACACTGAAGCAAGTGACGACGAGAAACGCTCCTCCTCAGGAACCCCAGAAGGGCCCCCCCCATTGAATGTACAAAACTGGGGATGAAAACCATATGCCCCAAAAAACGGGGACTTACCAGTGGACTCGCTCCGCCTGTTGTTAAGAGCGAACTCTGCCAGAGGCAAGAAAGAAGACCAGTCCTCCTGGTTCTCTGAGACAAAACACCGAAGATAAGTCTCTAGGCTTTGATTCAGACGCTCTGTCTGACCATTGGTCTGCGGATGAAAAGCCGAGGAAAATGACAATTGCATCCCCCGACGTAAACAAAATGCCCTCCAAAACTTGGACACAAACTGAGACCCCCTATCTGACACCACATCAGAAGGCAACCCATGAAGTCTCACAATCTCCCCAATGAACACCTGCGCCAGAGTTTTAGCATTAGGGAGGGCAGGAAGAGCAATGAAATGTGCCATCTTACTGAACCTGTCAACAACCACCAGTATGACAGTCTTCCCTGACGACTGAGGAAGGTCCGTGATGAAGTCCATAGACAAATGAGTCCATGGACGCTCCGGAAGTTTCAAGGGTAAGAGGGTCCCAGACGGACGGGTATGAGGGGTCTTAGAGCGAGCACAAACCCCACAGGACGCGACAAAAGTTAAAACATCTTTATTAACGTTAGGCCACCAAAACCGGCGAGAAAGGAGATCTAAAGTAGCCTTACTCCCTGGATGTCCTGCTAAAGCAGAATTATGATGTGCCTCAATAACCTTTTGTCTCAACTGATTTGGGACAAACAGTCTCCCTGAAGGTCCTGCAGGGGCGTCCCCCTGAGCCTCTAACACCTCCTCCTCAAGCTCAGAACATACAGCCGACACTACCACCCCCTCCTGAAGGATAGGAATCGGGTCATCCATTTTCCCGGCCCCTGGGAAACTGCGAGACAAGGCATCCGCCTTAACATTCTTAGATCCAGGGCGATAAGTGACAACAAAATTAAACCTGGTAAAAAACAACGACCATCGAGCTTGTCTGGAATTCAGACGCTTAGCAGATTCCAAATACAGCAGGTTCTTGTGATCAGTAATGACGGTGACCGGGTGGACTGCCCCCTCCAAAAAGTGACGCCATTCTTCAAAAGCCAACTTAATGGCCAAAAGTTCCCTATTGCCGATATCATAATTCCTTTCGGCGGACGACAATTTTTTAGAAAAGAAAGCGCACGGATGCCATTTACCAGGGGACGGACCCTGGGACAATATTGCACCCACCCCTACGTCAGACGCGTCCACCTCCACAACGAACGGCTGTGATGCATCTGGTTGGATGAGAACGAGTGCCGAAGCAAAACATTTTTTCAAAGAGGAAAAAGCTTGGCAAGCTTTGTCCGACCATTTAGAAAAATCCGTCCCTTTTCTTGTCATGTCAGTGAGAGGTTTGACAACAGATGAGAAATTACAAATAAATTTCCGGTAGTAGTTAGCAAACCCCAGAAAACGCTGCAGAGCCTTAAGATCCTCTGGCTGATCCCATTCAAGCACTGCTCTCACCTTTTCAGGGTCCATACGGAAACCGGAGGCTGACACCAAGAAACCCAAAAACTGAAGTTCCTGTACGGCGAATACACACTTTTCCAGTTTGGCGTATAGTTTATGGTCTCGCAAGATCTGCAACACCTGTCTCACATGCTCCTGGTGAGACACAAGATCTGGTGAGTAAATTAAAATGTCATCCAAATATACGACCACAAACAGCCCCACCAGATGACGAAAAATGTCATTAACAAAATGTTGGAATACTGCTGGTGCAGTAGTCAGACCAAAAGGCATGACAAGGTTCTCATAATGTCCCTCCGGCGTGTTAAACGCCGTTTTCCACTCATCCCCCTCTTTTATCCTAATCAGATTATACGCCCCTCTGAGATCCAATTTAGAGAACCATTTGGCGCCAACAATTTGATTGAAGAGATCAGGAATCAGAGGGAGTGGATACGGATCTCGAACAGTAATCCGATTAAGTTCGCGGAAATCCAAGCAAGGGCGTAGGCCTCCATCTTTTTTCTTCACAAAGAAGAACCCCGCGGCCACTGGGGAAGATGAAGGTCTAATATGCCCTTTGGCCAGACTTTCCGAAATATAATCTTTCATAGCCTGCCTCTCAGGACCAGAAAGGTTATATAACCTAGCTTTAGGTAACTTAGCATCAGGAAGCAAATTAATAGAGCAGTCATACACGCGATGAGGAGGCAACTCCTGACACCCCTCCTCAGAGAACACATCCCAAAGTCCTCCAAAAAAGGAGGCAAAGTACTAGGCACGACCGCACTGATGACTGTGTTCATGCAGTTACTTTTGCAAAACTCCCCCCATTGGCTTATATCTCTGGACTGCCAATTAATCACAGGGTTATGTTTAACCAACCAAGGAAGTCACAACACAATAGGAGTAGGTAGACCCTCCAACACATAACAAGATAATAGTTCCCTATGTATTGCCCCTACCCGAAGGTCAATGTTATGAACCTCATGAACAAAGCTACCTTGGCCGAGAGGCCTGGCGTCAATGGAGAATATAGGGATCGGTTTGACCAATACACTCAGATGCATACCTTGAGCCTGAGCAAACTGAGCGTCAACCAGATTAGCCCCGGACCCACTATCAAGAAGAACAGAAAATCTCTCCACTCTCGTACCAACCACCACCTCCACTGGTACAAGGAACTGAGAAGAACTAACGGACGAAATACATACTCCCAGGTTGTCGTCCACCACACAACCTGGGATTAACAGTTTTCCGGCGACTTTTTGCTCAACAAGGCACGGGATGGACATCCCCCAACAAAATGTCCCTCTTTCCCGCAGAAGAAACACCTTCTAGTCCTGCGGCGTACCGCCAATCCCCTCCTACGAAATGATGTCCCTCCCAACTGCATAGGCTCCTCCGAACAGACAAGGGGAACCTCAACATAAGGGACTTTAGTAGTAGGTGGAGTAACAACAGGGGGCGGAGTTACCTCGCACCTCTCCCGGAGCCGTCTATCAGTACGGATAGCTTGGGCCATAGCAGCCTCCAGTGATGGAGGAGAATCATACTGAGCCAAAACGTCCTTTAATTTGTCAGAAAGCCCATGACAAAACTGGCTCCTAAGAGCTGGGTCATTCCACTGAGTATCTGTGGCTCATCTACGGAACTCAGAAGCAAATTCCTCCGCCGGACGATCTCCCTGCTGTATCTTACGTAATTTTGTCTCAGCAAGAGAGACCCGATCTGGGTCATCATATACCAAACCCAGGGCAGTAAAAAATCGATCTACTGACTGTAGAGCCGGGGATCCCGGAGGAAGGGAGAAGGCCCAGGATTGAGGGTCCCCTTGTAGGAGCGAGATAACAATTCCCACTCTCTGCTCTTCACTCCCTGATGATCGAGGCCGAAGCCGAAAATACAATTTACATGCTTCCCTGAAGGTAAAAAATTTGTCTCGCCCACCAGTGAACCTGTCCGGGAGAGCTACTTTAGGTTCAAATCTGGTTTTCTCCGAGGGAGACAAAACTTTGGACTTAATGTCCGTCAGCTCCATGGATAATCCCTGCAACTGCAGAGCCAGCTGGGCTACTGGATCCATGGCAACTGGGAATAATTTTATGGGCCAGTGAAAATGTCACGCGGTCTTATGATATGTGTACGATGTCAGTAAACTATTCTTAAAAGAACAACACTCTATACAACATATAGATTAGCAACATCAGCATGTAAATATAGAATAGATTTACCTGACACGATATCCGTTGAACTCAGGGTTAATCTTGAGGACTTGATACACTGTCACAGGAAAGAGGAGGACCGGGGGTCTAACCTGACCCTAAACTGGGGTCCTAACTAATCCCTCACCTTGGAGGTACTGATAATGGTTCAGAGGTCCAAGTCTCCAGCCTAACCCTGTCTCCTATCAGTCCCTGAACCCTGTAATCAGTCCTAAGAAGGATTCTGATTACCACCAAAGGGATATGGGCTGATCTCTGCTAAATACACAGATTAGACATATAAGACAGACTGGAGAAAACACAGACTTGCATACACACTCAAACACAGAAGGAACATAAATGATCTGGGATATTAAACTCTAAGCAAGGTGAGCTTAAAACAACTAAGGAGCTCTTTAACTTAAGTCTATACAGATACAATCCTATCTGTGGTCTGCATGAAGAATTTCACTGGCAACTCCCAACACAGACAACCAGAGATTTAAAGGAAACCAATCAACAAATAATTAATTGCAGCCGGGAGAAACTGCACCCAGTCCCAGAACTGAGCACAGACAGAATTAACTCCCTAACTGCCAAACACAAAGAAACAGCAACTCAGCTGTGAGAAGTCAGAATGTGCAACCGCGACGATCTTCGTGGCGATGCACACATGACACCTCCATCATGGCCTTCTCCCCATCATAGCCCTCTCCTCCACTTACACACACAGACACATTCACCTGTCTGCACATTCCCCCGCACACCTACACATGCACACACACCACCGCTTATCTCTACACACACAATACCAACACACACACATACAACAGCACCTCTCACCTGTCCGGCGTCCGCACTGCAGCCACTCCCTCAGCATCACCAGCGCCCTCACTTTATCTCTCTGCCACAGCCGGCCGCTGAATGATGACGTCATCCAGCAGCACTGCTGTCTGTGTGAGAGGAAGCGCGGGCGCCGGGCAGGAAAGATCCTTGCAGCTCCGCTCCTGCTATTTTCCCTTGTAGGTATTGTAGGTATTGGAGCTGCAGGGATCGCTTCCTGCCCATAAGGGCAATCTGGCCAGGGGCACATAAGGGCAATCTGGCCAGGGGCCCCCAGAGCCTCGGGGTCAGATACACAGGCCATATTGCCCTCATTATTAGCCGCCCTGCGGTATATCCGCCCATGGCTAACACCCGAGGTTTCTGTGTAAATCTCTGAAATACGTCATTCAGACGTAACCCCGATGGATGCCTCCCTATAATAAAGCAAATGGAGGCACTTTTAACCTCTTTGTTCTATGATCCGGTGGTGTCCGTCTTTTCAGGATTGCATAAAAGCGCGGTCGACCACAGTTTTGTAAACTTCTGAAAAGAAGGACACCGCTGAACAGAGGCCAGACAGAGTCCAGAGTAACTCTGCTGCCTCATTATAGTGAATGGATCCCTTGGGTGTTTCATCTGAATCACGTCACTTGGAGATTTAGATGGAAATTCCAAAGTGCTGAGCACAGGATACATGTGTTGAAAATGTTATGTAAAATGTTCCCAATAAAAGCTTCAAATCAAGCCACAAAAAAAGCAAGTCCCCACTCAAGTCCGTCACCTGTCAATGGAAATATAGGAGGCTTCCTGTTATGATTTGGTGTGATGAACGGGCACACGGTCTGCCACACGGTAGCCCGGGGTATCACGGCCTGTGATCCCTCCGTGCCGCAAATGTGACGAAAACGCGCACACACACGACGGCTGCTGCCGTCCGACCCGGTAAACTGCAGGGACTTTTAATTATCCCACTTCCTTTTAGGAACTTGCAGCTCTCTGGCGCCCCCCTTACCCTCAGGTCAGTCAGGGAACTGCACCTAGGATAATTGGTCGCCAGACGGGTCACTTGGATGTGTGCTGGCTATTGGGCACGCTGCAGTGAGGGAATTATAATTACTCCTGGCTGCAGCCAGGCAGTACCCTTATAAACCCCGCTCCGTCACTGCCAGCGTCACCCAATAGATTAACACTTTACACCCCTTCCTTTTAGCTGCCACCAGCTACGGCTTTTGATGAACAATTTATCAAGAGGGTCCGTAGCAACCCCAAAACAGTAGCGTAGTGCTTCAGGCACGTGCAAATTCGTTTATAGAGCAGGAGAAACAAACTAATAAATTTATAGGTTTATTCCTAAAAAGACAGGCATTGCTTATACAATATAAAAAGATGTAACAAGCTGAGGCAATATAGTTATGTACAAGACAATTAGAAAATAAAAGGGGTAACATAAGGAAGATCAACTTACAGTTCTTAGATCATAGTAGGCAAGCCATGCGGTCGGGGGAGGGGAGACACATCACAATGCATCACAGAGCTGCTATAAGTCTGGTGTCCAGGGCAGAACTGAGCCAGAATACCTGGCCCCTACTTTATAGACCTATGGCCGTGACATCATAAACGGGGTGGAGTTACCAGGGTCCTCCTCTTGCTCTAAGGGTTACTCTTAGTTCAGAAAACTCAAAACTTTCATAAATAAGAGATGGAGTCTCATACAGCGATGCAGAGCATACCATTGTACTCCGCAATATGTTGGCGTGCATTTAAGTCTAAACGCAGAGTGCCTGGGTGGATCAGCTAAGCAGAAATCTGTTTCTTAGGTTCTGCTGGTGCCAGCGCTTAGAAACTTCACTGATCCCTGGATTCACCGATGAATTGGCAGATATTAAAATTGCATACTTATAACATACACAGGAGCCAAGATATTGGACCTTGAATAACTACCATACAACAAAGGAACAGACCATGTGGTTTGTCAGCCGCTTTCAGCCGGCCTCCCTGTGGGGGCTAGCCACCTGGAATCAGATTACACAGAGTGTGTAGTGAGCTGAAGGGGGGGGGAAGCCCACAGGCTGCAAAGCCTAATGAATGCAGTAGCTGTGGAGACTTCTAGGGAAGTACAGGATAAGGAGCTTGCAGGATCATCACACCTCCCCCCTTAGAGGGCGCTACGGAGGCATGACCTCTCGGTAATCCGCCATGCGCACCTCAGCGGGTTCGCCACGTCGGGACAACCCATCAGCATTCCCATGATCACTGCCTTTCTTGTGTTGTACGGCAAAATCATACTGCTGCAGGGCAAGGCTCCAGCGTAGCAACCTACCATTGGTTCCGGACACTGTGTGCAGCCAGCTCAGCGGGTTCTGGTCAGTGACCACCTTGAAGGTGCGCCCGTACAGGTAGGGCTGCAAACGTTGCAGTGCCCAGACCATGGCCAGGCACTCCTTCTCGATGGTGGAGTATGCCACTTCCCTTGGCAGAAGTTTCCGGCTCAGGTACAACACGGGGTGCTCCTGGTTCCCCGAATCAACCTGGCTGAGTACAGCACCGAGGCCAAATTCGCTGCCGTCAGTCTGTACCAGGAAGGGCCGACTGCTGTCGACGGCTCTCAACACTGGAGAGCTGCACAGGGCTGTTTTCAAAGCTCGGAATGCCGCCTCACAGCCATCTGTCCAGCTGACTGTTTGGGGTAGACCGCCCTTGGTGAGGTCCGTCAAGGGTTTTGCAATGGCGCTATAGTTCGGTACGAAACGCCTATAGTACCCTGCAGTGCCCAGGAAGGACTTCACCTGCTTTTTGGTCCTAGGGGTGGGCCAGGACACGATCGCGTCCACTTTCTCGGGCTCTGGACTCATGGAACCCCCACCTACCCGGTGCCCCAGGTAGTGGACCTCCCTCATGCCCATCTGGCATTTTCCCGGCTTGATGGTCAGACCTGCCTGGTGAATACGCTTGAGCACCTCCTGGAGATGCTGAAGGTGTTCCTCCCAGGTGGAACTGAAGACGGCAATGTCGTCCAGGTACGCCACAGCGTACTCCTCCAGTCCCTGAAGCAGGTGGTTGACCATCCGCTGAAAAGTGGCAGGGGCATTCTTCATGCCGAAAGGCATGACCGTGGACTCGTACAGTCCAAAAGGGGTGATAAAGGCGGATTTCTCCTGCGCCGCAGGGCTCAGGGGAATCTGCCAGTATCCCCGGCTTAAATCCATGATGGATATGTACTTGGCATTCGCCAACCGCTCCAGCAGATCCTCGATGCGTGGCATTGGGTGCGCATCAGAGGTAGTGATGGCGTTGAGCCCCCTGTAGTCCACGCAGAACCGGGTGGTCCGATCCTTTTTGGGCACGAGAACTACAGGTGAGGCCCACGTGCTTTTGGACGGCCGGATCACCCCCAGCTGCAACATCTCATGGATCTCCTGGCGCATAATCTGCTGCACTTCCTCAGAGATCCGATAAGGTGTCCGCCGTAACGGGGCGTGATTCCCGGTGTCCACCTCGTGGACTGCCAACTCGGTCCTTCCGGGTCGGTTCGTGAACTCGGCCCGGAAGGGTTCCAGAGTGGTCAGCAACTGCAACCGCTGGGAGACGGTTAGCGAGGCATTTACCTCCATGTCCTCAATGGACCCATTGGCATTAGCTTGGGCCAGCATGTCTAGGAGGGGATCCTCTTCCCCGTCCTCGGGCAGATTGCAGACCGGTAGGACGCAGGCTTCACGTTCGTGATGGGCCTTCATCATGTTGACGTGAAAGGCCTTGCGCCTACCCCGAGTGTGGTCAAGCGTGACCACGTAGGTGGCTGGGTTGAGCTGTTGGTGCACGACGTACGGGCCTTCCCAGGCTGCCTGAAGCTTATCCTTTGGTACGGGGACCAGCACCCACACCTTTTGACCCACCTGGTAGGTCCGCTCCCGGGCGTTCTGGTCGTACCAGTGCTTCTGGTCAGCCTGAGCCTGCGTCATGTTGTCATGCACCAACTGCGTCAAGGTCTGCATCTTGTCACGGAAGCGCATGACATAATCCACGATGGACACTTCCGTGGGGTTTGGCTCATCTTCCCAGGATTCTCTTATCAACCCAAGGGGTCCCCGGACTCGCCTACCATACAGGAGCTCGAAGGGGGAGAACCCCGTCGAGGCCTGCGGGACTTCTCTGTAGGCAAATAGCAGGTGTGGGAGGTACCGCTCCCAATCGCGTCCCTGGGTCTCAACCAGCATGCGGAGCATCTGTTTGAGGGTACCGTTAAAGCGCTCACACAAACCATTGGTCTGTGGGTGATACGCACTCGATACCATACGCGTCACCTGCATTTTGCTGCAGAGAGCCTTCATCAGGCGAGACATAAATTGGGTCCCTTGATCGGTAAGCATCTCCCTGGGAAATCCTACCCGTGAAAAGATGGTCACCAGTGCATCCGCCACCTTATCTGCCCTAGTTGAGGACAGAGCTACTGCCTCCGGGTACCGGGTAGCGTAGTCTACCACAGTAAGGATGTATTGCTTTCCAGAGCTGCTGGGGACGGCCAGCGGGCCCACAATGTCCACCGCGATCCTCTGGAAAGGCTCCTCTATCACTGGCAATGGGATCAGGGGAGCCTTAAGAGCAGGCCCCGCCTTCCCCACTCTTTGACAGGTGATACAGGAGCGGCAGTAGTTAGTCACATCTGTCCCCATCTTGGGCCAATAGAAGTGTTGAGACAGCCGTGCCTTAGTTTTGCTGATCCCCAAGTGTCCAGCGAGTGGAATCTCATGGGCAATCCTCAACAACTCACCTCGGAACTGGTGCGGGACGACCAGCTGTTTTTCCCTCAACCACTCCTTTTGGGAGTCTCTGGGTACTGTCTCCCGGTACAACCTTCCTCGTTCCCAGAACACCCTCTCCTTATCAGTCACGGAGGTGGGCGTCTCGGCGAGGTGCCTCAAGTTCTCCAGGCTCGCATCTGAGTGCAGAGCAGCCTGGAACTCCTGGCTGGAGGCAGCCAGAAGTGACGTCAGGGTTCCTTCCTCACTGGGACCCTCTGGGACCGGCTCTGGGTCCAACTCTGGTTCAGTCTCTCCTGTAGCGGAGGAGGGTCCAGATGGTAGGGCGCTACCTGCGATCCGGGCACTCTGACTGCGGGTGACAGCAGCTACATATGCCGTCTCCCCGGGGGTTTCTATAGACCCATCAGCCTGCGCTGCTATGGGCTCTACCTCCCCATCCACCCCCAACACTTCAGGAGCAGTGCTACTTATGGGCCAGTTACCTTCCTCGGTGGCACTGGTCAGTGTCATGGCGTCACCTTCCTCCCGGTTCCCATGCACCTCCCCATTTCCTTGAGCACTGTCGCTTGCTCCTGCTAGGGGTTCCTCAGCCGTCTCACTCAGCAGAGCGACGTGGCTGAACGCTCCTGTACCTGTGGACACATCTACCACTTCAGAGAAAGGGTTAACAGATTCAGATGGCACAGATACATCACTATCAACATCATCCCTAGGGAAAGAAAGGTTATCAGTTGCATCATCACTTCGCAAAGCATTAGCAGGTAACACAATCAGTTTCCCATCATCATCAACATCAACATCATGGTTAACGTTAACCTTATCATCAGATTGGGCAGGGGTGTCAGGGACATAGTACGCCACCATCCTCCCCAGATCAGTCCCCAATAAAACATCAGTGGGCAGGTTTTCGGACACCCCCACTTCCTTGACCCCGCTCCCGGCACCCCAGTCAATGAAAACTCGGGCTATCGGCAAGGGGTAGTGGACGCCCCCAATCCCGGTGACAGTTAAGGTTCTCCCCGGAATCAACTCTTCAGGGGCCGCCAGTTCGGGTCGGATGAGGGTTCGTTCAGCCCCGATGTCCTTGAGGCCTGTAGCAAGACAGGCCCCCACGCGGACGGGCTGCACGTTGTCATCAACCCTCCCCACCACACCACCCACCAAAAGAACAGAGGCGTTGGGCCCGGAGGCCTTGGCTGGGGGGTTCTTCTGCCTCTCCAGACAGGTGGCGCTGATGTGTCCAGTCCTTTTACAGGAGAAACACTGGCGGGGGTCTGATGTAGGCCTGGCGCTGGCAAAGGGGATAGTGCCTCCAGAGGGACGGCTGGCAGGGGCACTGGGGTTGGTTGCAGGCTTACCCCCTCCCCAGCGGCTGGTGACGGGCTTCCGCACCTCGGTTTTCCGGTTGGCCTCATAGCTGTCGGCGATCCGTGCTGTTCTGACCGCATCCTCCGGTTCTCGGTCCAGGATGAACTGTCGGACCTCAGCTGGGCACAGATGCAGGAACTGGTCTTTGATCATCAGGTCCCTCAGGTTCTCAAAGGTGTCAACTGACAATCCCTGGATCCACTGGTCAAAGTGGTTCCTGAGTCCTTGCACCACATCGCTATAACTGTCGTGTGGGCCACGTTGGAGGTTCCGGAACTTCTTTCGGTATACCTCAGGGGTTAGCTGGTACTTGGCGATCAGGGCCTGCTTGATGGCCTGATAGTTGTCATCTTGATCCGACGTGAGTGAAGCAAACGCCTCCAGAGCTTTGCCCTTTAGCCCGGGAGTCAAGTACCTGGCCCATTGGTTGTCAGGCAGCCGGTACTGTCTGCAGACTTTCTCAAAGGCCCGCAGAAAAGTATCCAAGTCTCCGTCCTTTTCCATCATGGGAAAGTGCTCCGGCCGGGGCTTGGGACTCTGAGCGCTGCTGGGCACACTGCTCTGGGCTGTGGAGGGCATTGCCCCTTGTCTGAGCAGCTCCAGTTCATGGGCTCTCTGAGCTTCCCGCTCGGCTCTCTCAGCCTCCCGCTCGGCCCTCTCGGCCTCTCGCTGGGCTCTCTCGGCCTCTCGCTGGTTGGCCTCTCGCTGGTCGGCTCTCTCTTGAGCTTTCTGGATCAGCTTCAGGCGTTTTTCATGGTCGTCAGTGGAGAGTCCCTCCAGGGCCGCCTGCAGGTAAGGGTCCATCCCGCCCTGGGTGTAAGCAGTCAGGGGTTGGGCCTCTGCTCCTGCGGCACCACCTTGGCTTGGGCCGGCTCCTGCGCCCTCCTCGCTCTGAGCGTGGTCCCGTGCCATCAGGGCCTGGATCACTGCGGCCTTGGTTTGGTCCATGGGACAATCTGCCTCCACTCGCATATGGCTAGAAGAGTTTCCCTGCTACTCCGATTATACCAGTCGAATCCCCTCGTAGCCATGGTTGCCAAATAAAAGATAGGATAGAAAAACAAAGAGAAGGGAGGGGTAACCGCAAGTACACACAATTGTCTCAGGACTAATAAACACTGAGTCTGTTCTCCAAAACTTTAGTTGCAGGGTCGCTGAAGAACCGTGCAAGTTTTTTAGTGAATGGAATGATTGCTCAAACCAGATCACTAATGCTCTATAATCCCACCGCTGCCACCAATATGTGATGAACGGGCACACGGTCTGCCACACGGTAGCCTGGGGTATCACGGCCTGTGATCCCTCCGTGCCGCAAATGTGACGAAAACGTGCACACACACACGACGGCTGCTGCCGTCCGACCCGGTAAACTGCAGGGACTTTTAATTATCCCACTTCCTTTTAGGAACTTGCAGCTCTCTGGCGCCCCCCTTACCCTCAGGTCAGTCAGGGAACTGCACCTAGGATAATTGGTCGCCAGACGGGTCACTTGGATGTGTGCTGGCTATTGGGCACGCTGCAGTGAGGGAATTATAATTACTCCTGGCTGCAGCCAGGCAGTACCCTTATAAACCCCGCTCCGTCACTGCCAGCGTCACCCAATAGATTAACACTTTACACCCCTTCCTTTTAGCTGCCACCAGCTACGGCTTTTGATGAACAATTTATCAAGAGGGTCCGTAGCAACCCCAAAACAGTAGCGTAGTGCTTCAGGCACGTGCAAATTCGTTTATAGAGCAGGAGAAACAAACTAATAAATTTATAGGTTTATTCCTAAAAAGACAGGCAGTGCTTATACAATATAAAAAGATGTAACAAGCTGAGGCAATATAGTTATGTACAAGACAATTAGAAAATAAAAGGGGTAACATAAGGAAGATCAACTTACAGTTCTTAGATCATAGTAGGCAAGCCATGCGGTCGGGGGAGGGGAGACACATCACAATGCATCACAGAGCTGCTATAAGTCTGGTGTCCAGGGCAGAACTAAGCCAGAATACCTGGCCCCTACCTTATAGACCTATGGCCGTGACATCATAAACGGGGTGGAGTTACCAGGGTCCTCCTCTTGCTCTAAGGGTTACTCTTAGTTCAGAAAACTCAAAACTTTCATAAATAAGAGATGGAGTCTCATACAGCGATGCAGAGCATACCATTGTACTCCGCAAGATGTTGGCGTGCATTTAAGTCTAAACGCAGAGTGCCTGGGTGGATCGGCTAAGCAGAAATCTGTTTCTTAGGTTCTGCTGGTGCCAGCGCTTAGAAACTTCACTGATCCCTGGATTCACCGATGAATTGGCAGATATTAAAATTGCATACTTATAACATACACAGGAGCCAAGATATTGGACCTTGAATAACTACCATACAACAAAGGAACAGACCATGTGGTTTGTCAGCCGCTTTCAGCCGGCCTCCCTGTGGGGGCTAGCCACCTGGAATCAGATTACACAGAGTGTGTAGTGAGCTGAAGGGGGGGGAAGCCCACAGGCTGCAAAGCCTAATGAATGCAGTAGCTGTGGAGACTTCTAGGGAAGTACAGGATAAGGAGCTTGCAGGATCATCACATTTGGTAGCTGAGGAGAGCAGGCAAAAAAGGAAATACACCAGAGCAGTTGGAAACTATGAGATTGCAGTACCCTGACTAACCACCACAACTAGAGGCAGCCGTGGAGCGTTCCTACGTTGGTCCTAGACGCCTCGTCACAGCCTGAGAAACTAACTACGCCTAAAGATAGAAAGAGGAAAGCTATCTGCCCCGGAGCAGATCCCCAAAGAACATAGAAAGCCCCCAAACATGTAATGGTGGTTAGACAAGAAGAAATACTGACACAGACAGAAAATAGTATGAGCAAACGTTGGGGCCCAAACTTACTAAATAGAAAAGGATAGGAAGGGCACTTACTGCAATCCCAAAAAACCCTGAAAAGCACCAACTCTACTAATTTCAAAAACACCTGAGATCACACGACCTCTACCACCTAAATTAGTTCTCTGGTGTAACCAAAAACAAAACAGCAGCCACTGAAAAAACTGGAAAAAGCAAATGTACAAACATCAGTGGCTGAACTGAACTGAGAGGGCAAAAGCCCCCAGAGGGGACCCTGAAGGCCCCCACAGAAGTGCATGACAAAATGCAAAAATCAAGCACAAAAACAAAAAGAAGAAAATGTCTTATCTGTTAGCAGGAGATTCAGACACGACACAGCAGGCTACCAAGGAAACAGGAATCAAGGATTGAGACCAGAACAATTGATCACCGGCAGCCCTGATGGGAAGGCGACTCCCTTATATAAGACCAGTCAGTAACACCTGATTCCCAATCCTCACAATCTTCACTGGACAGTCCAGTACCGTTTGTAACCACCAGAGGGAGCTTCTGCTCAGAACTCATTTCCAGCCTATTCACAACAGTACCCCCCCCTTGAGGAGGGGTCACCGAACCCTCATTTGAGCAACCAGGTCGGTCAGGATGAGTTCTATGATACGCACGGATGAGTCTCCTAGCATGGATGTCCGAAGCAAACACCCAAGAATTGTCTTCCTGACCATAACCTCTCCATTTAACCAAATACTGGAGTTTCCGTCTAGAAAAACGAGAATTCAATATTTTCTCATCCACATACTCCAGATTGCCCTCAACCAAAACAGGGTCAGGAGGCACAGTAGTAGGAACCACTGGCTCAACAAACCTCTTCAACAAGGACTTGTGGAACACGTTATGGATCTTAAATGTCCCTGGAAGAAGCAAACGAAAAGAAACAGGATTAAGAATCTCCATGATCTTATAAGGTCCAATAAACCTAGGCTTAAATTTAGGAGATGCCACTCTCATAGGAATATTTCTTGAGGACAACCAGACCAAGTCCCCCACTTTAAACCGAGGACCATCAGTCCTATGCCGGTTAGCAAACCGCTGGGCCCTCTCCTGAGAGAGGGACAACCTCTCCACTACCTGGTCCCAAATCTGTTGCATACGCTCCACAACAGAGTCAACACCTGGACAGACAGAAGCCTCTGTCTGTCCTGAAGAAAATCGAGGGTGAAACCCAGAATTACAGAAAAATGGAGACATCAAAGTGGCAGAGCTAGCCCTATTATTAAGAGCAAACTCAGCCAAAGGCAAAAAAGAGACCCAGTCATCCTGATCAGCAGACACAAAGCATCTTAGATAAGTCTCCAATGTCTGGTTTGTTCTCTCAGTTTGACCATTGGTCTGAGGATGAAACGCCGAGGAGAAAGACAATTGAACACCAATTTTAGAACAAAAGGTCCTCCAAAATCTGGAAACAAACTGGACTCCTCTGTCAGACACAATGTTCTCAGGAATGCCGTGTAAACGAACCACGTGCTGAAGGAACAAAGGCACCAATTCAGAGGAGGAAGGCAACTTAGGTAATGGCACAAGATGTATCATCTTGGAAAACCTATCGCAAATCACCCAGATGACGGTCATTCTCTGAGAAACAGGGAGGTCGGAAATGAAATCCATAGAGATATGGGTCCATGGTCTCTTGGGCACAGGTAATGGCATCAACAAACCACTAGAACGAGAGCAAGGCTTGGAGCGAGAGCAAGTCCCGCAGGACTGCACAAACTCCCTGACATCACGAGACAAGGTAGACCACCAAAAGGACCGACTAACCAAGTCTCTGGTACCAAAAATTCCGGGATGACCGGCCAACGCGGAACAATGAATCTCAGACATTACACTCTTTTTCCACTGGTCCGGGACAAACAATTTCCCAACAGGGCAGCGCTCGGGCTTATCCTCCTGACACCCCTCCAGAGCCAGTCTCAAATTGGGCGAGATGGCGGAAAGAACTACACCCTCTTTCAAAATAACAGAAGGATCAGATAACTCAGGAGAGTCCGCCAGGAATCTCCTCGAGAGGGCATCCGCCTTAACATTTTTAGTGCCAGGAAGAAATGAAACCACAAAATTAAAACGTGTGAAAAACAAGGCCCACCTGGCCTGTCTAGGATTAAGTCGCTTGGCAGATTCCAGATAAACTAGATTCTTATGGTCCGTAAGGACCACCACCTGATGTTTGGCTCCCTCCAGCCAATGTCTCCACTCTTCAAAAGTCCACTTCATGGCTAATAACTCCCGATTACCCACGTCATAATTACGTTCAGTGGGAGAAAATTTTCGAGAGAAAAAGGCACAAGGGTTACTTTTAGAGGTCTCTGGATCTCTTTGGGACAAAACGGCACCTGCCCCAATTTCAGAGGCATCAACCTCCACCTGAAATGGTAGAGAAACATCAGGCTGCCGTAGAACAGGAGCAGAAGTGAATCTCTGCTTAAGTTCCTGAAATGCAGAGACTGCCTCAGGAGGCCAATTCACCACATCAGAACCCTTCTTGGTCAAATCAGTTAATGGTTTAACAATAACAGAGAAATTACCAATAAATTTACGATAAAAATTGGCAAAACCCAAGAATCTTTGAAGAACCTTTAATGAAGTAGGTTGGACCCAATCACAGATGGCCTGAACTTTGACCGGGTCCATTTCAATAACAGATGGGGACAAAATGAATCCCAGAAATGAGATCCTCTGAACGCCAAAAAGACACTTTGATCCCTTCACATACAGAGCATTCTCTCTCAAAATCTGGAACACAGTCCGAACATGTTTTACATGAGAGTCCCAGTCATTGGAAAAAATCAAGATATCATCCAAATAAACAATCAGAAATTTATCCACAAAATCCCTGAAAATGTCATTCATGAAGGACTGGAAGACAGAAGGAGCATTAGTGAGCCCAAAGGGCATCACAAGGTACTCAAAATGCCCTTCAGGGGTATTAAATGCCGTCTTCCATTCATCCCCGTGCTTAATGCGAATAAGGTTATATGCCCCCCTGAGGTCAAGCTTGGTAAACCAAGTAGCGTTTTTCACCCTGGAAAACAGATCAGAGATCAAGGGTAAAGGATATTGATATTTCACAGTAATATTGTTCAAGAGACGATAATCAATACACGGCCTTAATGAACCATCCTTTTTGGCCACAAAGAAAAAACCGGCACCTAAGGGTGAAGAGGATGGTCTGATATGACCCTTCTCCAATGACTCCTTGATATAAGACCGCATAGCGTCATGTTCAGGTACAGACAAGTTAAAAAGGCGACCTTTAGGGAATTTACTACCAGGCACTAATTCAATAGCGCAGTCATAGCTCCTATGGGGAGGTAAGGATGCAGATTTACTTTCGCTAAACACATCAGAAAAATCAATCAAAAAGTCAGGAACATCCTGAGCCTGGGGAGAGGCAGATAAAACAGGAGTGTTGGTATTAACACATTGGCAGCCCCAACTGGTAACAGACACAGATTTCCAATCCAAAACAGGATTATGAGACTGTAACCAAGGGAAACCCAGTACGATAATGTCATGCAGATTATACAGAACCAAAAATTTGCAACTCTCCTGATGATCAGGTTCTACCCTCATTATCACCTGAGTAGAGAACTGAGGTTTATTCTCAGCCAAAGGGGTAGAATCGATCCCCAGTAGGGGAATAGACTTCCGTAGGGGTATCAAGGGAAACCCACAACGTTTAGCAAAATCAAAATCCATCAGGTTAATAGCTGCTCCAGAATCAACAAAAGCCTGAGCAGAAAATGAGGACAGAGAGCATATCAGGGTAAAAGTTAATAAAAACTTAGTCTGAACACTACCCAAGACAACTGAGCATGCAAAACGTCTTCCCCGCTTAGGGCAGACTGAAATAGCATGAGAGGCATCACCACAGTAGAAACATAACCCATTGCGCTTTCGAAATTCATGACGCTGTGCCTCAGAAACCACTCTATCACACTGCATGGATTCAGAAGCAGGTTCACAAGGCAACATTATTCCACGCATACCTTTCCGCTCACGCAAACGTCTGTCAATTTGAATCGCTAATGACATAGAATCATTGAGACCAGAGGGAACAGGGAATCCCACCATAACATCCTTTACATTATCTGACAGTCCCTTCCGAAAAAGAGCTGCCAAAGCGTCGTCATTCCATTTGGTCAGGACTGCCCACCTACGGAATCTCTGACAGTATAACCCAGCGTCCTCAAGCCCCTGACTTAATGCCAACAAAGATTTTTCAGCTTGATCAGTGACATTAGGCTCATCGTACAATAACCCCAAAGCCTGAAAAAACGCATCAACATCACTCAAAACAGGATCCCCAGGTGTCAGGGAAAAAGCCCAATCCTGAGGGTCGCCGCGCAGGAGAGAGATGACAATTTGAACCTGCTGCGCTGCGTTCCCTGAGGACTTAGATTTTAAGGCAAAAAACAATTTACAGTTATTTTTGAAATTCAGAAACTTAGCTCGATCCCCTAAAAACAAATCTGGCATGGGAATCCTAGCTTCCACAACCGGCAACCTAGCAAGATAGGTAGCAATACTCCGAACTTCAGTGGCAAGCTGATCCACACGGCCAGACAACTGTGCAAACTCCATTGAGAGAGAAAAAAATCCTCCTCAGCACCCAGAGATACAGAGGGAAAAAAAATGCAACAAACAGAAAAAAAAAAATCTCTGACAACTCTGACAACTTTTTTCTTTCCACAATATTTTTCCCTTCTGTGAGTACCATATAACTTTCAGTTTAGGCCAGTGATACTGTTATGATTTGGTAGCTGAGGAGAGCAGGCAAAAAAGGAAATACACCAGAGCAGTTGGAAACTATGAGATTGCAGTACCCTGACTGACCACCACAACTAGAGGCAGCCGTGGAGCGTTCCTACGTTGGTCCTAGACGCCTCGTCACAGCCTGAGAAACTAACTACACCTAAAGATAGAAAGAGGAAAGCTATCTGCCCCGGAGCAGATCCCCAAAGAACATAGAAAGCCCCCAAACATGTAATGGTGGTTAGACAAGAAGAAATATTGACACAGACAGAAAATAGTATGAGCAAACATTGGGGCCCAAACTTACTAAATAGAAAAGGATAGGAAGGGCACTTACTGCAATCCCAAAAAACCCTGAAAAGCACCAACTCTACTAATTTAAAAAACACCTGAGATCACACGACCTCTACCACCTAAATTAGTTCTCTGGTGTAACCAAAAACAAAACAGCAGCCACTGAACAAAACTGGAAAAAGCAAATGTACAAACATCAGTGGCTGAACTGAACTGAGAGGGCAAAAGCCCCCAGAGGGGACCCTGAAGGCCCCACAGAAGTGCAGGACAAAATGCAAAAATCAAGCACAAAAACAAAAAGAAGAAAATGTCTTATCTGTTAGCAGGAGATTCAGACACGACACAGCAGGCTACCAAGGAAACAGGAATCAAGGATTGAGACCAGAACAATTGATCACCGGCAACCCTGATGGGAAGGCGACTCCCTTATATAAGACCAGTCAGTAACACCTGATTCCCAATCCTCACAATCTTCACTGGACAGTCCAGTACCGTTTGTAACCACCAGAGGGAGCTTCTGCTCAGAACTCATTTCCAGCCTATTCACAACAGCTTCCATGTTACTGGTAGTACAAAGGCTCTGGAAAAGCTAAATGGCTCCTTGCCCCCCCAGATAAATTCACACATCTAGATAAGTTCTTTGAGGGATGTTCTTTCCAAAATTATTTCACTTGTTTGGAGTTTCCTCTGTTTAGGCACATCAGGGGCTCTCCAAATGTGACATGGGATCCGCTAATGATTCCTGCTCCAAAATAGTGTATCTTTCCTTCTGAGCCCTGCTGTGCGCCCACAGAGTAGTTTTCCCCCACATATGGAGTATTGGCATAGTCAGGAAAAGTTGCACACCAAATTGTACGGTGCATTTTCTTCTGTTACCCTTTGTGAAAATAAAAAAAGTTGGGGCTAAAAGAACATTTTTGTGGGAAAATTGTGATTTTTTTTATTTTCATGGCACTGTGTTATAACCTTATGTTAAGCACCTGGGGTTTCAAATTACTCACCACACAGCTAGATGCATTCCTTAAGGAGTTAAGCTTACAATATTATGGGATCACTTGTGTGGGGTTTCCATTGTTTAGACACAGGGACTCTACAAACCCAACATGGCGTCTGCTCTCAATTTCAGTTATTTTTGCGCTCAAAAAGTCAAACTTTGCTGCTTCTTTTCCGAGCCTTGCCATGCGCCCAAACAATACAAATATGGGATATTGGCGTACTCAGGAGAAATTTCACGACAAATTTTGGGGTCCATTTTCTCCTGTTACCCTTATGAAAATACCAAATTGGGGGCTAAAGTAAAATTTTTATGAAAAAAAAGTTATTTTTTTCCTTCCACATTGCATTTTCTTGTGAAGCACCTGAAGGGTTAATAAACTTATTGAATGTGGCTTTGAGCTCTTTTTTTGTGCAGATTTTAGAATGGTGTCACTTTTTGTTATTTTCTGTCATATAGGCCACTTCAAATGTGATGTGGTCCTTAAAAAAATGGTTTTGTAAATTTTGTTGGAAAAATTAGAAATTGCTGATCAACTTTTAACCCTTTTAGCGTCCTAAGAAAAAAAATAATGTTTCTTGAATGATGCAGATGTAAAGTAGATATGTGGGAAATGTTATTTATTAACTAATTTGACTGATATACAGTACAGACCAAAAGTTTGGACACACCTTCTCATTCAAAGATTCTTCTGTATTTTCATGACTATGAAAATTGTAGAATCACACTGAAGGCATCAAAACTATGAATTAACACATGTGGAATTATACATTATACTTTACAAAAAAGTGTGAAATAACTGAAAATATGTCTTATATTCTAGGTTCATCAAAGTAGCCACCTTTTGCTTTGATTACTGCTTTGCACGCAGAAAAGGTGAATGGATGGACTCTACATGCCTAGTTCCCTGTTATGTTTTGGTAGCTGAGGAGAGCAGGCAAAAACGGCAATACACCAGAGAGGTTGAAATCTACTGGATTGCAGTACCCTGACTAACCACCACAACTAAAGGCAGCCGTGGAGCGTACCTAAGTTGGTCCTAGACGCCTCGTCACAGCCTGAGAAGCTAACTACACCTAAAGATAGAAAGAGGAAAACTATCTGCCCCGGAGCAGATCCCCAAAGAACATAGGAAGCCCCCAAACATGTAATGGCGGTTAGACAAGAGGAAACACAAACACAGACAGAAAATAGTATGAGCAAACGTTGGGGCCCAAACTTCCTAGACAGAAAAAGGATAGGAAGGAAAACTTACTGCAATCCCAAAAAAACCTAAAAAGTACCAACTCTACTAATTACAAAAACACCTGAGATCACACGACCTCTACCACCTAAATTAGTTCTCTGGTGTAACAAAACTAAGCCGCAGCCACTGAAAAAACTGGAAAAGGCAAATGAACAAATAACAGAGGCTCAGATAAACTGAGAGGAGCACAAGCCCCCCGGAGGGGACCTGGCTGACCTCCACAAGAGTGCAGGAAACAATGCAAAAAGCAAGCACAGAAATAAAAGCAGAAAATGTCTTATCTGAGAGCAGGAGAAGAGGCAAGATTCAGCAGGCTTCCAAGTGAACCAGGAACAACAGCAGTTAGACAAGAACAATTGATCACCGGCAACCCTGATGGGAGGGAACCTCCCTTATATAGGACCAGTCTGTAACTCCTGATTGCCAATCTTCACTAAATGGTTCAGCACTGTCTGCAACCACCAGAGGGAGCTTCTGCTCAGAACTCATCTCCAACACATACACAACAGTTCCCACCGTGAGGCATAGAGGAGGTGGTGTGATGGTGTGGGGTGCTTTGCTGGTGACACTGTTGGGGATTATTCAAAATTGAGGCGGTGAGCAGTTCAGCTCACCCCAAACCATCTCGATTGGATTCAGGTCTGGTGACTGTGGAGGCCAGGTCATCTGGCATAGCACCCCAACACTCTCCTTCTTGGTCAAATAGCCCTTACACAGCCTGGAGGTGTGTTTGGGGTCATTGCCCTGTTGAAAATTAAATGATGGTCCAACAAAACGCAAACTGGATGGAATAGCATGCTGCTGCAAGATGATGCGGTAGCCATGCTGGTTCAGTATGCCTTCAATTTTGATTAAATCCCCTACAGTGTCACCAGCAAAGCACCCCCACACCATCACACCTCCTCCTCCATGCTTCACGGTGGGAACCAGGTATGTAGAGTCCATCCGTTCACCTTTTCTGCGTGCAAAGCAGTAATCAAAGCGAAAGGTGGCTACTTTGAAGAACCTAGAATATAAGACATATTTTCAGTTGTTTCACACTTTTTTGTAAAGTGTAATGTATAATTCCACATGTGTTAATTCATAGTTTTGATGCCTTCAGTGTGATTCTACAATTTTCACAGTCATGAAAATACAGGAAAATCGTTGAATGAGAAGGTGTGTCCAAACTTTTGGTCTGTACTGTAAGTATCTAGTTTAACCCCTTAAGGACCAAGGCATTTTGTAGGTTAATGACCAGGCCTTAATTTTGAAATCAGACCACTGTCACTTTATGAAGTTATAACTCTGAAATGCTTCAACGGATCCCGTTGATTCTGAGATTGTTTTTTCGTGACATATTGTACTTCATATTAGTGGTAAAGTTTCTACGATGTGACTTGCGTTTATTTATGAAAAAATCGGAAATATGGCGAAAATCAGAGAGATGTGTCACAAAATATAGTTAAGAAATAACATTTTCCACATGTCTACTTTACATCATCACAATTTTGGAACCAACATTTTTTTTTGTTAGGAAATTATAAGGGTTAAAAGTTGACCAGTGATTTCTCATGTTTCCAACAAAATTTACAAAACCATTTTTTTAGAAACCACCTCACATTTGAAGTCACTTTGAGGGGTCAATATGACAGAAAATACCCAAAAATGACACCATTCTAAAAACTGCACCGCTCAAGGTGTTCAAAACCACATTCAAGAAGTTTATTAACCCTT
Source organism: Oophaga sylvatica (assembly GCA_033576555.1). Classification (NCBI taxonomy): domain Eukaryota; kingdom Metazoa; phylum Chordata; class Amphibia; order Anura; family Dendrobatidae; genus Oophaga; species Oophaga sylvatica. The sequence continues at coordinate 67,037,540 of JARQOD010000003.1, read as the reverse complement.
TGGGTACTTCACAAGAATTGAAGCAATGTGGAAGGAAAAAATGAACATTTAACTTTTTTTCCCCCCAAAATTTTTTCGGACACAATTTTTTTTATTTTGTCGGGGGTATCAGGAGAAAATGAACCACAAGATTTGTTGTGCAATTTCTCCTGAGTACACTGATACCCCATATGTGGAAGAAGGCCAATCTTTAGGCACACGGCGGGGCTCAGAAGGGAAGGAGCATCATTTGAGATTTTGCATGTCAAATTGGCTGGAATCGAGAGTGTACGCCATGTCGCGTTTGGAGAGCCCCTGATGTACCTAAACAGTGGAAACCCCCCATAAGTGACCCCATTTTGGAAACTAGACCCCCAAGGAACTTATCTAAATGTGTGGTGAGCACTTTGAACCCCCAAGGGCTTCACAGAAGGTTATAACGTACAGCCGTAAAATTAAAAAATCATTTTTTTTCCACAAAAATGAACTTTTCACCAATTGTTATTTTCCCAAGGGTAACAGGACCCCAAAAGTTATTGTGAAATTTGTCCTGAGTACGCTATACCCCATATGTGGGGGTAAACCACTGTTTGGGCGCATGGCAGAGCTCGGAAGGGAACAGGCGCCATTTGACTTTTTTGGCTGGAATTGAGATCAGACGCCATGTTGCGTTTGGAGAGCCCCTGATGTGTCTAAACAGTAGAATCCCCCACAAGTGACACCATTTTGGAAACTAGACCCCCCAAGGAGCTTATCTAGATGTGTGGTGAGCACTTTGAACCCCAAGTGCTTCAAAGAAGTTTATAACGTAGAGCCATGAAAATAAAAAAATCATTTTTTTCCACAAAAATGATCTTTTTTTCCCCAAAATTTTTATTTTCACAAAGGTAACAGGAGAAATTAGACCCCCAAAGTTGTGCAATTTGTCCTGAGTACGCTGATACCCCATATGTGGGGTAACCACTGTGATCGCTTTACAGCGATCTTTGGGAGGCAGAATGACCAAATCCACAAAAGGTAAGAGAACTGGTTTTGTTTTTTTCGCCATTCCTCGTGCGGTATTAGCGATTGGGCGACTTTATTCTTTGGGTCGGTGCGATTACAGCGATACCAGATTTACATCCTTTTTTCATGTTTAGCTTCTGTCACACACTAAAAGACGCTTTTTTTGTAAGAAATTTTTGCTTTGCCGCATTTTGAGAGCTATAATTTTTCCATATTTTGGCCGACAGAGTCATGTGAGGGCTTGTTTTTTGCGGGACGAGCGGACGTTTTTATTGGTACCATTTTCGGGCACATGACATTTTTTGATCGCCTTCTATTCCGATTTTTGTGGAGGCAGAATGAACAAAAACCAGCAATTCAGGAATTGTTTTTTTTTTTCCTCCATTCCGCTTGTGGTAAAATTGATAAAGCAGCTTTATTCTTCGGGTCACTACGATTACAACGATACCTCATTTATATATTTTGTTATGTTTTGGCGTTCTTTACACAATAAAACCTTTTATAGAAAAAATAATTATTTTTGCATCGCTTTATTCTGCGAGCTATAACTTTTTAAATTTTTCGCTGATGATGCTGTATAGCGGCTTGTTTTTTGCGGGACAAGATGACGTTTTTAGAGGTACCATGTTTATTTATATCCGCCGTTTTGATCGCGTGTTATTGCACTTTTTCCAAGCGGTATGATGATACTACTTGGAAAAAGTATAATTTGCTGCTTTTATGTGTTTTTTTTAAGGAGTTCACTGAAGGGTTAACTAGGTTGACGCTTTAATAGATGGGATTTTTATGGATGCAGCGATACCAAACGTGTATTTTTTTTAACATAAAAATGTGTATTTATTAGGGGAATTTTTTAAAATTATTTTTAAATATTTTTTTTTACATATTTTTTTAAAAAAATGTTTTTTTTACCTAGTCCCTTTATGGGACTTTCACTTTTGTTGCAGGTATAATACATTGCAGTGCTGCAGCATTGCAATGTATTATACCCCTATGCTGAAAGCTTCTGAGACCATGCTGTGAGCATGGTCTCAGAGGCTTTCTGTAGCTGGATGACCCGGGGTTGTCATGACAACCCCGGGTCATCATGGCTGAGATTGGGCCCTGCGATTACATCGTGGGGACGCCGATCTGAGGCAGAGGGAGCTCCCGACCCTCTGCCTCCCCCCTGAACGCTGCGATCGTGCTCGATCGCAGCAGCCAGGGGCGGCGCGGACGCCGCTCCCGGCTGTCAGTGCAGGAAGCTCAGCCACTGCAGCACTGAGCTCCTGCACGGATCGGGCGTGAGAAGCTGAAATTTCAGCCTCTTCTGCCCGATTGCTGCTGTGTTTGGTCAGTCAGATTGACTGACCAATCACTGCGCTCTGGGTGCAGGGACCGACTGCAAGGGTCCCCGCCACCTCTTGCCGTGCCTGTCAGCTGTCATAGACAGCTGTCGGCACTGAACTGTCACTGCGTGTTTACACGCAGTGACAGTTCTAATGCATGACGTGCACAGTCAGTCATGATGCCGAAACTGACATCCTGCCATGACGGACTGTTCACGTCAATGGACATTAAGGGGTTAAGGGCATAAAAATAAAAAGTTTGAAAATTGCGAAGTTTTCACAAAATTTCCTATATTTTTTACAAATAAACGCAAATCATATTGAAGAAATTTTACCACTATCATGAAGTACAATATGTATGAAAACAATCTTAGAATCAGTGGGATCTGTTGAAGCGTTCCAGAGTTATTACCACATAAACTGACACTGGTGAGAATTGTAAACTTTGACCTGGTCATGAAGGTGAAAACAGGCTTGGTGGGTCTGTAACAAGGGTGACTGGGGTTGTAGTCCTGACCGAGCTCACCCACAAAACACAGTCCGAAGACACCCCGGCCCCTTGCATACGAAACACAGGGCTGACACAGCCTTCCCCCTCAAGTTAACTTTTCCTCCTCCGGCCACAGTAGTCCAGACAATTGAAGTACAAGAATGCAGCTGTAGTCCAACAGGGAATAACTTTTAATAAACGGTGATGAAAAAGACAAGTACAACACTGGCTTCCTGACACTGTCCATGGCCATACTCACAACAGCCGTAGTAGCCGAAGTTTCGCAGTAGTCCACTTGCTGGGATCTGGACGCTTATAGTCCCTTCAGCGAGGGCCCTTCTGAACTCCTGGGGCCCGTGTTTTAGTCCTCTAGTCCTTAAGTCCTTGAGTCCGTGGCAACAGATCTCTCCCCTCTGGGAGTCAGGCAATGTCCCGTCTGTCCATATATGTCTGCCCTAGGCCAACGTACCCCGGCTGCAGACTGGGAGCAGCAGCTTCCTCCCTCCTTCCTGCTGTCGGCCAGCCCACTCAAATAACTCCTTGCTGTCCTTATCTATATGAGGTACAAGCACAGCACAGCGCATTACAACATGGTATGTAACATATATTACAGATATTGTCATACACAGTAAAACAGATAGAAGGAGGCAGTGCCATTCAACCGTAGTATAACATATTTACATAAAGTGCATGGGGACCAAACGAAAAAGGGAGAGGGAGCAATCGAGGGTGCCTGCCACCTCCTTACACTCCCCTCCTTAAACATGGCCGTCACCGACCATGGCAACCTTTGTAAAACGTACATATGACATCAGAGTCCCAGTCTCCCAGTTATGGGTCCATAAATTGTAGAATAACAGTTCATAGTCCACATAGTTCCGTAAGAGCCGATTGGCCTTTTAGCACTGATGGGCCCTACTCAGGCCCGACCGCTTCCTTCCTTCCTTCCTTCCAGCAGACCACTGGCTCTTTAACAATAGTGGGCAGCATTTTTAACATGGGGCTTGTCCAAGGGTCAAGGTGGGGGCACAGATCAGGGACACACAGTTCAGCAGCCGCACCCAATGTCCATCATCATTAACCCCCTTGGGGTTTTGGCCTCGTGATCCAGCAAGGGAAGCACTAGCGGGTGAAAACAAAACAACAAAACTGGGAGAGGGGATAACAAACAGGCATGGCCGTCAACAGGTGGCCATGTCAGACGCCATAGTCCTTGGGAGCCATGTAGGGCTTACTGCCCTCTTAGGGACGCGGAACCTTCCCTTGCTCTGGGTACAACCGGCACTGATATCATGTCTTAAAGGGGATGCTCAGTCTGTAGACGGCCACTGAGTTGCATAGTGGGCCGCATTCGGACCCTGTACCACCACGTACACCTGAGATGAGGACCCACTGGAGGAGGAGTCTCCACTGTTCCTCTGGCTCCGCACTCCCTCCAGTGGTGGTCCCGCATCTCCTGGAGCCTACGGCTCTGTTAACACATTGGCGGCCGCCACGCTACTCTGAGGCACCGCTCTCCTGTGTGCCCGTTGCAACTGAGGCCGTAGCAGCCGGCCATTCTACATGCAGGGTCTCCTGTGGTGGGCTCGTCTCCCAGTCTGAGGCCATTTTTATGGCCACCACATAGGGCCCTCGAGGTCCTTACTCTTTTATAAAGGCCAAGTATTCCCCCTCTTGGAGAGGAACGCGGAACATAAGGAACCCCGCATTAATACAGACCTTGGCTCCGGTATTCAGCTCCTGTACGAACCTGTAGCCCTAGCTCCAGTTAAGGTACCGTACCACACCGCAGGTCATCTGGCATGCCGCAGCTCCCCCCGGATGATACGGCGCTCCCTCCGTCTCTGGGTTAATCGCAGAGTTTAAACCTGGATGGAGTTAGAAGTGTTACAGATTATAGCTTATATTCATTGTGTGATTAAAAAATGCAGTTCTATGACATTACCCTATGAACCAATTTTCTTGTTCCCTATCATGTATGGTAGAAATAACTGTAAAGATAGAAAAGGAAGGAGTGCAAGCTTCTGGTGCATAACCTCAGAGGACTAACCCACAAATTTAGCAATTCTGTATGAACAATATAATTATCCACCCCAATGATGGATAGTATCACTACAGACTTTGCTCCTTCAAATATGGTAATCATCATTATCAAATATGGTAATCATCATTATTACTGATATACTTCTAAGTTTTTCTTATCGCCCAGTATTAGAATCGATCATCACCTATATGTAATAGACTGTAGTTGCACAGTCCCAATACTACGGCAAATGTCCACTGAGACCACTGATTGGTTGTAGTGGTCATGTCATGCGGATGCGATGTCACTGCTGCAGCCCTATATAAATGTACACACGCAGCATGCAATAAGCTCCTTCTAGTGGTGGCAGAAGGCAGACAGGTTTTAATTATTTTACTTTTTATGCAGGGGATTTGGAGCTCTGTATCATAAAAAAACATATATGGTTTTAATTGGTTGACATTCACTTTAGGTTGGCTGCAGAACCTAGATTCTACGCTGTAATTATTTCTTACATTTTCTTAATCATGCTTATTAAATATTGCAAAATAGTCCATGGGGCGGAATACTGCATGTAAGGACTGAGCAAAAAATTCCAGTATTGCATTAGAGGTTTTGTAGGCAGCATTATGCAATGGGAACAACGGATGTCATAAAATACCATTCATCTGCAAACCTCATCTGTGACAGACATTGAGTCATATGCTTTCGGCTGGTAGCATCAGCAGATCCTCTACTTAAAGAGAACCTGTCAAGAGAATTTTATTGCTAGTACAACAATAAAAATGCTACCTGTCTTGTAGTAATCTGATGTGCCAGCGTGGAGAAAACTTTTAAGTCACATGCAAATTAGACTGGCAGTGCATTGGGGGCGTGGCTACACACTCTGATAATGTGCACGTGACTTTAAAGAAAATCTCCAAAATTGGCCAAAGCCATCGAGTCAAGGGTAAATAAGGTATGATGGTTAAAGTCAAGAATACAACTATTAAACGCTTCAGGAAAGCCTACACATACTATCAATAGTTTAGAAACATATAGCTTTATTGTTAACATATAAAAAAACATTGAACACAGATACAGGTGCTTCTCACAAAATTAGAATATCATCAAAAAGTTAATTTATTTCAGTTCTTCAATACAAAAAGTGAAACTCATATATTATATAAAGTCATTACACAGAATGATCTTTTTCACGTGTTTATTTCTGTTAATGATGATGATTATGGCTTACAGCCAATGAAAACCCAAAAGTCATTATCTCAGAAAATTAGAATACTTTATAACACCAGCTTGAAAAATGTTTTTAAAATGTTGGCCTACTGAAATGTATGTTCAGTAAATGCACTCAATACTTGGTCGGGGCTCCTTTTCCATCAATTACTGCATCAATGCATGAAGGCGATCAGTCTGTGGCCCTGCTTAGGTGTTATGGAAGCCCAGGTTGCTTTGATAGCAGCCTTCAGCTCGTCTGCATTGTTGGGTCTGGTGTCTCTTATCTTCCTCTTGACAATACTCCATAGACTCTCTATGGGGTTAAGGTCAGGTGAGTTTGCAATCAAGCACAGTGATACTGTTGTTTTTAAACCAGGTATTGGTACTTTTGGCAGTGTGGACAGATGCTAAGTCCTGGTGGAGAATGAAATTTCCATCTCCAAAAAGCTTGTCAGCAGAGGGAAGTATGAAGTGCTCTAAAATTTCCTGGTAGACGGCTGCGCTGACATTGGTCTTGATAAAACACAGTGGACCTACACCAGCAGATGACATGGCTCCCCAAACCATCACCGATTGTGGAAACTTCACACTAGACCTCAAGCAGCTTAGATTGTGGCCTCTCCACTTGTCCTCCAGACTCTGGGAATTTGATTGCCTGATGAAGAGACCTGAGTAGTCTCGAAAGCTTGCAATTTGTTACCATCTTTTCAGTTAGCCATTAAAAGGTATCAACCACTGAGGACTCTCAACTCTAAATATTTTTCAAATGAAATGCAAAATTTACTTTCATCTGAAAACAACACCTTGGACCACTGAGCAACAGTCCAGTTCTTTTTCTCCTTGGCCCAGGTAAAACGCTTCTGGGGTTGTCTATTGGTCATGAGTGGCTTGACACAAGGAATGTGACGCTTGTAGCCCATGTCCTGGATACATCTGTGTGTGGTGGCTCTTGAAGCAATGACTCCAGCAGCAGTCCACTCCTTATGAATCTCCCCCCAATTTTTGAATGGCATTTTCTTAACAATCCTTTCATGGCTGTGGTTATCCCGGTTGCTTGTGCACCTTTTTCTACCACACTTTTCCTTCTACTCAACTTTCCATTTGTGTAGCCCAGCTGCGCGTGAGGCCACATGTTGCCCTGGAGGATGCACAAAAGGTAAACCCACAAACAAACCCGATATGCATTCACACTTCACATTTCCCTGGTGCCACCAGAGGGAGCCCTTGGAGAGTATCTAGAGATATATAAGGGTAGTGGAGACGTTAGTAGTCAGATCAGATTGGCCTGAGGGCTGAAGAGAGTATAGCAGAGAGAAGAGTTTAGTCTGAGAGAGAGACAGGAGAGAGATCTTGTCAGGCAGCCTAGCTGGGAGTTGGCTAGCTGTTGATTTTGTGAGCAGAGGAGTGTGGAAGAAACTGCCATCTACTGCTACTTGTGCTTATGTTAAAGGTTAGAGTAGGACGAAAGGCAAGTGGAAGAAAGAAGAGAGCATCAGAGGTTGAAACAGCATTGATCGCTTACCTCTGCTCTACACTACCGGACACCGGGTCCGAGCTTGCTAGCATCTACACGACTAGTAGGAGAAACCGGAGACCCTGCTGGACTTCAGGTCGCAGGGGCCCAGCAGTGCTGATACGTAACCGAGGTCAGGAAGACGGGGGTCTAGCAGGACGCTGCATACAGAGACACTGTTCTGTCCACAAGAAGGCTTCACCACAAAGTCAGCTGGGCGTATATGAGAAGACAGAGTTAGACTTCGTTTCATACAGGTCAGAAACTCACACACATAAAGGAGTATGGAGGCCCTACACCTACTCAGTGGGATTACTGGACGTGCATCCTCCACCCTGACAGCTTCCCGGGACGTGCCTGCAACTATACCATCAGTAAAGGTACAGAAAGAGACTTTCGTGTGTGTCTGCCTTATTGCTCCTGCACCCCTACACCGCCATATACCCTGAGGGATCAGTCTTGCCTGTGGAAGACTTAACACCTTGCTGCCCAGTAACAACCCCTCAGAGTATCTACCCTGCAGCGCTGGTCACCCTGACCAGGAACCACAGGTGGCGTCACGAACATTTCTACAAACCTATAATCCCCTGTAAATATCCCCCTTTTCAGTGAGTGCCCAGGGCCACGGACCGAGCTGCGCTACCCGTGACATTCCCCATTGAAGTGAACGGGCTCGGTGCCGAGTAACCCAAAAGCCCTGGCCGAGCGACTCACATTTATATGCTTGGATACAGTGTAAGGAGGAAGACTGGGCTGCGGGTACCTGCACCGAGCCAGGTCTGGGACTGTTGACGCTGTCTCCCATGTTGCCTGGGGGAAGTAATGAGGGACCGGACCAACCTCATGACCCGGATAGGAGGAGCCAGATAAAAGAAAAAACGCGTACAGCAGCAGACAGTGTGGCGCGAATCAGCAGCAGTGCGCAGCCGGATGAGCAGTGTGCTCCGTCCCCTGAGTACAGGCGCCGCGACAAGCTCCCTATTCCACCATTCAGTGAATACATTGTGCATTTGAGTCTCAGTACAGGAGGGGCAATGACATCACTAGATCACACTTGCTGCGTGGAGCCTCAATTCGCACACAGCACAGACCTGAACAGCACATGAGGGGAATGGGTCTGAGTAGTAGTTTGTGGTTTTTTTTTATCATTGTCAGTCAGTCAGTACTTGTAGAGGGAAAATGTGGTGGCTATCATATTGTTTTGAGGGGCTGTGGGGACCATTATACTCTTTGAGGAGCTGTGGGGGCATTATACCGTGTTGGCGAGCTGTGGAGGCTTTCATACATGTATGAAGCGTTGGGGGCATTATACTGTATGTAGGTGAAGGGCTGTGGGGCCATCATAATGTGTGGGAGAGCTGTGGGGATATCATTCTGTATGGAAATGTTCTGTGGAGAAATCATATTGTGTGCGGTGAATGTACTGTGGGGACATTATACTGCATGTACATTATACTCCATGAGCTGTATGGACATCATACTGTGTGGTGGCTGTGGGGACATCATACGTTGTGTGTGTGGTGGCTGTGGGGACATCATACGGTGTATGTGGGGGCTGTTGGGACATTATTTTGTACTGAGGTGTAAGGACATGATGCTGTGTAGGGGTTGTGAGGATTTCATACTTTGTGAAGGCCTGTGGGGAGCTCACTGTGGGGACATCATACTGTGTGTAAGGAGCTGTGGGGACATCATACTGTGTGTGGTGCTGTAAGGATATCATACTGTGTTGGGTACTATGGGGACATCATACTGTATAGGGAAGCTGTGGGGGCATAATACTATATAAGGGACTGTGTCAGTACCATACTGTGTTGGGGGGGTCTGTAGGGCATCATGCTGTGTTGAGATATCATACCATGTGGTTGTGGGATATCATACTGTGTGGGGAGCAGTGGGGGCATTATTCTGTGTGGGGGATTATACTTTGGGGAGAGCTGTGGTGTCTAAACTGGAAATATTATATAAGGGCCTCAAAACCAAAATCATAAACAAAGCCCTATAGGCAATACTTTATTGATAAAAAACCTCAGATAGGTTAACACCAAAAAATAGTGCTTGTCAGGGCATAACTGATTCTCCTCCCATCAGAGCCTCCATATAGTCATGTGCAAAATAAGCAACCAGCTTATACAAAAACAAGATAAGTTACTGATAAGTGATAATAGCGATGCTTATTTATCACACTTGCCACCTGCCAACCATAGATTAGCGCCTCAACGTGTTTCGCCCATTTGGGCTCATCAGAGGCTAGATGCACCGATATCATGTGTCTCCAAGATGGTGTTGTAGCTAGCCTGGAGACACATGATATCGGTGCATCTAGCCTCCTGATGAGCCCAAATGGGCGAAACACGTTGAGGCGCTAATCTATGGTTGGCAGGTGGCAAGTGTGATAGATAAGTATCGCTATTATCACTTATCAGTAACTTATCTTGTTTTTGTATAAGCTGGTTGCTTATTTTGCACATGACTATGTGTCGACCCGCCACCACAATTGTGGGTTACCAGGGCAATGGGGTACTCAGAGTCGAGCCCATGGAAGTCTATGGGGTTGTCACAGGTAGCTGTGGCTCGGTCTGTGGCCCTGGCGGTCTGGCGTATGTTGGGGATATATTTACAGGGGATTGATTTATGTACAGTTCGTGACACCACCTGTAGTATTCTGGTAATTTATACCAGCGCTGCTGTAGATCTCTGAGGGGATGGTGATGCAGCTAGATGTCGGGTCCCCTACAGGTGGGACTGGTCCCTCAGATCGAGAGTTAGGTAGGGATTGTGCAGGCATGCAATAATAACTCAGTCTCACACGGTCAGCGTCTTTCCATACCTTTACTTGTAAGATGTTCAAGCAGGTCCCAGGGAGGCTGATGGGGTTGATGGAGGATGAGCTTTGAGGCAACAGCTAAGCAACTTAGGGGCCTCCTTTACTGTCCAATGAAGATGAGTACGACCAGCCTGAAGCGTAGTCCCCTCTATGATTCCAGCTTATCCAAAGCTGTCCTTCCCAGTCAGATTTGTGGTGGAGCCTTTCTATGAGGGAGCTGAATTCTTATTTTGTCCTGCAGAGACTCAAAGTCTTCACTTCCCCTGACCCCAGTTACGTACTGACTATAAGGGGCTTGTTTGCCGCGACCTAGGGTCCGGTAAATCTCTGGTTTTCTCTTCACTATGCTTGTAACAATAGTGATTCTTCGGTCCCCAGTGACCGGTAGCAACGTGCAGGACTCTTCCAAGCCAAACGCACTTTTCCAATAATCTTCCACTTTGCCCTTCGATTTGCTCGACTCTTAATAGTTAGTTCAGTCTTTCTTCCAGTGGGGCACAGCTCTGACTAGACTAAGGTGAATTAGACCACCTGTACCAGCCTCCACGTTCTGAACTGCTGACAGACTTAAACTGGACACGTCTACTCTGTCCAAGGACAGGAAACTGACTGACTAGAAATTCACTCCCTTCCACACCCCTGCTGGGTGTGTCAGAAGTGTACATGATGTCATGAAGAGACCTTAACTGTTACCTCTCCACTCATCCTCCTGGTATTGTGTACCAGGGCTACACATTCCCCCATGGTAAACGACAGCACTCCCGGGCTGTAAAATACAAAAGAGACATTTTTGTTTATGCATGAAAATATTAACAATAACAGTAATTCGTCCCATCCGGGAGGTGAGGATATCTTGAACGTTGCAAACAATAACATTTTATATAGAAATACAAAAGTAATAAATAGCATTCAATAAATATACGGTATACTTGTGAAGGACCCGCACCAAACCTTCAACGTGGGTCCTGGGTGGGCTGCAGGACATCCAAATGCAGACCTCACTCAGTGCCACACCACACGGGTTTTTGGTTCAGAGGTAAGTCAAGGTTTCATGTGAAACCATTAAAAAGGCACAAAGTGCAACTATTTACAGGATACAGTTTTTGGGCTGGCTCAGTCCTCAGCCTCTGAGTCCATTGTTAAACGAAGACATAATAGGGAAAACACATTTATATATATAGACTTTTTACAATGTTCACATAAATTCGTTATAACTACTGCTGATATCTAATGGGTAACTTCCCTTTTGTGATTCTCTCTGATCTACGTGGTGTAGTTTCAGGTATATCAAGTTGCGATCTGTCTGCACTGCGTAACGGCAAACTATAGAACTGCCTTAATCTTTCTATGGATCTGGCAAGCGTACTGATGGCTGGGCGGTGTGAGTCAGCTTCACCAGGGGATCCCATAGTATGGGGCGCTGCTTCAGATGATCCATCTTGAGGTTCCACAGGTTGAGGTGTTGCTGGGATGGGTAACTCCTGAGCGGGCTCAACTGGCACCACAGGCACAACTGGAGGTAGAACTTCCTCTTGTGGCTGATAAAACTGCAACACTGGAATTATCACAGCATCTCCCAGTCTAGGCCAATCCGCAGGAAAATCTCCCAGATCGGTGTGTATGACCTCTTCCTTTCTTTCTCCTTGATTGAGGACAGGGTTCTTTTCACAACGCTTTAAGTGTTCTGGACACAACTTCAAATGATCTCTGGACACAGTGATTGTTGTTCTTCCTCCGTCCTTACTGACGACACAGACTTTTCTGTTGTCATATTTAGAATCTTGTATGACGTAGGGTTCTTGCTCCCACTGGTTATCCAGTTTGTGCATCTTCCTTTTTCTTTTTAATACTACCTCTCCAGGCATCAGAGGCTTGGCAGGAGCATTTCGGTTGTAAACATCTTCCTGTTTCTCCCGTGCCTTATTGAGACTTTCCTCCACACAGATTTGTACTCTTCTGTATTGCTCTTGCCGATTGACGCCCCAGTTTTCCACAGCATCGTCTGCCTCCGGTTCTACCACTCCAAGTTCTAGATCCATTGGTAGTTTTCCGGGCCTTGCTCTCATCAGATAGGCTGGAGTGCAGTTAGTTGAGCTTACAGGTATATGATTATACAAATCAACCAAATCAGGTAGTAAATCCGGCCATCGATTCCTGTCTTCCAACGGTATGGATCTCAACAAGTCAAGGACAATATGGTTCATTTTTTCACAGAGACCGTTGGTTTGAGGGTGGTATGGTGTCGTTCTAATTTTCTTGCACCCGTACATATGACAGAATTCCTTGAATAAATCGGCTTCAAAAGCAGGTCCCTGATCGGTTAAGACTTGCTCCGGATACCCATGCGGTCTGCAGAAGCTTGCTTGAAAGGTCTTCGCTGCCGTCACCGCGGTCTGGTCCTTAACTGGAACAACTACCAGAAATCTGGAGTAATGGTCCACCATGGTCAAGGCGTATGAGTATCCAGATCTACTTGGCGACAATTTGACGTGGTCCAGGGCCACAATCTCCAGAGGACGAGTCGTCCGGATAGGTTGCAGGGTGCCTTCTGACTACCGTAGTCCTTTCTTCTGAGACCACAGGGTCCACAGTTCCGACACCACCTCTCGATGGAGCTGCGCATCCCTACCCAGTAGAACCGGCATCTCAACAGGGTCTCCAGCTTTCTCCAGCCAAAGTGTCCTGCTTGATCGTGGTACGCTTCCAACACCATTGGGACGTCTGCCTTGGGGACCACTATTTGCCAGACCATTTCATGGGTTCTGGGTTGACGTATCTCCTGCACAACTTCTCACGGTATAGGAACAACCTGCTTTTCTCGTTCCACAGGAGCTTGGCTGACATAGGTGCATCCTTTTCCAGAGAGGAGCCTTCCTGTCTTAACAACTCCTTGATGCGGCTGACCACTGGATCACTGTCCTGAGTCTCTTTCCAACTATGATGGGGTAAAGGATTTAATGTTGCACCATTCTGCTTTCTGTGGACTCGATGCTCGTGGACTACCCCATTTCGATGGAACGCAGGTAGCTCAATTTCTTCCAGGTCGTCCGATTCTTCTTCCGTATCAGAGTCATGCGGCATTCGGGACAACGCATCAGCATTAGCATTCTTTCGACCTGCCCGGTACTTGATAGTAAACTGGTAATTGGACAACCGGGCCATCCATCGCTGCTCCATGGCACCCAGCTTGGCGGTTTCCAGGTGCGTTAACGGGTTGTTGTCTGTGTACGCCGTGAACTTATTGGAGGCCAGATAGTGCTTAAATCTTTCAGTAATGGCCCAGACCAGCGCCAGAAACTCCAGCTTGAAGCTGCTATAATTTTCCGGATTCCTCTCCGTTGGCCTGAGTTTTCTGCTAGCATAAGCGATGACTTTTTCTTGGCCATTCTGCTTCTGACTGAGAACTGCTCCCAGCCCTTCATTACTGGCATCGGTGTACAACAGGAACGGTTGGCTGTAATCAGGATAGGTTAAGATCTCATCACCTGTCAGGATCTCTTTCATCTTTTGGAATGCTTCAGCCTGTTCTTTACCCCAATTAAAGGGAGGGTTTCTGCTCTTTAAGGATTGTTCCTACCAGGAGGTCCTGTAAAGGAGCTGCCTTCTTCGTGTAATCTTTCACGAATCTCCTGTAGTAACCCGTTAGTCCCAGGAACTGTCGCACTTCCTTAAGGTTCTTCGGCTCCGGCCACTTCTGGATGGCAGTGACTTTCTCTGGGTCCGGCGCTACTCCTTCCGAACTGACGATGTGCCCCAAGTATTGTACCTTCTGTTTGAGTAGATGGCATTTTGAGGGTTTTAATTTCATCCCGTACCTGGACAGGGACTCGAATACTTCTGCCAGGTGCTTCAGATGGTCCTCATAAGTCTTGGAATACACGATGACGTCGTCTAGGTATAGCAGCACGGTTTCAAAATTGAGATGTCCCAGACAGTTTTCCATCACTCTCTGAAATGTTCCTGGGGCACTACTGAGCCCAAACGGCATTCTGTCGAACTCACAGAGCCCCATTGGGGTGGTGAAAGCCGTTTTCTCACGATCCTCCTCAGCCACAGCCACTTGCCAGTAACCACTAGTCAGATCGAGGGTAGAAAAGTAGTTAGCCGTTTTCAGAGCAGCTAATGATTCCTCTATACGTGGTAACGGGTATGCATCCTTGTGTGTTATGCGGTTCACCTGCCTGTAATCCACACACATTCTCATACTACCATCTTTCTTTTTAACCAGAACTAGAGGGGCTGCCCAGGGCTACAACTATCCCTTATCACCCCAGCTTTCTTCATATCATTCAACATTTCTTTAGCCTTCTGATAATGAGCTGGAGGTATGGGCCTATACCGCTCTTTGATGGGAGGATGACTGCCAGTAGGGATATGATGTTGTACTCCCTTAATTGTCCCAAAATCAAGTGGATTTTTGCTAAACACTTGGGCGTACTCTTGCACCACCCGTAATACCCCTTGCTTCTGGTGAGCGGGAGTGGTGTCCGTCCCAACATGGAGTTGCTGACACCACTCCGCCACCTGGGTTGCTGGGTCATTGTCCTCCTCTATTTGACAGGAGTCTAAGGACTCAGCCGGGAGAATAGAATTATTATCAACAGCATGAAGTTTAGCAATGGTTGCATAACGGGGTAAATTTACCTCATCATCTCCCCAATTGAGAAGCCGTACCGGTACTCTTCCATTCACCACCTCTACTACTCCTCTAGCAGTCATAAGTGTAGGTCTATGTTCTGAATGGTGGGGTTCTACTACAGCTTGGTAATTCTGTCCTCTCAGACCTATGGCTGCCCTGCACCAAATGATCATTTCACTCATTGGGGGTATCACAATAGGATCTGAGTCAGTGACCCGTACATTACCAATTTCGCCGTCGGTAAGCTTCGCTTGCTGCTGACACACCAGGGCCCGGATCTCTCTTTGGATTACTCCTCTCTGCCTTGGTCGGGCAATCTCAGCGAGCTGTTGGAGTAAGAACACAACTTCTCCCAAACAATTACCGATAATGTTAGTACCCAAAATTATATTTAGACCGTTCTCCTCATTTACAGTCTTTACTACCAGAAGCCCTTGGTCTTTCAACTCCTCTCTGCCCACCTTTACATCTACACATTTTGTTCCTAGTACTTCTACAGGAAGACCATTAGAAGCATACACAGTAAAGTCAAGGCTCGGAGGTTTAAGACTGTCCATTGACCAGTACTTGGTATATAGAGCATCAGGTATGAGGGTCACCTGGGACCCCGTGTCTAACAATGCTGGAACAGCAATACCATCTAGAATAATGGACAGGTAGGGTCGCCCGCCCACATACCTGCGGTTCCAGTCTAGGGGGCCTGACGGGTATTCTCCTGGGTGTTGGCCCTTGGACCCAGGTTCTGCCCGTTTAAAGGACACTGTGTAGACAGATGACCTTTCCGGTTGCAGCGGTAACAGATGATCTCTCGACGAGGAGGGTGTTGATCAGAGGTTGCTCCTGGGGGTGGCGTTGTCCTCCTCCGGGGGGGCGACGTCTTCTTTCTTCTCCGGTGCATCCACGGGACGTCTTCTGGGCAGTCAGCTAACAAGATCTTTCCTTCCTCCTCTTTCCGCAGCTGCAGGGCACTCATTACAGCAGCCAGATTTTTAGTCAGCTGGCGCACCTCTGAGCGCAGACAGTCCAATTCACTAGGAGGTGTCACCTGCGCTTTGGCTTCAGCCACTAGCGGGGAAAAGGGGGTTACTGCCGGTTCCGGAGTGACTTCAGCCTGATGATGTTGGGTTGCCACCTCGGGTTTGCCCAGGGGCCGCAGCCCTTTTATTGCCATGTCCTTTAGGGCATCAAAGGTAGCATCCGGATGATCTAAGGACCACCAATTTACAGTTCTGCGTTCCTCTGGGGATCTCAATCCCTGTATAAATTGTTCTTTCAGCATTCTATTCTCGTCGATAGCATTTAAATGGTTAATTTGCTTGAGGGCTCTCAGGGCTCCCTGTAGTCGGCAAGCATAGTCCCGGATGCTGTCACCTGGCTGTTGTGAACAGTGATAGAAGGCCATCCGGAGATCCGTTTCTGTGCGGTCTTCAAATATGGCATGTAGCTTCAGGAAGATCGCAGGTACCGACTCCTGATCAACGGTATCCCAGGTCTCCACTTCCCTCTCAGCAGCACCAGTTAGCTGCCCTATTAGCACAGCAGCTTTTTGTCTCTCAGGCATGGAGTACATTTCTAGGATGCTGCATAACTTCCGCTTGAAGCCTGCTAATGTGCCTGGCTCACCGCTGTATTGGGGAAGCCATTTCGCCCCAGGCATATATGGGAGCGTTAGTGGCATGATCGGGACTACCGGACTGGGTGCAGGGCCTGCGCCCCCATCTGGCGCTACAATACCAGACGGTGCGGGATTGGGGCCTCCGGCTGGGGCCGCACTGTCAGCCGGTTGTTGTGACATCTTAGCGCCCCCTTGGTTAAACGGAGCCTACCGGTTTCAGACGCTGCTACTTCACAGGCACCGCAGTGGGAACAGGACCTTCGTCGCTGGCGCTCTGATGTCAGAGCGTTCACTTCCTGTTGCAGGACCTGCCGCTGAGTCAGAGCCGGAGGCGTGTCCAAGACTTTGCGCGCTCTTTCAGGTACGCCCACCTTCTTCTCCAACGCCTTAGGGCGCGAATCTGGCGGCAAATATGGCGGTATTTGGCGCCAAACAACAGCAACAGTCTTTTTCGCCAAAACACTCCACAGGCACACAGGGCTCGCAATGCTGCAAGTTTCGGATCCTGTTCGTGACGCCAAGTTTTTGTGTCGACCCGCCACCACAATTGTGGGTTACCAGGGCAATGGGGTACTCAGAGCCGAGCCCATGGAAGTCTATGGGGTTGTCACAGGTAGCTGTGGCTCGGTCTGTGGCCCTGGCGGTCTGGCGTATGTTGGGGATATATTTACAGGGGATTGATTTATGTACAGTTCGTGACGCCACCTGTAGTATTCTGGTAATTTATACCAGCGCTGCTGTAGATCTCTGAGGGGATGGTGATGCAGCTAGATGTCGGGTCCCCTACAGGTGGGACTGGTCCCTCAGATCGAGAGTTAGGTAGGGATTGTGCAGGCATGCAATAATAACTCAGTCTCACACGGTCAGCGTCTTTCCATACCTTTACTTGTAAGATGTTCAAGCAGGTCCCAGGGAGGCTGATGGGGTTGATGGAGGATGAGCTTTGAGGCAACAGCTAAGCAACTTAGGGGCCTCCTTTACTGTCCAATGAAGATGAGTACGACCAGCCTGAAGCGTAGTCCCCTCTATGATTCCAGCTTATCCAAAGCTGTCCTTCCCAGTCAGATTTGTGGTGGAGCCTTTCTATGAGGGAGCTGAATTCTTATTTTGTCCTGCAGAGACTCAAAGTCTTCACTTCCCCTGACCCCAGTTACGTACTGACTATAAGGGGCTTGTTTGCCGCGACCTAGGGTCCGGTAAATCTCTGGTTTTCTCTTCACTATGCTTGTAACAATAGTGATTCTTCGGTCCCCAGTGACCGGTAGCAACGTGCAGGACTCTTCCAAGCCAAACGCACTTTTCCAATAATCTTCCACTTTGCCCTTCGATTTGCTCGACTCTTAATAGTTAGTTCAGTCTTTCTTCCAGTGGGGCACAGCTCTGACTAGACTAAGGTGAATTAGACCACCTGTACCAGCCTCCACGTTCTGAACTGCTGACAGACTTAAACTGGACACGTCTACTCTGTCCAAGGACAGGAAACTGACTGACTAGAAATTCACTCCCTTCCACACCCCTGCTGGGTGTGTCAGAAGTGTACATGATGTCATGAAGAGACCTTAACTGTTACCTCTCCACTCATCCTCCTGGTATTGTGTACCAGGGCTACACAACTATATGGAGGCTCTGATGGGAGGAGAATCAGTTATGCCCTGAACAGCTCTGAAGTTGTTGGGCTGGTGCAATATTTGGTATTTAGTGACTTTGATCCTATAATATCACACTGTTATATGCGTGTTAATTGTTTCTTTCTTTGTTGCATATATGGCTGGTATACTGTCCTTTAAAACTGGGAGACATTAGGACAGTTATTATCTCATTTACCATATTAAATAGACAACTGATACCGCTGTGTGATATACATCTCTCTAGCCTCACCGGAATTGGGGGGCCTTTTTCTTATAGTTCTTGTACCAGCGAGACATTTATTATTTAATGGGTGCCACCTGCTGCCACTTGTGTTCATAATTGATTTTAATCTTTTGGGGCATAGGGTTGTCTTAGATTAAAGCCCCCGTCTCACATAGCGATATCGCTAGCGAGATCGGTGCTGAGTCACTAGTTTTGTGACGCAGCACCGAGCTCACCAGCGATATCGCTGTGTGTGACATTCAGTGATGATCAGCCCCCCTGCTGGGTATCGCTGATCGTCGCTGAAATGTCAGGACATTTTTTTGATCGCTGGTCTCCCGCTGACAGGCACGCATCGCTGCGTGTGACAGGCGGGAGACCAGCGATCCGCTGGTAACCAAGGTACACAGCGGGTTTCCAGGCGCGGGGCTGTGCCTAGAAACCCGCTGTGTACCTTGGATACCAGCTCCCTGCATCAGGGCGCTGGTATCCAAGGTACACTGCGGGTAACTAAGCGATGTTACCCGCAGTGTCGCTTGTACTGATCGCTGCCTGAGCTGCCTGTTTGGCAGCTCAGCAGCGATAATGTAGCGATACACCAGCGATCCTGATCGTTGTTGGGATGTGAGACCCAGCCTATAGGTTGATCTATGTCTATCTTAGGGGTCCCTTTAGTGATTGGGTAGAGGGATTCCCTAGCTGCTGCAGGGTATAACAGGGCCCCTAGGGTTAGCGATTGTGGAACGGGGACGCCACAACGTTCCCCTCTAGGGTGCCAACCTCCGCAGCCAGGTAGGTGAAAGCTTAGGCTTCACACCAGGGACATCCTGATGCACCCAATTGTTTTAGTTGGTATTTTGGAACACGGTGTTTGTCTGTAGTTGTCACTATTTTTTGGTGTTAACCTATCTGAGGTTTTTTATCAATAAAGTATTGCCTATAGGGCATTGTTTATGAGAGCTGTGGTGTATCATATTGCGTGGTGGCATCATACTGTGTGAGAGACTGTAGGGGCATCATTCTGTGTGGAGGATCATACTGTGTGGGAAACTCTGGGGGGTATTATACTTTGTAGGGGAGCTGTGGGAACATCATACTGTTTAGAGCATTATACTGTGTGATGTGGAAGCATCATACGGTGTTGAAGATCATTCTGTGTGGGGTATTGTGGAGATCATACGGTGTGGGGGAGTTGTGGGAGCATTATACTTGGTTGGGGGTCATACTGTGTGATGTGGGGGCATCATACTGTGTTGGGGTGCTGTGACTGTGTCACACTGTGTTGTGGTTGCTGTAGGGGCATCATACTGTGTGTGGGGCTGTTCATCAAGGTACGAAAGCTGAACAACAGGAGCAGTATGATTTATAAAATTTATAAAAAGCAGTAAATTATGTGGTTTTGATTTGCTACTACAGGTAAGAAGAGAGGGTACAGACTTAATTTGATGAATGTTAAGTGATAATATTAATGTAAAATAATAAGTTAATATTAATAATAAGCAGAATTCATTTCAGACTGTCAGTTCAGACCTCCACACCGTCATGGTTTCTCAAGAGAATTAATTGCCAAGCCGTGGTTTAAAGGCATTTGTGTAGCCCTGGTGTGAAGGCACACGCAGTACCCTGGAGAATGTGCGGAGAGGTAGCAGTTTAATGCTCAATAAACATTCACTCCATCACACACTTAGACACACCCATTGGTTATAAGAGCTAGTGAGATCTAACCAGCCGGGGAGTCAGTTTCCTGTCTTCGGACAGAGAGTCTAGTCAGACAGAGGAGGAGGAAGGAGCAGAGTCTAGCTCGGGTGGCTCAAGTCTGAGTGACTCCACCTGTGTGCAGTTCTTAAAGTGGAGGCTAGTACAGGTGAGCCAGTTCACCTCAGCCTAGTCAGATCTGTGCCCCACTAGAAGACAGACGGAGACATCTTTTGAGAAAGAAGAGTTAGTTGCAGATACTTCAGTCGCCTGTCCCAAGGACAGTGAGGTTCAGTTGACGTGCTCCTGCCTAGAAGAATACTGAGATTCTGTCAGCAAGCTCCAAGAAAGAAGTAAGGAAGGATTGATTTATGTGACCTTAGGAAGTGTGGAGTGCTTATGCTACAAGCGCGGACAAGGCGAAGGGCACAGTGGAAGGATTCTTAGAAGTGCATTAGGATTGGAGTATCCTGCACAATTTCACCGGTCACTGGGGACCGAAGCGTCACTATTGCTCCAGGCATAGTGATAGGAAAACCAGAGGCTTACTGGACCTTAGGTCGCGGCAAGCAGCCCTTGGAGTGTCAGTACGTAACAGGGGTCAGGTGGAATAGGAACTTTGAGCCTGATCAGCAAAAGTAAGAACCTAGTTCCATCACTGGAAGGCTCCGACCACAAAACTGACCGGGCAGTACAGCTAAAGAGTTAGCTGGAGTTTTTGGAGTGAACTACGCTTTATGCTGGTTGGACTCATTACAATTGTGGAAGTAAAGGAGGCCCCTAACTTGTTCAGCTGCTACCCCAAAGCACATTCTCCATTGGACCAGCCTCCCTGGGACCTGCCTGAACAACTTGAAGTAAAAGGTATGGAAAGAAGCTTTTATGTGTGAGACTGAGTTATTTAATTGCATCCCTGCACAACCCCACCATAACTATCGACCTGAGGGAAGCGTCCCACCTGTAGGGGACCCGACATCAAGCTGCCTCACCATCCCCTCAGAGATCTACAGCAGCGCTGGTCTTAGTGATCAGAGAACTACAGGTGGCGTCACGAACTGTATATATACCTATCCCCTGTAAATATCCCCCCCAACATACGCCTGACCGCCAGGGCCACAGACCGAGCCACCGCTACCTGTGACAACCCCATAGACTTCCATGGGCTCGGCTCTGGGTACCCCATTGCCCTGGTAACCCACAATTGTGGTGCGTAGGTCGAGACACATTGTCCACATACTGATGCTATGATGACACCACCTCGTAATGTGAATAACTTTAGAGCACTGCAAGGTGTGAACAGTAACTTCAATACATACAGGTGGATGCATAAAACCAAGGTATTATTTGGAGTCTGTAACAGATGTGGCTCATAGGTCTTGCGTGTGCCTCTGACAGCCCCTCACTCAATTTTCAAGCCCTCTGCTTGCTGTCAGGGAATAGACAAATTGTTATTTGCATTCAGAGACTGCAAATGTAGAGAGAGACCACAAACCAAGATATCGCTATATCAGTGCGGCTGCACCTCTAATCACACGTCACAGAGGCTGACGCCGGGTCTTTGGGTATCACTCAGGTTGTGGTTTGTGAATGTATCCCATAGATCATACAGATTTCAAAGAAAGAGACCCAAGGACGTAGCAAGACAGGCATCATTGTAGGAGAGCCATGGCTGCCAACCTCCAGAAACAGCGCCACTCTTGTCTAGTGGCTGTGTCTGGAATTGCAGTTCAGATTTATTTATTTGAATGGAGCAGGCAATTCCTATTGACAGGTGTGGGGACTGAATCTGTTATTCTAATCTCATATAAGCTCTGTCTAATGAAAAAAAAATCATTTCCAGGCCCCTAATGAGCATCGTTACTTGTTATTACTCTGAACTTTTATTAGTGGTTGTGCCCCATGAAAAAATGAGGCAGTGCCATGGGTCCTTCTGTCCAATGATTGGCACAATACTGGTAGTTGGACCTCTGATAGCCACATGATACTGGCAGATTTCTGCACATAACGAGCACCGGTCATCGATATAACAAGCTGGTTTAAATCCCTTTTTCACGGTCCGATGGAACTGTATGGGACCGAATGATCAGAGATCCCATTGATCGGCCTTGGGCAGTTTGCATTTTGTTGGCAGCGCGTTCCTTTTTTCCAAGGGTAGATATGCTGCCAACCATTATTTTTTAGGCTGCATAAAAAATGTGATCGGCTGTCGAACGAGCTTATCACTGCCATGTTTGCAAGGGAAAAAGGTTGGAATTGGTGTTCTTGCAAACGCTTGTGCACCTATTATCAGTCCAGGCAAAGAAGCTTTAAAGAGTAACCCTCATTGTAATTTTTATTTAATAAATCAATAGGACACATGAAAATAAGCAACTTGGTAATATATCTTGTCAGAGAAATCTGTTTCTTTCTCCTCCTGGATAGATAATTCACTCTCAATTCACAGGTAAAATCTATAATCAGTGAAGACAAATCTTCCCATGACTTGAAGATGAGAGTTGGTGCTTGTAAACTTCTATGGAGGAGGGAGAATCTAGAAGCCGACACAAGTTCTACTGAGACGGCAACTACAGTTCTCCATAGAACTTTACGAGCACCAACTGTCATCTCCCTTATCCGTAATGGGAAATTTGTATTCCCTTGTAGACTGTGAGCCCTGGTGGGAAGGGTCCTCTCTCCTCTTATTGAACATATTTTTTTTATTATGTAAAGCGCAACAATGGGCTTGGCTTCTTTTTCATTATGTACTGCTATATTGTGTTATTGCAGCACACATAGAACAGTCTACGGAGACTAAAAAAATAAAGTAAAGAACAAAGTGAAAAATGTTTTTTTTTTCAATATATAAAAGTAGACAAAAAATATAAAAACCAAAAATTGTTATCACCTCCACTTTCCTCAATTGAAAAAATCCAAATTATTTGGTATGGCCACATCTCTTATCTGATCTATCAAATATAAAATTATTTATCCCGTATGGTAAACATGATAAAGAAAAAAAATGTTCCAAATTGCTGTTTCTTTATCAACGCATCTCAAGACAATGTACCCCAGAAATAATAAAAGCACAAAGCACAGCTCTGTCCAAGGAAAAATAACAGATGTGGGTCTAAGAAAATGAGAACACAAAACAAATTATTTATTATCAAGTTCAGAGGTCGTTTGTAGGACACTAAAACAATAAAACGTTTGCTATCTCACTAATCGCAATGAAGTGGTGAATCGGGTTAAATTTTAATTTCACAATGAAAGCTGTAAAAAAGGAACAACCAAAAACAATGTCGGAATTTTTATTTATTTTTTCTCACAATTCTAATGCAAATTTTTCATTTCAGCGCATTATAAGGTAAAATGAATGGTGTCGTTCCATACTAAAACTCATATGGCTAAGTCAAGAGAAAAGTAATAAAGTTATGGCTCTTGGAAGAAGAGAAAATTAAATTGCAAAAAACATTTTTTGTACTTAAATATATGTATTTAGGGCTAAAACTATTTTTTTTGCTATTGCATTTCATTAAAAACTTTGCACTTTTTTGATTTTTTACAGGCTCTGCCCATTCAACTTTGATGTGATCTGTGGTCATAAATCTGCTGAGAGGAGCTAAAAATAAAAAGACAGCTAAAAGAGTAACAAACTCTCCTGTCAGACCTTTACAAGGCATTCACTGATGGATACTCAGTTAGCTCATTCTGCAGTCAGTAATAGACTATCGAAGGCAAACATTGCAAAAAAATTTTTTTAGTGAAACCCAATTGCATAAATGATTTTTACTCCCCAATATCTACATTCTTTAGGTAGAAAATAATACTGTCCCCTCCGTTAAAAAAAATAAAAAAGGACACCGTGCCTTTAAATAAGGAAGTGAAAACAGGAAGTTTCCAAGTTCCGTGCAGGAAGCGCTGAACAAAACTGTTTCTTTCCTGTTTGCTGCGTCTGTAAGAAAGGCAGGTGCGCGGTGACGTTACCGCTACGAGGGGTGCTTTCCCCGGGCACGGTGCCAGTGTGACCATCATCGAGCGGCATTTAATGCTTTCTACATAAATGAAAATACTTTGTCATGGTTTTGCCAGTGACATTGTTGTAGCAAATGTGTGTGTAATATCCTCATTTCAGCGGCCTGATTTATGGTGCCCTTGTCTGGAGGAAGCTGAATACCCAGAGGAGACTTAGGCATTTCATTCACAGAAAGTGACAGTTTTAGTACCAGGGCTCCATTGTGCCAGTGCAGCGGGATGCTGGGATGTGCCATGCGTTACATGAAAAGATTGGCCCGGTGTAGGCATCAGCACGGGGCGAGGGGGGAACCCAGGGCCTGTCATGCATTAAAGGGACAAGATAGCCCCAGTTCTCACGCCCTTTCTATGCAATCTAAAACCCATGGAGAGCTTTTCTCTGGATTGCCCAATTGCTCTGTGCCCCCTCACCCACTAACCTGATGTGCTACATTAATCACAAGGCCTTTGATCTCTAATTGGCTTATCTGTGTAAACAGGAGAGCAAAGAAATCTCTTAACTTATTAAATCCTTCAGCAATTAGACATTCCCAAGGCCGGAGATGGACTTAACTCTTCTCCCAAGTCTGAGATCTCTTCAATGGTGAAGATGGACCACGTGGGGGCCTGTTACGGGCTTTGTTTTGGGGGCCCACAAGCTTCAAGTTACTTCTCTGAGTGGTAGGATAATATCAGGCCTACCTAAAGCAAATTTCCTGCCAAAAATGACAAATCGGTTTGATATCCAGCTCCATGGGAAAATGTGTAAATCAGCTCCCCTTCCAAGGAAGAAAACTGTCTCTCTAGTGCCACCTATTGGCACCTACCCTTTAAGGAAGACTTCTTACTTTTTATAAATATGTTTTTTTAATGCCGCTGATCTATTGAATCCGGCGATGTTTTTCTTTTGTTCCTGCACCTTTGCGTTCCTGAGATATGACCTCTTCTTCTGTGTATACTGTATAAATCTAGGCTTTTTAGCCAACTACACACGTGGTCAAAATTGTTGGTACTCCTCGTTTAATGACAGAAAAACCCACAATGGTCACAGAAATAACTTGAATCTGACAAAAGTAATAATAAATCAAAAATCTATGGAAATGAACAAATGAAAGTCAGACATTGCTTTTCAACCATGCTTCCACAGAATTAAAAAAAAATAAAACTCATGGAATAGGCCTGGACTGAAATGATGGTACCCTGAAAATAATGTGACAAAAGGGACATGTTAAATTAAGATGGGTCCACTAATTAGCATTACAGGTGTCTACAATCTTGGAATCAGTGAGTGGGCCTGTACAGAAGGCTACAGATACTCACTGTGCTGTTTGGTGACATGGTGTGTATCACACTCAACATGGACCAGAGGAAACAAAGGAAAGAGTTTTCTCAGGAGATTAGAAAAGAAATTTTAAAAAAACATGTTAAAGGTAAAAGTTATAAGACCATCTCCAAGCAGCTTGATGTTCCTATGACTACAGTTGCATATATTATTCAGAAATTTAAGCTCCATGGGACTGTAGCCAACCTCCCTGGGACATGGCCACAGGAGGAAAATTGATGACAAATCAAAGAGACGGATAATACGAATGGTAACAAAAGAGCCCAGAAAAACTTCTAAACAGATTAAAGGTCAACATCAAGCTCAAGGAACATCAGAGTCAGATTGCACCATACGTCATTGTATGAGCCAAAGTGGACTTCATGGAAGACGACAAAGGAGGGCACCATTGTTAAAAAAAAATCATAAAAAAGCCAGACTGGAATTTGCCAAACTACATGTTGACAAGCCACAAAGCTTCTGTAAGACTGTCCTATGGACAGATGAGACAAAAATGGAACTTTTTGGCAAGGCACATCAGCTCTATGTTCACAGACGGAAAAAAGAAGCATATCAAGAAAAGAACACTGTCCCTACTGTGAAACATAGAGGAGGCTTTGTTATGTTCTGGGGCTGCTTTGCTGCATCTGACACAGGGTGTCTAGAATCTGTGCAGAGTACAATGAAATCTCAAGACTATCAAGGGATTCTAGAGAGAAATGTGCTGCCCAGTGTCAGAAAGTTTGGTCTCAGTCGCAGGTCATGGATCTTGCAACAGGATAATGACCCAAAACACACAGCTAAAAGCATCCAAGAATGGCTAAGAGGAAAACATTGGACTATTCTGAAGTAGCCTTCTATGAGCCCTGACCTAAATCCTATTGAGCATCTTTGGAAAGAGCTGAAACATGTCATCTGGAAAAGGCAACCTTCAAACACGAGACAACTGGAGCAGTTTGCTCTTGAGAAGTAGGCCAAAATACTGGTCGAGAGGTGCAGAAGTCTCATTGACATTATAGGAATCGTTTGATTGCAGTGATTGCCTTAAAAAGTTGTGCAACAAAATATTAACTTAAGGGTACCATCATTTCTGTCCAGGTCTATTTCATGAGTTTTATATTTTTTTTAAATTCTGTGGAATCATGGTTGAACAGCAATGTCTGACTTTCATTTGTTAATTTTCATAGATTTTTGATTTATTATTACTTTTGTCAGATTGTCAGCATTGTGGGTTTTTCAGTCATTAAACGAGGGGTACCAACAATTTTGACCACATGTGTAGGCGTGGTACTTAAGGAGACGCCCAGAGAGGTGTTAAGGACCATGTCCATTTGGCAAAAAATGAAGGGGCCTTATCTCATAAATAGAGAGGAGCAGGAACAAAAGAAAAACTTTGTCGTTTTCAGAACAGCGGCAGTTATGCCAGGTAAAAAATTATATATTTATGGTGATTGTAAAATTGTACTATATCTTCTTTCATTCTTAATGTAGAGGTAAAATCTTCATTCAGTGAAGACAGATTTTTACATTACTGAGATAGGAGATGCATCTTCTAAGATTCTGGAAGAGGAGGGAGAAGCACAGATCCAGGTACACCGGTGTGGCAGCTCAGGTCATCAGCTGGGACACTTACGGCACAGGACCATGAACACTGGCGAGGCAGCTCAGGTCATCGACTGAGACATGGACGGCACAGGACGAGGCAGAGGTGGTCGGACTCCGGGTACCAGACAGCGGTCCCCAGACTCCGGACATCGGACACGATCTCCAGGCACCAGGCAGCGGTCGCCAGACTCCGGACATCAGACAAGATCTCCATGCACCAGACAGCGGTCGTCAGGCTCCAAACTATGGTCATCAGGCTCCAGGCATCAGACCTAGAAAGGAACTCAAGCGTCATGGTGCAAGCACCACTGGGTTGGACTGGAGCCGGACGAAGCTAGCACCGCATAGCAAGCTGATCACAGAATAGTCGACGCTCAGCATAAACACCAGACTCCATCTTTAACAGACGAACCCAGGTTGGGTCATAGGACTCCAGTTACAGGAAACTCACAGTCACTGGGTTCATGGTTCCAGACACAGAGTGACTTCAGGAACATAAGATAGAGGACACAGTTCAGACAGAGTCAGGTATAGGAACAGATCCAGGATCAAGGATTCAGGAAACAAGACACAACAGGAACGGGCCTGGATATGCAGCCTCCAGGAAAGGCGATCTGGGTACTCTGCCCCCAGAGCAGGCCGAAAAACAGGACACAAACAGAAACGGATTTGGCTATTCTGCCCCAGAGCAGGCGGAACACAAGACAGGACAAAGGGCATCAGCTCTCCCAGAACTTATCGCAATTAGAGCAGGAGCTGAACACACAAACACACATGGCTAGGTTCAGGAACTCAATGGGAAGCTCTGGCAACGCCCAACAGGAAAGAGGAACTTTATATAGGAGCAGCTCCTCAGCAATAGGCTGGGGACAGCAATTAAGCACACATACTGCCCTAATAAAATCAGGGAAGGTGTGGCCGCGTGCACCCTAAGCACAGACAGAAACCATTACAGCACAGTCAGCACAAGCACTGCGGCTTAAGGTACCTAGCAGCGGCTGCAAGCCTGGACACACGTGGAAAGTCATGCACCAGCTGCAGAGGGCCTCACAAGCCGTGGATAGCTTCCACAGCGGCAGCCAGGGACAGCACATGCGGATGGTCATGAAGTGGAGGCATCACAACACATGTACAGCTACCATAAGTCATAAAAAGAGAATAATTTATTTCATACAAAATAGAAACGATCAATATAACATACAATACATGAAAACAGTAAACCAGAGGAGACCCTAGTAAAATTACTGTAGGAGGCAAAACCAAGTCCACAGTAAGGGTTGGGAAGGCAGAAAAGAGTACAAATGTGGTAGTCCAACCATAAGGTGCACCTAATTGTTAATGCCAAATGGCGAGTCAGAAACTCCTATTAGCAGGCACCATCTATAAGCAAATCTAAAATAGTAGTACTTAAAGACTGCTTACCCATGATTAGCTAGGACTACAAGAGCGGTGATCCTCCCGCGCCCCTGACGCGCGTTTCGCGTGGATGGCTTTCTCAAAGGGGAAGTAGTAATAACATCCTGTCATGTGGCCCTTTTATAAGGAAACATAGTCATGCCGAGTAAACGGCTCATGCCTGCTAATAGGAGTTTCTGACTCGCCATTTGGCATTAACAATTAGGTGCACCTTATGGTTGGACTACCACATTTGTACTCTTTTCTGCCTTCCCAAGCCTTACTGTGGACTTGGTTTTTCCTCCTGCAGTAATTTTACTAGGGTCTCCTCTGGTTTACTGTTTTTCATGTATTGTATGTTATATTGATCGTTTCTATTTTGTATGAAATAAATTATTCTCTTTTTACGACTTATGGTGGCTAGAATACTCCTTTCTTTTGGTATTTTGCAATGTTGTATGGAGTTTTTTCACCGCAATTACAACCGCTATTTAAGTGGGAGAGTCTGATATAAATTATGCTCTTGGCCACTGTGAATTATCATGTATGGCTATGCAGCAGAGCAGGGAACTGAGCAGCGTCCATACAGGTAACAGACAACAGTATCCCAGCTGGTTAGGGGGAAAGGAGCAAAGGGTTAAAGCAGAGACATGCAGAGTAATGCCGGGGAAACAAGGTACAAACATACCGGCGTTACACTTGCCTTAGCTCCTGAATCCGTCCTCAGTCTGTACTCTTCCCCACCCAGAGAAAAGGGGAGTAATAGTGTACACATTACAATACACCAAAGAGACTAACAAGGTAATACAAACAGGGATAAAGGAAAATACCAATCATACAAATATACTCATACAAACAACTGAGGTAAACACTGGGGAGTGGAGTATGGGGTAAAACCAAAGTAGGAGGAGGGGAATTAGCACACACTCAAAACCTAGCAACAGTCTCAGATAAATCTACCAAACGCCTTCTCAAACGTCAACCACAAGCCACCATCTCCTAACCATGCAGCATGAAGCTAGATCTGGCAATGAGTGCTAGTTACCCTAGGGCTCAGATTATATAAGAGACGGGAGTGGATAACAGTGAACAACTGAGAGTGTTAATGCAGGAAAGCTTTGAAGAGCTCTCAACTGAGCAGATTAACCCCTGCACTGCTTAAAGAAACCTGTACCATTTAATATAAAGGTGAAGTGCTTCTACACAGTACATATAGCAGTAGGTGAAATCAGACACTGTAGTCTTCTGGCTCCTTTCTGTCGCGGTAAACCCATGATAATTGATTTCTGAAATAAAAATTAAAATGATTGCTTCACTCAAATGTCTGATTCTTTAAGAAGCTTTACAACATGACTAGGCCCATCAGGAAAGCCAAAATACAACTTGACTGTGAAGCGTCATCCATTGTGAGGTCAGACTTTTCGGCTCCAATTCATTAAGACTAGCACTTCGTCAGCTAGTCTTAATGATGGGCATGCAGGAATGAGATGCGCCAAATTCAATAAAAGGGTGGTCCAAAACTAAAGTTGATTTTAGTCCTAAATGTCTATCTATGTAATGTACTAACCTAATCGCTTTTCTCACTGTAATGTTTGTTTCGGGGACTGGGCTAGTCTCTGTTCTTCCTGCTCGCCGCATTCTCTCCTTTTCAATGCCCACTGACACTGTGCTCTCTTGCCGGCTCATCATTTGTCATTATAGCCAGTGAGAGAGCGCACTGTCACTGTGCATTGAAAAGGAATATAGCGCATGGAATTCATGTGTTTCATTTGATAATCGACGCATGCTCAGTAGAGCAGGGACTAGCACAGCCCATGAAAAAGATGTAACTGATTACTCTTAGTTTCAGGGTGAGGACAGGAGCTGCAGCACATCCGAGTTGAGTATCCCCCACTATACACTGAGAGATTCTCAAACTAAACATAATCGGAATGCAAAAAAATAATAATACAGCAATTAAATTGAGTGGAAAGGGAACGATATGGAATATTTAATTAAAGTATATTTAGAAAAGTATTTAGATAAACAGACATTTAAGATTAAAATCAACTTTAGTTGTGGACCACCTCTTTAAGAGGCGCACAACATTTAATGATTAAGGTGTATTTTATCACAGGTGGGATCACGACTGGTGACCAATTTCATGTCAGACTGATGACAATCACCCACATTTACAGACTAAAAATTTACTAAAAAGGTTACTATAAAAGTTAATAAAATCTACCGGGAGCTGTTATTTAACATAGGCGCCAATGAGGAAGGACGTAGCTAACTTCTTCTTACAGGACTGCGTCTCTATATCATGTGCCATATATTGAAATTTATATAGGATTTTATTTTTTATTCTTTCTTTTTATGTTGCCCTCTGCTGGATGATGCAATTTTTACAGGTTGCCAAAAGACGTTTAAGAAGGAAACAACGGCTAGAACAACTTTGGAAAAATAAACTCCCCTTGGTAAGTTATTTCAGCCAAGATTTATTATATTACTGCCCTATATAGAAAAGAATATAGACTGAAATAGGTAGAAGGATTTTCAGATCAAAATGGAGTTGCCCTTTAAGTGAGTTGTGCTTAAAACAGAAAAGTTGCACATAGTACTGTTACATTTTTTGCATCTATTTTTGCAACACTTGGTCACCCCGACCAATAATCAATAAGGGTGTAGAAGAATCCATAGGGCTATAATAACAACGGAGCATGTGCAAACGGACTAAAAATGGGAAATCAAGTGCAATGTCTTCTGTGCTAGCTAATGGTGACTCAACGCTTTCATATTGTGAACTCAACATATAGTTTACATCATCCCAAATTGAGCAAGACCTTGATGTTTGGAACAGAGATAAGGATGTTCCTCTTATAAAAGCAAGTTCTGACCTATCCTCTCAATAATGACTCAGGCTTTTGAGAAGGGAGTTCACCCCGCCGGCAGCAAAGATACAATTTAAAGAAATGCTACATTATTGAAGGAGATGATCAACACTTGTCAATTGTTTTTGCATTTGAGTATAAATAAGATGTGATCAAATGATAATACCAGTGACAGGCAATATTAGGGTTCCACTTCTGACGACCCTACTATCATTTATTATAGTGCCATTTATTCCATGGTGCTTTACATGTGAAAGGGGTATACATAATAAAAAATAAGTGAGGGATACGTCTCCTGAAGATCATTTCTTGGGTCCTTCAATTATTTCAGTGATATTGTTATAAGCGTCCAAAGAACAAAGTTTTCCAAACTCTCCAATTTTGGTAATCTGTATTATGCGTAAGTCTTAGAAAAAAGGATCGGGAATGTCGAACTTTAACATGTCTGATCCTTTGGTTCTGAGGGGAGGAAATAAGCCACCTCCAAAGGTGTTTGGCAGTTCTTATTCCCCTACCAGCGGGTTAAGAACACATGTACATTTGATTGGTCTGAGCGTGAGTGCATGGAGAAGTCAGGGGAATGCCTGTTTGATTGCCGGCACCATTATGTTCTGTGGATACAGGGGAGGACATACACATTAGATTATCCTTTATTAAAGAAGTATACATGCTCTATGCCCTACAACATTTCATTTGCCAGGAAACTTTGCTCATGGTCATGTGCCAAGTTCTCTATCACAGTTCATTAGTAATTAAGAGCTAAGAAATAATGAATGCAGTCCATTTTATGTCCTACAGGGGCAGTAGTAAGCACTTTTATTTTTACTGTTAGGCTCGGATTAGATGGCGACTTTGACCATAACACTATTTACACATCCTAAGTTTTCTCTGTGCCGCTGCTACATAGCAAGTAAATGGGGTCACGTTGTGGCCTCTAGGGTACCGTCAGGTTGCAAAACATTCAACTGGCACTGTTTATGACTGGCTTCTTGCGGTCGCTATACCTTAGTGGTCATAATATGACCCCTTTCAGCTGCATTATACTGCGAAATATCAATAGTACAGAGCCAAAATCACTTTCTGGCCACAGCCTAAAGGTGGTGACGATCCAATTTGAACCCCTCTGCATCCCATTTCCATTTACCTTGTTGCTAGACATGTCTGTCACCCTCTGTTTTCATCAACTGCTCCAAGTATTATTGACTTTACCCATTAGATGATCTTCTTTGATGGAACTTCATTCTGGTCTTTGGTGTCTAAAGTGTGGGAAGGATTTGATCATCGAATTTTCAACAAAAGTCTATTATACTATATGGAGGGCACTGGGTTTGTATTATAGTATACGGAGGACCTTATGGATTGTATTATACTTTATGGAGGACTAAGGGGAGTACATTATACTATATGGACGACTATGGGGTGTATTATACTATATGGAGGACTAGGGGAGTGCAAAATGCAGCTTATTCATCAAGTGATTGGATTGGTTATGCCGGATCAAAAATCATTGTTCTCATCAGCACATCGCCTGGTGAAAACTGCAGATATGCTGCTAAGAGGATACTGTATGTGGACAGATTGATCTACTAGTGATCATTCTGTCCCCATCATTGTTCCTCAGCTTGTGTAAAGAGGCTGGGAAACAAGCGGCGAATTACTTCAATATTGTAGATCATACTCGTTTAGTGGCCTGAAATCAGCGCATGTAAGTACAACCGAAATGTTTCTGTGTGATGGTGCAATTTGTTAGCATCTGGAGTCCCATTTTAAACTTTTGCCTAGGGCCCCACTTTGCCTAAAACCGGCCCTGGGCCCAGGTACTGACCACCACTGTACAAGGTGTGGTCATCCGCTACATGTCATAACTGCAGGGCATTATAGCGAAGTTGTGCGGCCAAACAAAATGACATTTGCCCACTCTCTGATGCTTTAGCAGTATGGACAAGATTTTTTTTTTTCAAACTGCAAATCAAATATCAAAATGATCGAATTTGTGTTAAACTGAATTTCAGGAAATTCATCTTGAACTTGATTCTCCAAGTCGATCCGCTCATCTCTACTGTATAGTCTTAGCTGCAATTTTTGGTGGAAAGAAAGTTATCCACATAAAGGGAAATTATCAGTACTGACTGGTATTAATCATTGGTATACTGCATAAATTAACATTGGATGGTTTCTCTTCATCCTGTTTAGCATTACAAATGTCATGGAAGCCATAAGCCTATTTCTTTTGCTTCAACACAATTTCCAGCCTGGTCACTGAGGTCACAA
The DNA here is from genome assembly GCA_033576555.1 of Oophaga sylvatica. Lineage (NCBI taxonomy): Eukaryota > Metazoa > Chordata > Amphibia > Anura > Dendrobatidae > Oophaga > Oophaga sylvatica. The sequence goes on along the minus strand of JARQOD010000003.1, from coordinate 67,003,908 downwards.
CATCTCCATGATCTCACACAGCGTATGGAAAACACTGCAAGCATTCCCAGCATCCTTTGTAACAAATCTATGGGATGACCCTCAGATGAGAATCCTCTCTTTAACATGTTAGAAAGTTGACAACAGCAGTTTTTGGTGTTTCCACCCACTTCTGTCTTCATGGCTCGAGAATTTGGAACTAATATGACTTCTTTAAAGAATTCTTATCAATAATAGGGATTGTCATGCTTAGTTGGGGGCCATGCACAGTCATTGTCTGGCCCCATTCCATTGAATGTCCAGGGAATGTCACCTGCTCAAAAGCAGGCACTATGATTAATAGATAATCTTTTCCTTTAGAGAATTTGGTACTTACGGGAAGAGGTTGCTCATCGTGGTTCGGGAAGAGTATGGGAAGAATACAAGAAAAAAAAGTTTCACAAGCTTAGTAATGACTAAATAATGAGTTGGATGAGGGGGGAACTAAATGGAGATAATCTGAAGGCAACTTGGAAAACTGTGTAAATAAGTGGTAGGCTGTGTTCCCATTATTGCCTGACGAATTTTAGTTCCTATAGTCAAATCACCATAAAGATATTTATACGGGAACTCAATAATTATTAGAAGTGGTTAACGGGCCATGACGCAATCAAGAGAAGCACCAAATTTAAACTCTTGGAAAAAGGGATAGGAGAACCTCAACATCTATTGTGGTTGTCACTTGGACCAGTATAGCTGTTGAAGGGGTCCAGTATGGATAGGATATGCTATACACATCCAATTGGGACAACTGAGGCTTGAGTCTATCTGGAAAACAATCTCAGAATTTGAGAAGTGGATCTATCCATTAATTTCTCCAGTCCTGCAAATTTCCAATTTTTTTGTAGAAATTACCAACTTGAGCTCATATAGAAATTAACAGAGAGAGATATGCAAATCCATAGCCACTTCTTAATTTCCGTCACAGTGTTTGGGCAATGTTCTCCAGATAGATGCAAGTCCCAGTAGACTGCATCTATTGAACATTTATGACATGTCCTTCTTGGGACAATTCCTTTAGGTTTCTAAAAGTAGATCATTTATGTAGCAATTGGTTTATTGCTGGCTGAGGGAACAGAATCTCCTTGTTCTTAATTTTATAGGGTTATTCCTCCCTAAAAAACACGGTATAACTTACTGATTTCTGGGGGTCCATTTGCAGTGGCAAAGCCTCGTTCTCAATATTACAGAACCCTGATTTCGGGACCGCTGGGATCTCAGTTGTCAGATACTCAGTGATCAGCAAGTCTTCTGGGTGGGGAATAACTTGTTTTTTTTTTAGGGGGTTGGGGATAACCCTTTCATTTCTTAAAAGAGGCTTGCGATTTTGCAAGTTAACTGTCACGTTCCCCAGTGTACAGTAGTCACTGTATAACACTGGGGGCACAGAGAGGACAAAACCAGAGTCACCACGAAGGTTGTCAGGGAGAAAGGATGAGGAGGGTGATATGATGCTGTGATCAGAGGTTGGGTCAAGGGTCTGGACCAGTGGTTGGACAAATCCAGTTGCAAAGCCAAAATCAGAATGATAATTCAGGAGCAATACTGCGACAGTAATGCACTTTAATCAACAGGCAAGGGATCCATGGTCTATTTTTCAATATTCTGCTGGGACGAATGACAACGGAGGGTGCTGTTAAGCACGGAAACCGAATGTGACCAATGACTGAAAGCAGAAGCTGCAGGCATAAGCAGAGAGATGTCAATAGAGTTAGGAAACTGTGAAAAGGAGAATTAAGTCACGGTGAGAGAGAGAACAGTGTGAAACCAAAGTCAACCAAGTTTAGAGACATCATCAAATGACATCCAGATATGAAATGTTTCTCCGGAACTGTGACAAGGCAGGTGTCCTGGAGCAGAAGTGCCCAGATTAGGAAGGGTAAAATTACCATGGTCATGCAAGGCGAGAAGGAAGTATAAAACCATGGAGTGGGCCACGGTAAGTAACACCTATGTACTTGACCGTGGTATGGTAATTCCACCATGGGAAAAATCCTAGGCTATGTGAACAGATCCCACCAGTTTAGCTTTTGAGAACAGTTTATATCAGTTATCTATTTTCAGACTAGTAATACTGTTTGGCAATAGCCTTAGTGTTTTTTTCCAAGTTTAACTGTGTAGCCCAGCTGTGACTGGAGCCACATGTTACCCTGGAGGATGCATGAAATGTAAATCCATGATAACCTATAAGCACACAACACTTCACATTTTCTCTGGTTCCACCAGAGGGAGCCCTTGAGACGACAGTAGTGAGAAGAAGGCAGTCTAGCTGAGAGTTAGCTAGTCGTTGGTTTTACCTCAGAGTGTCAGATCTTGTCAGAGTGTGTTGCAGAGCAGACAAGCTAGTTACCTCAGACGAGTAGAGAGGGAAAGACTAGCCAAAGAAAGACTTATCTGAAAGCCTGAGGACTTCAGGACTTACTCAGCTTACATCGTGGAGTCCAGTGTAGTGGAAAGGATTGCCACTTAAGGGTATGCCACACTAAACAAGGACACTAACGAGATCGCTAAAATACGTCACTATTTAGCGATCTCGTTAGTGACGCTGTTGTGTGTGGCATGTAGCAACGACGTGGCCCCTGCTGTGATCTCGCTGATCGTTCACTAGAGTTCTGGACCATATTTAGATCGTTGGCGTCCCGCTGGTGAGCCTATATCGCTGTGTCTGGCACCTTTTGTGAACGATGTGCGCTGTTTTTTACATCGCAATGACCGCCAAAGTCGTTAAGGAGATCGCTAACCGCTTATGCATCGTTAACGAGATCGCTAAGTGTGGCAGCTACTAGCGACATTAAAACGATCACAAAAATGATCGCATTAGTATGCGTCGTTATCGTGATCGTTAGCGGGAGCATTTAGTGTGGCAGTACCTTTAGTCTGGTCAAAGTTGAGTCCACTGAGAGTGCTTCAGCGAGCGTTTCAGTAAGTAAGCGTGCCGACGCTTGAGAGCGGTGAAGAAAAGAAAGCTGACATCTGCTGCTAGTTTGTGCTTATGATAGTGGTGAGAGTAGGACGAAAGGCAGGTGAAAGAAAGAGGAAAAGAGAGTGACCGAGGTCAACCAGCATTGATAGCTTACCTCCACTCTGCACCACCGGACATCGGGTCCACGCTTACCAGCATCTGCACGACTGGTAGGAGACACCGGAGACCCTGGATTTCAAGTCGCAGGGGCCCAGCAGTGCTGATACGTAACCGAGGTTAGGAAGACGGGGATCTGGCAGGTACCGCCACAAAGACACTGTTCTGTCCACAAGAAGACCTCACCACAAGGTCAGCCGGGCGTAGCTGAAAACACGGGTGTTAAGCTTTGTTTTATGCAAGTCAGAAACTCACACACATTAAAGGCGTAAGGAGGCCCTACACCTACTCAGTGGATTACTGGACGTGCATCCTCCACCCTGACAGATTCCCGGGACGTGCCTGCAAATATCACCAGTAAAGGTACAGAAAGAGACTTGCTTGTGTGTGTCTGCATTATTGCTCCTGCACCCCTACACCGCCATATACTCTGAGGAATCAGTCTTGCCTGTGGGAGACTTAACACCTTGCTGCCCCAAACCCTCAGAGGACCTACCCTGCAGCGCTGGTCACCCTGACCAGGAACCACAGGTGGCGTCACCAACATTCTATCATCCCCTGTAAATATCCCCTTTAGTGAGCGCCCAGGGCAACGGACCGAGCTGCGCTACCCGTGACATCCCCCAGTGAAGTGAACGGGCTCGGTGCCGAGTACCCCAAAGCCCTGGTATGTGCGACTCATTATTTGGCATCACGAACAGGATACGAAGCTCGCTATACGTGAGTCCTGTGTGCCTGAAGTGGACTGTTTTTGTGCTATAGACTGTGTCGCTGTTTTTGAGATTTTTGGCGCCAATTGTCCGCCATTACCCGCCAAATTGCAGCGCTACAGCGCAAAGAGAAGGGGCGTACCTGCAGAAAGCGCGCGGAGTCCCGGACACGCCCCCAACGCTGACGCGGCGGCAGGTCCTGTGGAGAACTTCAGTGATCGCTCTGACGTCAGAGCGCCGGCGACGCAGGTCCTTCCACATCGCTGTGCCTGGCAGAGCTGCAGCCTTCAGGAGAAGGTAGGCCACGCTTAACTAGGGGGGCGCAGACATGTCGCAGCCGCAAGCTGACAGCGCGGCCCAGGGCGACCGCTCCGGTGACTTACCCGCCGGCGCTGCCGCGTGGGGTGGAAACGTTGGCCCCTCACCAGGTCCAGTGGCCCCGATAGTACCGCTAACGCTGCCATACATGCCTGGAGCGAAGTGGCTCCCTCAGTACAGCGGTAAGCCAGATACCCTGTCAGGGTTTAAACGCAAAATATGCAGCATAATGGACATGTATCCTATGACGGAGAAACAAAGAGCTGCAGTGGTAGTAGGACAACTGACTGGTGCTGCAGAAAGGGAAGTAGAGACTTGGACAGCTGCAGACCAGGAATCAGTGCTTTCAATTTTCTTAAAACTACAGACTATTTTTGAGGACAGCACTGAAACGGATCTCCGGATGAGGTTTTACCAATGCTCCCAGAGACCAGATGATAGTATTAGGGACTACGCCTGCCGACTACAGGGGGCCCTGCGAGCTCTCAAACAGGTCAACCCTATAAGTGCTATTAATGAAAGCAAAATGTTGAAGGAACAGTTTGTACGGGGACTGAGGTCCCAAGCTGAAAGCAGAACTGTGCACTGGTGGTCCTTGGATCATCCTGACGCTACCTTTGATGCCCTAAAAGATATGGCTATAAAAGGACTGCGACCCCTGGAGAAGCCTGAGGTGGCAACCCAGTGTCACCCGGGTGAAGCCACTCTAAAGCCAGCAGCATCCACCTTTTCCCCGCTGGTGGCGGAAGCCAAAACGCAGGTGGCGCCCCCTACTGAGTTGGACTGTCTGCGCTCAGAAGTGCGCCAGCTGACTAAAAACCTGGCCGCTGTAATGAGTGCCCTGCAACTGCGGAAGGAGGAAGGAGGAAAGATCTTGCTGGCCGACTGCCCAGAGGATGTCCCTTGGATGAACCGGAGGAGGACGTCGCCCCACCGGAGGACAACGCCACCCCCAGGAGCGACCCCTGATCAGCACCATCCTCGCCGAGAGATCATCTGCTACCGTTGCAACAGAGAAGGTCATCTGGCCCGACAGTGTCCTTTAAACAAGCAGATCATGGGTCCGAGGGCCAGCACCCAGGACTAGACTCTTTAGGCCCCTCAGACTGGAACCGCAGGTTTTTGGGAGGAAGACCCTACCTGTCCATCATCCTGGACGGGATCGCAATCCCTGCCCTGCTGGACACTGGATCTCAGGTGACCATCATACCTGATGTCCTGTATAATAAGTTTTGGTCCATGGACAGTCTCCAGCCCCCGAGCCCTGACTTTGCTGTGTATGCCTCTAATGGTCTCCCTGTTGATATACTTGGAGCCAAAAATGTGGACGTAAAGGTGGGCAGAGTGGAGCTGAAGGACCAGGGACTCTTAGTAGTAAAGACTGTAAATGAGTAGAATGGCTTAAATGTGGTTTTAGGTACAAACATTATTAGTAACTGTCTGGGAGAAGTTGTGTTTTTGCTCCAACAGCTCGCCGAAGTTGCCAGGCCAAAGCAAAAGGGAGTGATCCAGAGGGAGATCCGGGCCCTGATGTGCCAACAGCAAGCGAAGCTGACAGATGGTGAAATTGGTAATGTACGGGTGACAGACCCGAACCCCATTGTGAGACCCCCAATGAGTGAAATGCTTATATGGTGTAGAGCAGCAATAGGTCTGAGAGGACAGAACTACCAAGCAGTAGTAGAGCCCCATTGTTCAGAGCACAGACCTACACTCTTGACTGCTAAGGGGTAGTAGAAGTACGAAATGGGAGAGTACCAGTACGTCTTCTCAACTGGGGAGAAGATGAAGTGAATTTACCACGCTATGACACTGTTGCTAAATTACATACCGTAGATAACAACTCCATTCTCACGACCGAGTCCTTAGCCTCCCGCCAACCAGCGGAGGATAATGACCCAGCAACCCAGGTGGAGGATTGGTGTCAGCAGCTCCATGTCGGGACAGACACTACTCCAGCCCACCAGAAACAAGGAGTACTACGAGTGGTACAGGAGTACACACAGGTATTTAGCAAACACCCACTTGACTTTGGGACAATTAAGGGAGTACAACATCATATACCTACAGGCAGCCATCCTCCTATCAAAGAGCGGTACAGGCCTATACCTCCAGCACACTACCAGAAAGCTAAGGAGATGTTGCGTGACATGAAGGAAGCAGGGGTGATAAGGGATAGTTGTAGTCCCTGGGCAGCACCTCTAGTCCTAGTTAGGAAAAAGGACGGAAGCATGAGAATGTGTGTAGACTACAGACAAGTAAATCGCATTACACATAAAGATGCATACCTGTTGTGAATGTGTTAGAAATGAATTCTGAGCAGAAGCTCCCTCTGGTGGTTACAAACAGTACTGAACTATTCAATGAAGATTGTGAAGATTGGCAATCAGGTGTTACAGACTGGTCTTATATAAGGGAGGTTCCCTCCCATCAGGGTTGCCGGTGATCAATTGTTCTTGTCTCAACTTTGGTTCCTGGTTCACTTGGAAGTTTGCTGTGTCTTGCCTGCATCTTCTGCTAACAGATAAGATATTTTCTGCTTTTATTTTTGTGCTTGCTTTTTGCATTTTGTCCTGCACTTCTGTGGAGGTCAGCCAGGTCCCCTCCGGGGCTTGTGCTCCTCTCAGTTTATCTGAGCCACTGTTATTTTGTTCATTTGCCTTTTCCAGTTTTTTCAGTGGCTGCTGCTTAGTTTTGTTACACCAGAGAACTAATTTAGGTGGTAGAGGTCGTGTGATCTCAGGTGTTTTTGCAATTAGTGCGTTGGTATTTTTTTAGGGTTTTTTGGATTGCAGTAAGTGTCCTTCCTATCCTTTTCTTTCTAGGAAGATTGGGCCCCAATGTTTGCTCATACTATTTTCTGTCTGTGTCTGTATTTCCTCTTGTCTAACCGCCATTACATGTTTGGGGGCTTCCTATGTTCTTTGGGGATCTGCTCCGGGGCAGATAGTTTTCCTCTTTCTATCTTTAGGTGTAGTTATCTTCTCAGGCTGTGACGAGGCGTCTAGGACCAACGTAGGTACGCTCCACGGCTGCCTTTAGTTGTGGTGGTTAGTCAGGGTACTGCAATCCAGTAGATTCCAACCTCTCTGGTGTATTGCCTTTTTTGCCTGCTCTCCTCAGCTACCAAATCATAACAGTATCACCGGCCAAACTGAAAATTATATGGTACTCACAGAAGGGAAAGATAGTGTAAAAAAAAAAAAAAGTTGTCAGAGTTGTCAGAGATATATATATATATTTTTTCTTTCCCTCTTTTTCTCTGGGTGCTGAGGATTTTTTTTCTCTCAATGGAGTTTGCACAGTTGTCTGGCCGTGTGGATCAGCTTGCCACTGAAGTTCGGAGTATTGCTACCTATCTTGCAGGGTTGCCGGTTGTGGAACCTAGGATCCCCATGCCAGATTTGTTTTTAGGGGATCAAGCTAAATTTCTGAATTTCAAAAATAACTGTAAGTTGTTTTTTGCCTTAAAACCTAAGTCCTCAGGGAACGCAGCACAGCAGGTTCAAATTGTCATCTCTCTCCTGCGTGGCGATCCTCAGGATTGGGCTTTTTCCCTGACACCTGGGGATCCTGTTTTGAGCAATGTTGATGCATTTATTCTGGCTCTGGGGTTATTGTACGATGAACCTAATGTCACTGATCAAGCTGAAAAAGCCTTGTTGGCATTAAATCAGGGGCTTGAGGACGCTGAGTTGTACTGTCAGAGATTCCGAAGGTGGGCAGTCCTGACCAAATGGAATGATGATGCTATGGCAGCCCTTTTTCGGAAGGGTCTGTCAGAGAATGTAAAAGATGTTATGGTGGGTTTCCCTGCTCCCTCTGGTCTCAATGATTCTATGTCATTGGCGATTCAAATTGACAGACGTTTGCGTGAGCGTTAGAGTTATGCGTAGAATAGTGTTGCCTTGTGAACCAGCTTCTGAACCCATGCAGTGTGATAGAGTGGCTTCTGGGGCACAGCGTCATGAGTTTCGAAAACGCAATGGGTTATGTTTCTACTGTGGTGACGCCTCTCATGCTATTTCAGTCTGCCCTAAGCGGGGAAGACGTTTTGCACGCTCAGTTGTCTTGGGTAGTGTTCAGACTAAATTTCTGTTGACTGTTACCCTGATTTGCTCCCTGTCCACATTTTCTGCTCAGGCTTTTGTTGATTCGGGAGCAGCTATTAACCTGATGGATTTTGATTTTGCTAAACGTTGTGGGTTTCCCTTGATACCCCTACGGAAGTCTATTCCCCTACTGGGCATTGATTCTACCCCTTTGGCTGAGAATAAACCCCAGTCCTTTACTCAGGTGATAATGAGGGTTGAACCTGATCATCAGGAGAGTTGCAAATTTTTGGTGCTGTATAATCTGCATGACATTATTGTACTAGGTTTCCCTTGGTTACAGTCTCATAATCCTGTTTTGGATTGGAAATCTGTGTCTGTAACCAGTTGGGGCTGCCAATGTGTTAATGCCAACACTCCTGTTTTTTCTGCCTCTCCCCAGGCTCAGGATGTTCCTGACTTTTTGACTGATTTTTCTGATGTGTTTAGCGAAAGTAAATCTGCATCCTTGCCCCCCCATAGGAGCTATGACTGCGCTATTGAATTAGTGCCTGGTAGTAAATTCCCTAAAGGTCGCCTTTTTAACTTGTCTGTACCTGAACATGACGCTATGCGGTCTTATATCAAGGAGTCATTGGAGAAGGGTCATATCAGACCATCCTCTTCACCCTTGGGTGCCGTTTTTTTTCTTTGTGGCCAAAAAGGATGGTTCATTAAGGCCGTGTATTGATTATCGTCTCTTGAACAATATCACTGTGAAATATCAATATCCGTTACCCTTGATTTCTGACCTGTTTTCCAGGGTGAAAAGTGCTACTTGGTTTACCAAGCTTGACCTCAGGGGGGCGTATAACCTTATTCGCATTAAGCACGGGGATGAATGGAAGATGGCATTTAATACCCCAGAGGGGCATTTTGAGTACCTAGTGATGCCCTTTGGGCTCACTAATGCTCCTTCCGTCTTCCAGTCCTTCATGAATGATATTTTCAGGGATTTTGTGGATACATTTCTGATTGTTTATTTGGATGATATCTTGATTTTTTCCAATGACTGGGACTCTCATGTGAAACATGTTCGGACTGTGTTCCAGATTTTGAGAGAGAATGCTCTGTATGTGAAGGGATCAAAGTGTCTTTTTGGCGTACAGAGGATCTCATTTCTGGGATTCATTTTGTCCCCATCTGTTATTGAAATGGACCCGGTCAAGGTTCAGGCCATCTGTGATTGGGTCCAACCTACTTCATTAAAGGCTCTTCAGAGATTCTTGGGTTTTGCCAATTTTTATCGTAAATTTATTGGTAATTTCTCTGTTATTGTTAAACCATTGACTGATTTGACCAAGAAGGGTTCTGATGTGGTGAATTGGCCTCCTGAGGCAGTCTCTGCGTTTCAGGAACTTAAGCAGAGATTCACTTCTGCTCCTGTTCTACGGCAGCCTGATGTTTCTCTGCCATTTCAGGTGGAGGTTGATGCCTCTGAAATTGGGGCAGGTGCCGTTTTGTCCCAAACAGATCCAGAGACCTCTAAAAGTAACCCTTGTGCCTTTTTCTCTCGAAAATTTTCTCCAACTGAACGTAATTATGACGTGGGTAATTGGGAGTTATTGGCCATGAAGTGGGCTTTTGAAGAGTGGAGACATTGGCTGGAGGGAGCCAAACATCAGGTGGTGGTCCTCACGGACCATAAGAATCTGGTTTATCTGGAATCAGCCAAGCGACTTAATCCTAGACAGGCCAGGTGGGCCTTGTTTTTCACACATTTTAATTTTGTGGTTTCCTTTCTTCCTGGCACTAAGAATGTTAAAGCGGATGCCCTCTCGAGGAGTTTCCTTGCGGATTCTCCTGAGTTATCTGATCCTGCTGTTATTTTGAAAGAGGGTGTAGTTCTTTCCGCCATCTCGCCCAATTTGAGACTGGCTCTGGAAGGGTCTCAGGAGGATAAACCCGAGCGCTGCCCTATTGGGAAATTGTTTGTCCCAGACCGATTGAAAAAGAGTGTGATGTCTGAGTTTCATTGTTCCACGTTGGCCGGTCATCCCGGAATTTTTGGTACCAGAGACTTGGTTAGTCGGTCCTTTTGGTGGCCTACTTTGTCTCGTGACGTCAGGGAGTTTGTGCAGTCCTGCGGGACTTGCTCTCGCTCCAAGCCTTGCTCTCGCTCTAGTGGTTTGTTGATGCCATTGCCTGTGCCCAAGAGACCATGGACCCATATCTCTATGGATTTCATTTCCGACCTCCCTGTTTCTCAGAGAATGACCGTTATCTGGGTGATTTGTGATAGGTTTTCCAAAATGATACATTTTGTGCCATTACCTAAGTTGCCTTCCTCCTCCGAATTGGTGCCTTTGTTCCTTCAGCACGTGGTTCGGTTACACGGCATTCCTGAGAACATTGTGTCTGACAGAGGAGTCCAGTTTGTTTCCAGATTTTGGAGGACTTTTTGTTCTAAACTTGGTGTTCAATTGTCTTTCTCCTCGGCTTTTCATCCTCAGACCAATGGACAAACTGAGAGAACAAACCAGACATTGGAGACTTATCTGAGATGCTTTGTGTCTGCTGATCAGGATGACTGGGTCTCTTTTTTGCCTTTGGCTGAGTTTGCTCTTAATAATAGGGCTAGCTCTGCCACTTTGATGTCTCCATTTTTCTGCAATTTTGGGTTTCACCCTCGATTTTCTTCGGGACAGACGGAGGCTTCTGTCTGTCCAGGTGTTGACTCTGTTGTGGAGCGTATGCAGCAGATTTGGGACCAGGTAGTGGAGAGATTGTCCCTCTCTCAGGAGAGGGCCCAGCGGTTTTCCAACCGGCATAGGACTGATGGTCCTTGGTTTGAAGTGGGGGACTTGGTCTGGTTGTCCTCAAGAAATATCCCTATGAGAGTTGCATCTCCTAAGTTTAAGCCTAGGTTCATTGGACCTTATAAGATCATGGAAATTCTTAATCCTGTTTCCTTTCGTTTACTTCTTCCAGGGACATTTAAGATCCATAACATGTTCCACAAGTCCTTATTGAAGAGGTTTGTCGAGCCAGTGGTTCCTATGGCTGCGCCTCCTGACCCTGTTTTGGTTGAGGGCAATCTGGAGTATGTGGTTGAGAAAATATTGGATTCTCGTTTTTCTAGACGGAAACTCCAGTATTTGGTTAAGTGGAGAGGTTATGGTCAGGAGGACAATTCTTGGGTGTTTGCTTCGGACATCCATGCTAGGAGACTGATCCGTGCGTATCACAGAGCTCATCCTGACCGACTTGGTTGCCCAAATGAGGGTTCGGTGACCCCTCCTCAAGGGGGGTACTGTTGTGAATGTGTTAGAAATGAATTCTGAGCAGAAGCTCCCTCTGGTGGTTACAAACAGTACTGAACTATTCAATGAAGATTGTGAAGATTGGCAATCAGGTGTTACAGACTGGTCTTATATAAGGGAGGTTCCCTCCCATCAGGGTTGCCGGTGATCAATTGTTCTTGTCTCAACTTTGGTTCCTGGTTCACTTGGAAGTTTGCTGTGTCTTGCCTGCATCTTCTGCTAACAGATAAGATATTTTCTGCTTTTATTTTTGTGCTTGCTTTTTGCATTTTGTCCTGCACTTCTGTGGAGGTCAGCCAGGTCCCCTCCGGGGGCTTGTGCTCCTCTCAGTTTATCTGAGCCACTGTTATTTGTTCATTTGCCTTTTCCAGTTTTTTCAGTGGCTGCTGCTTAGTTTTGTTACACCAGAGAACTAATTTAGGTGGTAGGGGTCGTGTGATCTCAGGTGTTTTTGCAATTAGTGCGTTGGTATTTTTTTAGGGTTTTTTGGATTGCAGTAAGTGTCCTTCCTATCCTTTTCTTTCTAGGAAGATTGGGCCCCAATGTTTGCTCATACTATTTTCTGTCTGTGTCTGTATTTCCTCTTGTCTAACCGCCATTACATGTTTGGGGGCTTCCTATGTTCTTTGGGGATCTGCTCCAGGGCAGATAGTTTTCCTCTTTCTATCTTTAGGTGTAGTTATCTTCTCAGGCTGTGACGAGGCGTCTAGGACCAACGTAGGTACGCTCCACGGCTGCCTTTAGTTGTGGTGGTTAGTCAGGGTACTGCAATCCAGTAGATTCCAACCTCTCTGGTGTATTGCCTTTTTTGCCTGCTCTCCTCAGCTACCAAATCATAACACATACCCTTTACCACGCATTGAGGAATCCTTAGCTGCCTTAAAAACTGCTAACTACTTTTCCACCCTCGACCTCACTAGTGGGTACTGGCAAGTAGCTGTGGCTGAGGAGGATCGGGAGAAGACGGCTTTCACCACCCCGATGGGACTCTGTGAGTTTGACAGGATGCCGTTTGGACTCAGCAGTGCCCCGGGAACGTTCCAGAGAGTGATGGAGAGTTGCCTGGGACATCTCAACTTTGAAACCGTGTTGCTGTACCTGGACGACGTAATTGTATACTCCAAGACGTATGAGGATCATCTGAAGCACCTGGCAGAGGTATTCGAGTCACTGTCCAAATACGGGATGAAACTGAAGCCTTCAAAGTGCCATCTGCTCAAACAAAAGGTACAGTACTTGGGACATATTGTCAGCTCAGAAGGAGTAGCGCCAGACACCGAGAAGGTCACTGCCATCCAGAAATGGCCAGAGCCGAAGAATCTCAAGGAGGTGCGCCAGTTCCTGGGACTGACAGGTTACTACAGGAGGTTTGTAAAGGACTACACCAAGAAAGCAGCGCCTCTGCAAGACCTCCTGGTAGGACAATCCCTCAAGAGCAGAAATCCTCCATTCCACTGGGGTAAAGAACAAGCTGAGGCATTCAAGGAGATGAAGGAGATCCTGACAGGCGATGAGATCTTAGCCTACCCTGACTACAGCCAGCCGTTCCTGCTGTATACTGCCAGCAATGAAGGATTGGGAGCTGTCCTCAGTCAGAAGCAAAATGGCCTGGAGAAAGTCATCGCATATGCAAGCAGGAAGCTCCGGCCGACCAAGAGAAACCCAGAGAACTATAGCAGCTTCAAGTTGGAGTTCCTGGCGCTGGTCTGGGCCATTACAGAAAGATTCAAGCATTACCTAGCCTCCAGCAAGTTCACTGCTTACACTGACAATAACCCCTTGACACATCTTGAAACAGCCAAGCTGGGAGCCATGGAGCAACGTTGGATGGCTCGGCTGTCGAACTATCAATTTACCATCAAGTACAGGGCGGGCCGTAAGAACGCCAACGCTGACGCCTTGTCCAGAATGCCGCATGAGTCCGACACGGAAGAGGAATTGGATGATCTAGAAGAGATTGAGCTACCTGCATTCCACAGAAATGGGATGATCCACGAGCAACGAGCCTACAGGAGGCAGCGTGGTAAGACGTTAAACCCTTTACCTCACCACAGCTGGAAGGAGACCCAGAACAGTGACCCGGTTGTCAGCCGCATCAAGGAGCTGATAACTCAGGAAGGTTCCTCCTTGGAGAAGGATGCGTCTCAACAAGCAAAGCAGCTGTGGAACGAGAGAAGCCGGCTGTTTATCTACCGAGAGAATCTGTGCCGAAGGTACGTCAACCCCAGAACCCATGAGATGGTATGGCAGATAGTAGTCCCAAGAACAGACATCCAGATGGTGTTGGAAGCCTACCACGATCGAGCGGGGCACTTTGGCTGGAAGAAGCTGGAAACCCTGCTGAAGTGTCTTTTCTACTGGGTGGGAATGCGCAGTTCCATCGAGAAATGGTGTAAGAACTGTGCGTCCTGTAGCCTCCGAAGAAAAGACTACAGCAGCCAGAAAGCACCCCTGCAACCCACCAAGACGACTCGTCCCTTGGAGATCGTGGCATTGGACCATGTCAAGTTGTCACCCAGCCGGTCAGGATACTCGTATGCCCTGACGATGGTGGATCACTACTCCAGGTTCCTGGTGGTCGCCCCTGTCAAAGATCTGACAGCTGAAACAGCAGCAAAGACGTTTCAAGCGTATTTCTGCAGACCCCATGGATATCCAGAGCAAGTGTTAACTGATCAGGGTCCTGCCTTTGAAGCCGAGTTGTTTAAGGAATTCTGTCATTTGTACGGATGCAAGAAGATAAGAACCACACCGTACCACCCCCAAACAAATGGTCTCTGTGAAAAGATGAATCACATAGTCATTGATCTGCTGAAGATGGTACCACTTGAGGAGAGGAATCAGTGGCCAGACCTACTACCTGACCTGGTAGATCTGTACAATCACATACCGGTGAGTTCCACCAACTGCACTCCAGCCTACCTTATGCGAGCAAGACCAGAAAAACTGCCCATGGATTTGGAACTTGGTGTTGTAGAACCTGAAGCTGATGTTACTACTGAAGATTGGGACGCAAACCGACAGGAACAGTACAGGAGAGTACAAGCCTGCGTGGAAGATAGTCTCAATAAAGTAAGGGACAAGCAAGATGAGAACTACAACAAAAGTGCTCCAGCTAAACCTTTTGCACCTGGAGAGATTGTGCTAAAAAGGAAAAGAAGAATGCACAAACTAGACGATCAGTGGGAAAAAGAGCCATATGTCGTGCAAAATTCCAAGTTTGACAACAGTAAAACCTGTACCATTAGCAAAGATGGAGGAAAGACGACCACCACGGTATCCAGAGACCACCTAAAACTGTGTCCAGACATGTTAAAACTTCACGAGGAAGAACTTGTTATGGAAAAAGAGAAACCAGGTGAAGTCATACACACGGACCTAGGAGATTTTCCTGCAGATTGGCCTTGTATCGGGGACACTGTGATTATTCCAGTACTTCAATTTTACCAACCACAAGAAGCACCCCAACGTCGAGTTGAACCAGTTGCCGCAGCGGAAGAAATAGTTTGTGAGGAACTTGCTCTTGTAGCATCTCCAGAAGTAGAATCTCAAAGAATGGAATCTCAAAACGTGGAACCTTCAGATGTAGGGTCTCAGGAAGAAGAATCCCCTGGCGAAACAGAACCGCATCGCCCAGTCGCTAGTATGCTTGCCAGATCCCTAGAGAGATGGAGGCAGATTTACAGTTTGCCGGCATGCAGGACAGATAGGCCAGAGGCTACTATACCTGACACCACACCACGTAGGTCAGTACGCACAACGAAAGGAAGGTTACCTGTTAGGTACCAAGAGTAGGCCTAGCAAATTAATTCAGTGAACCAATATCCAAGTGTAAAAATGTAAATAAGATTTGTGTAAATATTTGTATATATGTTACTTGTATTATGAAACGTTTGAAGTGTCCTTACCTCCCGCAAGGGAAGAGTTATAATTATGTTTATTTGTTGATGTTATAAAAATTGTTTTCTTTTTCAGCCCGGGAGTGCTGATATTAACTAGGGGGGATGTGTAGCCCAGCTGTGACTGGAGCCACATGTTACCCTGGAGGATGCACGAAATGTAAATCCATGATAACCTATAAGCACACAACACTTCACATTTTCCCTGGTTCCACCAGAGGGAGCCCTTGAGATGACAGTAGTGAGAAGAAGGCAGTCTAGCTGAGAGTTAGCTAGTCGTTGGTTTTACCTCAGAGTGTCAGATCTTGTCAGAGTGTGTTGCAGAGCAGACAAGCTAGTTACCTCAGACGAGTAGAGAGGGAAAGACCAGCCAAAGAAAGACTTATCTGAAAGCCTGAGGACTTCAGGACTTACTCAGCTTACATCGTGGAGTCCAGTGTAGTGGAAAGGATTGCCACTTAGTCTGGTCAAAGTTGAGTCCACTGAGAGTGCTTCAGCGAGCGTTTCAGTAAGTAAGCGTGCCGACGCTTGGAGAGCGGTGAAGAAAAGAAAACTGACATCTGCTGCTAGTTTGTGCTTATGATGGTGGTGAGAGTAGGACGAAAGGCAGGTGAAAGAAAGAGGAAAAGAGAGTGACCGAGGTCAACCAGCATTGATAACTTACCTCCACTCTGCACCACCGGACACCGGGTCCGCGCTTACCAGCATCTGCACGACTGGTAGGAGACACCGGAGACCCTGGACTTCAAGTCGCAGGGGCCCAGCAGTGCTGATACGTAACCGAGGTTAGGAAGACGGGGGTCTGGCAGGTACGCCACAAAGACACTGTTCTGTCCACAAGAATACCTCACCACAAGGTCAGCCAGGCGTAGCTGAAAACACGGAGTTAAGCTTTGTTTTATGCAAGTCAGAAACTCACACACATTAAAGGCGTAAGGAGGCCCTACACCTACTCAGTGGATTACTGGACGTGCATCCTCCACCCTGACGGCTTCCCGGGACGTGCCTGCAAATATCACCAGTAAAGGTACAGAAAGAGACTTGCTTGTGTGTGTCTGCATTATTGCTCCTGCACCCCTACACCGCCATATACTCTGAGGAATCAGTCTTGCCTGTGGGAGACTTAACACCTTGCTGCCCCAAACCCTCAGAGGACCTACCCTGCAGCGCTGGTCACCCTGACCAGGAACCACAGGTGGCGTCACAAACATTCTATCATCCCCTGAAAATATCCCCCTTTAGTGAGCGCCCAGGGCAACGGACCGAGCTGCGCTACCCGTGACATCCCCCAGTGAAGTGAACGAGCTCGGTGCCGAGTATCCCAAAGCCCTGGTACGTGCGACTCATAACCAAACCCAACATTATCCTTCCTGGACTCATGTTCTAGCATGGTGGTATCTTTGAAGGTCCAACTTGTTGGGAGGTTTCTTGCAGTATACAATCTGCAATATACAAAAGGTGATATCTCTACTATGAGGCAGTCATGTATGACTAGCCATCATTACATAATATTTTCAACCAAGGTGATCATCCCTAAAATAATTGAGCAGAAAACACTTTCATCAACTATTTGGAGGAAAAGAAAAGCTTTCTTCAAAGACGTGTTACTTTAGAGAACTAAGCACTAGTTTAATTTTGCCTATAGCAAAGGTTCAAAGCTTCATGGTTGTGTTGCATCTCAAACGATCATCTTGTGCCTTGGCAAATTATGTAAAACCTCTTTAGGGGTAATTACAGAGGGAGAAGAAAGGAATATACCTCCAGAAGTCATAAAAAAAATGATGAAAGTCTTGGGAAGCCTTACCTCTGACCATGTTGTTAAAAAGTATACGAAGGTCTACCTGCCAGTTGCACTGATACCACAGAAACTTTTTGGGGGGGCATCTTATTAGGCAATTGGACTTTTTTCTTTTTCATTGGATATTTTAACAGGATCAGTGGTGGTCTCAGTGCTGAGGTATATGTGAGTATCCTACAAGAGGAGTTACTTAATATACTTAAGTACTATGGGTATGAAACGGACGATATAGTGTTCCAACTGGACAACAACATGAAGCATATGTCGAGATCGGCAAAAAAATGGTTCAGTGACAATGAAGTAGAGGTACTGGAATGGCCCCCACAGTCCTCAGACCTCAACCCAATCAAACATTTGTGGGTAGAAATGAAGAAAAAGCTGTATACATACCCAAGTGAATCGACCAGTATGCACCAACTTTGGGAATGTGTAGAAGAGACCTGAGATCAAATTTCAGTTGACACATGTTTGAATCTGATCGGCAGCATGCCCAGAAGGATTCAGGCAGTGTTGAAAGACAAAGGTGGACTTATAAAATACTAACAAAGTAATAAAAATTAAAATTTAGATCTTTTGGAGGAAAACTATAACAATGACAAGACATGACAAGAATCTGCACAACTAATCATATGCTAAATGGTTGCAAATCAAACTTGAGTATGAGATATCCAAGAAGATTGTCTGTAAAATGATGGCCGTCTCAAGTTCAAAGCAAAAGTGTATAATGAGATATGGAGCATGAAAGTAAAAAGTTCAAAACATTGTTACCCTTTTGCTCTTCACTGTAAATCAAAATATCATCAAGGTAGATCACAACAAACCTACCTGCCAGGTGACTAAAAAATGTCATTAACAAAGTGACAAAGTAACAAATGGCATCACAAGGTTTTCATAGTGTACTCCGGTGTATTGAAGTTTGTCTTCCACTCATCCCCCTCCTTGATGTGAATGAGATTATAAGCCCCCCTGAGACCCAGTTTAGAGTTTAGAAAGCCACTTGACTCCCACAATCTGATTAAAGAGGTCCAGGATAAGGCTACTTTCACACATCAGTTTTTTGCCGTCAGTCACAATCAGTTGGCTCGACGGATGGACGGATCCGTCCCAGATTGTGAAAAACTGATGCGACGGATCCGGTTTTTTCAACGGATCCGCTAGTTGGATCCGTTGAAAAAAACAGATCCGTCGCATCAGTTTTTCCATTCGTTTATTCCGTTTTTTGACGGATCCGGTTTTTAAAAACCAGCAATTCAGTGCGCTGTACAGTAAAATCACACTGGCATGTTTAATAAAGAATCGAAAGAATAGATATATACACATAAAATACACATATATATATATATACACACACATGTCATTGAGACACACATATATATATATATATATATATATATATATATATATATATATATATAGTATATATATATTTATAGTTCATATAGTTCTACATAGCATAATAGCCGCTAAATCAATTGCCGGCTTCAGTAAAATCATTACCAAACCCGACATGATATGACACATGGTTTACATATAGTAAACCATGTCATATCAAAACGATTTATATATGTCCGTGTTTGATCAATTTGGTAGTTTGTGTTAGGAAAAATTTGGAACTCTAGGCGTTAAATTTAAGGCTATAATCGCGGAAAAAAATTGCGTGGGCTTCTGCGCAATTTTCTCCGCCAGAGAGAGAAAGCCAGTGAGTGAGGGCAGATAATAGCCTAGAGAGGGGCCATTGTTTTTGGGCCCCCCCTGGCTACAAAAATCTGGCCCCAGCCACCCCAGAAAAGGCACATCTATAAGATGCGCCTTTTCTGGCACTTAGCCTCTCTATTCCCATTGCCTTTAGCAGTGGCTCATGGGTTAATAAGGGGTTAATGTCACTTTACTATTGAAAGGTGACATTAATCCCGGTTAATAATGGAGATGTGTCAATAAGACAACTATCCATTATTAATCCTATAGTAGTAAAGAATTAAATAAGACACACACATTAATTAAAAATTCTTTTAATGAAATAATTACACAAAGTTTTTGACCAAATTTATTATGCTGCCAATCCAACTGAATCCCTTGTTCTCCTGTAACCCAAAAAAAAAAAATAAATAACAATATACATACCTGTCTGCCGTTCAGTCAGGTCCTTCACTGCAATCCATCAAAAGGGGTTAACTAGTTTACAACTGGGACCAGTACTAATGCGACCGGCCCGGCTGTAAACCACTGCAGAATGAATGCGTCAGCAGTAGTCAGTGAGGCTGCGCAGAGTCCCTGGCTGACCTGAAGTGAAGTCGATAGCGTGGGAAAAAGTTCAGAAACTTTCCCACGTTAATCAGTTCATCTCCAGTCAGCTGGGGAGCCTGCGCAGACATGATTTCATTCATTCTGCAGTGGTTTACAGCCGGGCTGGTCGCATTAGCACTGATCCCGGTTGTAAACTAGTTAACCCCTTGTGATGGATTGCAGCGGGGGACCTGACTGAACGGCGGAGAGGTATGGATATTGTTGTTTTTTTACAAAAAACAATGGACCCTCTGTAGGCTATTAATATCGGCCCTCACTCACTGGCTTTCCCTCTCTGGCGGAGAAAATTGCGCAGAAGCCCACGCAATTTTTTTTCACGATTATAGCCTTAAATGTAACCCCTAGAGTTCCAAATTTTTCCTAACACAAACTACTAAATTGATTAAACACTACATATATAAATCGTTTTGATATGACATGGTTTACTATATGTAAACCATGTGTCATATCATGTCAGGTTTGGTAATGATTTTACTGAAGCCGGCAATTTATTTAGCGGCTATTATGCTATGTAGAACTCTATGAACTATAAATATATATATACAGTACAGACCAAAAGTTTGGACACACCTTCTCATTCAACGATTTTTCTGTATTTTCATGACTGTGAAAATTGTAGAATCACACTGAAGGCATCAAAACTATGAATTAACACATGTGGAATTATACATTACACTTTACAAAAAAGTGTGAAACAACTGAAAATATGTCTTATATTCTAGGTTCTTCAAAGTAGCCACCTTTTGCTTTGATTACTGCTTTGCACACAGAAAAAGTGAACGGATGGACTGTACATGCCTGGTTCCCACCGTGAAGCATGGAGGAGGTGGTGTGATGTGTGGGGGTGCTTTGCTGGTGACACTGTTGGGGATTTATTCATAATTGAAGGCATACTGAACCAGAATGGCTACCACAGCATCTTGCAGCAGCATGCTATTCCATCCGGTTTGCGTTTAGTTGGACCATCATTTATTTTTCAACAGGGCAATGACCTTAAACACACCTCCAGGCTGTGTAAGGGCTATTTGACCAAGAAGGAGAGTGTTGGGGTGCTATGCCAGATGACCTGGCCTTCACAGTCACCAGACCTGAACCCAATCAAGATGGTTTGGGGTGAGCTGGACTGCTCACCGCTTCAATTTTGAATAATTCCCAACAGTGTCACCAGCAAAGCACCCCCACACCATCACACCACCTCCTCCATACTTCACGGTGGGAACCAGGCATGTAGAGTCCATCCGTTCACTTTTTCTGCGTGCAAAGCAGTAATCAAAGCAAAATTTGGCTACTTTGAAGAACCTAGAATATAAGACATATTATCAGTAGAGTTGAGCGATACTTTCCGATATCCTAAAGTATTGGAATCGGAATGGTACCGCCGATATCACTAAAATATCGGCGATACCCGATACCGATACCGGAAGTCCCATGTAAGTCTATGGGAACAAAATATCGCAACTAAAAAAACCCCATTCTTTCCTTGTAAACAGTAAATATACACACATAGAATACATATATATATATATACATGTCATTGTGACATATATATATACATATATGTATAGTTTATACACTTCTACATAGTAAAATATCCTCTGATTTAATTGCCGGGTAAAGCCGGCTTCAGTGAAAAGACAGAAGCACCCGACATGAAATGACACTTGGTGTACATAGGGTTAACCATGTCTTTTCATGTCGTTTGCTATCTGATTTGCACAAACAATTAAATCAGACTATGTGTGCAAAATTTCACACCTGTAGGGGTTAATTAAAGGTGTAAATTCGTTGTAAAAAAAACGGACTTTTTTGCTACGAATTTACACCTTTAATTAATCCCTACAGGTGTGAAATTTTGCACACATAGTCTGATTTAATTGTTTGTGCAAATTAGATAGCAAAGGACATGAAAAGACATGGTTAACCCTATGTACACCAAGTGTCATTTCATGTCGGGTCACCCGACATGAAATGACACTTGGTGTACATAGGGTTAACCATGTCTTTTCATGTCCTTTGCTATCTAATTTGCACAAACAATTAAATCAGACTATGTGTGCAAAATTTCACACCTGTAGGGGTTAATTAAAGGTGTAAATTCGTTGTAAAAAAACGGACTTTTTTGCTAAGAATTTACACCTTTAATTAACCCCTACAGGTGTGAAATTTTGCACACATAGTCTGATTTAATTGTTTGTGCAAATTAGATAGCAAAGGACATGAAAAGACATGGTTAACCCTATGTACACCAAGTGTCATTTCATGTCGGGTTCTGCATTTTCACAAAAGCCGGCAATTGAATTAGCGGCTATTATACTATGTAGAAGTGTATGAACTACAAATATAAATATATATATATATGTGTCACAAATTCAATGACATGTATATATATATATATGAGGTGTAAAATTGCTGAAAAAAAATGCGTGGGCTCCCGCCCTATTTTCGCAACCAGACAGACAAAGCCAGTGAGTGGGGGCAGATAATAATAGCCCAGAGAGGGACCATTATTTTTGCCCCCCCCCCCGGCTACTAACATCTGCCCCCAGACACCCCAGGAAAGACAAATCTATAATTAGATTCGCCCTTTCTGGCACTTTGCCCGTCTATTCCCATTGCCCTGTAGCGGTGGCGAATGGGTTAATATGGGGTTATAGCCACCTTGCTATTGAAAGGTGACCTTAAGCCAGGTTAATAATTGATAGCTGTCAATTAGACAACTATCAATTATTAATCCTATTGCATGAAATAAAAATAAAACACACACACTTTAATTAAAAATCATTTTAATGAAATAAAGACACATGTTTTTGACCATCTTTTATTTTACTGCAAAAACCATTTCCTGTAATAAAAATAAAATAAAAAAGCAAAATTATTCTTACCTATCCCATGCACAGTCAGGTCCCACGGTGTAATCCTTCAGAAAGGGTTAATGTTTACTGCAGGGACCGCAGCTAATGCTGCAGCCTCACAGTAAACCCCAAATGAATGAGTTCCTCTCCTGCCTGACAGGAGAGTAAAGGCTGGGTGTCACATAACGATACACCAGCGATCCCGACAACGATATGCACTTGTCAGGATCGCTGGTGTATCGCTACATGATCGCTGCTGAGCTGCCAAACAGGCAGCTCAGGCAGCGATCTGGGACAGCGACACTGCGGGTAACATCGCTTAAGGGCCCGTCTCACATAGCGATATCGCTACCGAGATCGCTGCTGAGTCACTAGTTTTGTGACGCAGCAGCGAGCTCACCAGCGATATCGCTGTGTGTGACATTCAGCGACGATCAGCCCCCCTGCCGGGTATCGCTGATCGTCGCAGAAATGTCAGGACCTTTTTTTGATCGCTGGTTTCCCTCTGACAGGCACGCATCGCTGCGTGTGACAGGCGGGAGACCAGCGATCCGCTGGTAACCAAGGTACACAGCGGGTTTCCAGGCACCGCGCAGCGCTTGGAAACCCGCTGTGTACCTTGGATACCAGCTCCCTGCATCAGGGCGCTGGTATCCAAGGTACACAGCGGGTTTCTAGGCACAGCCCCGCGCCTGGAAACCCGCTGTGTACCTTGGTTACCAGCGGATCGCTGGTCTCCCGCCTGTCACACGCAGCGATGCGTGCCTGTCAGAGGGAAACCAGCGATCAAAAAAAGGTCCTGACATTTCAGCGACGATCAGCGATACCCGGCAGGGGGGCTGATCGTCGCTGAATGTCACACACAGCAATATCGCTGGTGAGCTCGCTGCTGCGTCACAAAACTAGTGACTCAGCAGCGATCTCGGTAGCGATATCGCTATGTGAGACGGGCCCTTAAGTGGAAAGCTTAATTGATTGCTTTCCACTTTCACTTCAGGTCAGCCAGGGACACCATCAGTGACGTCAGAGGGAACTGATTAACAAAAATAGGGGTTCCCTTCGAAAAAAAAAATGGCGTGGGGTCCCCCCTATTTTTGTTAACCAGCCAGATGAAGCAGACCGCTGAGGCCTGGATTTTCAGGCTGTTAAGGAGCCAAGATCCATGGACCTTGCCAGCCTGATAATACCAGGCCACAGCAGTCTGCATATCTTGGCTGATTAACAAAAATAGGGGATCCCCTCGAAAAAAATTGGCGTGGGGTCCCCCTATTTTTGTTAACCAGCCAGATGAAGCAGACCGCTGAGGCCTGGATTTTCAGGCTGTTAAGGAGCCAAGATCCATGGACCTTGCCAGCCTGATAATACCAGGCCACAGCAGTCTGCATATCTTGGCTGATTAACAAAAATAGGGGATCCCCTCGAAAAAAATTGGCGTGGGGTCCCCCCTATTTTTGTTAACCAGCCAGATGAAGCAGACCGCTGAGGCCTGGATTTTCAGGCTGTTAAGGAGCCAAGATCCATGGACCTTGCCAGCCTGATAATACCAGGCCACAGCAGTCTGCATATCTTGGCTGATTAACAAAAATAGGGGATCCCCTCGAAAAAAATTGGCGTGGGGTCCCCCCTATTTTTGTTAACCAGCCAGATGAAGCAGACCGCTGAGGCCTGGTTTTTCAGGCTGGTAAGGATCCAATATCCATGGACCTTGCCAGCCTGATAATACCAGGCCACAGCAGTCTGCTTAGCTTGGCTGGTTAACAAAAATAGGGGATCCCCTCGAAAAAAAAAAAACGGCGTGGGGATCCCCCCTATTTTTGTTAACCAGCCAAGTAAAATGCAGACTGCTGCGGCCTGGTATTAAAAGACTGTCAAGGCCCATGGATTTTGGCCCTCAACAGCCTGATAATACCAGGCTACAGCAGCCCCACATTTGGCGCATCAAAAGATGTGCCAATTGTGGCACTTTACCCGGCTCTTCCCACTTGCCCTGTAGCGGTGGCAAGCGGGGTAATAAGGGGTTAATGTCACCGTTGATTGCACGGTGACAATAAGCCCGGTTAATAATGGAGAGGCGTCAATAAGACACCGATCCATTATTAATCCCAAAGTTATTAAATGTTTAAAAAAAAGACAAAGCAAGAAAAAAGTATTTTAATGAAATAAAAGAGACAACACAGTTTTCATTAATTTTATTATACACTCATTCCTGCGACGCCATCGATCTCCTGTAAAAAAAGAAAAAAAAACAAACCAACAGTATACCACCTGTCCGACGCAGTCCATAGTAACGACAGTCCCACGACGATCCAACTCTGCTACATCGCAATGACAGGCAGAGCCTGTCATCGCGACGCAGCACAGCTGATTACCTGCTTCCCCGGCGGTGACGTCATCGGACTGACTGCTTTACGGCCGGGATTACCCAGCAGTCACTGCAGTTATCGCGAGAAACTGCATGTGACCGCCGGGGAAAGAAGATGGCGGCCATGAAGCAGTCCAGGCCGTGACCGCCGGAGATCTTCTGCCAGGTAAGTGCCGCTGACTCCTGACAGACCCGACCGACGGACACTGACAGTGACAGTGACAATCCCGATTCCGGTATCCGATAAGACGAAAATATCGGAACTCGGAATCGGAATTCCGATACAGCCAATATCGGCCGATACCCGATATTTGCAGTATCGGAATGCTCAACCCTAATTATCAGTTGTTTCACACTTTTTTGTAAAGTGTAATGTATAATTCCACATGTGTTAATTCATAGTTTTGTCTCAATGACATGTATATATATATATATATATATATATATATATATATTTGTATTCTATGTGTATATATCTATTACTTGTTTGTGTTTTAATCTGTCAGGAGCATGCTCGGTTAAAAAAAAACGAATCCGTCGCCAGAATCCGTCATTTGACAGATGACAACGGATCCTGCGCCCATAAGCTTCCATCATAGTAAACGACGAACCGCAATGGATCCGTCGCTGTCTGATTTTTTGATGGAGACAAAAAACGTTGCTTTGTGTGTCATGTCTGGCCGACGGACCAAAAATTTGTTACGGATGAAACGTACGGCCATCCTTCGCAATCCGTCGCTAATACAAGTCTATGAGGAAAAAATGGATCATGCGGCATCAGTCGCTGGATCCTTTTTTTTTCCAAAAACGATGGATTGTGACTGATGGCAAAAAACTGATGTGTGAAAGAGGCCTAAGAGGGAGAGAGTATGGATCCCTGACCATTATCCAATTGAGTTTGCGAATGTCTAGACAGGGGCATAACCCCCTGTCATTTTTCTTCACAAAGAAAAACCAAGCAGCAACAGGAGATGAAGAAGGTTTGATGTGACCCTTTGACAGACTTTCTGAAATATAGTCCTTCAAGGCTTACCTCACTGGACCAGAGATATTGTATAACCTGCTCTTTGGCAGCTTGGCCCCAGGAATCAGATTAATGGCGCAATCATAAGAAGTATGTGGAGGAAGTTCTTAACACCCCTGTTCCGAAAACACATCCTCGAAGTCAGACATGTTTTCGGGCAGAGATTGGGTACCCACCCTGGCTAGTCGGGTGCTCAAACAATGTTCTTGGTAATA
>JARQOD010000003.1:66930080-66971329 GCA_033576555.1 Oophaga sylvatica | reverse complement strand
GGACCCTGGGCAAAAGTTTAAAGTGGGGCCCCTGATGCTCACATATTTCACATCACACAAACATTTCGGTTGCATTTACAGGTGCAGAGTTCAGGCTGTTAAACGAGTGTGATCGATGACATTGAAGTTGTTTGACGTTTGTTCCCAAGTTTCTTTACACTGCCTGATGAAGAATGATTGGTACAGATAGTCCTCGATACAGTATAATTCAGGTCCCATATAGTACATACAGTACAATGCACTCAACATAATCCTTGCTAGAGTATACTGCAGCTACACACACAGTATAATGCAGCCCCCTCCACACACAGTATATAATTCTGCCCCCTCCACACACCCAGTATAGTGCAGCTCCCCCACACACAGTATAATGCAACTCCCCAACACACATTATAGGGCAGCGCCCCTCCACACACAGTACAGTGCAGCTCCTCCCACACCCAGTATAATGCAGCTCCCCTCCACACACATTATAGTGCAACTCCCCTCCACAAACATTATAGTGCAGTTCTCCACACCCAGTATAATGCAGCTCCCCTCCACAAACATTATAGTGCAGCTCCCCTCCACACACAGTATAGTGCAGCTCCCATCCACACACAGTATAGTGCAGCTCCTCTCCACACACCCAGTACAGTGCAGCTCCTCCAAATACACAGTACAGTGCAGCTCCAGCCAAACACACAGTACAGTGCAGCTCCCCAACACACAGTACAGTGCAGCTCCTTCCAACACACAGTACAGTGCAGCTTCCCCCTCACACAGTACACTGCAGCTCCCCCACACAGTATAGTGCAGCTCCCCAGCACACAGTATAGTGTAGCTCCCCCAACACACAGTACAGTTCAGCTCCCCAACACACAGTACAGAGCAGCTCCCCAACACACAGTACAGTGCAACTCCCCAACACACAATATAGTGCGCACACACACTATAATGCAGCCCCCGCACTTACACACACACAATACTCACCTCTCCTCCTTGTTCCCCGCGCTGCTGCAGGCTCTGCTCCATTCTCATCAGCTCCACTGCTGGCAAAGCGTGGCACGTGATGAAGTGACATCATCGCACGCCCATGAGTCACAAGCAGAGGGGAAGTGATTGGAGAGAGAGCATTTAACGGTCTCTCCTCCATCACTGCTTTCAACTTAATAGGTGTCTATGATGCCGATAAGTTGAATCAGCGATGGGGGTGGCGCAGGGCCCCATCACGGCCGCGTGGTGTGCCTCTATTAGCGGCACGCCACTGGCTCAGCTGGGGGCCCCTGGAGGAGCGGAGCCTTAGGCAGCTGCCTGGTCTGCCTGCCCCTAACGATGGCCCTGGTGATAACATCATGCTTCATGGGATCATTACACAACACAGCAGTAAAGTCCTTCAGTAAAGGAGCATTTCTATGGAGGCTACATTCAGGCCCATGGGGCCCAAAAAACCTTGGAAAGCTGGAAGGCGCTGCTAATATTATTGCAACAGGCTCCATAGGGTTTAAGATAGAACGCTGCTCTTCGGCCCAATTGTAGGCAGAGCACGGTTATGGGGGTCTATAGAAAATAGATGCACACAGACCCTGGAGGTTAAGTGGTCCTAAAGATGCTTTTGCCACCAATCTAGGTAGGTAATGGTACTGGCACAGATTTTGCTTTGGGGGCCAAAGCTGACTGTGAGGGCGCACATGGACCTTTTTTTCCAGACTTGCTATAGTTTCTAGTGTAAGCCCATAGACCTCTACATCCAGAGCCATTGGCATTCATGTGATATTCTATAAACATGCAGGAACCTTTGTTCCTCCACCAATAAACCAGGCAGCACAATGTCACCATCCCGACCCCGCAGCCAGCACATGCCAGGCGCAGCCTATTAGTTCAGCAGCTGGAAAGCTCCAGGTTTAATGAAGCCGCTGGATGCCATGAAACCAGAAGAGTTAATAGAAGACAGAGATGTGAAATCTAATGAAATGCAATGCCTGGGCTGCACTGGGAATTGACTGATCAATGCATTCCTCCTGGATGTGGTCCTGCTCATTGAGCTCTTCTCTTTAACCCCTCATGTGCCTGTGTAGGACAAGGGTATAGAATGTCAGTCAGCCTGGATCTAATCAATGCATATATTGCATTATCATTGGGGGGAGGCTATGAGATTGAGATAGGTCCCACCACATAATTTTAACTCTTTTCTGAGAATACCAACATTGGTCATGCCCACAGCAAACTGAACCTCTATTTTTGACCCTTTTTATACCCATGGCCATATGACTCGTTTTCGATGCTTAATAATAAATGGAATGGGACCAATCAGAACTGGGCCACCCTCGATTCTAGAACCCAATAACAGCCACATGGGCTTCCTCTTTTGTATGTCAACCTTGCCGAAATGCCCAGGAGGCTCCCAAACACCTGGAAAAGTTGGCAAAGCAGCAACTTCATCAGGCCGAGCACCAGCATCTAATAGTAGATTAAGGTTTTTTTTTCCATAAATTATGTATTTGGGGCTGAAAATAATTTTTTTTTACATTAAAAACGTTACAAAATTTGCTTTTTATTGCCCCAGCATTGCTGTCTGTTGCCAGCTGCAGAATGAGTTAACTGAGAATCCATCAGAGAGATTGTTCTGACAGGAAGGTTTTTATCTCTTTTATCTGTCTCTTCTCCTGAGCTTCTCTCAGTTGATTGATAACCAAATACTACATTAAAGTTGAATGTGCAGGGAAACAAAGAACCCATAAAAGCCAAACTGTTCAACTTTTTCAACTGTTTAGCTCTTTACTCAGCTTCATATTGTTAGGCTCACCAGGTGAGGTGGATCCTCCAAGCCCAAGGTCCAGGTAGGCACAAGGGACTAGGAAGTCAGTGCAGCAAACAGGTGAGGCACACAGGACATCTATAGTTACATTAATTCATCAACTATATGCCCATTAAAATGATAACTACTACTTCACATCAGAATCTACACAAAAATTCAGACTTATATAAAAATAGCTGAAGAAGTAAGTCAGGTAAAATAAAAACCAAATTTTTATTAATGTTAATTAAAAAATACATGAGTAAAAAAGAGTGCCCAGCGGGGGGACAATCACCATAGAAAAAGGTATAGCAATTACATAATATAAGTAATACAAATAAAAAGTGTAAGAAAAATTGTAAGAAAAACTGTTAGCCACAATAATACAGTATATCAATAAGAATAGATACCCTCAATAGCGGTAATATCAAAAAAAATATAAAAACCAATAAGGTAGATAGATAGCCATTAAATATCTCTCAAATAACAAAATTTCTTAAGTGCATATGAAGTGACCAAGTGCAAATCACATAATAATATAGATCAAATATATAAGTGCACTAGTGGCAATTAAACAATCAAAAACGCACAAGCCTCAGAAACATATCAAATGATCAGGTATCATACCTAAGATTGCAAGCAGCAGGACAAGATGGTGCTTCCCCTCACCCCAACGCACGTTTCACTGCGACAGCGAAATGTGGTGTGTAACATATATTTAACTTTGATGTGATCTGTTTTAGCTGAGAGGAGCTCAGAAAAAGACAGATGAAGAGTTGTAAAATCTCCTGTCTCATTCCGCAGCCAGCAATAGAGTTTGAGCAACATATAGTCAACATATGGGCTATAGAAGGCAAACAATGAACACTTTTCATTGAACCCTTTTTGCAAAAATGATTTTTAGCCCCAAAAACATTTGGAGCCACCGTTCTCCTGAAGAGCCCACCCATAAAAGATGTTGAGCATGAAGTATGTAATTTATCATAGGCACCTCTCCGGTATGTGTGGTCCCAGAGCGCTTACTAAACTCAATATGACTAGCCCTTTAAATTGCCTGTCACTATTTTTACCGTAATCGTACAGGAGTTGCTTCAGCTTCAGCAAGTTGTTAATATCAAGATTAAATAGAATAAATTCTTATCCATCATAACCGAGGCGTAGAAAACAAATAGTTAATAATGAAATATCATAATAACGTATTGGCGCTGATTTCCGCCACTCTGAAGTGGTTATTGATGTGTGGAAACAGCCTATGGGCAGGGCACGTCACCCTATATAAAGAGGAGGGTGAGAGTCATAAGTCATTGATAGGACTGCACCTTTTTTCTGGTTGTCAGGTGATTATGTTTCAATCAGGGCAACACCCAAAAGAGACGAAGAATGGAGGTAACAGGTATGAAACGCTGCATACAATGGAGCGCTGGATGGAGCAAATATTTAACAAGGAAGCTGTGCAGAGCCCTGATTGGCTGATTAGATGCACAGCGGTGAAGTAATGTTGTCATTATTAGTAATATCATTATTGTATAATATCACTACCCTCATGTCACGTCACAGTCATGTTATGTTACAGTGTTCACATATCATTGTTATTCAGTACCAATATAATACCGCCATAAAGTGCCTAATTCTGACGTACAATGCTCATCTGACACCTTCTTATAGTGTTCAACTAACGCTACCAAACAGTATCCACATATTGTGCAAATAACTACACATACAATACCTAAATACTATTCCTCTATAAGATCCACATATTATTATTGTTCTCTAGTGTGGAAATAATACTGCTATAAAATATCTAAATATTACTTCCATACAATGTTCACATAACAGCTTTATGTAGTGTCCAAATAATACTACCCTATATAGTATCTACAAACCTTTATGTAGTGTCCAAGTAATATCCCCATACGGTACCTAATAATACTTCCATACAATATCTACATATTATTGCTATCTAATGCTGAAACACTACTGCCATAAAATATCTCAATATTACTTCCCCACAATGCTCACATAATACCTTTATGTAGTGTCCAAATAATACTACCCTATATAGTATCTACAAATTATTGTCCAAGTAATATCACCATAAGATACCTTAATAATATTCCCATACAATATCTACATATTATTGCTATGTAATGCTGAAATACTACTGCCATAAAATATTTAAATAATAATAGGGCCTTACAATGCTCAGATAGAACTTTTATACTAGCATAATATCTACATATTATGACCAATATCCAAATAATATCACCATACAAAATCCACATAGGATTGCTATTTATTGCAAAAATAATTGTCATAGAATACCTAAATATTACTGCTATACAACACTCACATGATGCCTTTATCCCCTGTCCAAATAATACTAGCATGTTGTATCCACATACTATTGTCCGAATAATACTGATATACAATGCTCATGTGATCCCTTTATACAGAGCCCAAAACATACTACCATATAATAGCCATATATTATTTCCAAAGTCCATATAATATCACCATACAAAGCTTAAATAATACTCCCATACAATATCCACATAACATTGCTATCAAGTGCTAAAATAATACTGCTGTAAAACTCCTAAATAAGTGGGGGTGGGCTTATGCTTACAGACACCAGCAGCAGTGTAAAGCATGGGGGAGACACAAAGCCTTTGATGAGACTGAAAGTAAATTTTAGGCTACTCCAGGCTCCAACAGATAATGCAGGTAAGCTGGAGCCAGATTATAGCTGTCAACACACATGTATTTTCCAATGTTAAGGGTATGCCACACTAAACAACATCGCTAACGGGATCGCTAAAAAACGTCACTATTTAGCGATCCCGTTAGCGATGTTGTTGTGTGCGGCATCTGTCAGCGACGAGCTCCCTGCTGAGATCCTGCTGTGATCTCGCTCGTCGCTGGAATCGTTCCGGACCCTATTTTATCGTCGGCGCTCCCGCTGGGTAAGTATTATCGCTGAGTGTGGCACCTTTTCTTAGCGATTTAGCGGTACTTTTGTACCGCTAAAGTCGTTAAGGAGATCGCTAACCGCGATAGCGTCGTTAACTATATCGCTAAATGTGGCCGACACTAGCGATATTGTAAACGATCCCGCTAGCGATCTCATTAGTATGCGACGCTAACGAGATCGTTAGCGGGATCGTGTAGTGTGGCAGTACCTTTAGACCTTTATGCCCAATATTAGACATCCCTTTGATAGGGAGAATTGTCACCTATTACAATAGTCATCAAAGATTATTTTGACTTATCCCTCCTACCAGACAACCAGAGGTACAATCTTATGATGTAATGTACAGAGGGGTACATACCTTTGAGACAGCCATCCTGTAAAATTAGGGCAGACTATATGGAAATATGAGCACCTTTAATTTGCCCCTTTAAGGAGAAAAAAAATGACACTGTCCCTTTAAATGTAAGGATCAGACTATATTAACGCTTACTGCTGGAGGCCAAGGAGATTAAAACACAAGTGTTTGAAGTAAGTAAAAAATGGAGAATGTGAAATATTCCCATTAATAGACCTGAGTGCAAGTGTTTAA
The DNA here is from genome assembly GCA_033576555.1 of Oophaga sylvatica. NCBI lineage: Eukaryota > Metazoa > Chordata > Amphibia > Anura > Dendrobatidae > Oophaga > Oophaga sylvatica. The sequence goes on along the minus strand of JARQOD010000003.1, from coordinate 66,964,993 downwards.
CCTGCAGGTCTGTTGTTGGCAGCACCTAATATAATCAGACAAGCCTTTGCTGGCCTACCCGGGAATACAGGCCTGTTTAAAGGGTATTTTTTTCTGCTTCACTTGCCTAAACCCATGCTCCTGGCCACTGTAAAATCCTGTGCTCAGAATCAGCGTTTTTTTAATGGTTAACCCTCTCTGTACCACAGTCATGCAGTCACATCTCCTTTGTTGAGTATTTGTATGGTTTCACCATTTCAATCAATTTTTTTCCTAGGATGTGTGCTCTATTGAGTGACAATTTAAGAGCATGAGCTTACATGTGGGCTGTCATGCGGGCATTCCAACCTCATTGCAAACGTGTCTTACCCCCTGTATGACTATCTACGTGTAGATACAGGCTGTGAATAGCAAACAATTTCATACTCCTGAAAAATACCGCCATATAGTATGAAATAACAGTACTGCACAATATTCACATCTCCATAAACTACAGTGCTTACGTCTCACCCTACTAAGCACACTAGTGAGAAGATAATCCTTTGATATTGGAACTGAACATACCTCACAGTCACAGTGCCTCTCCTGCCTCACTGACATGGTGACTCTCCTATATCACAAAGTGACTCGCCTGTATCTCCTGCAGCAAAGCACAGACACAGTGACTCTCCTGCCTCACAGACACAGTGACTCTCCTGCCTCACAGACACAGTGACTCTCCTGCCTCACACACAGCGACTCTCCTGTCTCACAGTCACAGTGCCTCTCCTGTCTCACAGACACAGTGACTCTCCTGCCTCACAGACACAGTGACTCTCCTGCCTCACAGACACAGTGACTCTCCTGCCTCACACACAGCGACTCTCCTGTCTCACAGTCACAGTGCCTCTCCTGCCTCACAGACACAGTGACTCTCCTGCCTCACAGACACAGTGACTCTCCTGCCTCACACACAGCGACTCTCCTGTCTCACAGTCACAGTGCCTCTCCTGCCTCACTGACATGGTGACTCTCCTATATCACAAAGTGACTCGCCTGTATCTCCTGCAGCAAAGCACAGACACAGTGACTCTCCTGCCTCACAGACACAGTGACTCTTCTGCCTCACACACAGCGACTCTCCTGTCTCACAGTCACAGTGCCTCTCCTGCCTCACAGACACAGTGACTCTCCTGCCTCACAGACACAGTGACTCTCCTGCCTCACACACAGCGACTCTCCTGTCTCACAGTCACAGTGCCTCTCCTGCCTCACAGACACAGTGACTCTCCTGCCTCACAGACACAGTGAGTCTCCTGCCTCACACACAGCGACTCTCCTGTCTCACAGTCACAGTGCCTCTCCTGCCTCACTGACATGGTGACTCTCCTATGTCACAAAGTGACTCGCCTGTATCTCCTGCAGCAAAGCACAGACACAGTGACTCTCCTGCCTCACAGACACAGTGACTCTTCTGCCTCACAGACACAGTGTCTCTACTGTCTCACAGACACAGTGCCTCTCCTGCCTCACAGTCACAGTGACTCTCCTGTCTCACTGACAAAGTGCCTCTCCTGTCTCACTGACATGGTGACTCTCCTATGTCACAAAGTGACTCGCCTGTATCTCCTGCAGCAAAGCACAGACACAGTGACTCTCCTGCCTCACAGACACAGTGACTCTTCTGCCTCACAGACAGTGTCTCTACTGTCTCACAGACACAGTGCCTCTCCTGCCTCACAGTCACAGTGACTCTCCTGCCTCACACACAGCGACTCTCCTGTCTCACTGACAAAGTGCCTCTCCTGCCTCACAGACACAGTGTCTCTACTGTCTCACTGACATGGTGACTCTCCTATATCACAAAGTGACTCGCCAGTATCTCCTGCAGCAAAGCACAGTCACAGTGACTCTCCTGCCTCACAGACACAGTGACTCTCCTGCCTCACAGACACAGTGACTCTCCTGTCTCACTAACACAGTGCCTCTCCTGCTTCACTGACACAGTGCCTCTCCTGCCTCACAGACACAGTGACTCTCCTGCCTCACAGACACAGTGACTCTCCTGCCTCACAGACACAGTGACTCTCCTGCCTCACACACAGTGCCTCTCCTGCCTCACTGACATGGTGACTCTCCTATATCACAAAGTGACTCGCCTGTATCTCCTGCAGCAAAGCACAGTCACAGTGACTCTCCTGCCTCACAGACACAGTGACTCTCCTGCCTCACACACAGCGACTCTCCTGTCTCACTAAGGCCTCTTTCACATTTCCGGCGGGCGCCTAGGGGCGCCCCCGGCATTTTGCCGCAGCGCCGCATCTGAAAATCTGATGCGCCGCATGCGGCTTTTTTCGCATTGACATGCATTAGCGCAAATGTACATTGTGGCGTCCGGAAAAAACGCTGCATGTAACGTTTTTTGTTTTTGCCGGATGGTTTCTTATCTCTCCAAGCATCAGAAATCATCCGGCAAAAAACCGCATTTTGGCCGCCGGAAGTGTGAAAGGTTTTCACATGCGGCGCTGCGGCAAAATGCCGGAAATGTGAAAGAGGCCTTACACAGTGCCTCTCCTGCCTCACAGACACAGTGACTCTCCTGCCTCACAGACACAGTGTCTCTACTGTCTCACAGACACAGTGACTCTCCTGCCTCATAGACACAGTGACTCTCCTGCCTCACAGACACAGTCTCTCCTGCCTCACACACAGTGCCTCTCCTGTCTCACTGACATGGTGACTCTCCTATATCACTGTCACGCTGTCTAATGATATGTATACAATGTCAGTAAACTATTAATACAGGAACAACACTCTATACAACAACTAGTATAGCAACATCAGCATGTAAGTATAGAATAGATTTACCTGACACGATATCTGCTGAACTCAGGGTTAATCTTGAGGACTTGATGAGCTGAAACAGGAAAGAGGTGGACCGGGATCTAACCTGACCCTAAACTGGGGTCCTAACTAATCCCTCACCTTGGAGGTACTGATAATGGTTCAGAGGTCCAAGTCTCCAACCTAACCCTGTCTCCTATCAGACCCTGAACCCTGTAATCAGTCCTAAGAAGGATCCTGACTACCACCAAAGGGATATGGGCTGATCTCAGCTAAATACACAGATTAGACATATAAGACAGACAGGATAACACTCGCTTGCATACACACTCAAACACCAAAGGAACATAAATGGTCTGGGAAATAAACTCTAACCAAGTTGAGCTTAGAACAACTAAGGAGCTCACAACTAAAGTCTATACAGATTCATTCCTATCTGTGGTCTGCATGAAGGTTTCACTGGCAACTCCCCAAGCAGACAACCAGGAATTTAAAGGAAACCAATCAACAAATAATCAATTGCAGCCGGGAGAAACTGCACCCAGTCCCAGAACCGAGCACAGACAGAATTAACTCCCTAGCTGCCAAACACAAAGAAACAGCAGCTCAGCTGTGAGAAGTCAAAATGTGCAACCGCGACGATCTTCGTGGCAATGCACACATGACAGTACCCCCCCTTCTACGAGGGGCCTCCGGACCCTCAGGGCCAGGCCTGCCCGGGTGAGTTCTGTGGAAGGTCCGAACCAAACGATCTGCGTTAACATCAGACGCAGGGACCCACGTCCTCTCCTCTGGACCATACCCCTTCCAATGCACCAAGTACTGAAGGGACCGGCGATTCAGACGTGAGTCAATGATCTTTGATACTTGAAATTCCAAGTTACCATTGACCAACACAGGAGGAGGAGGTAGAGGTGACGGTATGACTGGTGCCACATACCTTTTAAGTAATGACTTGTGGAACACATTATGAATTTTAAACGTAGGAGGGAGGTCCAGACGAAATGCCACAGGATTAATTATGGAACTGATCCTGTACGGCCCGATGAATCTGGGACCCAGTTTCCAGGAGGGCACTTTAAGTTTTATATTCCTGGTAGACAAGCATACCAGATCGTTCACATTCAGATCTGGACCAGAAACTCTCCTCCTATCAGCCATACGTTTGTAACGGTTCCCCATCGCACTCAGATTATTCAATACACCTCTCCACACAGAAGCAAGTGACGACGAGAAACGCTCCTCCTCAGGAACCCCAGAAGGGCCCCCCCCATTGAAAGTACAAAACTGGGGATGAAAACCATATGCCCCAAAAAACGGGGACTTACCAGTGGACTCGCTCCGCCTGTTGTTAAGAGCGAACTCTGCCAGAGGCAAGAAAGAAGACCAGTCCTCTTGGTTCTCTGAGACAAAACACCGGAGATATGTCTCTAAGCTCTGATTCAGACGCTCTGTCTGACCATTGGTCTGCGGATGAAAAGCCGAGGAAAATGACAATTGCATCCCCCGACGTAAACAAAATGCCCTCCAAAATTTGGACACAAACTGAGACCCCCTATCTGACACCACATCAGAAGGCAACCCATGAAGTCTAACGATCTCCCTAATGAACACCTGCGCCAGAGTTTTAGCATTAGGGAGTGCAGGAAGAGCAACGAAATGTGCCATCTTACTGAACCTGTCAACAACCACCAGTATGACAGTATTCCCTGACGACGGAGGAAGGTCCGTAATGAAGTCCATAGATAAATGAGTCCATGGACGCTCCGGAAGTTTCAAGGGTAAAAGGGTCCCAGACGGACGGGTATGAGGGGTTTTAGAGCGAGCACACACCCCACATGACGCGACAAAAGTTATAACATCTTTATTAGCATTAGGCCACCAAAACCGGCGAGAAAGGAGATCTAAAGTAGCCTTACTCCCTGGATGTCCTGCTAGAGCAGAATTATGATGTGCCTCAATAACCTTTTGTCTCAACAGATTTGGGACAAACAGTCTCCCTGGAGGTCCTGCAGGGGCGTCCCCCTGAGCCTCTAACACCTCCTCCTCAAGCTGAGAAAATACAGCCGACACTACCACCCCCTCCTGAAGGATAGGACTCGGGTCATCCGTTTTCCCGGCCCCTGGGAAACTGCGAGACAAGGCATCAGCCTTTACATTCTTAGACCCCGGGCGATAAGTGACGACAAAATTAAACCTGGTAAAAAACAACGACCATCGAGCTTGTCTGGAATTCAGACGCTTAGCGGATTCCAAATACAACAGGTTCTTGTGATCAGTAATAACGGTAACCGGGTGGACTGCCCCCTCCAAAAAGTGACGCCATTCTTCAAAAGCTAACTTAATGGCCAAAAGTTCCCTATTGCCGATATCATAATTCCTTTCGGCGGACGACAATTTCTTAGAAAAGAAAGCGCACGGATGCCATTTACCAGGGGACGGACCCTGGGACAATATAGCACCCACCCCTACGTCAGACGCATCCACCTCCACAATGAACGGCTGAGATACATCTGGTTGGATGAGAACGGGTGCCGAAGCAAAACATTTCTTCAAAGAGGAAAAGGCTTGGCAAGCTTTGTCCGACCATTTAGAAAAATCCGTCCCTTTTCTTGTCATGTCAGTGAGAGGTTTGACGACAGATGAGAAATTACAAATAAATTTCCGGTAGTAGTTAGCAAACCCCAAAAAACGCTGCAGAGCCTTAAGATCCCCTGGCTGATCCCATTCAAGCACTGCTCTCACCTTTTCAGGGTCCATACGGAAACCGGAGGCTGACACCAAAAAACCCAAAAACTGAAGTTCCTGTACGGCAAATACACACTTCTCCAGTTTGGCGTATAGTTTATTGTCTCGCAAGATCTGCAACACCTGTCTCACATGCTCCTGATGAGACACAAGATCTGGCGAGTAAATTAAAATGTCGTCCAAATATACAACCACAAACAGCCCCACAAGGTGACGAAAAATGTCATTAACAAAATGTTGGAATACTGCTGGTGCAGTAGTCAGACCAAAAGGCATGACTAGGTTCTCATAATGTCCCTCCGGCGTGTTAAACGCCGTTTTCCACTCATCCCCCTCTTTTATCCTAATCAGATTATACGCCCCCCTGAGATCCAATTTAGAAAACCATTTGGCGCCAACAATTTGATTGAAGAGATCAGGAATAAGAGGGAGTGGATACGGATCTCGAACAGTAATCCGATTAAGTTCGCGGAAATCCAAGCAAGGGCGTAGGCCTCCATCTTTCTTCTTCACAAAGAAGAACCCCGCGGCTACTGGGGAAGATGAAGGTCTAATATGCCCTTTGGCCAGACTTTCAGAAATATAATCTTTCATAGCCTGCCTCTCAGGACCAGAAAGATTATACAACCTAGCTTTAGGCAACTTAGCATCAGGAAGGAGATTAATAGAGCAGTCATACACGCGATGAGGAGGCAACTCCTGACACCCCTCCTCAGAGAAAACATCCCCAAAATCCTCCAAAAAAGGAGGCAATGTACTAGGCACGACCGCACTGATGACTGTGTTCATGCAGTTGCTTTTGCAAAACTCACCCCATTGGCTTATTTCTCTGGACTGCCAATTAATCACAGGGTTATGTTTAACCAACCAAGGAAGTCCCAACACAATGGGAGTAGGTAGACCCTCCAACACATAACAAGATAATTGTTCCCTATGTATTGCCCCTACCCGAAGGTCAATGTTATGAACCTCATGAACAAAGCTACCTTGGCCGAGAGGCCTGGCGTCAATGGAGAATATAGGGATCGGTTTGACCAATACACTCAGATGCATACCTTGAGCCTGAGCAAACTGAGCGTCAACCAGATTAGCCCCGGAACCACTATCAAGAAGAACAGACAATCTCTCCACTCTCGTACCAACTACCACCTCCACTGGTACAAGGAACTGAGAAGAACTGGCGGATGAAATACATACTCCCAGGTTGTCGTCCACCACACAACCTGGGATTAACAGTTTTCCGGCGACTTTTGGCTCAACAAGGCACGGGATGGACATTCTCCAACAAAATGTCCCTCTTTCCCGCAGAAAAAACATCTTCTAGTCCTGCGGCGTACCGCCAATCCCCTCCTACGAAATGATGTCCCTCCCAACTGCATAGGCTCATCCGAACAGACAAGGGGAACCTCAACATAAGGGACTTTAGTGGTAGGTGGAGAAACAACAGGGAGTGGGGTTACCTCACCCCTCTCCCGAAGCCGTCTATCAGTACGGATAGCTAAGGCCATAGCAGCCTCCAGAGAAGGAGGAGACTCATACTGAGCCAAAACGTCTTTTAATTTATCAGAAAGCCCATGACAAAACTGGCTCCTAAGAGCTGGGTCATTCCACTGAGTATCTGTGGCCCATCTACGAAACTCAGAAGCAAATTCCTCTGCCGGACGATCTCCCTGCTGTATCTTACGTAATTTAGTCTCAGCAAGAGAGACCCGATCTGGGTCATCATATACCAATCCCAGGGCAGTAAAAAATTGATCTACAGACAGTAGAGCCGGGGATCCCGGAGGAAGGGAAAATGCCCAGGATTGAGGGTCCCCTTGCAGAAGTGAGATAACAATTCCCACTCTCTGCTCCTCACTCCCTGATGATCGAGGCCGAAGCCGAAAATACAATTTACATGCCTCCCGGAAGGTGAAAAATTTGTCTCGCCCACCAGTGAACCTGTCCGGGAGAGCTACTTTAGGTTCAACTCTGGTTTGCTCCAGGGGAGACAAAACTTTGGACTTAATGTCCGTCAGCTCCATGGATAATCCCTGCAACTGCAGAGCCAGCTGGGCTACTGGATCCATGGTAACTGGAGATAATTTTTATGGCCAGTGAAAATGTCACGCTGTTTAATGATATGTATACAATGTCAGTAAACTATTAATACAGGAACAACACTCTATACAACAACTAGTATAGCAACATCAGCATGTAAGTATAGAATAGATTTACCTGACACGATATCTGCTGAACTCAGGGTTAATCTTGAGGACTTGATGAGCTGAAACAGGAAAGAGGTGGACCGGGATCTAACCTGACCCTAAACTGGGGTCCTAACTAATCCCTCACCTTGGAGGTACTGATAATGGTTCAGAGGTCCAAGTCTCCAACCTAACCCTGTCTCCTATCAGACCCTGAACCCTGTAATCAGTCCTAAGAAGGATCCTGACTACCACCAAAGGGATATGGGCTGATCTCAGCTAAATACACAGATTAGACATATAAGACAGACAGGATAACACTCGCTTGCATACACACTCAAACACCAAAGGAACATAAATGGTCTGGGAAATAAACTCTAACCAAGTTGAGCTTAGAACAACTAAGGAGCTCACAACTAAAGTCTATACAGATTCATTCCTATCTGTGGTCTGCATGAAGGTTTCACTGGCAACTCCCCAAGCAGACAACCAGGAATTTAAAGGAAACCAATCAACAAATAATCAATTGCAGCCGGGAGAAACTGCACCCAGTCCCAGAACCGAGCACAGACAGAATTAACTCCCTAGCTGCCAAACACAAAGAAACAGCAGCTCAGCTGTGAGAAGTCAAAATGTGCAACCGCGACGATCTTCGTGGCAATGCACACATGACAATCACAAAGTGACTAGCCTGTATCTCCTGCAGCAAAGCACAGTCACAGTGACTCTCCTGCCTCACAGACACAGTGCCTCTCCTGCCTCACAGACACAGTGCCTCTCCTGCCTCACAGACACAGTGTCTCTACTGTCTCACAGACACAGTGACTCTTCTGCCTTACAGACACAGTGTCTCTACTGTCTCACAGACACAGTGCCTCTCCTGCCTCACAGTCACAGTGACTCTCCTGCCTCACACACAGCGACTCTCCTGTCTCACTGACAAAGTGCCTCTCCTGCCTCACAGACACAGTGTCTCTACTGTCTCACAGACACAGTGACTCTTCTGTCTCACAGACACAGTGTCTCTACTGTCTCACAGATACAGTGACTCTCCTGCCTCACAGACACAGTGACTCTCCTGCCTCACAGACACAGTGACTCTTCTGCCTCACACACAGCGACTCTCCTGTCTCACTGACACAGTGCCTCTCCTGCTTCACTGACACAGTGCCTCTCCTGCCTCACAGACACAGTGACTCTCCTGCCTCACAGACACAGTGACTCTCCTGCCTCACTGACACAGTGACTCTCCTGCCTCACACACAGCGACTCTCCTGTCTCACAGATACAGTGACTCTCCTGCCTCACAGACACAGTGACTCTCCTGCCTCACAGACACAGTGTCTCTACTCTCACAGATACAGTGACTCTCCTGCTTCACTGACACAGTGCCTCTCCTGCCTCACAGACACAGTGACTCTCCTGCCTCACAGACACAGTGACTCTCCTGCCTCACAGACACAGTAACTCTCCTGTCTCACAGATACAGTGACTCTCGTGCCTCACAGACACAGTGACTCTCCTGTCTCACTGACACAGTGCCTCTCCTGCTTCACTGACACAGTGACTCTCCTGCCTCACAGACACAGTGCCTCTCCTGCCTCACTGACATGGTGACTCTTCTATATCACAAAGTGACTCGCCTGTATCTCCTGCAGCAAAGCACAGTCACAGTGACTCTCCTGCCTCACAGACACAGTGACTCTCCTGCCTCACACACAGCGACTCTCCTGCTTTACTGACACAGTGCCTCTCCTGCTTCACTGACACAGTGCCTCTCCTGCCTCACAGACACAGTGACTCTCCTGCCTCACAGACACAGTGACTCTCCTGCCTCACAGACACAGTGACTCTCCTGCCTCACAGATACAGTGACTCTCCTGCCTCACAGATACAGTGACTCTCCTGCCTCACAGACACAGTGACTCTCCTGCCTCACAGACACAGTGACTCTCCTGTCTCACTGACAGTGCCTCTCCTGCTTCACAGACACAGTGCCTCTCCTGCTTCACTGACACAGTGACTCTCCTGCCTCACAGACACAGTGACTCTCCTGCCTCACACAGTGACTCTCCTGCCTCACAGACACAGTGACTCTCCTGCCTCACAGACACAGTGACTCTCCTGTCTCACTGACAGTGCCTCTCCTGCTTCACAGACACAGTGCCTCTCCTGCTTCACAGACACAGTGACTCTCCTGCTTCACAGACACAGTGACTCTCCTGTCTCACTGACAGTGCCTCTCCTGCCTCACAGACACAGTGACTCTCCTGTCTCACTGACAGTGCCTCTCCTGCTTCACAGACACAGTGACTCTCCTGCTTCACTGACACAGTGACTCTCCTGCCTCACAGACACAGTGACTCTCCTGCCTCACACAGTGACTCTCCTGCCTCACAGACACAGTGACTCTCCTGCTTCACAGACACAGTGACTCTCCTGCCTCACTGACACAGTCACTCTCCTGCCTAAAAGACACAGTGACTCTCCTGCTTCACTGACACAGTGCCTCTCCTGCTTCACTATAAACCTTGGCACACACAGGTGGTCTTATGAAAAAGTGTAGACTTTAATCAAAAACCAGTACATACATGTACTGGTTTTTGATTAAAGTCTACACTTTTTCATAAGACCACCTGTGTGTGCCAAAGTTTATATTAAATACGTCACGGATTGGGATCCTACCTGTGCACCACATCTTTTGATTAGGAGTTGTGCCAACGATTTATTTTCTCCTGCTTTACTGACACAGTGACTCTCCTGCCTCATAGATACAGTGACTCTCCTGCCTCACATACACAGTGTCTCCTGCCTCACAGACACAGTGACTCTGCTGCCTCACTGACACAGTTACTCTCCTGCCTCACACACAGCGACTCTCCTGTCTCACTCACACCGTGCCTCTCCTGCTTCACTGACACAGTGCCTCTCCTGCCTCACAGACACAGTGACTCTCCTGCTTCACAGACACAGTGACTCTCCTGCCTCACAGACACAGTGACTCTCCTGCCTCACAGACACAGTGACTCTCCTGCCTCACAGACACAGTGACTCTCCTGTCTCACTGACAGTGCCTCTCCTGCATCACAGACACAGTGCCTTCTCCTGCTTCACTGACACAGTGCCTTTCCTGCTTCACTGACACAGTGACTCTCCTGCCTCACAGACACAGTGACTCTTTCTCTCCCTATCTCTATGGCTAAGCTGTGAGCTGACTTATCCTCTCACTATCCAGATTCACTACAAAATAGCTGCTGCATTTCCTGCTTCTGCTTTTATACAGGCTACAATAGTTCTTCTCGATTGTCTGTGCTTTACTATGTGTTGTGATAGCTGAAAGGCATTATAGGGAATTCATCCTGGCCACACTGAAAGATATGTAACCTTTCTCTTCTGATGCAATCTTCTGCAATGTGTAAAATGTTTTTTTAAATCACTTTTCTTTTTTTGTCATGTGATATTCATTGACTTTTTTTGTACAAAATTTTTCAAACTCCAAATGGACACACGTGGTTTATGGACTTTGCACAAAATAAAAATTGCTCTTTATATTTTTTCTTTGACATGTTTTTTGACCTTTTAGTGCCAAAACATAAATTTTCAGCTAAAATGTCACAAAAATTGTTCAAAAATTTAAGATGTACACAAAGTAAATCTAGGGGAGACTGGAATATGTTTAGGCAAATAATAAATTACTTTTTAAAAATTTGCAGTCGATGAATCAGCTGTAACCAACGGAATACCCCAAATGCGCCCACAATGATGAACATAAAGAAAATAAAAAAACATATAAAATAGACTTTAGAAAAGACACAAATTAAAAAAATAGAATGTAAAGGAAAAAACATCCAATAAACAAGAACAAATTCAATAATGAATTGGGCTTATATTCAAATTTGCCGGGTGCTGCAAATTCCTAAAAATTTGATATGAATTCAATTGGCGTCAAATTGATTTGCTCATCTCTCGTGCACAACAATACATTATGTAGCTCCACAACATGCTGCCGTACAATGCACATAAAATAGTATCATATCGTGCTTAAATAATACCAACATACAGTGTTGAATAACAGTAACAGAAAGCGGGTCTGTAACAGAACATACAATGCTTATATCTTGTATTTCAGCGAACTTATAATACCAACCTACAATACTTACATCATGACATGTAATGAACAACAAATAGAGTCATATCATGCCCAAATAACACTGTCATATAGTGTCAAACAATAGGGCTGTACAACGTCCACATAGTACTAACATACAGTGCTTAGATAATGACATACAATGAACACTAAACAGTTGCAAATATTGTCACTCTACACCAGCTTCAGGTATACTGTATGTGGACGCGGCAGACATGGGGAATTTCAGTGCCCCCCCAGCTGTAAAAACAATGCTATCAGTACCCCACAATCATGACTCCTGACAATGGGCATCAGAAGAGACTGTTTTAGTAATTTCGAACTACATATCCACTTTTCAAATTCATCTTATTTACAGTTGGTGTTATGTTTGCATCAAGAGCTTGTTGAAATTTCATTGAATCCATTCTTCCCTCTAGCTGTGAAATGTTCCCCATGCCATTGACTGCAACACAACCCCAAAGCATGATTGATCCACCCTCATGCTTAATGGTTGGCAAGATGTTCTTTTCCTGAAATTCTGTGCCCTTTTTTCTCCACACATACCTTTGATCACTGTGACCAAAAAGTTCTATTTTAACCTAAGTCCCACTACCTTGGTCTGTGTCGTGGGACCATAATCTATGCCTTTCTGGAGACTGTATTCGTTTATGGACACCTTCTTGTACATTCATTACAGTTGTCATAAAGCACATAACCTGCTGTACTGTCTTCACAGATAATATAAGAAGGAGGTGTGAGCTCGTAATCATTGCAGACAGGCTTGTTAGAAATCTCTCTAGTACCATAGTTTTCGGACCATAAGACGCACTTTTTCCCCCCAAAATTTTGGGGGAAAATGGGGGTGCGTCTTATGGTCGCAACATACTCACAAATCCGGTGGCGGTGGTCCCGTGGCGGCTGTCCCAATGCAGCCTCCCTGTGCTCTGTGGTACGGTGGTGTCGGGGCTCTGTAGTGTGGCTGCAGGGGGCTCTGTGCTGCGTGGGGGCTCCGCCGGCATTTCGTCAAAGGCCGAAAGGCCCCCGCAGCTCCGTTGCTGTGACACGGAATCCTCCTGAAACATGACCGCCAGAGGCCTCCGGAAAAATGCAACGCGCAGTCCTCCTGAAGCATGGTCGCCAGGGGCCTCCGGAAAGATGCGACGCTCAGTCCTCCTGAAGAATGGCCGCCAGGGGCCTTCGGAAAGATGTCCGCTGGAGGCGGCGCATGCTCCGATTCAAATCTCGGCATCTCGGGACAAGATCTCGTTGCCGAGATCTCGGGACAAGATCTCGTTGCCGAGATCTCGGGACAAAATCTCGTTGCCGAGATCTGAATAGGAGCATGTGCCGCCTCCAGCGGCCATCTTTCCGAAGGCCCCTGGCGGCCATTCTTCAGGAGGACTGCGCGTCGCATCTTTCCGGAGGCCCCTGGCGACCATGCTTCAGGAGGACTGCGCGTTGCATCTTTCCGGAGGCCCCTGGCGGCCATGCTTCAGGAGGACTGCGCGTCGCATCTTTCCGGAGGCCCTGGCGGCCATGTTTCAGGAGGACTCCGCGTCGCAGCAACGTTCGCGTCACAGCAACAGAGCTGCGGGGGGCTTTCGGTCTTTGATAAAAAGCCGGAGGAGCCCCGCTGCAGCCACACTACAGAGCCCCGACACCACCGCACCACAGAGCACAGGGAGGTTGCATTGGGACCACCACCACTGGATTTGTGAGTATATTGCAACCCCACAGAGCACAGCCACCCCACAGAGCACAGCCACCCCACGGACACAGCCACCCCACGGACACAGCCACCCCACGGACACAGCCACCCCACAGAGCACAACCACCCCACAGAGCACAGCCACCCCACAGAGCACAACCACCCCACAGTGCACAGCCACCCCACGGACACAGCCACCCCACAGAGCACAGACACCCCACGGACACAGCCACCCCACAGAGCACAACCACCCCACAGAGCACAGCCACCCCACAGACACAGCCACCACACCAGCCTGGACCACTGAACGACCCCTGTGACCACTCCTCTACCTGTGCTGATCCCTTCGCTGGTAAGCTGAATTCGGACTGTAAGACGAATCCCCATTTGACACATTATTTTTTCCCCCCTATTTTCCTTCTGAATATTTGGGGTGCGTCTTATGGTCCGGTGCGTCTTATAGTCCGAAAAATACTGTAATCAGCATCCAGGAAACTTGGCTTAATAATTCTTCTTGGCTCCACATTTGCCATTAGAAAATTGTATACGTATCTCCAATGTTCATGCTCAGCAGGGGCGTGCCCTCTGGAGTGATGACCTACAGTAAAATGAAATTATACAACCTCCGAGCTGCCTGGATCACTCAAAAACAGTAGTACCAGGGGCAGACATACCATTGGTACAACTTGTGTTACGCACTTGTCTCGTTTTCAGGGCTGGGCTCCAGTCCCTTCTCATTTTTTCACTTTCTTTTATGTCCTCCATATTGGGTCTTATAAATGGCCCAGCATCCCCTCATTGACATCATTTCAAGGGGCCTTTCAAGGCCCACTTTTACACACCTATGTGTCTGAGCATTTAGTCAATAATGTGTTCAGCTGCCCTTTGGAGTTTGCCACCATCCAGTTTCTTCTGTTGCTATCATATCCTCAAAAGGGTTCCCCCATTATTTGCTATAAGCATCATAAACTGTTAGGTAGAGACTTGTAATGTTACGTTGAAATCAACTTTGCAAATTTCTGTGGTTTCTATGACCTACAGCTGTGGTTTCAGAAACCAGCTTATTAACATATTTGCTACCTGATGACAGGTCCATATTTGGCCTTCACGCTTCCCTAGGCACTTTTTGTGGTCGTGCCCCTACTGACGTTACACACTGAGTCTGTGCACACGACATCTATTTAAGGCAGATATATTCTGTAAAACGCTTTAAAAAGCGCTAATTAAACACTAAAAGAATGAACGTCTGCACTTGCTGCGCACAGGTTCAGTCTTTTGAGCTTTTTCTTAACACCTTCAGCTTTTCAAAGTCATCAAGAGATTAAAATAGGTCCACAGGACTTGTTTCCAAAATGCATCTGGCTTGTTTAGATGTTCTTTTGCATACTTCTGACCCTGAGTTTTATGGTGAGGATGCAGAAGAGGTTTTCTTCTGATGACTCTTCCATGAAGGCCATATTTGTGCAGGTGTCTCTGAATAGTAGAACAATATACCACAACTCCAGAGTCTGCTAAATTATTTCTGAAATGTTGCTTGGTCTTCCCGACTTTATCTTGACCTCCACTGTTCCCGTTAACTGCCATTTCTTAATTACATTTCGAACTGAGGAAAGGACAACTTGAAATCACTTTGCTATAATCTTATAGCCTTCTCCTGCTTTGTTGGCCTCCATCATTTTCAGTGGGCTAGGCAGCTGCTTAGAAGAACCCATGGCTGCTGTTTTTTGGCACAAGGTTAGAGAAGGCTGGGTTTTTATAAAGCTGGGAAATTTGCATCACCTGGCCATTTCTAATGATGATAGTGAACAAGTCATAATCCTAACAGGCTAATTAAGGTCTGAAGCCTTGGTCAAAGATATCTTAGCAAACAATTCTCCAAGGGTGCCCAAACTTTTGCATCGGTCCATTTTCCTTTTTGTCATTTTTAAAATGTAAAAAATGACAATATATACGGTATTTTTTTGCCTAAAATTCAAAGGAAATGTGTCATCTGTAATTTAGGCCCTTTAGAGATCATTTAATCTTCAACTTGTTTAACTGTTCACAATAACAGTAATTTTGACGAAGGGTGCCCAAACTTTTACATTCCACTGTACAGTGCTTACATAATGTTATACCGTGTGGACATAATACTGACATACGGTGCTTACATACTGTCAAACAGTTAATGGGAGTGCATAGAGCTAATGACCCAGAAGCAAAAAACTGTGATAAAAGTTATCCACAGTGGACGGGCATGGACCCTGTTACTACATCATTATTTACAGTCCTGGGTTCATCCTCACACACGTGCATGGAACTGACCTGCAATACCAGTCACAGCCTAATGACACGAGTGGTGCTGTTTCATTTCATACAACTCCTTTGCATATAAAACTAATTAAAAACAAATTGCAGTCCTCACAGAAAGGATAATGAAGGGTTAGCGGCAGGAAAAACAAGACACATTGCCCTCCTCCCCTGGCCACTGCCGATGTGTCCAGGTGTTTGCAACAGGAAGAAGGGCCCGAAACACTGCAACTGTTTGTTGGTGCAATAAAAAGTGTCAGGCCCCGTATATCCCTCTTATTTATTCTGGCCATTAAATGGACGTCAACTCCTTCCTTCCAAGTAATAGTCGAGGTGCCGGCCGCATGGCAAGTCTGGGCAGATGTGACAGCTGCGTACAGTATGTCACCCAGAGCCTGGCAGGACAATGCACCATAATCGTGCCCACAAAGTTTACGTAGTCCAGTAACTGAAGGGAAAAATATAAGTCCTGGACAAATAGGGTTAAAAATTCTTTGTCATATCTTTTTTTGGGAAAGCAGAGTGGAGAGCGATTATGAAGAGCGTCCGCTCCCCGGAGGATCTGGATCTCATCCTCTTTCCGCAGCAGCCAATTATTGTATTTTAGTATTTTGGGGCTTTTTTTCCTCCCTTTCTTCCAAGAGCCATAACTTTTTTATTTTTTTGTCGATGTAGCCATACGAGGGCTCGTTTTATTGCATTGGCATTTACATTTTTTTGTCTTAACCATGGGTATCGTGGTCCAGCTTCAAGGGAGTACCAAGATGGCAGTGACACTGGCCTCCAGCAGGTCCATGGTACTCCACACCGTGGGAATCTGTATAACACAGCAGTCACCTACCCTGCTCACAAATCTGTTTATTTCTCATCCTGCACTGATCTTTCACTCTGAATTCATGGGTAACTTCTGTAGTCAGTGATGGCAGCTTTTCCCATAACTGAGATAGGAGATGACAGTTGCTGCTTGTAAAATTCTATGGAGGGGAGGAGCTAGAGGCAACAATGACATTCCACAGCAAGTTCTCCTGACACAACAGTTCCAGGTCTCCATAGAACTTTATAAGCACCAACTGTCATCTCCTATCTCAGTAATGGGAAAGTCTGTATTCACTGAAGACACATTTTCCTGTGAATTAAGAATTTTGAGAATAAAAGATCAGTCCAGGAGGAGAAAGAAGTGGATTTCTCTTATAAGATAATAAAAAGCTTCTTATTTTCACGTGAACTATTGATTTCTGGGGAAAAAAACCTATATACTGTATATACAATGCCTTGAAAAAGTGTTCATACCCTGATAACTTTTCCACATTTTTTTCACATTACTAACACAAACTTAAATGTGTTTTATTGGGATGTTATGTGATATACCAACATAAAGTAGCAAGTATTTGTGAAGTGCAAAGGAAATGATATATGGATTTTCTAAATATTTTAAAAATATAAATCTGAAAATTGTGACCATCTAGGCATAAAAAAGCTGCCCATGGAGGTGCTTCCTTGTTCCTCACTTGTCTCTGCATTTCCTGCTCGGTCCAGACGCGCATGATCACTGCAGCCAATCACTGGCTGCAGCAGTAAACAACATGTCACTGTTACAGTGATTGGCTGCAGTGGTCAAATATCTGTTTAAACTGATCAGGAAATACAAAGATTGTTTTTGCCCAGTCAAGGTTGACACGTGATTGCTGTATCCACAGGTCACTGCTGCAGCCAGTGATTGGATGCAGCGGGAATGTGTCCGCCTGGATCAAGCAGCAAATACAGAGACAAGCAGTTGACTTTTGTGGATTGCTAATGGTGAGGATTATTTATTTTTATACTTGACAATTCTTTTGAAATGTCCAGGATCCTTCTAGAAAAAGGGAAGAACTGCCAGAATTCAGGAGGTATTAGTAAATCTCCTGGGTGCTGCCGAAGGATTGCAGAATCTCTGAAAAGAAGGGGGCATGACGAAAATGTGGCAAAGTCCAATAAAAGGGGGTGCTGCCATGCACAGAAATGAACAGGAGCCACATGACGACACCTTTAAATAGCCCTATTTGGTATGTGCGCACTGTATGGCAATATGGGGCCAATAGTAAGTGCCGCACAGGGCACTATGCAATATTCGTCAGCCCTGAGATGGGAGTATATAAGTAGCTAAGAGCCAGTAAGGTGTAATAAAGGTGACAGGTTCCCTTTAAGTGGGTGATTATATTTGAAGATAACTGCTCAGGTTACATTTAAAGGAATTCTCCGTGAAAGAAGATGGATTCGGAACGGCCGTCAGCATTGTTTGTTGTTCCCACATATGATTTCATCTGCGCTCTTAAAGTGTAAGTGTAGAATTTGTCTAGTGAGTGCGTAAATTGAACCTGTGTAATGACCTTTACATCTCACTCCATAAAGCCGGTGTCAGAGGCCATTTTTCATTTGCGCTAGCATTTTCCACCAACATTAAAATCACGTCCTAAATTTCACCATAAAACTGAACGCTCCAGCGCTTGATCGGCTTTTATGTGCATAAAAATCAGGACCGGAGAAAAACAAAAGAGTCTGTGTTCGAGTCCACATGTTTACCAACACATGCAAATCGCACGGAGGAGTGAATGGGCAATTTACATGTGTTTCGTATCTGCTTTGCGTGTTCTTGTTAACTGATACACACTTACCTGCCATGATATTAAAGTTAAGGTATTATCGGAAAATAACAAATCTGGCTTCTATTATTAATTTATAATACTAAGAACTCCTACAATATTACATTTTTCACACTGATCACCAGAGAACACACTACTTTTTGTGGCTAACTCATCAACTTTACTTTGTAGACTGGGACAGAGTCAGCAAAGTAACCTCTATTGCAGTGCTAAAGATCACAATGTTATCCACACAGGTAAGGAACTAAACTGCTAAGGATAGGAATCAGAAGATGCACTGAAGAGAAGACAAGTGCATAACACAAGTTGCACCAATGATATGTCCTCCCCTGCTATTACAGTTTTTGGAATGATCCAGGCTGCTCAGGGGTTGTACTTTTTCATTTTACTGTGGGCTGTCACTCTACAGTGCACGCCCTTGCTGAACAGAAACATTGGAGATAATTGTACAGTTGGGTTAAGGCAAGACCTAAGAGGAGTTTTTGGGGCATGTGACTTTATGAAGCTCCCTGGTCCCAAGGCACATATAGAAAAGTTCTAATTTAGCCTCCACTCCCGCTCCCCCCCCAAAATTTAAAATTTAGGGAGAGGGACACGAAATGCAGCACTACACAGTAAATTTGCCCTTATTGAAGCCCTGTAGTATTCTCACCTACTACGATACCCCTTTCATGGCTCTCATATAGTATGATGCCCCCAAATATGCCTCCCCAGCAAAATATGATACATTCAAAGTGAATTTCCCCATAAAATTCCCCACACTCACAGTATGATGACCTCACAATGCTCCCAGGAAAGTATGATGTCCCCACAAACCGCACACATTATGAAGCCTCACAACCCCCCCATATAGTACTAAGATAAAAAATAAGATGGACTCACCAAGCACCGTTTCCCTAACGCCCTACTCCAGTCTGTGCACACTGTAGATTGAGGCTCCGGTCTTGACATCATATGATTGTGCCTTCTGCGCTGAGACTCAGATGCACAGGCTGAATGGTAGACGAGGGAGGAGATGGTTCTCTGCTCTGCCCCCCAACTTATGGGTCCCATCTGCTGCTATTAAGAGTAGGCCACTACCTTGGTCTGTGTTGTGGGACCATACTCTATGCCTTTCTGGAGACTGTATTCGTTTATTGACACCTTCTTGTACATTCATTGCAGTTGTCATAAAGTGCATAATCTGCTGTACTGTCTTCACAGACAATATAAGAAGGAGGTGTGAGTTCGTAATCATTGCAGACAGGCTTGTTAGATACCTCTCTAGTAATAATCAGCATCCAGGAAACTTGGCTTAATAATTCTTCTTGGCTCCACATTTGCCATTAGAAAATTGTATACGTATCTCCAATGTTCATGCTCAGCAGGGGCATGCCCTCTGGAGTGATGACCTACAGTAAAATGAAAATATACAACCTCCGAGCAGCCTGGATCACTCAAAAAACGGTAGTACCAGGGGCAGACATACCATTGATACAGCTTGTGTTACGCACTTGTCTCGTTTTCAGGGCTGGGCTCCCATTTGTTCACTGTCCTTTTATGTGCTTCATATTGGGTCTTACAATTGGCCCAGCATCCCCTCATTGACATCATCTCAAGGGGCCTTTCAAGGCCCACTTTGACACACTTATGTGTCTGAGCATTTAGTCAATAATGTGTTCAGATGCCTTTTGGAGTTTGCCACCATCCAGTTTCTTCTGTTGCTATCATATCCTCAAAATGGTTCACCCATCATTTGCTATAAGCATCATAAAGCTGTTATGTAGAGATTTGTAATGTTACATTGAAATCAACTTTGCAAATTTCTGTGGTTTCTATGACCTACAGCTGTGGCTTCAGAAACCAGCTGATTAACATATTTGCTACCTGATGATTAACTAAGCATCTGCTGTAAGAATTACAAACTGGTACTTAGAGACTGTTTACATTTCATAGCAAATAGACAAAAAGAAGGACCAGCATATCTAAGCTAGTGTGAATAGGAGCCAACCAAAGAAAGCATATAAGTAAAAAAAAATTAAGGTTTGCACCATAACTTACCAAGAATTATTACTTTAGCGCATAGGAACTGCATTGCTGCCATAGAAAATGGGAGAAAAAATTGAAAAAAGCGCTATATACTGTATATATGAAATATGCATCTGCAAAAATTGCTATGAAAAAAAGGAAGGTTCTTAGCTCATAGATTGGCCAATATATGTGTGCCTAATTGTCATGTCAAGGCTTACATTTCATAGCAGCCACCTCAAGTAGTTTCTATAGCTTGCATATGCACTCCTTGCTCCTGGTTTCCAGTGTGTCCTGCTCTATCTGTCTGCCTGTCTTCAAACATAGTCCATTGTTCGGTTTCTCTCTGTGCTTCATATCATAAACCTAAACTAGAAGTTTGGTAGCCTGAATGATCCTCTGTTTCCTGCTTGCACTTAAGATGTCCCTGTTCACCATTGAGATCTCTCTCCATTAACACCAACAGCAGTCATATACCGCCCCAGCTAACATCATATCTGGTCACACCACCAGTCTGACTCTAACTGAATTAACCTGTACAATACTGAGTGTGTTGTTTGTCTCTTTTGGTACCAAAAGGTTCCATTATGGAGGTGTTCCCTGGCACTGTAGTAGGGATGCCATTCTTACAAGGTGTTGGGTGCCTGGTGGTATATTATCCAATACTGCCAAGTATGTTAATGACGAGCTGCTTATATACACAAGAATTTGCAGGTGAACAGGTATGAGGTTCATGTCAGGTCAATCTCACTGCTTCGTTTCCTACAGCTTTTGTTCATCGAGTCTGCTTATGAATTTCTATCAATCATTTTGTGAAGGATCAACCACCCAAAGGATCGTATTGCATCTCACAGAATTCCATCTGAAAACCAAACGAGGCCTGGGGTAAATAATGCTTCTAATTTTCATATTGATGGAGACAAAAGAACTGGGAGTTCAGCAGATCCTTTCCAAGTTTTTCCTTGGGTGACAACAGCACAACGTCACCACCAAATATTCCCAGCAATCCAGATTGGTTAGGGTTAGAGATAAGCAAACGTGCTCAGTAACACTTGGATATCACTCGAGTATCTGGGTGCTCGGCTGTGCTCGTTACTCGGCGAGCATTAGCTGATGCTCAATTTCAAACTCAAATCCCCGCCGGCATGTTTAGTGCCTGTAACACAGCCAATAAGCATACGGGGATTGCCTGCACCTCGCTGTAATGCTGTAGCGGCATTACTGTGATTGGCTTGTTGTGTGACATCATCAGGAGTTATAAAAGGACAGCTCTGTGACATTTGTTATTGGAGGGAGAAAGTGCTTGTCCAGGCGTGTATGTGCACATGCACAGTATAACAAATCAGAATCCTGTAGTGCTGAAGCTGAACCATCATACTAACAGTCCTTGTAAGGCACTTGTGCTTTGCTGTTTGTTTCAGATACAATCTGCATTTAGCTGAGAGAGAGAGCAGGGAGAGTGGCTAAATACACTCTCTAGGCAGGGATTAGGGCTTTGCAATTCATTGCAAAATATATAGCAGCAGCAGTTGACATTTTAATTTTTTAGGTGAAAAAAATTGACAATATTGTCATCCACAGAGTATTAGGTGCTTTGTGGAACATTTCTGTTTTATATAACAGTCCAAAAAAACCTTGAAACATTTTTCTTGATTCAATTTCTCATCCATATACTATTATGTGGTTTGTGGAAAAATTTGCTGTTATATAACAGTCAAAAAAACCTTGAAACATTTTTGTATAATAAATTACTCATCCATAAACCGTACTATTACGCGCTCTGTGGCATGTTTTGGTGTTATATAACACTCCAAAAAAGCGTTGAAATTTTTTTCTGGATTCAATTACTTATTCTTAGAGTATTACATGATTTGTGAAACATAACGGTGTTATTAAATTCCAAAAAAACGCATTGACTGCTGCAGGTGACTAATTTTTATAATAATAAAAATAAACTTGCTTTATATAGACCTAGCAATTAGAAAGTGCGTAAGGCGTGTGGTAAGTGATGAGGGAGTGGAAGTGGTGATGATGGTGCATGTAGATGCCAAGGATGTGGGGCAGATGTGACTATGCCTGTTGCTAGTGAGTCGCCCACCAGGGCTGTGGGGTACTTGGCACCGAGCCCGTTCACTTCTATGGGGGATGTCACGGTAGCTGCAGCTCGGTCCGTGGCCCTGGGACTCACCTCAAAAAGGGGATATTTACAGGGGATTAAAAGGTTTGTTATATGTTCATGACGCCACCTGTGGTACCTGGTCAGGGTGACCAGCGCCGCTGTGTAGATCCGCTGAAGGGTTGGTATTGGGCAGCAAGGTGTTAAGCCTTCCACAGGTAAGGCTGGGTCCTTCAGGGTAGATGAGTGTGTAAGGGTGCAGGACGGAGGAGAATCCGACAGTAGAAGTAATAAGATGGACACACACACAGAAGTCTCTTTCTGTACCTTTACTGAAGATGTTATTGCAGGCATGTCCAGGTGCACTGCAGGGTGAAGGGTGCACATCCAGTTTCCCTCCACTGAGTAGGTGTAGGGCCTCCTTACTTCTATAATGTGAGTCTCTGACCTGTGTGAAACTAGGTCTGAGTCTGTCTCCAACTCTACGCCCGGCTGACCTTGTGGTAGGGCCTTCTCTTTAAAGAACACAGTCTTTAATGGCGGATCCTGCCAGACTCCTGTCTTCCTGACCCAGTTACTTATCAACACTTATGGGCTCCTGCGACTTGTAGTCCCGCAGGGTCTCCGGTACTTCCTACTGGTCGTGAAGATTCCAGTAAGCTCAGACCCAGTGTCCGCTTGTAATGATGGGGATGAGCTGTTTAAGCTCCTCTGTCCCTCACTTGCTTTCCACTCACCTTTCGTCCTACTCGGGCCCTCACACTATCACACACTGGCAGATGGTGGGCTGCTTCTTCTCCTTCTTTACCTCTCTCTAAGCGTCGGCACGCTTGCTCACTGAGCTGCACTCACTTGACTCAGTTCTGACTAGGCTGGAGTGGTTTCTGTTCCACTTTTACTAGCCTCCACACGTTTGAACTAAGCTTCAAGCTGCAGACTTCAGATTCCTTCATAAACAGCTGAACTCCTCTTTGAGCTCTGCTCCGTGTGCCAGCTTGCACACTTTCTGCGCTCTCTGCGCTTACAACACTCTGTTGTGAATGGACTTGAAATGAGTTCTGAGCAGAGGCTCCCTCTGGTGGTTACAAGCGGTACTGGACTGTCCAGTGAAGATTGTGAGGATTGGGAATCAGGTGTTACTGACTGGTCTTATATAAGGGAGTCGCCTTCCCATCAGGGTTGCCGGTGATCAATTGTTCTGGTCTCAATCCTTGATTCCTGTTTCCTTTGTAGCCTGCTGTGTCGTGTCTGCATCTCCTGCTAACAGATAAGACATTTTCTTCTTTTTGTTTTTGTGCTTGATTTTTGCATTTTGTCCTGCACTTCTGTGGGGGCCTTCAGGGTCCCCTCCGGGGGCTTTTGCCCTCTCAGTTTAGTTCAGCCACTTATGTTTGTACATTTGCTTTTTCCAGTTTTTTCAGTGGCTGCTGTTTTGATTTTGTTACACCAGAGAACTAATTTAGGTGGTAGAGGTCGTGTGATCTCAGGTGTTTTTGAAATTAGTAGAGTTGGTGCTTTTCAGGGTTTTTTGGGATTGCAGTAAGTGCCCTTCCTATCCTTTTCTATTTAGGTAGTTTGGGCCCCAACGTTTGCTCATACTATTTTCTGTCTGTGTCAGTATTTCTTCTTGTCTAACCGCCATTACATGTTTGGGGGCTTTCTATGTTCTTTGGGGATCTGCTCCGGGGCAGATAGCTTTCCTCTTTCTATCTTTAGGTGTAGTTAGTTTCTCAGGCTGTGACGAGGCGTCTAGGACCAACGTAGGAACACTCCACGGCTGCCTCTAGTTGTGGTGGTTAGTCAGGGTACTGCAATCTCATAGATTCCAACTGCTCTGGTGTATTGCCTTTTTTACCTGCACTCCTCAGCTACCGAAACATAACAACACTCTCAAGCTTAGACCGTCTGCTCTTCACTTCACCCTCTGAGGTGACTAAAGCTAGACTTCTCACAGAGTCTCCGTGCTCTAGTGTCTTCACCCTCCTTATATAAGGCTAAACAGCTCCCTCTGGTGGCTCTAGGGATGGGTGAAGGTGTGTGAATGTATATACAGGACCTCTAGTGGTGGTTACCTTCAGTGCACCCTTCTGGAGATTAGGAATCCAAGCACAGCTGGGCTCCACACTAGAGCACAAGAAACACATCAATCGACGACACATAGCTTCCTGTCCCTCTTTGCAGGGAGGCACGGCACACCACTTCTGAAGCCAGAGCAGTGCGAACAGATGGTCAGTTGGATAGCACATAATGCTATATGTTTGGCAGCACCACCCAGTCTTCCAAACGGTCCTGTATCACCAGCCTACAGTGTAGGCTTAATTCTCGCCCTGATCCTCCATCCTCCCACCATGTTGAGTCCCAGGAGACTAGTGATCCCACACTAGGACACTCCAAGGAGCTCTTTACAACATAATTTCTTAATTGTGGCCTCTCACCCTGCATGTTCCAAGAGGGACAGAAGGAGATGCTGTTTAGTGATGCACAAAACTTAGAGCAGCCGTGGCCACAAGAACATGACGGTGGAGAATGGCAAATTTTGTTCTAAGGAAGAAGATGACGATGAGACACAGTTGTTGATAAATCAGGTTGTTGTTAAGTCAGGAGGACTAGGGTGCGGTGGTGTAAGATGAAGTGGTGGATAACGAAGTCATGAACCCAACCTGGGAATCTGGCATGCACAGCGACGCCAGAAGTGTTGAGAGGAGGGATCGACAACACTGAAACAGGCAGGAAGAGGCAGTGGGATGACTAGAGGGAAAAGGTGTGTAACTGTTCCGCAAAGCAACGGAACTCCTGAATTTCTCCATCAAAGAGGTTAGTCCCTAGTCTGGGACTATTTATAGAGAGTGCTGAGACCAAAAAAATGGTCATTTGCAACCTGTGCCATGCCAAGATCAGGCACAGGTCATCTAATAGCTGTCTACAAATATCTCAAGGGCTGTCACATTGTAGAAGGATCATCTATATTCTCATTTGCGCAAGGAAAGACTAGAAGCAATGGGATGAAACTGAATGGGAGGAGACACAGATTAGATATTAGAAAAAACTTTTTGACAGTTAGGGTGATCAATGAGTGGAACAGGCTGCCACAAGAGGTGGTGAGTTCTCCTTCAATGGAAGTCTTCAAACAGAGGCTGGATAGACATCTGTCTGGGATGATTTAGAGAATCCTGCTTTGAGCAGGGGGTTGGACCAGATGACCCAGGAGGTCCCTTCCAACTCTACCATTCTATGATTCTATGATTCTATGATTCTATATTAGAAAAAGCTTTTTGACAGTTAGGGTGATCAATGAGTGGAACAGGCTGCCACAAGAGGTGGTGAGCTCTACTTCAATAGAAGTCTTCAAACAGAGGCTGGACAGACATCTATCTGAGATAATTTAGTGAATCCTGCTTTGAGCAGGGGGTTGGACCAGATGGCCCAGGAGGTCCCTTCCAACTCTATTGTAGAGCCCAGCTGCTCTTGGAATCTCATTTCCCAGAGGGATGCACCGAAGGTAATGACCACTAGAGGACCCAATATGCATACACACATCTTCACCAATCCGTAGAGCCACCAGAGGGAGCCTTTTTAGAGTATATAAGGATGGTGAAGCCACGGAGGTTGGGCAGAGTTGTTTTAAGGTACTGCCACACTTAGTGATCTCGTTAGCGATCTCAATAACGACGCAAGCTAATGAGATCGTTAGTGAGATCTCTTTTAGGTCGCTAGTAGCTGCCAAACAGGAGATCTCATAAACGACTCATCAGCGGTCAGCGATCTCTTTAACGACTTTGGCGGTCGTTAGGATGTCATTAGCATGTACTGAGCGCTTCTGATTCATAGGAATTTCCAGCATCGCTCCTGCTTTCTGCGTCCTGCTAGCCTGCTTTGCAACTGCTGCGATCCTCTCTGTGACGCAAAAGAGAACTTATAGATATTGCGATCCATTCCGTGACGCTAAACCCATATGCGTCACAAACGAGGTCGTTCGCAAAAGGTGCCAAACACAGCGATATAGGCTCACCAGCGGGACGCCAACGATCAAAAAACGGTCCAGAACTCTAGTGAACGATCAACGAGATCACAGCAGGGGCCACATAGTTGCTACATGCCACATACAGCTAAGTCGCTAACGAGATCGCAAAATAGTGACGTTTTAGTGATCTCGTTTGCGATCTCGTTTAGTGTGGCATACCCTTTAGTCACCTCAGAAAGTGCAGAAGGTGAGAGTTGTTAGTTCTCTTGGAGAGAAGCGAGTAGAGAGTTAGCTCTAGGAGCGAGCACAGATCAGTTAGGCCTCTTTCACACATCCGTTTTTTTGTATCAGGCATGATCCGGCGTGTTGGTAAAAAAACGGATCCGGTACCATTTTTTACCATTGACTTTCATTAGCGCCGGATCGTGCCTGATGTCATTGCGTTGTATCCGTTTTGTCCGGATCCGGCGGAAATGTACATTCCGGCGGCTGGACAAAACGGTGCATGTAACTTTTTTTTGTTTGCCGGAGCCGCCAGGCGGCCGGAAACAATAGAAGTCAATGGAACCGGATCAGATTTTTGTGCAATCCGTCAAAAGTCTGATCCGGATTCTGGAAACCAAGGTCTACTACTACTACTACTACTACTACTACTACATTTTCCAGTGTCTCCGGGCATCCAAAACCCTCTTTTTCTGGGTTCAAAAGTTCAGGTCGGATCCAGCAAAAAAACAGATCCGTTGCATCAGTTTTTTTATTTCAGTGCCGGATCCGTCCCTTCAGGTGTTTGACGGATTATGCCTGATACAAAAAAACGGATGTGTGAAAGAGGCCTTAGTCTGCAAAGCCAGGTGCAGGACAGATGGTGAAAACTGATAGCAGCTCCAGGCAGAGCTTGGAAGTAAGAAGAGAGAGAGAGAACAGCTGTTGTTGAAAGAACCTGAAATCTGCAGCTCCAAGCTTAGTTCAAACGTGTGGAGGCTAGTACAAGTGGAAAGAAAGCCACTCCAGCCTAGTCAGAACTGAGTCAACCGAGTTCAGTTCAGTGAGCAAGCGTGCCGACGCTTTGAGAGCGGTGAAGAAAGGGAGGAAGCAGCCACCTACGGCCAGAGTGTGCTTATGTGAGGGTCGAGTAGGACAAAAGGCGAGTGGATAAGAAGAGAGTGACAGAGGTGGAAATAGCATTGATAGTTTACCTCTACTCTGATTAACCGGACAGCGGGTCCGAGCTTGCTGGATTCTTCACGACCAGTGGGAGATACCGGAGATCCTGGAGTACTTCAAGTTCCAGGAGCCCATGAGTGTTGATACGTAACTGGGTCAGGAAGACAGGAGTCTGGCAGGTACCGCCATTAGAGACTGTGTACTTTCCAATAGAAGGCCCTACACAAAGTCAGCCGGGTGTAAAGTTGAAGACAGAGTTAGACCTCGTTTCATACAGGTCAGAGACTCACATTACAGGAGTAAGGAGGCCCTACACCTACTCAGTGGAAAGAACTGGACGTGCATCCTTCACCCTGCCAGTATCCCGGGATGTGCCTGCAATTCCATCAGTAAAGGTACAGAAAGAGACTTTTGTGTGTGTGTTCACATTATTACTCCTACGGCCGAACTCCCCTCCTCCATCCTGCACCACTACACAGCTTAATTACCCTGAAGGTCCCCAGCCTTGCCTGTGGAAGGCTTAACACCTTGCTGCCTAATACCAACACTTCAGTGGACCTGTACAGCAGCGCTGGTCACCCTGACCAGGAACCACAGGTGGCGTCACGAACATTCTACAAACACTTTAATCCCCTGTAAATATCCCACATTTAAAGGTGAGCCCCAGGGCCACGGACCGAGCTGCAGCTACCGTGACATCCCCCATAGAAGTGAACGGGCTCGGTGCCGAGTACCCCACTGCCCTGGCGGGCGGCTCACTATGATTCTATGATAAGCACCTGAATCTGTGGGCCAAACGCCTGGGTCCACGATTGGTGCCAGTACTGCCAGTGGGTGACACCACTGCCTCTTCCCCTGTGCTAGGTGCTTCCCAGTCCCCTATTCATGACACTGGCACAGATGCCTCCAGCCCTGCACCTGTCCTTGCACATTTTGACGCACTATTATCAGGCACTTCCAAATCCCCGTCCCAGCACAGCGTTCAGCTGTCCTTATCCCAGGCCTTGGAACAAGAGAGAAAATTTCCAGCCATCCACCCACAGGTTGCTTGCCATGGAAATATTGTCGTTAGGCTTGTTGACAAGAAGGATTTCTGCTGACTTGTGGTAGTCGTCTGTCGGTACTCAGTCTCCAGCCGCCACTTTTTCTCCTGCCATGGCATCCCCGCCTTGTACCAGCACATGTCCAGGAACATCATCCATGCCCTTACCAACACTGTTACTGGGATTGTCCACTTAACGACCGACACGTGGACGAGTGCTTGTGGCCAGTGATGCTACATTTTCCTGACATCACACTGGGTGAATATTGTGGAGGCTGGAGTTGAGTCCCACCCTGGCACGGCACATGTGATTCCCTATGCTGAGGATTGCTGGCGGCTCTACTCCTATAAGGATTTCCTCCAAGTCATATATCAGTTCCTGCATCCCCTCCTGCTTCTCATCAACCAACCTCAATGTGTTATCTCAGAGTACTTCATCCACATCAGCCGGAAGCACTGCAGGTCTGCCTCAGCAAAGCAGTAATAGGCTCTGCTGAAGCTAATTTGTTTAGGAGACAAACAGCACACTGCGTCAGAGTTACTTAAAGGAATAACAAACCAGACAGATCTGTGGCTTTTGCTGCTGAACCTACAACCATGCATTTTCGTTTGTGATAATGGGCATAACCTAGTGGCGGCTGTGAAGTTTGGCAAGCTCACACATGTACCACGATGGCACACATGGTAGTTTAGCGGTTTCTGAAAACATACCCAAAGCTTCTGCCAGGTCAGTGCCCATTTCCTCAAGTCGGCTACAGCTCCTGCTGCTCTAGCAGTGCTGCAGCAGTGCATGCAGGTGCCAGCTCACCGACTGGTGTGCGATGTGCCCACACGCTGGAACTCAACACATGCTGGCAAGGCTTTGTGAGCAGCAGAGGTCAGTTGTTGAGTACCAGCTACAACATGCCCGATGGTATTTTGGTCACTCTCCTCACATAACAACTGAAGAGTGGGAATGAATGTCTGACATTTGTGCAGTTTTCCAAGACTTTGAGGACTCCACAAAGATGGTGAGCAGTGATGACGCCATAGACAGCGAAACGATCCCGCTTCTGTGTCTACTTAAACAGTCGCTGCTCACAATTAAACATGAAGCTATGCATGCAGACCAGGTGGAGAGGGAGGAAGACATAAGACAGGGAGATACTCACCAGCCCAGCCTCATTTCATCTTCTGAGTGCAGATTGGGTAACAATGAGGGTGTAGAGACTGAGGAGGAGGAACAGGTGCGGTTGGCTAGCTCAACACAGGCTAGTACACACAACCTTCGTCCCCTCTCTCCTACATGGATAGGCTGAGGATGGGAATGAGTAGGAAAAGAGGGAGGATGGAGGATGCAATGGAGAGTCATCATCATGGTGGAGACATGAAAGTGTTGGCTGTAGGGAGCTTGGCACATATTGCCGACTTTATGTACCACTGCCTTTCTTGTGACCCTTTCATTACTTTCATATTGGCCAAAAAAGAGTACTGGTTGTTTACCCTGCTAGACCCATGCTACAAGTAGAACTTTGCATTTCTTCTTCCTGAGGCGGAGATATCTTCTAAAATTGTGGAAAATATGATGAAAAAATTCCCATCAGACAATGCTAGAGTCAGGGCGCAAGCTTCCTTACCCAACCAAGGACAAGAGGCGAGGGAGACACACACCAGGTACAGCAGTGGAAGTGGTACACTGTCAAAGGCCTGGACCAATTTCATCACACCCTCCCAGTGTTCATGACCTGATAACCGAGTATTTTTGACAAGGAGGGAAAAGTTTTTAAAGATGGTCAAGTAATACCTGGCCGACAAAACGAGTGTACTCCCTAATTCCTCTGCGACCTTCAGCTATTGGGTCTCAAAGCTGGACACATGGCATGAGTTGTTCCTCTATGCCTTGGAGGTGTTGTGCTGCCCTGCTGCTAACATTTTGTATGAGCGGGTTTTTAGTGCCACCATAACAGATAGGCTCACTCTGATAACATTGAACATAGACCTATAAAAAAGTGGAGCCATGCACTCCATAATAAATCCCAGCGAGACAAAACAGGTGTCAAAAAGCTCAAATATAAATTTTATTAGCTCACATATATAAAACCAGGTACTATGACCAAAATACAAAAATACAAAAATCAGGATGAGTATAAAGAGTGGGGGGATGCAACAGCGGTGTACAGGAGGAACGCTGCACAATTACAATGCACTATGAAGGGACTCAAATGGATCGCAGTAAATTACATAAGTAGTCTCAAATACGGAATTAATACTCTAACTTATAGAGAAAAAAGAGGGACCTGTGTCCAACCGTTCAGCCATTTAAAGTGCTGGACATAGTGCAAATAGCTAAATCGAAAGCTAGGTCTTACCTATGTGGGGAATGTGGAGCGTGTCACACCATGCACCAGTAGCCCCGACGCGCATTTTGCGCTTGTGGGCTTCTTCGGGAGGCGATGTGGACAGCCCAAACATGCCACACTTATATAGAGCTAAACAAGTGACGCCGCTACATAGCGGGCGCATGCGCAGCCGCAGGCAGCGTGCGTCAGGTCCGGCCATTCCACTTCCGGTGCGGGTCAAAGGAAAAACTTCCTGTGATGTCACTGACCCACAGTGAAGCTTCACGGACGCCTTCCCAGATGCACGCAAACCACAAGGTCCACAGCGCAAGCGCACCCAGCGGTGAGCACCAGACAGGAACTAGTTGCGGTACAGTGCCGTTATAATCACAAAAATTCTGGGGCACATTTGGGTATACATAACAAGAATACAGTATGCAAATAACATTCAAGAACGGAGGAAAGAATTAAAAACATAAGACAAACAGACAATAAAAATGGGAGAGTAATACAAAAATGCAACTATGAATATAGGGGACAAGTAAATGATCACAGATGAAGAACAGAGAGGAATTCCAGAATGCAAGCGAATCCACATATCGTCACTGTTACTTAGTGTTTCCTCTGATCCCCATATAAATCCATATCCATCATACTGGTGTATTTCCATATCCAAATTCCATCCTTATGGCTAGCGCAAATTGCAATAATGATGGGTGCAAAACCCTCTCCCAGGTATTGCTGTTAGTGAAACAATACATAAAAAATATATGATAATTAGCACATACAGCATTAAAAACAAAGAAGAAACGGATAAACAATTGGCAAGGGGAGAACTATTAAAGAAAGGGGACGAAGGATAATTTCTCATTTAGTCCATGTGGGGACATTGTGCCCAGGGTAGCGATCCAACAACATTCCAGCTGCGCCAAGGTCCGCTTAAGGTCTACGCCTCGCATCCCACAGTGCACCTTATCTATGCCGCGTACCCGCAATCCAGTTGGGTTGTAATCATGGCGCAGTCTGAAATGTCTAGGGATCGTCTTTAACTCTGAGACGTTGTCACTATTTCTCATGGCCACAATGTCCCTCACATGCTCCCTCATTCAAATCCTAAGTTCCCTTGATGTGAGACCCACATAAATTAGATTGCAGGGACAGATGGCATAGTACACTACATACGTGGTACTGCATGTGATAAAACTGGTAATCCGGTATTCCCTACCTTCATCAAACATTGTAAATGATGTGGCCCCACAGGAACCACAGGGATAGCAGCCCCATTTCTGCTTGGATGATCCAAAAATATTTGGGGAGTCAGCTACATAATGACTCCTGACCAAGAAGTCTTTAAGGTCTCTCCCTTTTCTTGCTGTTAATAAGGGGCAGTCAGGTATTAACTGTCTAAGAGTTGGTTCTGTTTTTAACACCGCCCATTGTTTCTGCAAAATCCGTTTGATAGAATTCCATTGGTTATTATATGTTGACATAAATCTTGACGGCTGATCATTTGCAGTCTCAGGCGTTGTTCGACATAAAAGTTTGTCCCGTGGTTCCTTCCTAGCTCGAAGGTAACCTTTCCTAATCTTCCTGTTACTGTACCCCCGATCCCGGAACCTCCTAGAAAGGTTCCGAGCCTGGTCCTCAAAAACCGCATCCAATGAGCAGATTCTTTTCATCCTTAAAAATTGCCCAATTGGCACTGCTTTAATGGTTGAAGATGTATGTGCTGAAGTGGCATGAAGTAATGAGTTGACAGAGGTGTCCTTATGGAACACATCTGTCTGAATACCACCCAGGGCATCAACTACGATTTTAATGTCCAAGAAGTCAATCTCCCTAGACGCAAATTTATAAGTTAGTTTCATATTGTAATTATTATGAACATTGAACATAGCCTGGATTAGACCCGACTTTTCCACATCACCAGATGACATATAAAGTACTTTTAATATTCAATATATGAATGAGGCTTGCCAGTTGTTGTTGCTGAATGACCCTAATTATAATTTTTTTTCCTTTCTGAGTGTAGAAGTACCACAACTACACTTTCTTAATTTTTTAATGAGGCACTCCAGTTGGTGAGCTCAAGGGTATATGGTTGACCCTGCTTGTAATTATTGGCAGACTTTGCACTGCGTGCAGAGCTTTTTTTTTATGAGGAGTAACACAACTACACTTTTTTCACAATATTTGAATGAGGCACTACAGATGGTGCCTTCAGGGGTGTATGGATGACCCTGCTTGTAATTTTTGGCAGAATTTGCACTTAGTGCACTAAGTCTAGGAGTACCACTATATTACAATTTAAACAGAATGTATGTGAGGCCCTCCTTTATGTCCTTCTAAGTCCCTAATTTTTTGGCACGTCTTGCTTTCTTCATAAATTACACTGAAATTTCCAATTTTTTAATAAAAATTCAATTTTGGTTTACGTAAAATATATTTTTTTAAAAATCCTTTTTAAATTTTGCCTTATATACAGGTCATTATACAGGAAAAAAGTAAACTTCCATTTCTCGGCGATTTTGAATGTTTTATTGTCAGTTCTTAAAGTGGAGTAAAAGTGTGACACCATTGTTCTCAGCAGTGATCTGGGAGTAACAGATGCTTCCAGAGGTGTTCAGCATGCTGTTCTCCTTCCATCCAGCACTTTTTCCATCCATTTCAACACTTTCACTGCCCCCCAGACCTCCTTGTAGGGTCTGCCGGAAAAATGCTCATATTTCCTATTGACTCCCATTATAGTCATTACTTGAAACCAGCACCCGAGCATTAGGAATTGCTCGGTTCAAGTAACAAGTATCCGAGCATTTTAGTGCTCGCTCATCCCTAGTCAGGGTCTGACTGTGGGAAGCTCGGCCAATCCTAAGAACAAGGAAGTCGAATAAGAGCTGTGGGAGTGATAGTGAGCAAGCTCAATCGTGCACAGTGCATGGTCTCTATTTCCCAAGGACATCTCCAATTTATAGGATTGTTGGGGCTTCACTACCTTGTGAATAAGCTACAATAGCCCTTTAAACCACACACAATTGACTCAAGGCCTTTAACCCCTTCACCCCCAAGGGTGGTTTGCACGTTAATGACCGGGCCAATTTTTACAATTCTGACCACTGTCTCTTTATGAGGTTATAACTCTGGAACGCTTCAACGAATCTTGGCGATTCTGAGATTGTTTTCTCGTGACATTATTATTATTATTATTATACATTTATATAGCGCCATTTATTCCATGGCGCTTTACATATGAAAAGGGAAAAATATAGACAGATACAATAAACATGTGCTAGACAAGGGACACACAAGTACAGAAGGAGAGAGGACCCTGCCCGCGAGGGCTCACAGTCTACAGGGATGGGTGAGAATACACTAGGAGAGGGACAAAGTGACATATTGTACTTCATGTTGGTGGTAAAATTTCTTCGATATAACTTGCGTTTATTTTTGAAAAAAACGCAAATATGGCGAAAATTTTTACAATTTTGCAATTTTCAAACTTTGAATTTTTATTCCCTTAAAACAGAGAAATATATCACACAAAATAGTTAAGAAATAACATTTCCCACATGTCTACTTTACATCAGCACAATTTTGGAACCAAAATTTTTTTTTGTTAGGAAGTTATAAGGGTTAAAAGTTGACCAGCGATTTCTCATTTTTACAGCAAAATTTACAAAGCCATTTTTTTTAGGGACCACCTCACATTTGAAGTCACTTTGAGGGGTCTATATGGCAGAAAATACCCAAAAGTGACACCATTCTAAAAACTGCACCCCTCAAGGTACTCAAAACCACATTCAAGAA